>CM052441.1:145996143-146011490 GCA_028533085.1 Varecia variegata | reverse complement strand
AGAAGGAGAAACAAAGCACACATGCTACGTTTCAAGACAGGCACTTCATTAACATGCTTGCAACAGGAACAACTCCTGTGCCAGATTATGTTCCAGTGTTCGCCACTGAAGTGGAAGTGCTTCAGAACCTCCCACAGCCCGGGCCCTCACTGACCGCGTGGGGTCGGCTGGCACGGAGCAAAGGCCACGGCTCAGCACCAGCGAGGGCTGAACCGGCCGACCGCCCCCACGTACAGGCTGCTTGGCAGAAACAGAAAGGGATTGGAAGGATGCCCACCTTGTTGAAGACCCAGACCTCCCCGTTCACCGTGGGCCTGGGCACCCCATGGCCGTTGTAGTGGAAGAGGACCCGCTCCTCCTTGGCGTTGCGGCGTAAAGACGTGCAGAGCTTCTTGACCTCGTCCACGGTTGGATCGAGGCTCTGCTTGTACCGGGCCTGTTGCAGGGAAGAAATGGAGACACTGATCAGGGACTCGAGGGAACGCCTGGAACCTGTCCACTCTTCACCCTGAGTTTGCGTGTAACAGCTGTGTGGCCTGAACACGTGGCTCCAAGGTTCTCCATCCACAAAACTAGACAATAACTACTTCACGGGGTGGCTGTGAAAACTGACTCAGTCACTCGCAAACATTTACCGAGAACGGCCACGAGGTAAGTAGTGAAGCCCACTGCTCGTAACCCTAGGTCAAACCCAGCTGCCACTGTGACATCAAAAGTGTCTCGGAAGAGTGGAATCACGTTGCAAACATGACCTACAGCGTGGAAAAGAGACACTGCTCAAATGAAGGCAGCTGCCATGTGCGTGGCGGCGGGGGCAGCGAATCGGAAGGAAGACAGCGCACGGACGCCGGCGGCCACCCCCGCTTCCTCACGCAGGCCCTGCCGAGCGCTGCCCCCGCCACCCGCCTGGACCCTTGCCGAGGACTGGGAAGAACACACTGAATTAGCACAACCTAAAATTAGCACAGAGAAATCAATCGCATTGATATATACAACCAATAAACAGAGGACATGATAGCAAAGAAACTCCATTATAAAGCAACAGAGATTAAATGTGCAGGAATAAGCTCAACACGAAATGTACAAAACTTAAGACATGGAAACTTTTCGAGGCTCTCCTGGAAAACAGATGTAGCCTGGAGCCAAGGGGAAGATGTCCCCTGCTTGGGTAGGATGCGTCAACATTCTGAAGATGTCAGTTCTCCCCAGGTTAATTCACAAATCCAATGTATCCCCAATAAAATCCCAATGACCTATTTTATGGAGTTAAACACGTTGCCACTGAAGTTCACACAGAGAAGCAAACGTGCAAGAAGAGGCAGGAAACACTGAAAAGGAAAGCCCATGGGGGCCCAGCCTGCTCAGACACCCCAGTTTCCTCGAGGGCCTCTAGCGAAGACGCTGCGGCCGGGGCGCCACGAGAGCAGAGAGCAGGGGCGCCACGCGAAGGCGGGAGAGCACCCACACGCATGCGACGTGGCTCTCTCTCGAGGCGTGTTCACAGTCACGATGTCATCATCTCATTTTGCTAACGTTGGGCTAATGTCCAGATAACCCGAGCGAAGAGGGCAGGCCAGTGGGGACAAGCCTGAGAGTGTGACGCGCACCCCGGGGTGGGGGACAGACACGCGGGGCTCGTCGGAAGAGTCTCTATCTCGTGCTCATTCGCATCCTCTTTGTTCTGTTGTAAAGAACTTTTAATGGCCAACTCCCAATAAAGAAGAAGGTGAAAGAGTGAATCTGTAACCATCCTGGACGGTGGAGGGGAAGTCGTGAGTGTAAAAGCACTAAAGCCACACCAGGAAGTCAATAAAAATGCCCCAAATTGGTAAATCGATAAAATGCAACGTAAACATATGCTTGAAAAATATGGCCGAACCTATTAGAAAAAACAGCTAAAAGGGTTTGCCTCCAGGTGGGGATTACGTTCTGATTTTTAAAAAGTAATTGTATGTTCATTACTTTGATAAACTTGTTAAACTTTATTTTAAAAAGAAATCAAATAAAGCCAATATCACATCACTTGAAGGAAAATGCAGTGTCAGGAACGTGCACAGAGAGGAGAGTCCTGGGCTCACGCAGGGACAACGCCCAGTGAGCTTCTGCTGACGTCGCCTGGAAGGACAGCGGGGGGAGTGGCCCCGAGGACGGCTGGCTGCGACCCGTGGGGAGGGTTCCTGGCCTTCCAGAGAAAAGGAAGAGTTGCAAGTGAGGGGCATGAGGCCCAATTCCTACAATATTAGCTCCTCTGTACACCGTACATAACATTTGGTTTTATCTAGTTATGCATATTAAAACCATAATTTATGACAACATACAATCCCGGATGATATTCTACACCTCGTACTCTGGAAGTCCTCAGATGCACAGCCAGGAATGCTGTAGGATGATGAAACTCAAAAATGGCTTCTCCAGGTTCCCTAAATCTTTTGCACCTGTAAGTAAAGTCCACTAGAGAACCACAAACTAACCTCGCCATAGCAGCCGTCTTCTCGTGCAGGACAACTCTGGAACCCTGCTCTGAGGGGCAGGGCTAGGGCCCAGCAAAGTCACCCCCCAGTGTCTCCTCCCTCAGAGCCAGACTTTCCTTCTCTGAAACAGTGCCACAGAGGAGACTGCAGAGAAGGCTAACACAAAATGTGACATTTTCAAGTTCATTTTCATCAATGAGGCAAGGTACATCACTTCGACACCTGCCCACAGGGTACTCCACCAGAACTGGGCTGGCCCTCAGGGAGCCAGGGTCCGAGTGTCAGCTGCTCCTAGCAGGTGGGCTTCCCCGGCCCATGGGGGACCCTCAGCCACACTGTGGCTGGTCTAATCCACACATTCCGGAAGAGCCTGTTCAATGCCCAGCTCTTCTGCAAAATTGCTTCCTGAACCCCCTCAGCAGGAAATAATCTTTCCTTCCTCTGAATCATTACACATTCATGCACAACTGTCTTAATTCTACTTAGACTGTAAATGCTGTGAGGGCAGACACTGCTCACCAGCGTGTGCACCTTTTAGTACAAGGCACTATTTTTATATCCTTCCCACAGCCTTACAGCTATTAGCAACTAGCTGCTGAGTGACAATCAGATTTTTAGTGACGCTGATTACAATAATTAGTAAAGAAACAAATCAAACTGATGGAATCCTACCTGAGGATGAAGAGGCATTAAGTACCTGTGGATACAAGATGGGAAAGTGTGCGTGTAAAAACAGCTGCACCTAGGTGGCGGGGACTCACGGCATCCCTCACGCCGTTCCTTCGGCTTTGCTGTCTGAAAGTTTGCATACTAAAAGGGTTAAGAAAATGACAGAGGCTGGGCGCAGTGGCTCACACCTGTAATCTCAGCACCTTGCGGGGCTGAGGCAGGAGGATCACTCGAGCCCAGGAGTTCGAGACCAGCCCGGGCAACAAAGACAGATCCCATCTTTACAAAAAATTTAAAAATAAGCCAGGAATAGTGGCACACAGCCGTCGTCCCAGCCACTCAGGAGGCTGAACCAGGAGGACTGCTCAAGCCTGGGAGTTGGAGGTTGCAGTGCGTTGAGATGGCACCAGGGCACTCCAGCCTGGACTGTCCAGGAGGAAGAGAGCAGGGAGGGGGGAGACGGGAAGGAAGGGGAGGAAACGATAGAAACATTCTTGATTCATCGCTGACAACTGTTTATTTGTGCTCTGGGAGAGATGGAACCAGGACACTGAGTCTTGATGTTCTAAACACCTGAATTTTTGTTAATCTCATAAAACCAGATGAGAGTAGTTGACAAGTGAAAATACAGTTCTAGGGGCAAAGAAGGAAACACTTTGTTCCAATGCCATGGTTTTGGTTACATGCCCTCCAAAACTACATCCACACAAGCACATTCCCAATTGGAGAATAAGTTTGAAGTAGAGATAGACATCCTAACTTCAAGTGGGTAGGACAGGAGGACACACGTGTGGGATGGGGCCGGTCTGCAGAGCCCCGTAACCTAAGCCCAACCAAAACATCTGGCACCGCGGAGGGCCCAGGTAAACTGCTCTTGCTGCCAAAACAGCTCAGCCTACTGTGATACAACCTGCAAAAACCCAGAATTAAGAGTTTTCTCTGAATCAGAGCTGCTGTAATGGCCAACCTAAGCAGCAAACCACATTCCATTCCAGTAGATATTTTGATCGAGGCCTTTATGTAAATTAAAATAAATACCTATGCATTTTTAACATAAGTGCTTTTTTAAATGTGTCACAGCTAAGTAGGCAGAAACCGCCAGAGGTGTTCAGGGAACACTTGAGCACCAGGAACCAGTGGCAGGGCAAGGAGGCCCGGGAGATGGCGGGCAGCTACTCTCACTGCTTTCCTGACAGCCCAGCAGAAAACAGCAAAGGTGGAGAGGCTGGACTCAAAAAACATTCCATGGGTGCTAATAGGAGTTCTGAATTTGCTATTTACTTTCTCTGCAAGCTCAAAAGAACGGAAAGCATCCTTATTTACTGCCAGAGCAAAAACAGGGAAACTGCACTGGTGAGAAACCCAATGAAGTTTGAGCTCAGTGGTTTTCAAGTCTTCCCCCAGAGCTGGGCCACCCCTGAGGTGTGCCCTGGGGGCGGCCAGCTCTCAGGGTGACAGGTTGGCTCCAAGTGTTTGTATGTTAGGAAAATGGCGCTCTCCCAAACCAAAACACTAACGCAGGGGTGTGAGAACACCACCTGGCAACCCAAATCCATCAGGAAGAAATGCCAGAAAGGGGGCCGCCTTCCTGTACACTGGGGGCCTGGAACAGTCTGGAAGAGCTGGGTAGGGCAGTACCCTTCCTTCTCCATCACAGTGATGACCAGGAACAGCAAGAGTGGCAGGAAGCTTCTGGAGAACTCAGCGTCTGTGCTGAGTGTGACGGGGCAGGAGGCTGCAGTGATTGGAACCCACCACTCTCTTGAATGCGCTTCTACTGCCCTGTGGTTACGAAGAAATTGATTTATCTTCACCAACTTTCCACGCACTGGCAGTTTTATCCAACAATATAAAGAAAATGAAGATAAACATTTAGTGTATATGACCATTCCTCCACCAAGAAGGACGTATTGCCTGAAACCTCCTGCTAAGTATGACACCAGTCAGTACGACAGCCGCCACTGTAAACCATCCCTGTCCGGTCCGAGTCCTACCTCTATTACTACTTACAAAAACCAGTGACAACTGACACGTGCGCAGTGTGTGGCAGTTCTTGGAAAGCGCCCACACGCGTAACCTCCTCGTGCCTTCCTGAGTCCCACACGTGAGGCTCGGCCAGGTGCGTGGCCACCTGCGTTCACACTCACCAGGACCAGCTTCTGACGGGCCTTCCGACCCCCTCTCCAGGGTCTGCCTTGAGATGGGGAACGCCTGCCTCTTCCCATGCATGTTAAAACCACTTACCGTTAATGAGCATAGGACACGCTTTTCAGAGTCAGAAAGATTTCTAAAGTCACGAGCTGCAGACACATGAGAGAAACAAGCATGAGTGGAACTTGCCAGACAGCAGGGCAAGCAGGGGAGGGAAAGGACCCTAAACTGAACCCAGGACACCGGGAATCTCCCAAGTCTGTGCATCCACCTGCAGCTGCTTTCTTGCTGCTGAGGCGACAGGGTCCCCCGTGTAAAGTGGTGACGACGAGGCTCCCCAAAGAAGGCCAGGCCACACGCTCCCCTGCACGGCTGCTTCCCTGGAGCACCAGCCCATCGATCCACCGCGACTGGGGTCGCTTGAGGGTCCACAAATTGCTGAGAGATTTTCTAGCGCAAATGTCAAGTGCTTCCTGCTCCTGTCTGCAACCTGCTTATTACTTTGCTGCTAGAACACAGCTTTTCTCAATTCCACTCTCCTCTAAGCAGCTATCGAACTAGGATCTGTGAAGTCACAGCTCCACTGAAAAATCATTCGTTGTCTCCTGAGATGGCTCCTAAACAGGAGTGTTGTTCTTCCAAACCCCACCAGGCCCCAGGGTTGAGATTACTCAGAAGCATCAATAAAACTGGGGACTCGTTATTTCCGACCTTGGCTCCATCAAGGTCTTATCCTGTGGGGTTGCAAAAAAAATGATTCAGTCTCATTTTCTTATCTGTCGCGCAGAGAGGACACGCTAATGGATTAGCATGAAAGGCACTACAGATATTAATAATCTGCCTCCTGGGGTTTTATGGGAATTAATTAATATTTTTAAGGGCTTTGAAATGAGAAACACTAAATTAAATGTCACCACACCACGTTAAGGTTTTGTTTCAAAATGAGAATGCCCGAGATAATGGCTCCGTGGTCTGAGAGGCAGGAGAGGCAGGCAAAGCATCTCAGCGTTTGGGGGATTTATGGCCATTTCACTGGGCGTGTAAAACACAAAGCAAGTCCCTAAATAATGCCTGTTGTGCTGGGCATGGCTCCTGAAAAGCCAAATCTCCAGGTGCAATAAACTATGTGCACAGGACTTTGGAGGATGGAACAGAGGAAGAGAATGAAAGAACAGACAACGGAAGAAAAGCAAAAAGAGACGCCCTTCGCCAGTGAAGGAAAACGCAGCTCCAAGTTTCATCTCCCTCAGCCGTGGTCTCCTGCCCCAAAATGACATGATAATTAGCATGATAACTCACATGCTAATAAGGCCTAAGAAGTGCCACTGCAGTCGGACTCCGCATCCCTACGACAACTGTACTGCTGCTCTAGGTCCTCCTCAGGGTCCTTTGACTCCTCAGAGTCATCTTTGCAGTTTACAGAGCACTTGCGGCCAAATTATCCCTTCAGACAGCATTCGTTAGAGGAGGCTGCACAGCTCGCACCTGGCTGGAGCCCCAGTGACAGTTTGGGACGTGGGGGGCACGGTGTCCTCCAGTCCTGCTCCGGGCCAGAGCTCTTCCCGCTGGGGCTTCATGGTTTCCATGAATAAATACACGATTTATCACAGACTCAGAGATGCGGGTGCAACTTCTCTAAGAAAAATGCTGCCGAGGGGAACACAGAGTGAATGTGCTCATCTGCTGACTAGCTGCGGGCCGTCTGGGGAGATGACCTCACACAGCAATCCTGCCACCTTAAGAATGCTGCGTAGACACACTCCAAACACACGAAATCATTTGGTAAGTGTTTAGAAACACTCAAAGTACCATTTCTAGGCAAAGTCATATCCAAATCAAAAATGCTGCCTTCTTGTACTTTACTATGCTGCAGTCCATCAGAACCACAATAGGTCACCTGCTATTTTGCAAAAATGGCCATCGCAGAGCCACCTCTATTCCTCCAGGTGCCTTTGTGTGAGGCAGAAAGTGTGCCCCCTGGAAGACCCACTTGCCTGCTAGGGCTGGGGTTGGGAGAGCAAAGAGCCTGTGTGTGAGTCAGGCAGCAGCCCTGAGCTGGCCGAAGACCACAGAGTCAATTCTTGCCGCTGCCCTAGAGATACATCTAGTCTCGGCAACAGTAACAACAGAATTAGCAAAAAGGGGATGGGGCAGGCAGTAATGCTGGCTGCCTTCCTGCACCTTCTTCCTGGCTGGCACAGCACTAGAGAGGCTCAGAGTCCCCCAAGCATAAAGCCTGACGAGTGAGATCCCAGGGAAGCCAGCTGAAAGGCTTCTGGAACAGTGTTCTCCTTGAAAAAGAGAGAATGGCTGTTCTGCCTTCCTTCTCCCTTGGAGCACGGCCGTGAGGATGTGACGTTTGGAGCTGCAGCAGCCATCTTGTCATCATGAGGGAAAGTTAAGAACATAGAGAAACTCATCCATAACCGACTATGCAAAATCATTCAATAACCAGTCCTGCAACCATTTATCTCATGATGATAAACCTTTTAGCTGGTGATCTCATGATAAACCTTTTAGCTGGTGATCCAGACAGAAAGTAAGATACTGGCTGAGAGAACGAACTCTGGAGACAGACAAAGCCCCAGCTTATCCCAGCTTTATGTTCTTGGCAAACTGCTGACGTCTCTGTACCTCCGTTTCTTCAACTGTAAAACTTAGGGGCAGCAGAGAGGATAGTGTCTAACTCACAGTGTTTGTAAAAATTAAATGAGTTAATATATAAATAGTGCTTTGAATAGTGCCTGGCACACGGTAAGCACCACGTGAGTGTTTACAACCATGGTTTAGCAGGTATTTGATTACTTATAAATAAAAGCATCCCAATTAGTCAATGTTGTCCACCCAGCCAGACATGGGTTCTCAGCTCTCCTTACATGCTTTGGGCTACAGGGGGACTGGCACCAGGTCGAGGCGTGTGCACTGAATCTACACTAATGGCACTAAGCTAGGTGAGGCTTCAAGAAGCACCAGGGCGCTAAGTTGTTCACACTATTTGAGACAAAGCCTGCCAGGCACTGACCCAGTGCCAGCTGCAGTGGGCGGGGTGGACTGAAGGCAGCACACGTCCCATTTCTGAGCTTCTACATCTTACTGCTGACCTCGCCTCTCTCCACGTTTAAGTTTGAGCACTGCACGGGAAGCTACTCCTTCACGGCAGTGAAGGGACACTGCTGACCAGGGAACAGGCAGAAATAACCAGCGTGAACCTCCCCAGCCTTTCCATTTCCCTTTGTTTAACCGACGACAATGATCTCGAGGCTGCACACGGCGTTCACAGCTCACACGGCACAAAGGTGCGACATCCTCCTCGACACGTCAGGAGGTGCCCACCAGGTGTGCTGGTGCGGGAGTGGGGGACAGACAATCACGGCAGTGAGATCCCTGCCCTTAGCGAAATCAGCGTCACACAGAACACGAGACCTGCACCCAAACAGCCACAGCGTGGGGTAGGACACTACGGGCACCTCAGAAAGAGGCTCAAAGAACGTAGACGCCTCTGGGTGAGTGACGAGGGGCAGAGTCAGGCCAAACATGACGAATGTGGTCCTGACTTAATTGGAACTGTGGTCAGTTAGGACCCACCGGTCCCTGTGAGGGAGGGGATGGCGGGAGGATAAACAGGAGGGCCAAGGCCACACCGAACCAGACACGAACGTCAGAGAAAACCCTGCGGTTTCTGAGCTGAGAGAACCAGAGCCCACCACCAGCTCCACCCAGACCTGCAGCAAATCAGACCACGGGACTGAATCGATGTTACGTTTCCTAACGCTGATGAATGCACCATGGTTGTGTAAGAGAAAGTCCTTGTTCCTAAAAACTACGTACTTAAGTATTCATCCAAAACCAATATGCCAGCTGGGCCACGCTCCCTCTGGGCGGCTCTGCGCCAGCTGCCAGTGGCCGCTGGCCTGCCTCGGTGTTCCCCAGCCTGGGCGTGGCCCGCCCGTCTCTGCCTGCACCGTCACGCGGCCCTCTGTGTCTGGGGCCAGGCTCCCTGCTCCCCGCTTGTGAGGACATGCGTGGCTGCATTCAGGGCCCTCTTGTGTCACCTAGGACACGCTCTCCTGTCAAGGACCTGAGCCACGTCTGTTGCCACAGGAGGTGATAGTCACAGGTCCCAGGAAGAGGATGGGGACAAATCCTGTTGGGGGCCAGCAGCTGGCCCGCCAGACCATTCCAAACAACTGACGGGACTGGGTCACACCAGACACGGGAGGATCCCACATCATTTCTAGACTTAACACGCGGACAGACTATTAGACAAATTCGTTCTTCCTCACTGTTCTACGACAGGAACTATTCAGCCAAATATTTAATAAAACACAATCCAGCCTCACAGAGGTCTAACACACGTCCACGTATTGGTCTTCACAACTGAAAATGCACGATAAGATAGGCACTCGCCGCCACGCGCCATCCGCCTTCCTGCCAACTGTGCCCCGTAAACCGACTGCCCGTCAGCCGTGGAAACCACACGCTGCAGGGGACAGCACCTGGGAACCGTGACGCCCAGGCCACACTGGCCTCGCCATGCACAGTCACTCCTCGCCTTGTCTGTTAGAGGCGACTCCTAGAGATGCTCTTTCCCTAAGGAGCCATCGATCTGCAGCAGGAAGTGAAAGCACTGACTCCACTGCGGGCATTTAGAGACCCCGTTTCACTGACGGGCACTAACCGTCCTCCACAGAATATGTGACAGATGCCATAAAAAAGGCACCAAATCAACCCTTCCCGCGAGAGCCTTGACTCCAGCATAACAGGCCACTCACCTCCACCGCCGCAAACGCCCCGCACGGTCGACAGCCCCCCGTGTTTAAGGTGGGCCAGGCAGGCAGGCCGCACCTTCCTTCACCTCCTGCTTCTTACCCGAAGGGAGGTTATGGTGAAACCAAATGTCAGCTGGACAGAAGAAAGCCGCGTTGCTAACCCCATTTGGCGAGCTTAGAGAGGCTCCGTCTAACCCGTCCAAGGCCTCAGCCTCGCCACACGCGTGTGACGTGGGATTTCACACAAGCACCTTCACGCCGGCATGCAAGACCACTTACAGGACGGCATCTTGGCCGTGTCACTAACTGAATCCCCCGGGGTGCAGTGCACAATGGCACTATCTCACTCACTGGCTGGTCCAACAATTTATCCCGCAAATGTTAAGGGAGCCCTATTGTTTGACAGGTGTGGTTCTGTAGAGCAATGGTACTGCCATATTCTCCTGTGAATCTCACAGTCAGAAAGACAAAAGTCAACAGAGGTCTGTCAAACCTCCAAACTTCCCAGGGGAGAAAGAAGGGCCTAGGTCTGAGAAAAGTGCTGAGGCAGAGAGATTTAACAGAAAGTCTGGAACCCAGAGCTGGGTCCGGGCAGAACGACGCACCCAGAGGTGGAGGGCTGGAAACCAGCAGCCCGACATGGTGTCCGGAGGAACCCGCATGCAGAGGGGAAAAGAGGAAAAACGAGCCACAGCGACGCTCTCAGGGGTCCTGGAGTCTGACCTAGAAGAACGGGAGGTTTTCATCTCCAGGACAGGGACCCTCTGGGCTCCTTCCCTCTCTCTGGGCTTCAGGGAACCATGGAGAACAACCACTCCTCACCCCGCCTCTTCATCCGCTGGAAGTATCGTGAGTAAGTGGAGAAAACATAAGGCCGTGCACCTGTCGACACCTGGGTATACCTGAAGCAGAGCTTTGGATGACACCAGCTAAACTGGGCTTCAAAACATAAACCTTAATTCCAAAAACACTTCGATTTCTTACAGTTATAAACTATGGTTTACTTTTTCATGATCTTCCTTTTTCAAAACAGGGTTTACATTAGTTATTATTTTCACGATAATAAAAATAACTTTCAGGCTTAAAAATTAAGCTAAGAGAAACAAAAAGGGAGAATAGACGACAAAAATGCTTAATTTTTAAATGCATTCAAATGGGTCCATAAAGGCATCTTAATAATCCTGAGCTGAGGAAAAAGGAAACAAAAACTTACAACAACATGATTCATCACCACCCTCCAAAACCGTGCACATTCGGTATGAAAGGAAGGCGGGAACTCGGCTGTGGCGGGAGGCTCCTTCCTCCCCTGGCAGCTGGACGGCAGCGGGCCCCAGCGCCGGACTCCGCGCTCCAGGACACGGCTCCTGCTGCGTCTCTCTGCCGTTAACTCACAAGGTATCTAATGTCCACCCAGAGGGAAGGAAGGGGGAGCGGGACCATCAATGGCGGACAGTGAGTAATCAGAAAAAGCGAGGCCACTTCTTGGAAGTGAGAGAAATGCCCCGGGAGATACAGCCACTGTTGGAATAAAACAATAAGAAGAAGTTGCCCCCGCGGTGCTGAACGCAGCAATAAAAACCGTTGACTTTCCAGGCAAGAAAAGCAGAGGGCTGCAATGACACGCACGGGCAGAAAACGCCTCTGGAAGGTTCCAGTCTCTGCAGAGTGAGGAGTCACCAAACCAGATGACGTCCTAGGTCCACGGTGACTCAACGCCACGACTCTGGAATCCCAGTCCACTGTTTATTCTGCCCTCTTCAAGCACCTTTTTTTTAAAAAAGTGTATGACCTGGAGCTAGAAAACATAGATGAGTGACGTCCCTATGAGTCAGGCACCGTGCCAGGCACAAGTGCAAACACACAGTCACTGCTTTCTTTTCTTTTTTACTTTTTATTTTGAAATAGTTTTAGACATTCAGAAACACTGCAACACTAGTATGTACAGCCTTTACCCAGCATCCCCTAATGTCAGATCACACAAACCCAGAGTACGACCACCGAGACCAGAAACGCCACGCTGGCACAGCACTATTGACCTGCCTGCAGACGGCACTCGCGTCTCACCAGTCAGGCACACGGCCCTCCTTCCCGCCTGGGAGTCCACACGGGTCACACCTCACGTTGGTCCTCACGTTTCCTTAATCTCCTCTGAGCTGTGACAGGCCCTCAGTCTTTGTCTTCATGGACTTCACAGCTTCAAAGAACACTGGCCAGTTATTTTGTGGAATGTTCCTCAGTATGGGTTGCGCTGACGTTGAATATTCATTGGATTGACATTACATATTTCTGACAGAAAACTATAGAAATGATGTGTGTCGTCCTCAGTGCATATCAGGTGTTAATGTATTTTGTTATTGGTGATAATTTTGATCATTTATTTAAGATGAAGTCAGCCAGGCTTCTATACTGAAAAGTTACTATTTTTCCCTTTGTAATTAATAAGTATCTTCCGGGGAGAGAACTTCAAGACCATTCAACTATCACGTTTCTCAAAATTCTTTCAAAGACGAGTCATCTGTCAATGACTCTGCCTGTAACAAACGAGGCGGCCAAGAGTGAGCTGTGCCCGCGTGGTTTTGTACTTGGGACGTACGTGTATCTTCAGGGCCAATCCCTAGAAGTGGAAGTGCCAGGCCAAAAAGTATGTGCACATAAGTAACTATCTGGGACCGTCGAATTCCCACCCAGAAGCGAGGAACCAGTTTGCATTCCCACCAGCAGTGTATTAGGGGGTGGGGGTCTGTCCCCCTACAGCCTTGCAAACAAAATGTGCTGTCACTCTTGTAAATTTTTACCAATCTGTTAAGTGAAGAATGACATCAAGTGTTATTTTACTTTGCACGTCTCCAATTATGAGCCTGAACACTTTTTCATGCTTTACGGCCCATTTTTGTATCTTTTGTGTGAGTGTGGATTGTCCATTCACATATTTTTCCTGTTTTCTATCATTTTTTGATCCTTCACTCCTGGCAGCAGTTTACGCGTTCGGGATGTCAGTCCTGTGCCTGTGGAACGTGCCACACGCACTTTCTCCCCGTCCAAGACAGCCTTGCCCTGCTCTGAGGTTGAAGGGAGATTCACCCGTGTCAGCTTCTGGGTTTGCCTGGTGTCACCTTTCATGTCGTGGCTTACTCTCCCGCGTGGTGTGAGGAATGGATATAGTTTTACCTTCTTCCCAATGGCTACCCAGGTGTCCCAGCACCATTTATCTGAAAGTCCATCCTTGGCGCAGTTGAGATGCCACATTTATGACATACTACATGCCCACATGCACTGGATTTATTTTCTAGGGTTTTAATTCTACGCCACTGGTCTGTGTGTCTCTTTGCGAGCCACGCGGCTTCAATTACAGAAGCCTCACAGGATGTCTCAATGTCGAGTGCGGCCAGTCACTCCTTGTGGTTTTCATTTTTCAGCATTTATGGCTATTACGTTTGTTTTTCCGTATACACTTTAACATCAACTTGCATCACTCCCTTTCTCAAAAGTGGGTATTTTTACTGGGACTGCATGAAATTCATTAATGATTTAGGAAGAAGGGGAACCTTTGTAAAGTCAAGCCACGTTCACCAAGCACAGGGGACGTCTTTCCATTTGCTCAAGTCAACGTTTGTGTTTTTCAGGAGTGTTTTAAAGTTTAACTCCTATAGTTTCGTACATTTCGTGCTAAGTCTATTTCCACAATTCTGCAGTAGTGCAGACACCGCTGTGGACAATACATGAACACGTGAGAGCGGCTGTGTCCCAATGCAATTTTATCTGCAAGAGCGGCACTGGCCCACAGGCCACAGTTTGCCAAGCCCTGCGTTAGTGAGCAGTTCTTCTGGTGGGGAGGGGGAAGCTATGCGACCTCCAGTTTGGGGGTTGTCTTTTGTTTACAGGACCCTTAATGTTCCCCTTCCTTTCCTTTCACCACCCATATGCCAAAGGCTGCCTCTCGTCCTTTCTGCCTTTTTCTCCTGCAGCCTCTTGCCCAGCGCTGTGAGTCTGCTACCTACAGTCCACACTGGGCTTCACTCGGACACTTGTTTCACTATTTTCAAATGTAAGGTGGGCTGAGTCTTTCTGGTGGTAGTTTTAGGTCAACCTCAGGTCCAATTACCAGCTCCCTTCTTCCCACTCCCTGAGGTTTTTCTGCTCTGCTTTAGCAGAGCCTTGCGGCAGGGCGGGAATGAGGAGGGAATATTAAGGATTCCACGGTGGATTTAGGTACTTCCTGTTTTTACTTATTTTCATGTTTGGGCATGTCATGTCTTTTATGCTGAGGACATGGTTTTCGTGAAGTTTACTTTTACCTTTCTTTTTCTTCTATATTGTTTTGGAGGAAATATTTGAAACAGGAACGTTAAGACAACACTATTTCATCAGCTATCTGGAAGTCCCATCCCTTGTTTTCTTGAAGCCCAGAGACCAGTGAGCATCACTGCTACCACGGTAACAACAACCACACATCTTACAGCGTAATGCATCTTGCGGGGTAAAAATAATATTCTATGCAAGAATAAAGGGGCAGGCATCGTTCCTAGGGTTTATTTTGTTGTTATTCTTTTTTAAGGTGAGAAGGATTAAGGACTCAGGGACAGCTTCCAAAGACAGTGGCCTCAAAGGTGAGACCTGCAGCAAAACAGATTTCAGTGGGAGGAGGAGAAACCAGAGGGAAGGTCTAGAGCCCCGAACGCCGACAGTCAGGCTGGAGTTGGGGGGCTGGGGAGGACAGCAGGGGTTTCCTCCCCATCCAAGAGTCAGCTGGAGTTGGGGTGCTGGGGAGGACAGTAGGGGTTTCCTCCCCATCCAAGAGTCAGGCTGGAGTTGGGGGGCTGGGGAGGACAGTAGGGGTTTCCTCCCCATCCAAGAGTCAGGCTGGAGTTGGGGTGCTGGAGAGGACAGCAGTGGGTTCCTCCCCATCCAAGAGTCAGGCTGGAGTTGGGGGGCTGGGGAGGACAGCAGGGGTTTCCTCCCTACCCAAGAGTCAGGCTGGAGTTGGGGGGCTGGGGAGGACAGCAGGGGTTTTCTCCCTGTACAAGAGTCAGCTGGAGTTGGGGGGCTGGGGAGGAGAGCAGGGGTTGCCTCCCCATCCAAGAGTTTAGACTTTGTGTTCGGGCCAAGGAAAAGTTGTTAAAATGCTTTAAACGTGCCAAAACCTCGGAGGTGAAATTTATCGTGTCCCAGCATGGAGAGTAATTGCCAAGTTTAGGAATTACTATTCAGTGTTAGGGTTACACTTAATTTACTGCACTTCAAAAACATGGAGAGAAGTTATGACAGTTGAAGCACAGAATTGTATCTC
>CM052441.1:145976159-145995643 GCA_028533085.1 Varecia variegata | reverse complement strand
GGGGCAGAGCAAGACTCCGTCTCAAACAAACAAATAAACAAACACTATACAGAATTCGTTAGAAAAAACAACTTAAAATAAAAATGGAAAGACTTCACAACAGATTAGACATAGTTGAAGAATTAGTGCACCGGGAGACATATCTGAAGAAATTAACTGGAATATAACCAAGGAGATAAGATGGTGGGAGACACGAAGGAGGGTTAATAGGAAAAGTTGGAAGATACAGTGTGAAGGGCCAACACATCCTTTTCAAGGTTCACAGAGAAGGAATGACCTCAGGCAACACAGGAATAGATGAGGGCTGTGAAATTATCAGAACTTATGAAAGAGCCTAACACCTAAATTTTAGAAGCCCAATGAATCTCAAGCAGAATAAATAAAACAAAATGTACACTGGATGCTACTAAGACTGCAGAGCTCTGAGAAAAGAGCAGCTCTCAGAAGCAGACGGGGATAAGGACAAACTACCCTAGGAGGCAGTCAGACTGATACCTAACTCTTCAGAAGCAAGACTTGACGCCAAAAGATGGGCAAAATGCCTTTCTAAAGTGAGAGTAAAATAAAATACATTCAGATGACAGAAACTCAGAAAGTAAATCCCCCCCTAAAAGAGATAATCTAGGAAAGGAAATTCTAAAGGATGAGCTTCAGGCAAGAGGAAAATGATTCAGATGGAAGATGGAAGATGCAGAGGAACTGGTAAATATCGGGGTGAACACAAACAAACACTGACTACAGAAAAGAATAAGAAAATTCTGGCTATATCCTCTGGAAAAACCCAGAAAAAAATGGCCAGTGCAGTAGCAATGAGTTTTGTGGCCTTAAAGTACAAATTTCTCACTAGAGGAAACCAAAACTTATCAGGAAAAATGTCTTTTTCCAGGCCTGGGACAGGAAACGTAGCAGTTGAATCTGGGCCACCCTGCCACATGTGGCGAGGAAGCTCCAAAGGACCATGACAGACAAGCATATGACAAAGGGCCTGGCCAAGCCAACAAGAGGAGGCTCTGGAGTAGGAAGGATGGGTCATTTGAGCTTTAATAGCCATAAAAATTGCAACCAATTAAAAGCCAAACACGTTTCAATCTGTAAGTTCATAATGACATTTTAAAACTCGGTGGCTCCTAATAAACCACACCTTCCAGCATTTACGCTCTGGTGTGGCCACTCCCACCCTGACCCCAGCCTTGGCCACATGACTTCCTCTGACCAGTGGGACATTACCAAGAGTGATGCCAACAGAGGCTTAGTAAGCACTTGCACAGGAAGTGCTCCTCCTCTTAGAATGCTCCCTCGTTACTCTCCAAGCCATCATGCGTAAATAAAAAGGTCCAGCTACCTGAGGCACAGAACACCTGGACAGAGAGGGATGGCCAGGGCACAACTGTCCCAGCCATCTGGGCCGATGCAGCGGACGCGCCCACGAAATCAACTTGGATTACCAGCCTCTCTTTTTCTCCTCCTCTCCTGTCACGTGATCTCTGCACACAGGAGCTCCTGCATGAGCAGACGTTCCCCGCAGCCCTCGCCAGAAGCAGATGTTAGCGCCATGCTTCCTGTACGGCCTGCAGAACTACGAGCCAAATAAACATGAGACTTTCCTTTACAGCAACACAAATGGACTAAGCAATTATGCCATAAGTTGGCAACGCCAGTACTGGACAAGGAGTTTGGCAGTAAATCACATGGATAAGTTATAAACCATGTGTATATTAAGAAGAACTGGAAAAACAAACAGTAATTCTAAAATCATTTCCTTGGTAAGTTGTATCATCTTTTTCAAGTTTTAGGTAACACAGTAGGTCCCACAACCACGACTACGTATACAGTTTAACAACGCAACCAGGAAGGAAGGACCAGCACCACCAAAACACACAAACAAACCCTGCAACAGAAATTTGAAAATTAAAAAGAAGAAGAGAAGAGAAGAGAAGAGAAGAGAAGAGAAGAGAAGAGAAGAGCAGAGAAGAGCCAAGCCAAGCCAGGACAGAAGCAAGGGCTCCTCCCCGTTGTCCCCGAATGGAAAAGGGTGTAGGTGTCCCCGAAAGGAAAAGGGTGTAGGTGCATTCCTAACGGCCGCACAGCACCTCTGAGCAGCAGATGGAACATCCCCTCCCTGGACCCACCAACGCCGTGCCGCAGGCTGGCCGCGAGAGGCCGGGGAGCCTGCAGCTCACGGTCCCTCATCACATCCTTGGGGCCGGGCGTGCTCTAAAATACAGAATTTTTGTATTTTAGAAAAATAGTAATGGTAGATAAAAAACACACATATATTTCTGTTCATAAACCTATGAATAGTCACATTAGTTGGTTTTTAAAAAAAAAAAAAAAAAAGTCTATAAAAAGTCTTGTCACTTATGTTTGGTTCTGGTGCCAAATGAGTTTTGGCAGCAAATTATAAAAAAACTTTTTTCAGAACTTCTGGATTTCAGATTTCAGATAAGTAACTTTACTATATGATCCAGACCTCAGTTTTACTTTTCGACAGTTCTTTCTGAATCCCTGGGAAAACCCAAGCAAATACTAATGAAAAAGATTAACAGCTTTTATATATAAAGGGTATGGATAGCAACAGTAATAACTAACATGTAATGAGTGTGTTTTACATACATGACGCCATTTAACATTTGCAGCAACCCTCTGAGGCAAAGGCACCGTGGTCCTCATTTTACAGCCTCGTGAATCAAGGTGCGATGAGGGGGACGGCGCAGGTCCTGCAGCCAGGGCGCCAGGGGCCTCGAGCTAACGCTCGTCACCACCAGGTGCACCGACTCCCCACGGAAAGCGAGGACATCCTGTTATCCCAGGAGACTGCTCCTGTGACACGGTGTTTTATCAAATATCTGAGAGGCCCATTCATCTAAGAAAGTCCAGCATTTATGCATCTAATCTAGAAAGATTCTATTAGCCTTAGAGCAATCTCTTTCCATAAGAATTCCTCTTAGAAACACTAATAAATAGAGTCAAGACTTATGGTAATTTTCTCCAAATTTGCAGTATAATATAAAATGTCTACAGGCAATAAATAACTCATATCAGAAAAATGCAAGAGAAAGGTCCCCTCAGCAGCAAAGGCAGTGAGTTCTAGCGTTGTGACAGGGACACCTGTGGATGCCCCAGTCCCCTGCGTTTCTCATGGCCTGGCTCCTTCTGAAGCCACAGCATTTGAGCCCTAACTGGAAGTGCAGCTGGCCACCTAGGTACTCCACCTCCACGTCCCCAGGCTACTTAGCAATGGGATAATTCATTCCCATATTTAGTGTACCTTTCATCATATCTCAAGATACCTTGTACTTAGAACCAATTCAGAAGGATTAAAGAAAACCCCAAAGCAAACTCACTCTCTTCTTGGCATGGTGGCGAGATTTTAGCTAAGCTCAGGCAGAAAGGAAAGGATTCAGCATCAGGCAGGACGGTGACTACACCATAGATTGCTATTAATATTAATGGTTTTCCCCAGTATCCATTCCACCCTTTTCCAGAATTATATTATAGAATCCCCATTTTTTATTTGGCTACAGGGCCACCCAGACATTTCCTAGTCTCCCAGTGAAAGTGCTAAGTGTAACTTTTACGTAACATCCTTCCCTACTTCTTCCTTCCTGCAAGGTGAAAGGTATATGCAATCGCTGGAGGTCCAGCAGCCATTTTAGACAATGAGGTAACCATAAAAACAGAATCTCTGCACAGCCAAGCAAACGTGGAAGGAGCGAAGGGCCCCACTATCCCAGACCACCTAAAAGCTCTGCAATCACTACTTCTGGATAATCTTAATGTGAGTGAACAAACTTCAATTTAATTCACATGCCTTATTGTTTCCCCTGCAACTCTCAGCTAAACCTAATCCTCATACCGTGAACACGAAGAGACCTTAACACGACAATCCTGGAGGAAGCATCCAGGCCACGTTTCCTCTTCAGTACCTGAATCTGAGAGAAGACTTCTTCACATAGTATCTGCTCAAAAACGTATTCTGTGGTGTCAGCCCTTTTTAAAAAATAAAGATAAATCAACCTACTAACCATTGTATTTTAAAAAGCAAGAGATTCAATGTATTGTACATGGAAGTAATTATTGGAACGCAGCCAAGGGTATTTAATGCGACGGCAGCTACTATGACATCAAGCCTACAGTTAAGTACTCAACAAAGACAATAATTGCTTCCTTCATAATTCCACGGCCAGACAATAATTGCCTCCTTCATAATTCCACGGCCAGCTTTGTGCACAAAGATGTCACGCATACTACAATTCTTTCCCTATTGTTTACACCTCTTTCAGAAGTGAGACGGTAACTCCACAGCCAAGTGGAATGAAGGTAACTAGCAAGCCTGGTAAGAAAACAGAGACCCTAACGCAGGGCCAGGAAAGCACGCTGATCCCGGGGTGAGCCGCGCGCTCCTTCCCAGCCGCGGGGAGCGTCTTCTCTTACCATTCTTTCAAGGATTTTTGAAAATATCCCCTTATAATATTAGCAGGTCCCCTTCTCCATCCGTTTCTTAAAGTTCTTCTTAAAAGGAGCCCTAACCTATTAGAAATCACTAGAGCCATCACCTAGAGCTGCAGTATTCTACGCGGCACACTGACACAGAGGCCAGATAGACACGTCAAATGTCAAGAACAGGAGAAAAGAAACCAATAATTAGGGAGCGTTCTAGCGAGGGAAGGAGAAAAGAAACCGGTAATTAGACAGCATTCTGATGTAACCAAGATGCGGCAGCAGGAGCACACACACGCTCACACCCATAAATTTGATTATCAGGAAACATCAGGAGCCTCCTGCTGTGCAGGGACCGGGGACCGGGAGGGAGGGACAAAGGCCGGGCCCGAGCCAGGCAACTCCTGGGCCAAACGGACAGGCTGCGCAGAGACGGGGAGGAGGGCACAGGCCAGAGGGCCCCAGGGACAGGCGGGAACCCACGAGACACAGCGTCAGAGCGGGCAAGCCTAGAGAGAGCAGGACGTGGTTTCGACCCTGAAAAATAAAGAAAAAGAAAACAGAAGAGAAATTCAGGAAACAGCATGCAGAAGAGGAGACGTGGCCCCGGCTCCCCTCTCCCCACGGGCCAGGTGTCCTTTGGCCTCAATGTGGAAGCAACGGGGCCACTGAGAGCAGCGAGGACAAGCTCTGCACAGCCCACTTGCCACCGTGGGGAGAGTCCGTGAAGACGCGGCCACGCAGGCCCGTGGCTGAGCAGCATCTGTTCCCGGCAGAAGAGACCCTTGCGCTGCCTGGAAGGCTTTGTGTTTAAGAGCAATCGGAGACGATGAGAAACAGGGAGGGAGGCCAGACTACAGAGCAGGCAACAAATGCAGCAGCCGCTGTGTGCTGCGCACAGACCCACAGCCCGTGCACCGCTGCGCAGGTGTGCGTCCTCTGTGACTGCAGGTGGACCTGCAGGCCCTGTCCAGGAGTGGGGGAGACATTTATCACCAAACCGATCACGATTCCTGCCCTCCTAAAGCCCACAGTCTAATGGGGAGAGACATTACACGTAATAAATGAGAAAACCGTACGTGTCAGAGGCGACGAGTGCCACAGGGAAAAGAGGGAGTGAGTAGAACCAGATGAAGAAAGCATCATGCGCTACGCCAAAGTCAGGTGCTGGCTGCCATGTTCCAGATGGACTAAAGGTTTAAAGGGTCAGAAACAGAAAAATCTAATGGGCGAGAACAGCAAGACGGTGGGTCCTCCACGTAAAGCCCCAGAGTTCGAGTAAGGGGTGGGGACGGACGTGGAAGAGGAACCGGTAGGACCTGGTGACGAAGTGGACAAAGGTAAGAGAGGAGGGACAGTTTTCCAGTGGTGCTCTGCACACCACAGCCAGAAACAAAGCAGTTGTGAGCAGAAACTGGCTGAGGAGAAACCTCACAGTGACCAGGCATCAAGGAATCTGGGTTCCAGCCCCAAGTCGACGTCATTGAGCAAGTGCATCACCCATCCTGGCCTCGGTTTCTTCTCTGCTACGTGAGGGTAATGGCTGTAAATTATTATTTACATCTACTGTAGATCTACAGCCATCCAGTTTTAGGATGAATTCCACCGAGAAACAGCAACTCTGAAGAGACCTAAGCGAAGCGCCTTAGTCGACTGCCACGAGCACAGCACAGCCCGAGTGGAGACAGGACACTGGGCCGGAGAGGCACTCGGAACTCAAACAAAATGGGACAGCCACAAGGAAGAGGGGAGGAAAGGGGAAAGGAGAAGCAGAGAGAACCACAGAGGGAATGACTGGTAAGGAGCCCACGGTCTGGCAGGTGGATACGAGAGGCACCGCCACGTTGGCCTCCCACGGAGTGGTCTGGGGGTCACCGGGGCACATGGCGAACCATAACATGGGGCCTTTTAAGAATGAGCTACCGTAGGCAACAGGGAAGAGGCTCGGGGAGGTTCAGCACAAACCACTCAGGCTCCAGTGGAGAAAGGACGGCACGACCAGTGTTCTGTGACTTCCAGAACCCTTGCACGGGCAAGAGGAGCTGAATCTGGACTGAGCCCCCAGGGACCTGAAGGCCAGGACCACGTGGCCCGGGCAGCAGCTGGGAAACGCCCCCGCCCAGCGCCCCAGAGGCACCCAGCCCCTGGCTGCCCCAGCTGAGCCAGCAGAAAGGCAGCTGGCACCCTGGGTCCCTCCACGGAGCTTGGCGGGCGTGTGTGGCGAGCCAGCCTGGCCGCCCGGCTCCAGGGAGAAGGTGGCCCCCGGGCAGCGGGACAGATGCTGGCGCTCACCCACAGCTCCTCCTTCCCTTATCGGTATTCAACTTGTCTTTACAAAATACCGGACAGGGAATGAAATTTGACATTTAAAACGGTTGTTCTCTGAAATCACGAAAATGACATTTTCACACTTGGACCCCAGTGCGGAGGAGTCAGTGTCCTCAAACAGAGCTGCAGCAGGACGGCACGGCCGCCATCCCTCAGGCAGCCGCCCACCTCAAACAACACTGAAACAAAAGGTCTAGGAAAATACACAGCGAGAAACAAAGACTGCCAGGCAGCTGGGCAGGAAAGACATATAAACACGAGAGGAAGCACCAGTCTTCGTTTTCTCTCTTCCAAAATAAATGGGGAGTGCCTATGAAATTTCTCATAAACCTTTAAAATACAAGCAGAGAAGCCCCTTACGACACCTGCGACCTGTGTGACTGCCTTTCATCTGTGTGAGGCACGCAGCTGTGAGCAAACGTGGGGGGGCATCTTTCCTGACACCAGTCATTGTTTTACTTTGCTGTCCCTTTGTGAGGAAGTCCTCTCCTCCAGTAGCCTGGGGACAGCCACGGCCAGCTCTGCCTGGGAGAACGAGCCTGGGCCACGTGGACACAGCGTGACCTGCCACTACCTTCTGCAGAGAGTAGGGTCTGCTCTGTGGCGTTAGGTAACATTCAGAGTCTGGTCTTCACAGCTTATGCACAGGATGGAAACTTGACTGTGTACTTTCTTAAGGCCAGTAATTAGTAGAAATGGGCGGAGTCGGTACGACCGTGGACATCATCGGTGCAGCCTAGTAGCCACTCTGCTTGACAAGCTGGGGTCGACAGACGTCAGCAGGACAGTTTGTCTAGTGGGGGCCCAGCCTACCTGTCCCCACCCCTCAGCCCTGCCACACTCAGGGAAACGCAAGAAGCTGTGCTATCACCACAGCATTTGAAATCTGCAGAGCAGGTAAAAGGCCCCACTTGAAACCAGATGTTTTCTCTGTGCGATTTCCATGTCATCTGTTGGCACTAAATCTCCTGGCTCCAGATTTCCACCCGAAGGTCGCTCTGCCCACGGCATTTTTGTCATTGGCAAAATGGCAGATCCTTGAGGATTTTCCCATTAAAATGATTTCGCAAGAAGGTTAACTTGTTTCAGAATGCTGGGCCTCTGGTGGGAATGGAACAGATGAACGAGCTGGTTTTGTGTGCATCACCACAACCACAATTATACTACTCATTTCACTAAAATCCTGCCAATCACCTCTGTCATCTGGAGCCCAAACTGCAATTGCCATAAAGCAAATGAGGGAGCCTCCGTATCTGTCCCACGAAACCTGAAAGAATATTAAAATTCTCTCATTTGTCAACAACTTGCTCTTGGCCCCACGAGGCCCAGCTAAACAAAGGTCATGGGGACAAGGACACAGCTGCAGACACAGATGGGCTTATTCTGAGCTCTGACTCTCACCTAACATCTTTAAAATGGGAAGATGAATTTTTCAATTTTAACTATTAGCTCTGGGCATCTTAGTCAAAATAGTTAAGAGAAATAAACTTTGAAAATGCTATGCATAGAAAAAAGGACAAGGTACAATGCACTTGTTGGGGGGAAGGTGACCCAGTCCTTGTGTACTATCTGCTGAAATGTCTCTTCCTCACTCAAGCAGGACCTGATGCAGTCAGCCCTGCAGCCTGCTCCTGCGGCCTCCTGATTGTCCTGGCGTGTCCTGGTGTGTCCTGGCATGTCTGCCACCACCCGCCTGGCCTCCCCTCGCCCCCAGCTCAGCCATCCCCACCCGTGGCACTTTCCCAGCTGCTCTGCCTCCTCCCCCTGCACGCCCGAGGGAGGGAGGAACAGAGCCCCCAGCAGAGCCGCTGCACAGGGCAAGGCACCTGCAGAGGACAACACCTACCTGCCTGGCTGCCGAGCAAACCTGTGCCCTCGCGAAGCAGGGCCCTGAGCACACAGATGGCGCTCAGCCAATGCCAACGGGGGAGCTGCTGGCACAGCCAGAGTCCTCTCTGGGGACACGGTAGTGGCTGCTCAACCAGGTGATCAGGGAACAAAACAGAAATTCTGTGTGGATTCTGGTCAAGAGACCACGTCATCCATGTTCACGGACTGCGGCTTGGCACCTCGCTCCTCCGCGTGCCCTCTGCCTGCCGTCTCCCCAGCAGACCCCCCACTCCCCACTGGCAAGGACCGTATTGGGGTTTGCTCCCAAAGGTGGAAGCACAGTACAATCCCAGTAAACAGCTGCTGAACGAACACATGGATGGATGGATGAATGTCAGCTTTCCCCGTCAGACTTAGTTCTTTGCCAACAGCAGCATCTCTCACGTGTCTGCCCACAGCACCAGCCAGGGCCACGTGGCCAGCACACATCAAGAACGCGCCGCTGTACCTGACCAGGAGAGACGATTCTCACCCTTTGCCCTTCCTCTGTTTCCACCAGGGCTGCGATGAGATGCAGGATGCCTCACTTACGCTGATTATCCTGAGGACAACAGTAATTCATCAAATGACTGTGGAACCCCAAATTCAGGCTCATGTGCCCAACGTGCAGCTACAGCCACGCACCGTGACCCCGGTGTCGGAGGTAGAGAAAGGTTCATTGACTGGGCCAGAGCAAGCGGCAGGACAGAAACCCTTCCGATCTGCCCTGTCACAGAGAAGAGGCAGTGACTGTAAGGCTGGTGGCTGGTACCCCTCCCTTAACCCCGCCACCAGCCTTACAGTGACGAGCTTTGATACGGGTGGCAGGTGGGCGGGGGGAGTCTGTGTTGTTTTAGTCTCAGACGACACCTTGAGTAATCAAACTTCTGGGTGTCAGTACTAGTCATGACTTTTTAGGGGCATTCATTCTTTCTGTAAAATAAACCCAGAGATTTTCTTTGTGACCCTAGAGTACTCTCTTCTCGCTCAACAAAGGAACGGTGCATCAACACTTAATAATCGGTGCATCAACACTTAATAATCGTTGTAAAAACAAGGGGTGTTAAACAGGAAACAAACAGTTAACGTGCCAACAACCAAGGGCCTAGTCCAATCTTGCACTATTTCCAGGTACTAAACCCTCGAGGGGCCCAGCCAACTACCGCGCTGGAACCTCTATCTCTGTCTCCAGCAGGTAAGAAGGAGGGAGAGGGAACAAGAATCTTCCCAAACTGGTAGCAAGGGGAAAAATTAAATAATAAAAATAATTTATTTCGTCAAATCAACTTTGGAGAAAAGTAATATTTTAGGTAATATCAAATGACAAGATTTTTAATATTTCATATTGAAAGATAGAGAAAATGCAGCTCTTCTCAAGAGAGTCACTAAAAATAAAAAGCATACCCTGCCCCCTCGCCCCACAGTCCCAGCTGGGCGGTGAGCACATGACGGCAGATGCAGAATGCATGGGGACAGACGGAAAGCAAATGAATGGCTCTGAGGGTTAAAGGACAAGCAAGACTTCTTCCATATTCCCCACAAAGATTTTCCTCAAGGTTTTAATATTTTATATCATTTTTAAAGAAAAAATTCTCTAAAAGAAATGGGAAGCGTGGCCAGGATGCACCCCAGTAATTAGGCAGCCTGCTCAATTAGCCTCCAGGCCCAGCCTGCTCCTTGAAGCTTCTGCCTTTGATGTGGAAGCGCCAGCAAAGCACCTAATTAGGACGGAGGCCCCAGTGAAGTGCAGGCCAAGACCAGGGGCCGCTGCACCCTCAGCAGCAAAAATAGGCAGTGTGGTCGCTGCCTTGAATATTTCAGTGACTGCCTTTCAAACACTGTCACAGACAGAGGAAAAGAAGGAGAAATGGGGTGGATACAAAAGACGGAAGGAGGGAGAAAAATCTAGGTGTCCACAGCCCCCAGGGATGAAAAAACAAATTTTTCTGTTCCTTTTGAGGAGTAATGCGGATTAAAACTATATCAATACTCCAGACATAAAATTTATAAAAGCATATTTCACCTTGTAAGAAAAACTCCAGGTCCTTCTGAAGCAAATGAACACTATAAATTTATTTCAGGCACTTTCCAGTTAACAACCCACATTATTATAAATGTTCCATCTTCTGATCAAGCAAACTTCCAACAGCCATGATTCCTTTGGAGACCAGGCTCTGCCCCCTTTCTCATCTCTTCATTAGCCAGCACTTGCCAAACCTGCCAAGGTCGAGGACAAGTACCACCAAGTGCTCCTTGAGACCAGAAGGGACGGGGAGGGGAGAGGGGAAGGGAGGGGAGGGGAGGGAGAAGCAGCTGGAACACCCCAGGTGCCTGAAGCAGAAAATCAATCCTGGTTGTAAAACTGATTCTCAGGATTTGCTTCTGTTACTTGGAAAGGAAACAAAAGGAAACACAGCTAAATGCATCTGTACCAGGCATTTAAGATGATCTGGTATTTCTTGGTTAAGAAAGGATAGGAAGCCTCTCGCCCTCTCCCAGAACCCAGGAGCCCAGGCCCTGGGCGTGCTCTCCTGCTCAGACTGCGGGGGAAGGCGCCTTCAGAGACAGCATCTGCCGCAGCTCCTACACTGAGCTGCACGCTCCCACCCGCAAGGCCTTCCCAGGCCCAGCCTGCACGGGCCTGCATTCGCACCAGCAGCTGTGGGAGAGGCCTCCTCGTCCAGAGTTGCTTGTGGCAGCACCAGCATGGTAAAGAGCAGGTTTCCGTTCTGCTGTTAGCAGGGAATACAGACAGCAGTGGAAGCCTGAGAACCCAAATCATTTCGAGATAAACCCCAAAGCCAGTGCTGAGCACAGGAGCACTTCAGTGTCAACACAGGGCAAGCCAGCCTGGTCCCACTCACATACGTGCGCACACGCACACACCACCCTAAAGGTGGGCAGGCGACGCTCCCTGCTCAGGGAGACTGGGCTGGCTGTGACCAGGGAGGGCTCAGGGGGCTTAAAGGCATGAGGCACCTTCGACTTCTTAAGCCCAGTAATAGATAAAAGCAATTAATGCGATGGTAAGCATAGATGTAAACATGGACACTCCCTGTGGTAAGGAACGTGCACATGTGAGGTGAAGGTAATGTCAACACCTCACCTGCGGATTCATGCAAAGACAACCAAACATCTCCCAGCTCACTGATGTTTATGTTTTCATGACTCCAGAGAGAAAACTGTAAATCAGATTCCTCTGCAGATTGCCTGGCTTTGCAAAGAGAAAGAGGTGATTGCTGTCATTTCGTCAATTTAAAGCGGCTTGCAAAAGTAACTGAAAACACACAACTACTCTGTGACCTGCACTCCCAGGCCTGGGTGTTTACTGAGGAGAAAGGAAAACACACGCCCACACAGACGCCCTCCCGCACACCTGGCGGCTTTGTTCTCAACAGGCAGCAACTGCAGATAACCAGGACGTGCACCTCCAAAACCGGGAGCGCGTTGGCACATGCATGGCCTGAGATGCTACATACCAGAAAGAACAAGCTACCGACGCAGGCAGTGCTGTGGGTGAACCTCAAATACGCTGAGTGAAAGCAGCCCAATGAGAAAGATGACGCAGCGTGCGGTCACCTGTGCACAGGTTACGGACAGGCAACACCTGCCCACCACACGGAAGGCAGGCAGGTGGCCTCTGGCCAAGAGAACCCGATGGGAAGGGCTGTGGAGAACTTTCTGGTTTTGACTGTGACTAAACAGAAGTATACAACTGTCAACACTCATGAAACTAAAGCACTTAAGATCTATGCATTTTATTGCATGTAAATGGCATCTAAGAATTGCTTGGAAAAAAGTTTGTAAAATGGCACATGAAAAATGGATGTTCTAAATTTTAAGGGATTTAAAGAGACATGAAATATATAAAACTGAGAACAGAACAGCCCTTTCTGTACACCCCTAAATCTGTTGTTTTGATTGTGAATTACCAAACCCTGGTGAGCAGGGCTGTGAATCTCGGATGGTTCGCAGCGCCAGTTCCAATGCCAGGACACGCTCACCAGCTCTCCTAGTCACAGAAGAAGAGAGACCTGGATTGGGAGAGCCGGAAAATCCAGTGCCCACATCACAAACCAACATGCGCTAATCAACATCTTCACACACCATTCTAAGATCCCTTCACAACTGCAACAGGACCTCTAAGAAGAACTTAACAAGAACTGCACAAGCGCTTCATGGAGAAATTCCCGGCCCCAGCGAAGGACACAAGAAGGCAGCAAGCTACCAGCAGGCACGGCCGGGAGAGCACAGCTCTGCCCACACCGATCCCCAAACCGCGCAGCGTCCCAGTCAAAAGCCCACAGAGTAATGGAGAAGCAGCAGTTGTTAGTGGGGTCCCCCGGGCTTCTCTGCTGGATCCCGAGAGCTGGCCCTGGCCTCGGTGTTGGTGCCGGGCTCTGACCCCAGACAGAGCCGTGAGCCTCAGTGCTGCCCCTGCGCTCAGGCTCGGCACTGCTCCCCGCCCCCACCCCACAACCCAGGATCAGCACTGACCCTGCGCACAAGTCGCTTCCAATCTCTCCCAAACCTTAACACTGCGCCAGCTCGGCCTCGCCAGCCTCCACCATCTCCGCTGCCGCCCCTGCCCCAGGCCAGGGCTGACAGCAGTGGACGGTTGCTGGGAAGGAGAGGACGGCTGCCAGGTGGGCAGATGTGCGCGCAGTGGCCTGAGAAAGAACATGCCCACCCCAAGCAGCCAGGTGGGGGACGCTAAGGAGAGGTGGCTGGGGTTGGAGCTTGAACTTGGTCCTACTTTGTTTCCAGCAGGTGGGTCTCAGAGCCACAGCGGCACTTTAGGAAGCTTGGTCTAGAGGTGGAATGGGGGGCCCTGCCGGAGGACGGTGACGGCTGGGGGGACTGGGGACGCAGGCGGGGGTGGGGGGCATGGCCAAGGGAGCCTGCATCCAGGAGGGGGACAGGACAGGAGCCTGAGCTGCCTTCCGGAATCACTCACTGTGAATGTGGCAAATGGGACGGGTCACTATCTCAGGGAAGGACAGAACTGCCTGTGCTGCCACATGCAGGGTCCTGGCCGTCCCCTGCTGAGACAGATTAGGGTCTAGAAAAAAGGGGAAATGGGGGCGGGCGGCCCTGGGGTGGAGCGTGGATTCTAGGGAGACCTGCAGGAGACTTTCACTGTATTATTAGCTCCTCGCAGAGCTCCACTCTGTCCCAGCCCTGCTCCTTGAAAAGTGTGGCTATTATTTCTATAGAATAGGTGCTATTTTTTCATAGAATCTACAGTGCCAAAGGTTGTAAGATGCATCCTTGTTTTTGTATCACTAAGGGAAAAAATGCTGCCAATAAATTATGACACATGCTTTCTCTTTGATTGGAATTTTTATCTGATACTTAGTGAAAGGGCTACTGTACAGCTATTCAGACACGCTCATCACTCATCATGCTTAAACACACACACAAGCCGCAGAAACAGGTTAAGGTCCCAGCACCTCCCAGCACCGCGTTCAGAAGGCCACTCTTCTGAGCCCACTTCCCTCCCAGAGCCACCCGTTCACCCCGTGTGCGTGGGTTCACCCCGTGTGCGTGCGTGTGGGTGGTCCTTCTCTTTCCTTGGGGCCTGCTGGCCGGGACACTCCCACTGCCCAGTCCTGCTGTCAAGGTCACACCGGGCAAGCAAGGACAGCTAGGGCAAGGCCAGCGCAGTCAGGCTGACAGCACACACGCTCCAACTTCAGAGCTGATTAACGTAAAGCGTATTAGAGCTGAGAGCTGACATGTTCGAGAAAAGAGATAACAAGGTAGAAATTCTCACCAGAGAACTGGAACTGATGCAGAATCAAATGGAAATTACGGAATGGAAACCACAACGGAACCAAGAATCTGGTGGGTCAGCTAAACACAGGCTGCGCCCTGCAGCAGACAGGATCAGCCAGCTATAAAACAGGTCAGCAGAAAACACCCAGACAGACACACGGGAAGAGATGGGTGCAGTGAGCACCGCAGGAGGAGAGAGGAGACAGAGCGGGACAAACCAGTGCCTGAAGTGGTGCCGATGGAAACCATCAAGCCACAGGTTCACGCCACGAAGACAAACAAGAACCCAAATCAGCCAGGCTGGGTAGGCCTAGTGTGTTCCAAGGACCCATGTTAAGACTCAGAGTCGACGTTTTAACAGAAAAGAGAGAAGGATGAAGATGAGGGGAAACTAACTCCTTTAAACTGAAAAAAAACAAAAATGATAGAGAATTCTACACACAGCAGAAATATCCTTCAAAAATGAAATAGCGGTAAATAAAAACATTTCAGACAAATAAATAAATTTGTTGTTGGCAGCCTCACACTGAAAGAAATGTTAAAGAATATCTTTCAGGTTGAAGGAACACGGCCCCAGACAGAAGGACAGAAATGCAGGAAGGAAAAAAGAACATTAAAAGGGGTAAATATAAATAAATATTGACTGAACAAAACAACAGTAATCCTGTCTACTGGGGTTTAAAATCGGTACAGAACTTCAATCCACAGCACTGATACCACACAGGGCAAGCGGGTGAGGCACTTTAGGATTCTTCACTGCCTGGAAAGTGGTGGGAGGACTAAGGTATAGTAAATGTACGTAGTAAACACCAGGGTCACCACTAAATAAAAACACAGCATACGTATTCTTTAATACATCACAAATAGAAGGGAAAATGGAGTACTTTTGTTAAACCTGCTTAATATAAAAGAAGTTGGCCCGGTGCGGTGGCTCACACCTGTAATCCTAACACTACAAGAGGCCAAGGCAGGAGGATCACTTGAGCTTAGGAGTTCAAGACCAGCCTGAGCAAGAGCGAGACCCCGTCTCTACTAAAAATAGAAAAATTAGCTGGACGTGGTGGCACATGCCCCTAGTCCCCACTACTTAGGAAGTTGAGGCAGGAGGATCACTTGAGCCCAGGAGTTTGAGGTTGCAGTGAGCTATGATGACGCTACTGTACTCTAGCCCAGGTGATGAGAACGAGACTCTGTCTCAAAAAAAGAAGAAGTCAAGAAAAGGGAAAAAAGAAAGAACAGGTAAGACAAAAATAAAATTAAATAGCAGGATGGTATAGATTTAAACCCAGATATATTGTATATCAATAATTACATTAAATGTAAACGGACTAAGTTCTCCAATTAAAAGACAAAAGACCCTTCTAACCAGTAAACAAATGCTCTAGTAAGTCAGCTTCCAGAGAGACCCCAAGAGCCCAGGGCCTCCCCTGGGCATCTAAGCTCCTGGCTGCATCTCTAGACAGGGCCGAATGGAGCTAAAGTGGCCATACGACAGAACCAGCCTCGAGTCACCCCAGTAAACCACGAGCCAGTTAGTGGCATCACTGCTGCACTGTTCGTCTCTTATGCACTCACACAGCGTTGGGAGGTATGAAGGCAAGTATGGTTACTTAGGCCATCAAAAACTAAGACTTAGGAGACCAAGACAGGAGCCAAAGGGATAAAAAAGATCAGGTCATAAGATCCTAAAAATCTGGATTCCCCTCCTCTCACCAGGTGGACAGCCATACTGTCGCCCTGCTCACACTCTCAAAGGCTTGCCTGCGAGGCTGGAGCCTGCTGTTTTCCGGAGCATGCTTCTGCTGTCAACGCAGCCTCCAAGTCCTGCTCAAAGTCCACCAGTCCACATGCCCCCCTAACAAGAGTCCCAAGAAAAGCCCTAACAAGTGTCCAAGAAAGGCGCATCAGAATCACATAAAGGCCTTTAGTCAACCTCTTCTTTTTTCTTTCTCAATTTAAAAGGTAAAGAATTCTATCAGCTGAATGAGTAGAAACATACTTCAAATTATAACAGGTAACCAGTAGAGCTATGAAAAGAAAGGAACTTCTAATCTTCAAAACAACAAAAGCACTGAAAGAAACGGGTTAAAATGCCCATGAAAAGCTGAGCTGTTTCAATGCTCCGTGCTGGTAAACAAAGTCAAAGGGAGCAGGCCCCAGTGCAGGGCCCTCTGGCCTGCTCCCACCGCCGCAGGGCGGCATCCCGAGGCTGTGCTCCAATTGATACAGTCGTACTGACGGGGAACCAGCCATCCTGAACAACTCACCGTGAACCTCCAACCACGACCCCCCAGACTGGAGAGTGATTAACACCTGCTGTGTGACGTGAGGACTGACAGCGGGCCCCACACAGCACTTCCCAGCTCACACACCACACGTGTGGCAAGAAACAAGAGAGACGGATGAAAGTACAGAACAAACTACATATAAATGTCACAACCCAAAGGCAAGAGGCACAGGTGGCTCCTTCTGCCTCACAGTCCCCCTCCTGCTGTGCGGTGATGTGTAGGGAATGGGCGTTGTAAAGCAGTTGCCTATTATTGAAGTAAAAAATAACGATTTTTAACTGGAAGGCATACAGAAGGCTTCAGTGTAAAAGAGTAAAAGCTCAAAGCTCTGTTCTGCATCTTCCCTAAACTCACCGTGACAAATGCTTGTGAGTCATTTCACTTGTAGGACCTTTGTCCCCACCCCCCACCCCAAAACAGGTGGGGTCACACTGCAGTAGAATCACCTCTTATTCAGGGGTCAGGTTCTAAAGTTAGTACAAACCTGATATAAAATGTATTTTGACTCAATATACCTCTTTCAATCTAGAACTAATCAACCACAGCAAGATGCCAAGAGGTGACTAGAAACTGACAACAACTGAGGAAGCCACAGGCTCATGTCTCCCCTCATACGTTTTCACTCCGGGGCACATGAGTGAGCGGAAAGACAGGCGATCAATCCACCTACCTTCCTTCCTTCCTTCCCATCCACCTGCCTGCCTGCCTACCTGCCTACCTGCCTACCTACCTATCACCTACACGCACACACATGCACACATGCCACACTCGCCTGCACGAATTAATCTGACAAGAAAGAATTCTTGACTTCTGTCAGTTAAATGTGCATATACTAAGACTGCTGAGTACATTTTCTTCTGCACCTTGCTTTTAAACTTAACATATTTGGATATCTTCCCATGACAGAAGTAAGTTTTAGAATACTGTGTTCCTTCAAAGTTTAAAATCCTTTCGAGGAAGGAGGCGTAGAACCCGTTGATAACATTCTCAACTTTTTCTAGGTTTACAGCCTCAAACTCCTGGACTCAAGGGATCTTCCTACCTCAGCCTCCCACGTAGCTGGGACGCAAGCGTGAGCCACCACGCCCAGCTATTCCCTGCACTTTGGATTTCTTCAAATCTTGACTTATTTCTCCTTGACTATCTGTGCTTTCTCCTTGGATTTTATTGGAATTTAGCTAAGATTTTTCCTTATAAAAACATACCTTCTAACTAAAAATCCTACACAAAGATGAATTTAGTTTTGGACATACGACAGTCCAGAGTGACTAGACGTCAATTAAGGAACCCGCCGTATATGTAGCCTTTTAAGAGAGAAACTTCCTTGATACGAGTCATGTGTAATCCTCACGATTTGGCCATGAGCTTTAAACCCTGCCACCTGGCACTCTAGTCACCACTGACTACAGGTGGGACAGCTGAAGATGGACAAACAGAGGACAGGCAGGAGGTGGTGTCAGAGCCAGGGACCGCTAGCACGCAACTCCCGTGGGCTCGGGGGCATGTCTGGTTCCTGTGGGGACCCTGGGCCCAAGCAGTGCCTCACCTGAGTGGGCACAATCACCGAATATGTCAACAGATGACACCAGAAAGGAAGAATCAAGTCCTCCCCTGTGTGGGGAGGGGTGGAAAAGACCTTCAGGGCAAAGCAGACGTAACCTTAGAGTAGAGAGGAGAGACGGGGGCCCCTGGAGTGGAGACACCCCACCCACTGCAGGGCTCCCCTGTCCACTATGAGCCCCAGACTTGCTCCTGGACTTCACAGGGCCCAGCTCCTCTACTGCCCGCACAGCCTGACAGGACAGCAGCTCTCCTGTGACACAGGCCAGGTGGAGGGGACCACGGGTCTCTGAAACCCAGAGACTCCTAACGAAAACCCAAAGGAATCGTATGGAATAGATATTAAATTATACTGTGTATGTATCAACATAGTCCCATAACCTCTTAATAATACTTTTATGAAACAAATCCATCCAGCCAAAGACTATTTTAAGAATTAAATGGTAGCATGAGGTTCTCAGTAGACACCACATATATCATTTGCGAAGGAAACACGTCCTCAAAACAAAAATTAAGGTGTATTCATCTTAAAAGTCTCGGCGGGGCATAGTAGCTCATGCCCATCATCCCAGCACTTTAGGAGACGGAGGCAGGAGGATGGTTTGACGCTAGTTCGAGATCAGCCTGGGCAAAAAGTGAGACCCTATCTCTACAAAAAACACAAAAATTAGCCAGGTGTGGTGGCACACACCTGTAGACCTAGATACTCCAGAAGCTGAGGCAGGAGAACTGTTTGAGCCCAGGATTTGGAAAACAGATTGGGAATGCCTGAAAAGGGTAAACATTGGGTTCCTACATGACCCAGCAATTCTCCTAGGTATACACCCAAGAGAACTGAAAACATATGTCTACACAAAATCACATACATAAATATTCACAGCAGTGTTATTCATAATAGCCAAAAAGTGGACAACCCAAATGTCCATCAACAGATGAAAGCAAAGGTGTTGTGTGTCCACGCAATGCAACGTTACTTGGCCATAGAAAGGACTGAATTGCTGACGCACGCCATAACTCGGGTGACCCTTGAAAACAGCCCAGTGAAGAGGCTGGACACAAAGGCCACGTGCCGTGTGACTCCACCTACATGTGGTACCTCAAGTAGGCAGAACCACAGAGACGGAAAGCAGACCGGTGGCTGCCAGGCTCTGGTGGGCGGGAAGAATGAAGAGTCACTACTAACGGATACAGGGTTTTTCGGGGGGGGGGGGGGGGGGGGGG
>CM052441.1:145958420-145976059 GCA_028533085.1 Varecia variegata | reverse complement strand
ATTCATGGATACACTGTGACACATGGCTTCCCCTGTACAGTGAAATCAAGCACCACAGACGTTTTTCAGCGGCTGTCCCCCAGCCTGGCACCAGTCACCCCCCTGATCAGCGCTTTCTGTCGGGCTGGAGTGTGATCCCACAACTCTCCGCAGTGGCATATGGGGAGCACATGGCAGGCTCCTCGCTGTCATCTCCAGATTTAGCCTTCCATTCCTTAACGGAGCACATCCTCACGTCCTGACTTAGCTCCGGCACTTCCACCCCTCGCCTGGCACCTGCCTGTCCTTCCAAGCCGTCTCCTCATCACTCTGCATCACGGCCCTGGGGTAACTCGGGAAACACATGTCGCCCGTGAGATCTGCGAACACTGACAGCTGGGCTACGGTTTTAGTCCTCAAACTGACAGCGTGGGGTCCTCGCTTGCAATTTTTCCCACACACACACGGACAACTCCCTGGTTAAAGAACATGACGATGAGAGATAATATCCTTGAGAGGCTAGTTAAGGACAGAGTTAAGCCTTTATTTCTCTCTAAAATTATTGTACTTCCAGTATGTCAATTAATCAAGGAGAGCTGGGGATGGAGTTTCCAGGCAAGAGGATGGAACTGGAGACGGAGCAGGAAGGAGAGGGCTGGGCAGAAGGGAGTCTTGCCAGAATGTTCTGGGAGTGGCCGTGGATGTCTCTAAGGGTGGCCTCCACCACGGGCAGGACCTGCTAACCGGCCACTACAGTCCCCCAGACGCAAATGCTTTACACCATTTTATTCTCCCCTTTGCACTTACAAACCTTAAAAGGTTACATAGTAACTTGTCAAAGTTCCATTTCTAGCAAGTGGCGAAGCCAAACTCAAGCAAGTCCTGTCCTTTCCACAGCTGCTCAGCTACCGCTGGCCGCTCCGTGCCAGGGCAGTAGTGGGGACGAGGCGCCCCTTTCCTGGGGAGCTCTCCCACCGGGGAGGGGCAAAGCTGCCACGGGGGATGGGGTGCAATCGCCGGTCACTGGCTCCACCAGTCCGCCCCGAGCAGCGAGTGATCCGGCTGAGACCCGCTCTAGTCTGCGCGCGCATCTCAGTGGACTCCATAGCGCATCCCTCCCGGCCCCTCAGAGAGCAAGAGCCCAGCGCAGGATGGCAAGTAGGTGCCACCCCCCAGGGCACGTCTAACGGGTTGAAACCCCTGAAGAATTCTGTTCACACAACAGGCTATTCAGCTTCCAGACAGGTCGCAAAGTGATACTTCTCTTTCTTCTTTAAATGCATTTGGTGTGCTTTAAAAAGAATTTATAGGTCACGTCACTGAGTTGCTCTGAGTGATGGCAGAAGGTGACAGCACCTGTATGCTCACCAGTGGAGTTAGTACAAAGAGTTTGGTACAAACTGGGTTTCCTAATCTAAGCTGCATTTCCAGGAGGCTGCTGCCAATACCATGGCCTCTGGGGACAGAGCAAGGCAGGAAGTGCGTGGGCAGGGCTGAAGAGCGTAAGTCGAAATCCTCACTGAACACTGTACGAGGAAAAGCTGTCAGGCAAGAAGTGATAAAAAGAAGAAAAAGATAAAGTATTGGAACATTACTGGGACCAAAGCAAAAGTATAAATAAAATGTTTGTCACAGATACAATTCTTAACTTTCCGGGCAGTGAGCAGTTAAATAAAACTGTCAAAACACAGCAGTTAACCCCAAGACAACCAGAAGATACTGTCTATTCGGACATGCAAGTTTAATGAGCACACAGTGCAAAGTGCTCCACACAGGCACTGAATCAGCACACTGGGAGCCACCCATCCACAATCCTGCCTGTGGCTGAGTCCTCACTGGCAGTTTGTCACAAAAAGACAAGGTGGACAAGCCCACCTTAGGACCATGTGGAAGGAAAGCAGGTTAGGGACGGCAAGAAGAGGGACAGCCAGCCAGCAGGGGAGACAGCAGGACGGGGACGGATGGCAGCTTGGTAATGGCATCAGGGCGGCACGCCAGGGGACGGTGCCAGTCGCAATTACAGGGCCATTTTCACCAGCTGACCTGCACTGTCAGTTTGGGACTCATGTCATTCTGTGAAGGCCCGAGTAGGAGTCACTGCAGACTGACGGCCCACGTGGGTCTGTCCACAGATCTCTCTGGAGCACGGCCCAAGCATGGACACGGTCCTACGGCAACTTGGCTACGTCCTTGATTGTCCACACCTGACTCCGAAAATCCTTTCTTAACGTGGAACCCACTTACTCACAGGTGTTGACTGCATCCCTGTATGGACTTCGTTCCCAACCCCGGGGGGCGAGGGGGCCAGGTAGGCAGTTGTTTGCTCTCACGCCTACTGCTGTGCCCAAAGCGGGGGTCTGTGCGTCACAGGAACGACGGGCAGCCCAGGGAAAGGAGAGGAGCGTGGAGCGGGACCCCAGCCCCACCCACCTCCCTCTCCACTGCCCTCCCCTAAAACCTACAGTTTGAGAGTTTCAGTTTGTGACTCGCGGCCACTGGATTCTCGCTAAGAGGTGGACAGTCAAGCAACAGCCCCGTTTCAGGGAGGAGGTGGGGAAACCCGAATTCCAGTTACCCCAACTACAAGCCCCTAGAAAACACGGAGTTACACATAAAACATGAGGTTCTGCAGACAACACCTGTGCCTGAAAGCCAGGTGTCCATCACAGAAACAGAACCGCTGGCCTCTGGCCTCCCCAACCCCTTGCCCCCAGGTCCCCTCCCAGCAGGAGGACAACTGCCAGCTTCAGTTCACTCCAAGCAGCTCACGCAGGCTGCAAACAACTCTGCTGTCAACACCAAGGAAAGGACGATCATGGAGTCAATTAAAACGCAACCTGATTTCTATATGGCTTAAGGGACCAGGTCTTGGAGCCGTTCTGTGCTGGAGCTTCTCTCCCTACATGTACTCTGCTTGGTGTGAGGAGCCACAGAAAACATGTTGATCTAATAGTGAAACCGACTCCTAGTCCTTGACCACGGACTCACCGTGACACGCCTGACAAGCATGACGAACGGAAGGGCAGCTGAAGTTTGAGATGTGCTCAGCAAAGCAAGAATGCTGCGTGCGATGTGGGTAACTAGGCACTGTCGAGACTCTCAAACCCGACTGCCTGGCCGGCTCGGCTCCCTGGAGGTGCCACCGCGACTGCACAGGACTTGCCACCTTGGCCCCTCAGACTGGGTCAGGGTGAGAATGAGGTCCTTCAGCAAAGCACACTCGTGAGGGAAGAGCAGGTTCTGTCCTCGTCCCTAGAAGCGTGCACTGGACAAATGGACACAGCTGGTGGTCACTCCAGCCACCTGCCAACAGTGGAAGCCTCACCAAATTTCCTCATCTTCCTTAGTAAATGATAAATATTCCCACATAAACTTGTGTTTAAGCCACCAGAAGAATTAAAACTCATCCCGAGTAAAGCAGTGTGGCCCTCTGCTCCTGGTCCTGCAGCGCTGCCCCTGGGGAAAGGAGGACAGAGAGGGAGACTCCCGTCTGCTTTTGCCCCGTCGGCTCCAGCTCCCAGCTCGTTCCCTGTACTGAACTGTCAGAACCCCCAATTTGTTAGAAAAATTCTTAAGATAAATTCTTCACTGTACACCCTCAGCTTTATTACCTCCTACGCCCACCTCCTAGTAAAACTCTCAGTTGAGACTTAGGATGAAATCAGTGAGGTTTCACTGCACAATTTTCAGCTGGAACAACAGCTGGCATTTTCCCTTCAATCTCCCGCAGAACACAAATTTATGCACCTACAAGGCAATAAGGCAAAGTCTTAAATTTAATCAGAAGAAGTATTTCACCGGTGGCAAACTGATAAATTATTTAGAAAAGGACTCAATGGGCCTGGCAAGGAAATACGGGCCAGATACAGTCTGGCAGCCTTTGGGAAAAAAATATAATAGCCATGGTTTCTCTAAATTCCATCTTGAACCAGAATCGCCTACATCAAAACACTCAATCTTGAATAGTTACAGCTAGAAAAGTGAGGGGAAAAACGTCTAAGCATTCCAGCACCAGTAAGGAAATCATCAGCTTCAAGGTACCACTCTGTGAGCCGCTGATGGGTGCTCAGGGTCAATTTTCTGCACGTCCTGGATGGGAGCCGCCTCCCAGGAACAGGCAGCCCCTGGTCCCATCCATGCCAATGTGGAGGCAACGACTTCAGCAAACGTTAATGAAAATGACCTCACCGCAAATTGCCCAACCTTTGTGAGTCTTGCAATAAAGGACACAGAGGAAGAGAAAATCAGATCTATGGGTCTTTACGTCAAAAGTCTAGGAAATTTAATAACATTCCCATTGTTTTATTGCAGATAGCACATCAGCCTCTCTTTATTACTGCAGAAACTGGAGAGCCCTGTGGAGTGCAATAAAGTGGTGCGTGTTTAGCTTTGCAATGTTTCAAAGGACCCTGATTTACAGTCAGGGACCAGACACCTTGCGCACAAACATCTGAGCTTGGTAATTGCCTCATGTTTTGTGCAAACTCTATAAGGCAGCATGAGGTCTGCCCCACACTGAGAACCACTGCTGTCTACGCCAGGCCTCCCTCGCTCTCTCCGGTAACACATGAAGTGACGGAGAGCAGAGAAGCATGCCACACGCACTAGGGCATGTGCTGTCATTACCGAGTGCATACAGAACAGCCCCACGTTGGACATCAGACACCAGCCAGCAGTATCCTGTGACTTCCGTTACCGGAGGCTCTTTTCCAAAATAGATGATTCCCACCAATGGTTTGCAGCAGGAAATTTTTAAACATTCTTATCACACTTAAAAATGAATGCAATAGTCTTGGCATTCAAAAAGAAAATATTAAGTATTCATTGCTGTGGTTTTGCTTTCTGAATGCAGGCAAAAGATCCCACTCGTGTTTGCATGAACAACTTCTTTCCAGGCTGCAGCTGATACTTCTTTATTTCAGATCCCACTTAATAAACCAACCCAGATGGTTCAATGACACCTTTTCCTGAGTATCCTATAACTTTGAAACATTCTTCTTCTCCCTAGCCCTTCAAACCATCTCTTTTTGAGAAAATTATTCTGCAGATCCATTCTTGAAATCCCATTTACTTTAACAAATTTTCCCAGACCTAAAGACCATCTACCCAGAGAACTACACCCTTTTATACCTGTGCTCGCCATTCAGGGATAGCCATGCCACTGCCGTGGGAAGAGAATTCTCAATCCTGTACGTGATGCTACGCTGTCCTCTTTCTTATGTCACCCGTGATCATTTACCTATATGTAAATGTTGCCTGCCTTGTATCAGAATGTCTCTTCCAGATGCCATGAAAGAGATCTGCCCCTAAACAGAAATTTAGATTAAAAATAATAGATTCTACTTTAGAAGATTCCACTTACTGTCAGCTAGTGTGAACTAGCTGATACCTACCAAGCTAACACCAAACCAAACGCTTAACACTCAAAGAAAATTATAAATCATATCACATGGAATAAACATATAATATCTTGAAATATTAAACATATGTATGCTGAAAAACTGTATTTTCTTATGTAACAAGTCTTTAAAGGCTGGGCATGGTGGCTCACACCTGTAATCCTTGCACTCTGGGAGGCTGAGGCAAGAGGATTGCTTGAGCTCAGGGATTTGAGACCAACCTGAACAAGAGCAAGACCCCATCTCTACCACAAATAGAAAAATTAGCTGGGTGTGGCATCATGCCTGTGGTCCCAGCCACTCAGGAGGCTGAGGCAGGAGGATCACTTGAGCCTAGGAGTTTGAGATTGCAGTGAGCTGTGATGATGCCACCGCACTCTCATCTATGAAGAACTTAACTGGTAGATCTGAATTTATATGGTTATGTTCTTTTTTAAACAAATGTATCCAGCAAAAAGCAAAGGCACGAAGTCACACCCAGGAGATGGCCAAAAGTAGCTGAGTCAGAAAGGCATTCCTTTAAATTTATACAGTGTTGGTTGACAACCTCCCAGATACCAATGACACCATGACTTCCAAGACTGCCACTCTGCACCACTCTCCCTGAAGTGCCCATCTCACCTCACTGAGATCCTGGAGTACCTTCAAAGTCCTCAAGGGAGCTATTTCCTACTGAAAACACTAGGCATCTCAACTATTTTTAAAGGAATACATCGTCAAAATATCTCTCCAGTCCTCATCCAGCCCCCAAAAGCATTGCATTCTCAAGCAAAAATCTACTGACTTTTTATATAAACCATCAAGAGGTAACAAATTTGAGAGAGGAAAAAGTAAAGGCTTTAGGCGTGTATCAAAATAACCTAGGAAACTGCCTTCTGAAGAACAAAAGTCCATTATTACTGACTTGGCAAGTTAGAAATGCACAGAACAAAGACCCACCTAAGACACAGAGACGCTTCCTAAGAGTGAGAGCACTGCTGTCAGCAACAGCAGAACTACCTAAGGGCACTGTAAAGGCAGGAATCAATTCATTTTTGGCTATTCTCTTACTCTAAGAATGTAAATAATGTACAAAGAATCCCTAAATTCCAGATCATGTGGATAAATGACCCACAAATCAAAATCTCCACCAGGTAAGTGTTTAATGGGTTCTATAACATAAATCATTTGTTTCCACTGGGCTTATATCCAAGAGGGGAAAGTAAAACTTACAAGAGGGCCACAGGTAAGGCCACCTTCTTACCCACCTTGTTCATTACACTCCTTTAGATAGTTCCAGAATCAGCCCACAACACAAAGCTGAATATAAAGGCTCCTCCATAAATACCCAAAATTTCTAAAAGTCTATTAAATTGATTAAATCCTTAAATCAGTTAAATGAGGAAGGCTAAAGGAAATAGGTGCTTAGATGGTTTACAAATAACTTAAGATCTTAAAGGCAACTTGACACAGTTAAATTCTATGGCATGTTTCTTTCTTTTTTTAAAAAAAAAAACCCTGTAAGATATAAGCAACAAAAGACACACTAATTGGTAACTGGCTCTCTGAAAAGCAGCTTTTGAATCAAAGACAAAGCATGTAATAGGTGTCATCTTTTGAATGTTGAGTGCTTTTTTTCTCAACTGTTTGAAATTGAAGACAGGAGGAATAGCTCTAACTGATGGTTGAGGACGCAGAAAGGTCACTGAAATACGTCTCCTGACGAAAATAAAAACCATGATTGAAGAGTAACAAGACAAATAATTTTTCTTTTCCAAAGATTTTGGGGGAAAATTTAAGTAAAATAACTTAGACTACCCAATGCCCACCTCACAGTCACGTGCCGTCGTTACGGACGACAGGGCGCACGGGCAGCCGCGGGCGCGACGCGGGGCAGTGAGGACTGCGCAGGCACCGCCGACTCCCGCCTCCAGGAATCGCAGTCTCCCTGTGAGAAAGAAAGGGAAGAGCAGAGAGAGAAAGCTTACCCTTGGCTGCCAGTTCTCGTACTGCTTCTGCAAATTCGCACCGATGGTTTCCAGAGCTTTCTGAGGGCCCATGGACAGAGGATCTGAGGAAGCAACGAAAAGGAGAAAGGTCTTCACACGTGCACGTCCTCCTCTGCCAAAGCGCTTCAAAGTCACCTTTGACTACAGACAACAGCCTAAGGTTGATCTTTGCTTAACCAGATTTATGAAACTGCTACTGTGCCCAAACAAGCTGATATGCCCACCAAAACTGGTGTCATTAACACCACTGGCACCATGATGATTTTGTATTTCAGCACCTGTGGTTTCCTTGCACTCTTGCTGTTTTATCCCTGTGCTCCTGTGCTGGCTTCGTATGAAAAGGCTGGGGGCTGTGCTTCCACCAAAACTGAGGGCCTGTCCGCACGGGAACCCTGCGGTAAGAACCGGGTCCCTCCTCGCACCCCACTGCAGCTCTCGTGTGCACGGGAGCAGGAGAAAGAAAGCAAAGAACAAGGAGGTGATACGTTTTAAATAATTTCCATCAATACTCTCAGTTCTCCCACAAAAAATCAATTTTACAAACACAGATGTCCACAATTTGCCCATTCATTTCAGGACTGGCTTCTAGAGCAGCAGTCCCCAACCTTTTTGGCACCAGAGACTGGTTTCACGGAAGACAATTTTTCCATGGGAGCGGGAGGGGGAGCTCAGGCAGCCCCACTCACCTGCTGCTGCACACCTCCCTCCCCACTCCTAAGTTTCCTGGAAGACAATTTGTCCACAGACGGGGATGTGGACGGGGCCGGGAGAGGGGCTATGCTCTGCGGCCAGGTCCCGGGGATTGGGGACCACAGTCCTAGAGCCGGTAACTCTAAACCAGCAGCTCGCAACCCTGTTTGGTCTCAGGACCCCTTTACAGTCTTCAAGATCGTTGAGGACCAGAGAGCTTTTGTTCATGTGGCTGCATCTATCAGTATTTACTGTATTTGAAATTAAGATAAGAAAATGTTTTTAAATTTCTTCATTCATTTTAAAAATAATAAACCTATTATATTTTAACATGAATATTTATTATGAAAAATAACGTTTCCCCCCAAAAATTAGTGAGAATAACACTGTTGTACATTTTTTGCAAATTTCTTTAATATCTGGTTTACTGGATAACAGCTGGGCCCTCATATCTGGTTCTGCACTCATCTTTTGCAGTATGTAGTTTTGACGCATATAAAGAAAATCCCACCTTCTACACGCATGTATCATTAAGAAAGACAAGAGTATCTTAAATAGCTGCTTTAGATAATCATGGCTCTTTATATATACTACACCAAAATTCAACAAGGGGTCATTTCTTTAAGCATATTTGCAATGTAGTATCTGAAACCGTATCAATGAACTTGTACACTCTCACATTAAAATTCACTGCTCTATGTTGCACCCTGAATGGATCTTTTACCCACAGATGATTCCGTATCATGCATTGGCCATTTGGAATACACTGGTTCACTGAGCTACGTAGATCTTCTATTTCGCCCTCTAGTGTAAAAAAAAATCCACACTCATTAACATCACCATGATCTCATCAGAAAAGTCTGAAGTATGGAGAAGCTGCCAAGTTCACAGTGGCAGATACAAGGTCTCCAAATTCTTATTTTTTATTTGAAATATCAAGTTTTATCACTGGCAACAAATATTGTTAGCTATTTTCCTTAAAGTGCCAGGCTCACGTCACTTGTGCTCCAGAAACCGTCTGCCAAATACCCTACATCTGCCTGCTGCGGGGAAAAAGCCACCACACAGCATTGCACGCGACAGAGAAATCCTTCATGAAAGGAAGGGTCGACTGATGCGGCAAACCTCACTGTTGTCTTAGTCTAAGAAATGACACAGCCACTCCAACCTTCCGCAGCCACCACCCTGATCAGTCAGAGCCACCAACACCAAGGCAAGACCTTCCACTGGCAAAAAGGTTATGACTTGCTGAAGGCTCAGAGGATCATTAGCATTTTTTAGCAATAAAGCATTTTTAAATTAAAGTACGTACATTGTTTTTTTAGGCATAATGCTAATGTACACTTAATAGACTACAGTATAGTATAAACATTACTTTTACATGTACTGGAAAACCAAAAGATTCCTATGCAGTGGTCTGGAACCAAACCCGCAATATCTCCGAGGTATGCCTGCACAGCTTTTAGTATTACTTGAATTTTTAGCTATGTGCACGTGTTACTTCGATAAAAAATAAAAGTTAATCGTAAAATTAAATAACAGGATTTTATAACTGGAAGAGACCTTCTTTACCCATTGATGCGTCAAAGTCATCAGGGACTTTTCAAAACAGAGACGCCAGGCCTCCCTTTTGGAAACTCTAACACAATGGCTCTAGAAGAGCCTGGTCCCCCAGTGAGCACCTCCAACTGAGGAAAACTTGGTGAACGTCTAACTTCTCTGAAGAACTGTGGCAAATCAATAATCAATAAACTTAGGAAACTAGATGTTAATCTCCATTTCTCTTTGTTCTGGTAGGAACAGAGTGCTGCGGTCTCAAAACATTGTATCAACCCGAATGAACTCTGCTGTGATCTGAACCACAAAACTAGTAAGAGACAGAAATGGACTGGGATCAGAAAAACAAAAATTAAGGGCCACCTAAGTGCATAAACGAAGCAAAGGGAAGCGGAAAACAGCTTTAACAGAAGCCAAATAGCGGCCATGGAGAGCTCTTCAACCACAGGAAGCTGGCTGGAGAGCGTCTGATTCCTTTGTCCACACTGAACCGTGCAGCAGCCGGGGTGCTCAGTGGCCCACGGCTGTAACCCATGGTGAAAAGAACAGAAACGGCTTCCTCTGCACGAGTAAAGGCCTGTCCACACATCACAATTATCAGTGGCAGCTCACCACGCACCCCTTTAATGAGCCACGGGCGGAGGCCGGGAGGGAGGGGTTCCCAGTCTACAGGAAGCACTGCTGCCAGCCTCCTTGAACTTCACCCACACCACCTCCCTGGAGTGGCAAGGAGGGCAGTGGGAGGGGCCCCAGGGAGGAGGGAGCGGCTGCCACTCTCTGCAGACCTAGCAAGGTTCCCCCCACACTGCTCTGTGGACCTAACAAGGCCCCGCAGACACCTGGGCCTCGTTACAAGAGGCAGCGCAGCAGACCCCCCACTCGCCCTTCCCTGGCCTCAGATCCGGACACCTGTCCACCTGGGGTGCGGGCAGCTGCTGGCTGTTCATCAGGTTGTGACCAACCAAGCGGGGCTGCCACCTCCTACCACTGGGAATCCCTGTGGTCAATTGATTTTGTGGTTTCCTCCCAAGAATATGACACTGAGTGGGAGAAGAGAAGATATGAGAGGCAGAAGCAGAGAGGGGAGAGAATACGGACAACTAAAATGATGCACTTCTAATTCAATTAACTATAATTTAAATAAACTAAAATTAAATTCCTTGGTGGATATTGCTGACGATGTTATCAGTCTGAAGTGGGAATGTGGGATGAAGTGGACAGAACATAAATTTGAAATTATGCACCTGTAAAGCTAACTTAGGGGTTTGAGAAGTTCAAGGTGAGTGGCTCTTGTTGAGTGCTATTGATACATTGACAATATATCAATACAAAAGACAACGAAAGGCTGGGGGTAATCACTTTAAGGTCAATTGGGAAAACTAATGAACCTATGATTTAAGCTGAAATCTAAAACTTACTCAACTGAAAAGCCTTTTAAAGACGGTTTTGGCCTCCCCCAGGTAGAGAAACTCCCACCTGTGAACAACTAGTTTCGGCTCAAGACCTGCCAAAACTGGCTTGTCACCTGGCCTTCCCACGGCGTGTGCTATGGACTTCAGACTTGTTGAGTCAACCCCCCATAACTGTGCAAGACCATTCCTTGCAATGAATTCATCTACATGCAAAAAAAATTTTTTTTAATTGTAGTTCTGTCCTATAAGACTCTCCTAATGCCTTCATAGGTTCCTATTTTGCTTTAAGAGGTGCCTGGGAAAGAACTAATCGACCATCAACAGCATGTGAGTGTGGGAGTGAAAGAGTGCAGCGGGTGGTGGGAGGAAAAGGAGACCGTTAGCTGGCGTTTGTATAGAACTTTCAGCTTCTCATAGATTTTCCTGTCTGGGGGATTTTCAGCATAACCCTCTGTATTTTCATGACACTCGGAACTTCACCTTGCGAGGAACTTGGTCCCGCCCACCTCACGGCGCAGGAGAGAGAGGGGAGCATAAAGCAGTCACATGACTTGTCCAAGGCCATAGAGACTACGATGGCGCTCATGTTCAGCCAACCTCAAGAGAGGAGCTTCCTTTTTCTTTCAGGTTTTTTTTTTTTTTTTTTTACCTCCCCATCTTCTTCAGATACAGACAGCTCGATTACTCATCCTACCCCTTTTACCTTCGAAAAGCCGGCGTCCCATCACCAACTGCTACCGTGTCTGCACAACCCGCAGCACTGCGTGATGCTCCCGAGAGACCCTCCCACCTCCTCGCCGGGGTCCTGAATCCGGCTGATGCTCCTGAAGAGGGTGGTGACCGGGCACAGGGCCCCCAGTGACCAGCCTTTCTGCTCCCAGTTCCCCCCGAAGTGAGCACAGGCTGAGCACCCGCCTCAGAAGCCCAGGTGCCTGCTGCTCGCACCGGTTCAGTAAAGGACAGGCAGAAACACGGTTATAAACGGGGAGGGGGGCTAGTGGGGACAAGGTTGGGCTCCTGGGCCACGAGTGACACTGTTCCCCAGGCTGGGTCCCAGGGGTTTGATCAATCTAGGAAAATGCGTCAAGCTCCTGCACACACTAGGTCAGCTGCACTCCTCTGCACATCTGCTAGAGTTCAGTAAAAACTTAACATTAAAAAAAAACCGCGAACTCACTGCTCAAAGAATCTTTGTACTTCTTTGTACCCTGCATGTAGGAGACGCTGAATAAATATTTGTTAATTGACTTATTAACTCAGTACTGCCTACTAGATCAAGCACGGATTTCTGTGTACGCCTTTCAAGGACTCTGCCACTAATTAGCTGCGTAGCCTTGAATGACTAATTTTTGATTGAGAAAATACATAATGGCAAAAGCGCTACTTTGAAACTAGAAATGATTTTTACTGACTCTGTTTTTTTTAACCATGATGCCATCTCTATATATTTTATAGCAATGTACACAGTGAGAGAGAGGCACGCCGTCTCACCAAGCTCGGCCTGCAGCCACACAGCTCCACGGGCCGGGGAAGCTCCGGCTGGCAGCCAGGACCTGTATAAAACTCCACAGGAGCTATTTCCTATAACCTGGCCCCATCCTAACCTCCATCACTCCCCGCATATCTACTAAAAAATTAAGTCCCTGTCTTGGCTATTGCTGTATTAGACAAGACCAGCAGCTGGGTGGATTTTCAACAGATTTGAGGGAACCAATGGGATGCTCTGTTTTAAAATACAGGCCTCGTGGTTGACACACAATTCACTCTGGAAAGTAGAGGGGTGGCAGGCTCCAAGCCATCCCCTTCAGAGGGGGAAACGGAGATGCTACCTTGTGACGCCAAAGTCAACGGACAGAGAAAACAGCGATTTAAGCCATGAGCCCCAAAGAGCCAAGGTTCCAGCTGTGGGCCCAGAGCTCTGCTGGAGCACACAGCAGTGACCGGCCCCCGCTAACGAGGGCCATGACCCCCCATTCCCGGGGAAGCCCAGCTGGTGCACCAAAACTCAGCCCTCCAAGGTGAGGCTCCCTCTCCTCCCCCGGGGCCTTGGCTCTCACCTCCCCTGACTGCGGCACCTCCTGAGCTCAGAGGCCACTCAGGCTGACCTCGTACTGGTCTCCACTAGTCCTACCTCCCCCACTAAGTTCTAAGTACCTGGACAGCAAGGAGCACTGCTTCGTACACAGCACTGTGCTTAACATGTAAGTTTCCACCTAGCAAAAGTTTGCTGACCAACTAGCCGATCTGCGATCCCACGTTGTTCCAGGAATCACCACGAAGTCTGAGCAAGCACCATGCACAGGCGATCATTACCATTTTTAGCTCATCGACACAAGGTCTCTTAATGCCCATATGTGTGCATTAAGGGAGGAAGAAATGCTTTTTTCTAAGGAATAAAAGAAAAACAAAGGTAAGTGTCTCCCAAATATTTCCTCGGGACAACAGGATTTCCACGCATCTGACAAACCTTTTGCATTCTCACCTCCTGTGACACACAGCGACCACTGGCTAGGCACACAGAACCGTTCCAGCTAAATCGCACCTCCCCTGCTCAGCATTCCGCTCGTCTACACTCTGCTGTCAAACACAGAGAGCCCCCACAAGTGTGGGGCATGCATCGTTCTTGAGCGGGATTGTTTTTAGTATTACGGTTGTAGCATTTAATGTTGGACCATAAAACAAAACAGCCTCTCCCCCTGCTTCTCTGAAAAGAGACAAGTGTCATTTCCATGAAATGAAACAGCATCTCATTATCTAGAGGAATGAGGAGCGGGGTGGGAAGAGAGGCCGCGACAGTCAGCCGGGCAGAGCGGGAACGGCAGGCGCACTCACAACACCCCACTGCTGCCCCTCCGCCTCGTGCGGGGCCCACACACCCGTTCCTCACAACACTGCCAGCCACAGCCACGCCCGTTCCTCACAATGCTGCCAGCCACGGCCCACACCTGACATCGGACGTCTACAGCAGGGAGAGGCCACCTCGCAGACGGGCCGCACGGCCACTCCCCAGCCGCCGGGCGTTGTCTTGTTTACTCACTCCTGGATACGACACCTGCTCTCCCTCAGCCTCTGGATTTACTCACTCCTGGATACGACACCTGCTCTCCCTCAGCCTCTGGATTTACTCACTCCTGGATACGACACCTGCTCTCCCTCAGCCTCTGGAAGGAGCGCACTCTCCAACGTGGGCTTAGGTAGTGCACGCACAGGTACATAGAAATAGACTGAAGAGTAAGGATCCATCTATTTCTCACGCTTCCCATACCTGTTGTCTCTGAGACCGGAGCACACAGACCATCTCCCTGTCCACCCCGGCCTGCCGCACCCAAAAGCAATGTCCCATGTCACAGCCTAGAGCAAAGCTCAGATGGCCTGCTACCTGACACACTGAAACAGGACACTTCGTGCATTCTACTACCAGACACCTGCCGGAGACATCAGCCCGGACTGCGCAGCTGTCCCGAGGCTGGCACACTTGATACTGGGGTACAGTGAGGCGTGTCTACTGCACCTCTCTTCTGAGTTCAGACACGTGGAATGGAGCGGAAGAGGCCCAGATGCGGGAGGCAGCCCACGCTCCCCACTCGCACCTCAGTGGGCCGGGCGAGGGGCAGGATGTGGGTGTTGGGTGCTGGGTGTTGGGAAGTCGGGAGGTACTGGGGTTGGTGCTATGGTCTGAATGGCTCCCCAAGATTCATGTGTTGGAACTTAAACCCCATGTGACAGTATGTACACGTGGGGCCTTCAAGAGGTGACTGGGGCCTTCTAAAAGGGCTGGAGGGAACCAGCCCTTCTGCCCCTCCCATCACGTGAGAACACAGCATGACACGCACCCTCCTCGAACCAAAGAGCAGCCCTAGCCAAATACCAACCACCAGAGCCTTGACCTTGGACCTCCCAGCCTCCAGAACTGCAAGCAATACATTTCTATTATTTATAAATTACCCGGCCCCAGGTGTTTTGTTGTAGCAGCACAAACAGACTAAGACAGTTGTGATAGGGGTTAGGGTGAGGGTTTTGAAGTGTTTTGCATTGGGGTAGCAACAGGCACTGAGGCTGGGGGGGCTGTGTGTTGTCGGGGGACAGGTGCTGGATTGGGGGCTGTGTTGTCGGGGGACACGTGCTGGGTTGGGGGGCTGTGTGTTGTGGGGGGACACGTGCTGGGTTGGGGGCTGTGTTGTGGGGGGACAGGTGCTGGGTTGGGGGCTGGGTGTTGGGGTGTGGATAGGTGCTGGGTTGGGGGCTGGGTGCTCAGGTGGGCTTGGGGAGGGGGTTGGGGCAACGGTTGGTGTCCGCACTGAACTGTGTCCATACTCCCAGGTGATTCCCCTCCAGCCATGAGGCAGGTGCCATCATTAGCTCCACTTTACAGATGAGGAAACTAAGGCTCAAAAGAGTTAAGTAGCTTGTGGCGCAGCTGGAATGAATAAACCCGGAGGAGTCTTGACGAATGCAAAATCTTTTGATTTCTGGTGACAGAGCTCAAAATGCTAAGACCAAATATAAAACACTGAGTTTCTGCTTCTCAAAGGAAGCATCTCTGTAAGATATTTGATTACACCAATCCCTGTAAGGAAGGCTTCCCCCATGGCGCCCTCCCTAGCCAGGATCTGCCCAGTCATTCTTATCCTGAAAAGGGCAGAATGAACCGTCACCAAGCCTGGGTCCCCGTCACTAGCATCCCCCCTCCTCGCCTGGCTGGCCAAGCTGCTTCACACCCTTCACTCTGCTGGCCGCTGGGCTGCCTGGGCCTGACACCTGTCTCTGCCCCCCGAGAGCCCTGGCTCTGCTCCCCACCCTCCAGGCACTGTCCATCCCGCGCATTGCCCTCCCTCGAGTCCTCCAGTCTACAAAGAGCCCCGACTCCACCCAACCTGCCCTTCCAGCTTTCCACTGGAAGCCGGCTCCACTCTGAGGATTCTAGAAGCCCCTACCATATACAAAATGTAACCCCACTATCTTCCCAGCTGGGCCCCAACTCTCAGTCTTGGTTACGGGGATGTCATCACCCCCCGGGCTAGCCAAGCATGAAGCCCAAGCAGGTGTTGAAGATGCTGACATCCCTTCTGAAACAATCCTGAAGCCACGAGGTGGGTGTGGGTGAGGGCGGCACCTGCTCCAGGACGAAGGGAACTGCAGTGGCCTGGAATGAGCTGTCAAGTCTGAGGCTGCACAAGGGAAGAAAGGTGTCTCCGCAGAGGGGTGACCCGTACGGGTGTTGGGCCGGGGCGGGGAGGACACCGTGGGGGGAACGGTCCAGGATGAGGGAGTCTAGAGGAGCGGCGATGGCTGGGAGGAGCCTTCTGCCTGCCAGAGAGGAGCTGCCTGCATGGGAAGACCCCGCTAGGCTGGAATGGGAGGCCTGAGTGTAAACACAGAGACAAACGTGTGCACACAAAGCACACACACACACGCTGTGTACACGCACGTGCGTTCCCTTGCTCTGCCCAGCGAGCAAGGTCCTGGAAGCAACAACGCACAGTGAGAACACCTGGTGCCGGATCTCAGCTGCTTGTTCCACGCAGAGGAACTGGCTGATTCCAGGAATGAGGCAGGGAAACAGGTGAAGGAGACAAAGTACGGAAGTGCTTGAAGAATGACGGGAACGAGACAAAAGGCCTCGGAGGCCAACCCGGAGGGGCTCCAGTGACCAGCTGGCAGACACCAAATGACAGCACTGGATTAGAATCCACTGAATCAAAAAGGAAACCATGAGTTCAGAATGAACCAATTGGGCAGTGATGAGGAAAGAAACATTTACACAGGCTCAAAGCGCCTCTTCCCGAAAACACTCATCAACTACAAAGGGGGATTTCACGATGAAGTCCGGCAGGTGCCAGCGTAATTGAGTGAGGAGAGTCGCATAACCATAATGGGATAAATCAAAACCACACGCCGCCTGCTCCGCCCTGCGCGAAAGCAGCTCTCTCCTGTGACGCTCCTGCCACAGACGCGTGACCCAAACGGAACCATTAGCAAACAGCGGGGCAGCCCCGGCACAGAGGCTGCGTCTGCAGGTGCCAAGGTCCTGAGACTCGAGGCTCCAGGCCCAGGGAGAGGGGATGGGAAGCCTGGCACTGAGCGGATCCTCGGCCACAAAGGACGCTACTGTGACAAACCGGCAAGCCCGACCACGGCTGGCGGCTCCCACGCAGTGATGCATCCGTGCTCGTTCCCTGACGCTGGCACCGACTCGATCTGCAAAGAGAAACTCCCTGTGGCAGGAATCACACTGAAGAGCCCAGAGGTGGCCCGGCCCACACCAGCAGCCCCCACACCAGCAGCCTACGTCAGGCAAAAGCAGCTTAGGGCCATACTGGCAACTTCTAAAACTTTTTTCAAAATAAAAAATAAAATGTGCACAGCCAGACACCACTGCAAATTTGCTGAATCCAATCACTAGGACTTTTTGTCTTATCCCATATAGTTAAAATCACCATCACCAGGACCAGGCCCACCTACTTTTTAATAAACGCCAAATGAAAAACTTTCAACTTAGAAAAAGCATATGCCCTTCTGAAGTCAAAATCCAGTTGAAATTATTACATAGATTACATTTCTAAACTGCAGAAAAAATTTTAAAAACACAATATAAAAAATCTATTCATGTGCTG
>CM052441.1:145848118-145957920 GCA_028533085.1 Varecia variegata | reverse complement strand
CTTGAGCCCAGGAGTTTGAGTCCAGTCTGGGCAACATAGAGAGACCCTATCTCTTGACAAAAAATAAAAATGAATTCCAAAAACCAAACACAAAAAAAGATATGTCAAGCTACTAAAGACAAGCTACTAAAACTCCAAAGGTAAGAAAATCTTGAAGGTTGCCAGAGAAAAAAGAAACAAAAGAAACAGAGAAACAAAAATAAGAAATACAGCAGACTTCTTATCAGAAAACTATGCTGGCCAGAAGACAATGGGTGACTATTTTAAAGTACAATACTAAAAGAAAGGTGTCAACACCAAATTCTACAGCCAGAAAAAATAACTTCCAACAACAAAGACAAAATGAAGAATTTTTCAAATAAAAATTTGGAAAAATGCAATGCCTGTAGACCAGCACGACAAGAAATGCTAAAGGAAGTTCTTCAGGCAGGATGATTACATCAGGTCAAAACTTGGACCTAAGCAAAGAAATGAACAGTCTCAAAATAGTAAATAGGAAGGTAAATATAAAAGACTTTTATTTATAATTACTGTTTCTTATCTTTTGAAAACACCAAGTGCTAGTGAGGATGTGGAACAACAGGAACTCTCATACGTTGCTAGTAGGAATGCAAAATGGTACAGCAGAAAAACAGTTTGGCAATTTCCTTAAGAATTAAACATATACTTACATGTGATCTAATAATCCCAGTCCTAAATATTGAACCAAAATAAAACATGTCCACACAAAGATCAAATGCTTATAGCAACGTTATCCGTAACTGCCAAATCTGGAAACAACTCAAACCTCCATCAACTGGTAAACAGATACCAGCCTGAGCAAGAGTGAGACCCCATCTCCACTAAAAAATAGAAAGAAATCATCTGGACAGCTAAAAATATATATAGAAAAAAATTAGCTGGGCATGGTGGCACATGCTTGTAGTCCCAGCTACTCGGGAGGCTGAGGCAGAAGGATTGCTTAAGCCCAGGAGTTTGAGGTTGCTGTGAGCTAGGCTGACACCACAGCACTCTAGCCAGGGTGACAGAGTGAGACTCTGTCTTTTAAAAAAAAAAAAAAAAAAAAAAAAACAGATAAACAAATAGTGTTATACCCATAAAAGGGAATAAATGGAAAAATCTGCTAATACATCCAGCAACATGAATGAATCTCAGATGAATTCTGCTAAATGAAAGAAACAAGATACAAAAAGCAACAAACTATATAATTCTATTTATATAACATCAATAAAAGGAAAAAACGTGTGTACAAAAATCAGATCAGTGGTTGCCAAAGGCTAGAGAAAAGGGAGGGGACTGATTACAAAGGGGTCCACAGTACCTTTCTTGGTATAATAGAAATACTCCATACATTGACTGTGGCATTTGTCATACAACTGTGTATGCTTGTCAAAAGTCACAGGAATGTATACCTACAAAAGGTGAATTTTACCGTACATAAATTGTATCTCAGTAACACTGATGCTAAAAGAAAAAAAGTAGACATAGTGTATAATGGTTAAGAACACAGACAGCAGATATATGCAAACCATATATCTGATAAGGGACTAATATCCAGAATATATAAAGAACCCCTATAACTCAGTAACAATAAAACAAACAATCCAATTTAAAAATGGACAAAGAACTTAAATAGGCATTTCTCCATAGAAGATATACAAATGGCCAATAACCCCATAAAAAGATGCTCAACGTCACAAATCACTGAGCAAAGGCAAATCAAAACCATAACAAATGGAAGGGCTCAGTGGCACAGAGCCTGCAGCCCAGCTACTCCTGAGGCTGAGGAGGGAGGATCTCTCGAACCCAGGAGTTCACAGCCAGCTGGGCAACACAGTGAGACCTAGTCTCAAAAACAGACAAGCCAACAACAACAACAACAACAAAACCCACAGTGAGATCCACCCCACGCTCATCAGGATGGCTGCTATCAAAAAGCAAAGCAAGTACTGGCAAAGCTGTGGAGAAACGGGAGCCCCTACGCGCTGCTGGTGAGGATGCAGAATGGTGCAGCCGCTGTGGAAAACAGTATCGCAACTCCTCAAAAACTACCAGTAGAATTGCCACGCAACGCAGCAATTCCACTGCTGGGTGTGCACCCAGAAGAACTGAAAGCAGAGACTCAAACAGGCATCTGCACGCCAGTGTTCACAGCAGCACTATTCACAATGGCCGAAAGGTGGGACCCACCCGGTGTCCCCCAGCGGGTGATGAGGGGGTAAACCGAATGTGCAATACTAGGACACCGTAAAGAGGAAGGAAATTCTGACACACGCTGCAGCACAGATGAACCTTGGGGACATTACGCTGAGTGAAAGAAGCCAGTCACAAATATTGCATGATTCTACTGAAATGAGGCACCTAGAGCAGTTCAATCCACAGAGACAGAGACAGAGCGATGGTCACCAGGCCCGGGGGGAGTGAGGAGCTGGGTCCTGGGGGACAGAGTTCCAGCTGGGGACTGTGAGAAGTTCCGGAGATGGACGGCAACGATGGCTGCATAACGCTGTGCATGTGCTCACTGTCACTGAGTTGTACACTTACAGATGGCTAGAATGGCATCTCACGTTACAACACAGTCTCTGGACTTGGGCTGCAGAGGTTCAAATCCCAGCTCTGCCACTTACAGAACAACTCTGGGCAAATTCTTAATCTCTACGTCTCATTTTCCTCAGCTCTAAAATGGAGATTAATAATAAAATCTACCACACAGCGTTGTTGTAAGGATTCAGTGGCTTAATAAACATCAAGTGCTTCAAACAGTACCTGGCACACTGCAAGCACTCAGTAGATACTGGCTATTATTATTACTATTATGATCCATTATATATCATGTGATGCTTTGCTGAAAATGGTTCAGTTTATCTTTTCTATAAATATATTTGCATGCAGCTGTCATTCAATTTTTTTAAAGTATATACCTACTTATGTGCTAGACACAGGGCAAATTTAAAGGAGAAAATTATGTAACTCAATAATCATTATTTTATTAATTTTCCTTGAAACACTTTCTCCACTACAAATCATAGGCGAATACATCTAAAATTACTTAAAGGTTACATAACTCCAAAAAGAAATAAAGTTCTCACATACAGACCAGCCGGAGGCCCCCCCGGCCCAGGCCCGGAACGTAGTGGGAAAGCCCTGCCCAGCCCAGAACCACCCGGCGGCAGCGAGAGGGAGGGGCCGGCACTTACCTATCCAGCATTCCAAACGCGCACAGGGTGTGGTCTTCACCACGTCTGGAGGATCCACACCCACATTCAGACACAAAACTAAGGCAACACTGACTGTCTTCATCTGGAAACACAAGAGGAAAAAAAACCAAGTATTTCAATATGGAACTCACTTATACATTTTCCCAGCTTTTAAAATGTCCCCAGAACACCCAGTTCCTCCGCACCCGCCCTTCTTTCATTCACCTGTCACCTGGGCTACCCCAGTGCTAGTGCAGGGAAAACTTCCTTGTTTGAAGACCTGATTTCAGAGGAGGGTGGGCCAATGGGGAGGGGGCAGGACGGGAGCAGCTTTTCTCAGGCTGCCTTATGATAAAACTCCCAAAATGGAAGTATGTGATTGAAAGATATAAATATTTTAATGCATTTGATACATTCTGCCAAATTCCTTTGCAAAAAAGTTACACAAATTTACATTCCCACATTATCATTATTCTCATTTAAAATCATTGATCATTTGATGAGAAAAATTATCACATTGAGTTAGCTTGCATTCGTTCACATTAGTAAGGCTGAATATGTTTTCAAGTATGCATTCCCTGTTTGTATCTTTCCTCTTTCATGAATTGTCAGCACCGGCAAACCCAGGCTTGAGCCCGTCTACACCACTCAGTGGACCAGAGGCTGCACGAAGGATGTGAGTCGGCTCCCCTCAGCGAAACCTGGCACAGGCCAGGTGCTGACTATTTGCTGAATGAGGAAATACATGTATTTTGCTCCAGTGTTTTTATTTTTGTTTTACATTTGGCCCTTTAGCCCATCTTGATGTTATTTCGGTAGATGATACAAAATAAGGATTAATTTTTTTTCTCAAAAAACTAGTTAATTGTGCCAATCCCCATTAAATAATCTCCTCCAAACCCACAGGTGTGTAGGGAGTCCTTTAGCATACATTAATTCTCATATGGACCAAACTATTTCTGGGTAGTCAAATTTATTCCATTAACCTATCAACCAGTACTTCTCTTAGTATCACATTAATTTAAATAATTTATCTTTACACTTCATAGTACCTGGGTGGGTCAGTTTTCATCCTCAAAATTTTTTAAATTTTACTTAGCTATTTCATATTCATCCTTTTTTTTTTTCAAATTAATCAGTTAGGTGAGGGATATCTCAATTGTCCTGATTTGATTATATGAATATATCAAATTATCAGCATGTACCCCCAAAATATGTGCATCTAATATGTATGAATTTTTTTCATTTTTCATTTTAAAAAAGATTATTCCTAGATACGTCATGAGTATTTAGGGGAAATATTCATACATGTATTTCCTCATAACAGTTTCTTACTGATAACCACTGAAATATAAGAATAATGTTTAGTCATTTCACTGAATTCTTAATTAACTGTAATTGCTTTTTGGTGGTTCTCTTCAGGTGCCGTAAGTGCACAGTCAGGCTACTCCACAGCCATGAAACACAGTGAGTCCGTCTCGTTCTTCCTGACAGATCACTCCTCGTGTTTCTGTTTTAGGTCTCAGTGTACCGACCAGAACTTCTAAAATAACGCTACTAAGAATTACAAAATGATGACAGTGGAGATGTTTGCACTTGATTTTAATGAGATTGTCATAAATGTTCCATCATTAAGGATGATGGCTACTGATTTTAAATATAACATTTATCACATCAAAATAAGATTCCTCTGTTCAAAACAGAATTTAAAGCTGTGTGAGTGAAAAGAGAGTACGTCAGTCCTTCCTCTCCCTATACTTTAAGAAAAGGTATTTATTAATGATACCACTTGCTGAAGGAAGAGGACATCTTCCCATGACAAGTGCCAGAATCTGCTCCTTATGAATCACTCAGGACAAACGGTCCCTCTACCTACTGTCAAGAGAAAGGGCTGCACATCAGAAAACAACAAAAGTCACTGTATTTGTTGGTCATCTTCCAATATTTAAGTGACCAGCATAAATAATCCCATACAGCTGATCAATTATTTTATAGCAAACTCAGCCTTTGAGGATAAGCTGCTTAAAACCGGATGTTTCGTGGAAACATTCCTGTGGTCTGCCTGTGGCCATGGTGAATGACTCTTAACACCTACCCTACAGCCATTTTAAATCAAGGGTGTGTCTGACTCAGTGACAAGGCACTGCAAGGCCTCGGCCAGGCATTGACGCGAGCCCTGGAGCAAGTTCCAAGCTGCGCGCTAGGGAAAAGGCTGGCTTTGCCTGCACCCACCGCAGGGCCCTCTGTGGGGAGGGGAGCCTTCCACGGGGAAAACCACCTATGTGGATCAGGTTCTCCCACTCTCGAAAGACTAACTACTTCACCACAGCTTAACTGGTTCCTAACTGGCTTCTTATTTTGCCCTTGATCTGCAAAGAGAATCTCCCTTAAACTGATGTCAGGCTCCTCTCACAAAGTCCCGATTTAGAGGCATGTTTTAAGGGACACCTGTCCTGGCCCTTGCTCCACGGGCCAAAGGCTCCAGCCGCTGCTCTGGAGCTGGCGTTCCCTGTGTGCCCCAGGAGGAAGGGAGCAGAGCCGCTTTCTGGGCTCCCACGCTCAGCAACCGACCACTCTGTCCTCTTCCTCCTCTCCCGGAGGCTGGAAGCTCACAGCCAGGCTTGGGGTTTTCTGGCCTCCATTTGGCAGGTGCTGCCTCACTACCAGGCACTCTGCACAGCTGAGCTCACAGTCCACTTCATTCATCACTACAGGGCCACGAACTAGGTGGCAGTGTCCCCGCCTAACCAAGGCATCCAGAGTGAGGAACCTGTGCAAGTTCAGGGAGCCAGCGAGAGGAGGAGCAGGACTGCACCCAGCTCCCGGGGCCGAGAGGCCCTGCTGCCGTGGCTGCACCTCCTTCCCCTCCGAGCCCCTGGCTGGGGGAGCCGGCAGAGGCTGGCACAGGGCCCTGGTGCAGCATCCAGACATCTCTGATTTTATTCCTATTTCTGCTACTTCGGCTGTACAAGCTACAGTCCCTCCACCTCTACGGCTGCAGTTAATAATTTAAAACAAATAATTCTCAGTAAAATAAACAAGTTCTGGGTTAATCGTAAAAATTATCTCTGAAGATCTGTGAGTCCCTTAGACAAAATACTAACAGATGCCCAATAATCATTCAATGAGATGGCCTTCCCTGGCTGGCCAAATGTTACTTAGAGCAACCATTTCTCTTTGCCTGCTTAACGGTGAGCAGCAGTCAGAGAGCGTGAACCTAGCAACACTACAGTCATTTGACTCGGCCTTGCTTATACAATACACACCAAACCCGATATCCTACATTTACTTTGTAAGAAAACATGAAAAACACCAAGAAGACATTGACGCATGACCTAGAAAAATGTATTTGCTCTAATATCTAGCTACAAATGTAATTCCAAAATTGGGCAAAAACATCACCAGTAAATATCTTTAAGCCAATCAAATGTCTCACTCCTTTGCAAATTTTAATGGTGTTGGCCTAATTTCAAATGTGGCAAGTTTTAAATTCTTAGCTATACCTAAAATGTCTTTTTGGTATTTTATATTCATTTCTATGGCAACCTCATTACCAAAATTCCAGATTAGTGTTTTTAATAATAGAGTTAAGGAATTTTAAAAACGTAAGGGCTATCAAATTTAATATGCCAAAAATTGCAAAAGAGTACATAAAATAAGCTTTTCAACTTTTTAAAATATTTCTTCTGCAATGCAATTTAAAATGACACAGTTATGTCCCCAGGGGTTAATTTTGAATATGAAAAGAATATCATTTTGAGAAACTATAAAACTTTACGTGATCACTAACAATGTGTGGCCTTGGACATGCTGGTTAATTTCAATCTCGGCTGAACAATTTCCTTATCCTTAAAGTAGGGTGGATGGAGATGACCTCTTAGGAGCTACGAATTTTTCAGATCCTGAAGTTTTGACTCATAACTGGCTTTTCCAGCCATCCCAGGAGCACCTCGTAAAGGCCGGAGCTACTCCTTAAAAGTCTGTGCTCCAACCCAAAAGTCTCACATCACTGTGGGTCGTAGGCGGGAGAGGCTGGGGGCCGTTGGGCAGTGGGATCCTGACGGTATTGTAACAGCCTGGGCAATTTCCTTTATAATCCTCTGGTGCCAGATGTGTTTTGAAGCTCAGATGTTTTCAGATTTGCGAAAAGATAACACGGTACCTGCACCCTGTCTCGTAACACAGCCAGGAGGGTCTGGAGCAGCATCCAGTGCTCAAAACCATTAGACTCTCCACAGTGAAACACAAAGATCCACTCTCCATGGGATACATAAAGAGCATCAAGTCTCACCCCAGGTCAGGCCGAGTTTTGCCACCAAATGAGTTGTGAAAATATTCCAGCGTTCAGAGCTTTTTGGACTTCAGAACTGCTCATAAATGTCCCTGGAACCGGGACACCCCCTACTCAAAAGCCCACATACTCAAGTGCATGTCACCTCACTGGTTAAAAATATATCAACGCCTGGCACCATTCAAAGAATCCAAACCAAATCACAAGGAGGTTCTTAACTACCCAATGGCTGCTTTCTGTCCCCCACAGTGAGAGTGCGTGGAAGACGAACAGGAAGCACACTGGGGTTGGCCTACCTGTCACAACACTCCATCCCCTGGGTGTCTGAAGGCAGAGCCACCCAACTCCCAGGGGCACTCATTAGGATTCAGAGCATCGAGCAAAAACTTTGAGCAAAGCCAAAGCTACACAAATGCATAATTTATAGAGAAAGTCAGAAACTGGAGCATGCAGCAAAGAGAGCAGCTACACCTCGAGGAAAGGGGGGTGCAAGCTGTGCAGGAGGAAGACCAGCGTGCCGAGGACTGCGCGGAAGGAGGCACAGCAGGCCCAGCAAGGAGCACATCAGACTGCACTTCTGCGCCCAGTTGTTTGTTGTACAAAACGAGACAGGGCGCAGCAGCCTCCCTCTTTTCATGCTCCTCTGTTCTCTATGGGGCTTGGGAATGAGGGGAGGTTCTTGAATTTAGAGCTCAGTTTGTTACCTCGAGCCAGACGCCTAGTTTAGGTTTAAGTAATCTTTTTTTAGGCCAAATTCTGTCTGTTTCACTGCTTTTAAAATCTGCCTCCACGCCTGCCCAACACCCTAATCCGAAGGACCAGAGAAGAGGCACATTTTCAGCACCCGCGACAAGCCCTCACCCGCCAAGACCTCCGTGAGGGCGCGTGCAGCAGCCCGGCCTCGCCCACCCGTCCCACACCACACAGACGGGCAGAAGGCGTGGCATGGCGTGGGTTTGGTTCCAGCATCACAGACCCTCAAGAAATTTAGGTTTCTGAAAGTCAAAATAAGAACCGCATACAAAATAAGTTTCATAAAAGGAATTATCACAGCTCACTTTAAAGGTGTTAGTTTTTTTCTGGGGAAAAAAGTTTATTATAGAGATCATAACTGTTTTAAACAAACTAAAGAAATTCCCTTCTTAAAGGAATTCTATACTGAATCCCTTTGTGGTCCCTCCATGAACAAATGGCCAGCCCTGGTACCATCTGTGAACCCAGGCGGCTGTGTCTCCGCAGCCCGTGTGCAGCCAGCCCACCCTCAAGGGGCCAAGCCGGGGGACAAGAACCACCTTTTTGTCTCCTCTTGAAACACCTTATAGGGTGAAATTAAAAAAAAAAAAAAATCAATTAACTATTCAGTTTCCTCACCTAACAAGTGAAAATAAGTGAAATTATTTGTCACAGAGGGATAACATGAAGATATATGCACTTACAAATTAACTCCAAATAATTCAAAAACCTAAACTCCAAATATGGTAAAATTTATTCTGTTGAGCTGAAAGGTCCAAGTGGAAGGGCTGAGTTAAAGGACATACACTAAATGGTGACAGCTGAAAGAGTATCATGTAGCCTTTAAACACAGACCTTCAGATTGCAAAACTGCCGGGGACTCGTTGGTAAATGGGTGAACTCCGTGGTATGTGAATTATATCTCAATACAGCTGTTAAAAAAGACATATTTTCAAAGACTGGGAACCGGCATGGGTCGTGCTCCAACATAACTGAATCAAACGAGGAGGCTCCAAAGCCGTAGCCATAATTATTACTCCCAATGTGCAGACACACAGGTGCAAAGTCACAGGATGAAAACACAAGATGTCACGGTGGCTCTGCTCTCAGGGAGGGAGAATGCAGGTGACTGTTCTTGTCTTCTTTGTACCTGGGCCTGCTGCGTGTGCTTTCAAATGCTCTACTGTAAACATGTCACTTCTGTAGGCGGGGTGGGGGTGGGGGAGTTATAAAAATGATTTTACCACCATAGTCAAGGATTTCTTCATGAGTGTGGACATGAACATACAATAGTTATTATACACTGAAGATACGGAAAATAACTTGTTGGGTTAGCTGAAGCCTAGACTCAGTATCCACGGTAACGAAGGAGCTGGGGGAGTGTCGGGAATGCAGTGCAGGCCACAGCAAGCCACTCAGAGACAGACCGTGCTGTCGCTGTCACTGTCTCCTGAGAACTCTGGCCCACATAATCAGCAAGTACTTGGTCTCGGCAAATGAGTAGTGCAAAGGGCTCTAACGTATTCTTTTCCTCCACTCCTCAGTTTAGGACACAAGATAAAGCTCACTGCTAAAATTTCTTTCATGGAAACAAGATTGTCCAATTCAGAAAATGGATTGATTTCAAGGCTGTTTGGAGGTTTCTATTATTTGATAAAAAGCTGGACAGCAGTTTTACCACTCCTGATGCAAATTGAAATTAGCAACATCATCATGGGACTGAGTCATTCATTCAGGACTAATTTACCTTCTCGTCATTTTCCCGCAACATGTCACCCACGGTATGGGCTCCACAGAAGCAACCCCAAGGCAAACAAAAGCGCGCAGGGCTCCCGGGCCCGTGGCGAAGTCTCCATGCTCAGCGCCCTGCTCTGCTCCCACGCCAGCCCCTGCTTGGCCGGTGTGTCTTGCGAAGCTGCTCTCAAAGACCCCAGCTCCAAATGGAGGGCGAGGTGGGTTCCGACAACACAGGCTCTGACCAGGAGCTGGCGAGGGGGTCCCCTGCCGATGCCACGGCAGAAACCCAGCTAAAGGCCTGTTTCCAGGAAGACACAACTAACACCAATGACAAGGGCAGCCGTGCGCTTGGGAAGGAAGAGGATGGAGGAAGGGAAACCAGCTGGGAAGCTGCCATGGTGAAGTCAGAAGGCTGGGCTAGGGTGGCAAGAAAGGAAAGGGACAAGAAAGCAAGAAAAAGAAAGAAAGAAACCTCTATTTCAAAGAGAATGGGTAACAGCATGTGCTGTTAAGTGGGCGTGAGACATGAAAGACATAGGTAAATCAAAGGTCTCCAGGGCAAAAGCCCAGTAACAAGCTGTCTATTAAAATGGCCCACAGGGAACTGCAGCAGACACCTGCCCTCTGCAGTCCCCACAATCTTTTCAACACCGACTGTACATCTTGACAACACTTGCTATGGGTCTGACCACACTAAGGTAGAAAACAGAAAGAACTGTGTCCTCTTACAGTTAAGGGGCTAGCATGTGACCCAGGCTCCCACTGTCAGACACACCGACCAGGAATCAGATTATGGACCCTGCGACAGAGCTCTGTTCCACAGTGATGAGCAGGCTGCGGCCATGTGGCAGGGGCTCCCAGCCCCGCAGCCCGTAGGCCCTGTGGCAGGGGCTCCCAGCCCCGCAGCCAGTAGGCCGTGTGGCAGGGGCTCCCAGCCCCGCAGCCAGTAGGCCGTGTGACAGGGGCTCCCAGCCCCGCAGCCAGTAGGCTATGTGACAGGGACTCCCAGCCCTGCAGTAGGCAGTGGCAGTGCTTCTGGAGTCCCTCCAAATGTCCCTCGCCGAGTCACTCTGCAGCTACAGAAGCCCCCTGGGGTGTGCTGTAACTGCAGGGTCAGGCTCTCGGGTCCCCATGAGATCCTTGACAAATTCCTCTCCTGCTCAGCCCAGCCAGAGTGGATTCCAATGTTCTTTCTGAATGGCATTTTCTGCCACCTACATAAGAATGATGGCTTAGCAAACCTCAGCTTAACGAAATAATGTCAGAACTACCCCGTGACCCAATTATTCAAAGGAATTCTGAATGAGGAATTAGCATAGGACAGGGCCAAAGGTGGCAAGGATTAGAAACATGAAATAACAAACAGCAACATTTCAATTTCCTCCAAAGTCCTGCTGATGAGGGAAAGCGCAGACGCACACCCTTTGGGGATTAGCGCCTACTAAACTGAGCTGACAGCAAACCGGTCTGTGATCCAGCCGCGGCCCAGAACCGTACAAGACACGGCGCAGTTTCGACTTCACCAGCGGCTCCAACACTCCCCAGCTACGAATTTCAGGCTCTGAGCATGAGATGTTTTACAGCCTGCTGCTCACCACACACCTTTCTTCTTCACATTCTTGTAATTCTAACTGCCCCAAATACTTTTTCTGTAACATTCTCTATCCAGTCTAATCTCACCAAGTGTTGACAAAACATATAACACACAAAGTGAAGGTGGCCACGATTCATCAACACCTGGCTGCGTCACCTGAACAACGCAAAACCTCGTCTGTAAACAAGGTGCACGAATCCGATCACAGACGACCCCGCACAGGAGCCAAACGCTCCTGAAGGATCTACAACAATAATTAACAATCAAAAAGTCAAGTAGAGCCTTTCAAAAACACAATGTTTAGATTGGTTATTTTTTCTTGAAAAACAATTTCAAAAATAAAAAATGACATTCTTCAGGACACTGCGAGTTCGCGTCAAGCCAGGGCCTCTGAAGGAAGCACTGGGGCGGCCCTTCCCCAGGAGGCCCTCTCTGCCCCCGCGGCCGTGACAGGAGGAGGGACAGTGTCAGGCTTTTTCCTTGCCGGGAAGCCAGGTGACCAGGAAAGACCCCCAGTCCACAGCAGCAGTGTTCGGGGGAGGCCTCCCACAAACACCTGGAAGAAAGTCACTGTTCTCCAGTGATCATGCCAGGAAGCCCACCCAGTGCCACCACACTGGTGCAGAGGTGAAGCTGAGGTGGACACTCGTCATCTTTACACAGTCACTTAACCAGAACGCTGGCCCAGATTAATCTCAACACCCTTCAAAACTGCTGCCCACCGTTCAACCACAGAGAAGCCCTCATATCCACGCTGGTTCTTCTCAAAAGTGCCCACCTGGGAATGTTACTACTCATCAAATATAAGCATGAAAAAAGAAGTCACAAGAGACAGAGATTCTGAATATTTGTTTCAAAGGTCTTCCTCAAACGCCAGTGGCATCAGAGACAGCCCCAGGTCCTCGACACACCTCAATAAACAAGACACTGTCTTGTCCCTCCCAGGGCAGAGACAGAGCAAGAAATGCCCAAAGCACCGTGGAGCTCAGAGGAAAGGAGCTAACCCGCCTGGCGGCACCGGGGAAAGCTCCGCAAGGCAAAGTGGCGTTCAGTCTGGTGACGGGCCGCGCAGGCCGCCAGAGCAGAGGCCGGGTTCCCGGAGCAGGACGAAGACAGAGCCAAACTCCCAGGCAGGAGTGGCTACTGGGGGCCACACGTGTGAAGTGCCCTTCACTTGCAGGGAGACCGCATCCTCAGAGGGTGCTGGCCCGTGGGCCTGTGCTGAGGCTGACAGACGCGAACTCTGAGACGCTTTCTATAAACACACACGCACACACACTCACGCATATATGTATTACTCCCCCTTGAAATTTCCGCCCACATTATGGCCTTACATCTTTGACAAATGATTTTCAAATCAGCTTCAATTAAAGTTCAAAGAAAGTACCGTAACAAGACACAGGCTTCAGAGAACAAATTAGTCACAAGGAGAAGGTTGGGAACCAAACGGCTACAGCTGTCTCGACGCTGGAAGCTAAGCAAACCAGATTGAAACCTAGAATTTAACAACTAGATAATCAGTAAAGGGTCGAGATGGAGTAAAATTAAGATTCATATTTTAAAAACTGTCCTATTTTAGAATGATAGCAAATTCTTTGACGTTAAAGCTGATCACTTCCTGGTGTAATGCAATGTGAAGTCGTCTGCACTCATGAGGCATTCTTGCCAAAAAAGGCTGCCCAGAATCAAATATCCAGACTGAACTTCCAGTTTGCAGGAAGAGCAGAGAACAGAGAAACACGTGAAATGACACCAGGAGGAAACCCTCAGCGAAACCCAATGTGGGATGTTCGCCAACACGCAACCCCTCCTGTGCTTGGGAAAAAAGTTCTAAATTTAGAAAAGACTGAAGAGACACAAGTGTAATGAGTAGATCTTGGTGCTTTTATTAAAAAAAAAAAGCTATAAAAGATGTTATTGGAAAAGCTGGGAAAATTTGAATATAGACTAGATATGAGATGATACTGTGGAAGTGTCGTCAGTTTTCTTAGGAGTGACGCTGGTATTGTGGTTATTAGACAGGAGGATGGTGTTTTAACTGCCAGGAGATGTATGCAGAAGTATTCAAGGAAGAAAGTCATAATGTACTTGCAAATGATTCAAAAACAAACAACAAACAATGTGAAAGAGCAAACAGGACAAAATGTAAACAACTGCTGGATCTAAGTAGGGGGTGGAAGGTATTTCCTGGAACCATTCTTTCAACAATGCTAACTGTGGGAAACTTTTTCAGAATAAAGACTTGGAAGCAACATACATTGGAAAAAACAAAACAATCACAACTAGACTCCAAGTAAAAATGCACGCTGTTGCTTGAAACTAGTTTCCAGGTAATAAAAAGCATTTTAGTTTCCAAGAAAGGACACGATCTAAAAACCATTACACATAACAGGCTGCACATATATCTACGCCACTCTAAAAATCAGTAGAAAAAGCAGAACAGCAATATTCAAGCATCAGACACATTTTCTGCCATTCTTGCTAAATTGATATGTAGGATGATGGTACCTTCAGCACAAGAGAAGTCAAAGAACCTTCTAGGTTTTTGTTCCTTCAAGAGAAGAGCTCTAGCAAGTCAGGGAAAGTATCACTTCCTCTGGCCCCTCTTGGTGGTGGCACAGGTGTGCCACCGTCACGGACATCATCCCCAGGCTCTGCTGAAGGGTCACATGGGGAAGTTTTCCTTCCCATTCCCTCCTACTCAGTGACAGCGCCCAGCAAGAACCATCAGGAATACGCCAGAGACCACCAGTCCCCGCCCCCCAGGCAGAGTTCCTGCACCTCCCACAGAACCAGTTAATAAATCTGCCCCCACCCCTGGCCACGGCACCGGTGCCTGCCCAGGCCCCTGGGCGCAGGCAGCATCACAGGCCCGTGCTCTCCTGATTAACTGAGCCTTCTCACTATCGTAACAAAACACACCTGCTCGCTGTAATGAGCTCCGGTAATTGACAATCATGGGAACGCGTCACACTCCAGGCACAAAATTCAGAAGTGTGTTCTGTCTGCATCATCGTTATGTGGTATGATCCAGCTTCTGCTGCACGTACCAGGAATAGGAAAGGAAAGGTTTCACGGTTTGCTTAGCGGACTGTGTAATGAACGTGGTAAAGCTGAACAAATGGAGGAGGAGGAGACAGGCAGGAGGAGGAGGACAAGCTAGAGGAGGAAAGGATGATAAACAAACGAAGAGAAAAGCAACTTCATGAGCGTTAGTTAGAAGTCAAAAATGAGACAGCCCTGCTCTGTCCTGTGGTGCTCACGACACGCCCTCAGTGAATGACCACCTTGCTGGAAGGCGCCTCCCAGGACACGGGCAGGTACAGCAAGGGAACACGCTCCAAACCCTGAGCTGCACTTTCAACCGCTCAGTGTCAATTTTAAGGCACCATTTTCAATTTTGTCATTTAAAGTCTATCACTACATGTAGCCTATAACGACACTCTTTAAAAACATAAAAAACAAACGTTAATCAAATTATTTATACTACACCTCCCTAAGACACATGAACATTGTTTTCCGGTTTAAACTACCAACTGAAGCTTCACCTGGAAGCTTCCAACCAACTCTAGCAGTCACACAGCTACTTCGTGTGAAATCCACCCTTTCCCAGAAGGAAGACTGTTAAAATGTAGAACACTGGTACAAGTCCTGGTTGGAGTCTGTCACTTCCAACATGCCCCAGGACCTGCTCTGCTCACAGTACGGTCCTCTGAGGGTCCAAGACCAGAGCGCCAGCACGAGCCAGCTCTCTGCAGGAAAGGTCTGCTGGCACGGCTCCCCGTCCTCTCCAGCCCACTGCCCGCGGACGCTGCACCTCTCCGCATCGCCCCGTGCCATGCCAGCAGGTGCCTGGGCTCTCCGCTCCCCTGGGCCTGAGAGCACCTGGCCACTTCCCCTGGGCATTCTCTTCTCTCCTGGCTTAGCGCCTCCCATCCCCCCAACCTCTCCTTGTCACGCTGGCATCTCCGCGGTCATTGAAGACGTGGCCCATCACCCAGCTCTGACACCAGATGCTTCACCCAGATCCAGCGCACCCGAGTCCCGGCAACCTCACCGTCCAAAAACGTCTGCTCTGGGCTCCCATCCCCTTCGCGCAGGCCCTCGGCCTGTCTCTCCTGGGTCACCCCAAGGTATTCCTGACTGCTCCCCTTTCCAAGATGATCGCTCAGGCCATCCCCAGTCTAATGCCATGCCTGCCCTTCCCCACCACCCAGGACGCATTCCTTGCAGTGGCCTCAGAGCCCCGACGAGCTGGCTTCCAACCCGTGGGACCTTTGCTCGTGAGACAACTCCCAGGACGAACCACCCTGAGCCTATCTGCCCTTCACTTCACCACCTGCTTAACTAGCTTCCTAAAACCTTCACTCAGCCCAACCTGCCTGCCTTCTTTGGTCTGTTCTTGCAAAGCCAGGAGCCCCGGCACACTGTGAGCCCCAGGCTGATGCGCAGGGGCACCTGGGTGGTGACAGAGACACTCCACGAACGACACACAAGACCCGCTCTCCAGAGGTATCATGCACACACACATGCCCGTGAGAGCTGTGATTACTGCTGTGAGTCCACCAGCATCTCCAGGAGGGCTATGGCAGGGAGAAGTCTGGGAGTCCTTGGCAAGGCCAAGACATGTGCCCACGGCAGAGAAGAGCTACCCAGGCCTGGGCTGATGTCCCTCCGCACTGTGCAGGAAGCAGGCAAGAGTCCCAAGTTATTTAGGACAATGACCACTTAATAGCAACCAAGGAGGTAAGACATGATGGTTCTACAATTGCATACCATCTACTCCCACACCTTTAAACCTTCTAGAACATTATGAAGCCCAGAAGTGCCTACACATGGGAGGAACTGGTATACACAACAGAGGGGGCAGTATAAAGTCAAGAGAGGAAAATGCTGAGACAGCCGGCCACACCGCTGGGGGGAGATAAAAGCAGATCCCTACCTCGGGCCCTGGACCTATTAAAGACCCAAATGTGAAGAGCCAAACTTACAAACATTTAGAAGATGGTGTAGAATAGTTTTATGACCCCAGGATAGGAAAGGATATGAAAATATGCAAATTTACAAATGTACAAACAGCACACAAGGAAAAAAATGACGTTGATGACACTGAAATCTAAAACTTTCATAAGACATACAAATGTGCACAGACATACACAGTGCAAACAGATTTCGGGAAAACATCCAACATATCCTAACCAAATTATTGGCATTGATTTTGTTTTTTAAAAAAGAAAAGACAAAATCAAACGATAGGAAAAGGAACAAAAAATACAAACAGGCAATTTCCAAAAGAAAAAAACCTAACAGCCAACACACATGAAAAAATGCCTGACCTCGGTGTCTCTCAGAGAAGCACAGATGAGACAGCACGTCACACCGCAGGACGGGGAACGCTCGAGTCCAACTATAGCAAGTGGTGGATACGCAGGAACTTCGAATGCTTCTTTTCAGATGTGGTACTTCGTCTTTGGAGAAGATACCGGCAACATGATGAACCTGAAGAATCCACACATGCTACAACTCGACCCGCTCTTAGGTAAATACGCTAGACAAACTCTCACACACGCAGAAGAGCACACGTTAAGGATGTTTGCTGCAGCCCTGTCCTGAGAAGCGAAGAAACCTCAGTGGCCAACAAGGAGACTGGCGGCAGTGCCCGCGGTGTGTTCACACAGAACTGCTCCACGGCTAACGAACAAACCACCCCCACAGGTATCCATTCAGCCATGTGCTTTTAAATGAACGCAGAGACGGGAGGAGCTGTCATTAAGAGCTGTTTAAGTGCAGGGTGGCACACAGTGGGTAGGTGTTCTTCCCACTGAATCACCCTGGAAACGTGGCCAGGCGGGGACAGACCACACTTGAGAAACTGAGTCAAACACATCAGGATATTTTTCCACTTTTCCAGGAAGAGGCAATATGCCCCATTCAATGCTCTGACATAACAGCTAGAGACAAAGAACACACTGAATGCGACGAAACTCGGCGTCCACGGAGCAGCCAGTTCTGGCCGTGACAGGCACCTCTATGTGCTGCTTCTGCAGGACGCCAGGTCCCACCTGAACCACACGAAGAAGCACCACTACCCACGGCTCAGGGCTGCCACGAAGAACAAAGGAGAAATAACGTGGATTGGGGGGGCAACAACCTCTAATTAGACCACAGAGTGTCGTTAGAAGAGGCCACAGCAGCAAAGGTGGCGACTCTACTGACAGTCCACAAAGTTTTCCACAGACTCATGAGGAAGATCTTGAGAATATTCTGTGAGATGAACAAAGAAACTGCAGAATAATGTATATAGAATGCTACTTTTTGCCTAAGAAAGGAGAGAAATGAGACCATATGTACTCACTCATTCACTTGCATCTGAACAAAGTACTAGACTAGAGGGACAGACAAAAAGCCACTGTCACCGTGCCGGGCAGAGGACAGCCAGAGCACGGCCAGAGCAGGGCCTGCTCAGTTGACCTTTTCATGTTATTCAGAGTTTTGACCCGTATGAATGTATAACCTATTCAAAAAAAAAAAAAGTAAATTGAAAAACATCTTCTCAAAAATCAAAAGAATTAAGTGACAGCAAAAATCTTAAAGTACAAATATAGCCTTTCCATCATGAAACCCAACATTAGCAATTACCTTGCAAATCTACATTGTTTTGCCACATCAAATTAATGGTGTTCATTTGGATTTTACTGATTTTGTAGTTGGATTTAATCTGTACGGTTGTTGTGGATTTATAGCTGTGTAAAATTCCTATAACTATAAGGAATTTACAATTAGGTTTTACATATTTAAATAGCATTATAATAAAATTATATATTTTTTATATCTTCAATAGGGGTTTAATTAACTTTTTAAAAAACTGGAGCACACTTAGATGTGTGGCACATGGAAGTGCCACAGGCAGCCTCCCGACAAGGAATAAGTCAGCCCCCAAATGACAGATCGAGCCCTGGTTCTGTGGCACCTAGTGGTCAAAACTGTTGCTGAATTTCTGTAAACAATCAATACTGAAAAAAACAGAAATACAATCAAATTTAACGTGTGTGTGTGTGTGTGTGTGTGTGTGTGTACATGCCATAAGAAACTTCAGGGAGGTGAGGGGCAAAGCATCAGTTTTAGAGTAGGTATAACTGAGTCTGAATCCTGATTCAACCACCTAATGGCTAGATTAGACAGCAGGAAGGAATACAAAAATAATCAACTCGTAAACTAACATACATAGCAATATCAAAGAAACCTATTGATAAGTGAAATTAAAGCCATTTAAAAATTCATTTTTAAACATTATAAAAACTATGGTTTTAGACCCAAAATTGCCTTCAAGTATAAACAAAATCTGATACTGTCAATTGCTGGAGTAATAAAATTTTCAAAGAGTTTCAATTGGTAAAAAGCTGAAGAAAATCCCAAGACTGTAGGCAGTTTGCCTTACTGTGCATGTACATCACACTCAGTTGCTAATACATAATTTGTGGCCTTTCACTTGCTGCATCTATAATGGGGCATTTTCTTGCTGGCTAATGAATCTTTAACCTAAGTAGCTCCCTCTGGAAATCTAGAGTTGAATTTCAGATTGCCTACTGATTGCTCAGAGGTAATATTCTTAGGAGGATATGCAATGCGATGAAACTGATACACACGCCCCAAAAAAGACCTTTCAATGAATGATCGGATGGACGGATAGGTAGGCAGGTCGCTGGATAGATCCACAGATAATGAATGAATGAACGGTGAGGCGGGCAGGCAGACCCACAGGCAGATAGATCCATTCAAACAGAAGACTGAAGTTTGCCTCCGGCAGCGAATTTCTCAGCGCCATCGCTAAAACAAAAACCATGAAAATACAAGCAGCAATAGGACTACTCCCAAAGTCCAAATTAATCAACTGCCTCGACCAAGCAGAGGTCAGGGCGGGCGGCAATCACTAAGAAAAGCTGCTACATGGACTGCACTCATTTCTAAAGACCAGGTGAAAATTTTTTCAGCAGCTAAAGGAACCACCTCCTTAAAAAGCTTCCTGGTAAGAGACACCCACAGAAAACAACAGCACCAAACTTGATATACCCACTACCTACTAAAACCTAGCACTTTACACAGTTATTCACATCTCGAAAACATGGATAATGAAGGACAATGAGCTCAAGACGCCAGTTCCCCCAGACCAAGTCCGCCATCCGTCTGATCTAGAGCCGGTTCTCTTACAACACTGCTGTAGACTCCGGCCCTAAGACAGCAGGCACTCACCATGCTCACTGGCAGACGATCTGTGAGCACCTGTGATGTGTCAGGCACTGTGCTGGGTGCTTTATGCACAGAACATTCCATTTCCAAGCAACCTGGCAAGGTCTACATTATCACCTCTATTTCACACTCAGGAACTGCAGTTCAGGAAGGGAGACGCCCAGGAGGCCCAGGCCTCCTACTATCTATTTAGCAGCCAGCACACCCATTTCCACTAGGTAAGAGATTTAAGACTATGCATCTCCTTCTTGGCCAGTCCAGAACTGAGCGCTCATAGGCCCCCAACATGCTGTTTCCTCTCCAGTAATTCACCACGGGCACAGTGACTGAAGAGCCCCACCTGTGTTCTCAGCTGCCACCAGCAGCTTTCACTGACTCTTACCTATCATCTGCTCCACTCACCACCTTCACATCTTTTTTTTTCTTCACTTAAAAGAAATGACACCTGAGAGGTTATATAAATTCATCACAAAACCATTATTTTGTAGAAGAATAAAACCAAATCCAAAGCTGTCAGTAACTTCACTCCAAAATACTGTCTTTCTTTCCTCTGCCTGGCTAAAAACCTCACCTTGAGATTTACCAAAACTGTGTGGAAGTCCCCAAGACCACGCCCTGGGGCATCTGAAACCCCTGCCCCCGGGCGTGTGAAGGTGTAGGTGAACTATGGACGTACGGCAAATCATGGATTGTATCAACCATTACTTAACCATATTTTACTCAAATCCATAAGAAAAAAAATCCACCAAATCCCTGTTTCTCCTTGACCCTGTAGCAGGAGTGGACCTATCTTCAGGAATAGACTGTGGAGCCCCGCCAGCGAGGACAGGAGAGGCTGAGCACGCTCGGTGGGCGGCGCACGCTCGGTGGGCGGCCCACGCCCGCGGCTAGCGCAGCGGTGTGTTTGCAGCAAGCAGCGCACTACACAGAGAAGCCATGGTGTGCACAGCCAACACCAGAGACGTTATCTTCCAGACCAATAGGGACGGTGCTGTTACAACCCTGCCCCTGGAACAATTTTCTGCTGCTTCTCCTCTTCCATCAAAAACTAGCTCATTATTTTGTTCACTGATATTTTCTAAATTTATGATGACTGAGAAAATCACTTTAATCACTCTTGTAATGCAAATATATTTTATAGGTACTTAACATTTAATTACATACAATTCGATGATGTCCTCACAAAAGTAGCTCTCTGCCAGTATAGTATCTGCATAGAATATGAGCTCAGAAAATTTCAGTTTATATGCAATACTTAACATAGAATTCTAAAAAAAAGTCTTTTCTTTTCCCAACATGTCTGCTACTCCCCCGTTGTGATTACAACTATATTAAATATATTTCAGTATTTGGTGGAAAATAGCTGACTGAAAGTGGCAATATGTTTGCCAATATTCACTTTTTTCCCCAACTTTTTATTCTCCTGTTCTGTGTTTTAGAGAGAGACATCCATCAGAAAGGGAAAGATAAATTGGCGTCTGTGCGAAGAGTGAGCACAGCAGGCCTGATGCTCTCCGTGGAGAGGCCTGCCACAGGGCTGGCCCCGGGACGTGGGTTCCCGCAGGGTTCTCCCACCCTATGGGCAAGACGGCTCACTGGGCCCCCATCCTTCCCACGGGCAGTGTGGTGACGCTGACACCTGCTTTCCTTCTGGGGCTCTGGGACTTTGGTGCCTGCCAGGCGGAGGCTGCCCATGTGACCAGCAAAACCCTGGGGCCCAGGCGCTGAGGAGCTTCTTTGGTCGGCAACATTCCACACGTGCTGTCCTGACTTGTTCCCGGGGACTCCACTGGGACAGGGCCCTCGGAAGGACCTTTTCCCTTTGAGGTTTTGCTCTTTATCTTCTCACTATAATCGATCACAGCCATGGGTACGATTCGTGGAGTCCTGTGAGTCTTCCTATGGGATCATCGGAGCAGGGCGTGGTCTTGGGGACATCCACACAGCACCACTTTGTACAACCAAACCGTAATCAACGGTAACTGACCCTTCAAAGGACGTGCCAGCCCCCAGCACCACAAGCTCTCCCACGAATAGCACAGGTCAGAAATGCATCCTTCCCCAGTCCCTACATTTAATGCTTGTACTTAAGCATAAATTAGACCTTCAACTAGAAAGCCTTCAGAAAAAGCCATTTATGCCAAAACCTCCTCATCCTGAGCTCTCACCATTTTAACAGTTTCTTGATAGGTTTGTCTTGGTTTGACAAGAAGAAAAATTAGATTTTAAATTATTTTCAATTTTACTTTAAAAAGTCCTCAAATTAGATTGGATAAAAGTGAGATTATTCCTGTTGATAGAGATGTTTTACGTGACAAAAATAAACAACATGATGAGGGAGGCAGGTGGCAGATCCAACTACCACAATAGTTCCCACTTTTCATCATGCATCTGAGGAAAACACACAAACATGGAAACACACAAACATGGAAAGGAGCAAAGTGCACAGCATCCCACATGGACGCTCATCAAGTGGACAACCCAAGAACAGTCAACCGTCCTCATCGGTGGCAGCAAAACTATGCGAAGGTCAGAGAAGACTGGAATGCCCAGGAGGGGAACCTCTTGAGTCTCTGCAGGGCCTTAGCAGCCACCTCTGGTGCGACACCCGGGTGCTGCTGTGACGTGGGGACCGCCTCTGGTGCGACACCCGGGTGCTGCTGTGACGTGGGGACCGCCTCTGGTGCGACACCCGGGTGCTGCTGTGACGTGGGGACCGCCTCTGGTGCGACACCCGGGGGCTGCTGTGACGTGGGGACCGCCTCTGGTGCGACACCCGGGGGCTGCTGTGACGTGGGGACCGCCTCTGGTGCGACACCCGGGTGCTGCTGTGACGTGGGGACCACCTCTGGTGCGACACCCGGGTGCTGCTGTGACGTGGGGAGAGCAGGTTCCATGTACTGTGGCCACATAACAAACTGCCCCAATACTTGGTGGATAAAACGATCATTTTGTCATGCCTACAGCTTCTAGGAGTCAGGATTTCAGAAAGGGAACACAGGGGACAGCTCATCTCTGCTCCACAATGTCTGGTCCTCAGCAGGCAAGATGCAAAGGCTAGTGATGGCTCAGTGGCTGGCACCAGAACCACCCAGAAGTTCCGTCACTCACACATCTGGTGGCTGGTGGTGGCTGTGGGCTGGGTCCAGCTCAGCTATCGATGAGCACATCAACACGTGACCTCTTCGTGTGGACTCCCCCGTGGGCTGGTCTAGGCTACCTCACAACACAGAGGCTGGGTTCCAAGAGTAAGTGTCCCCAACAGAATCTGGTGGAAGGTGTATCATTTTTACCCCATAAGCCATAGAGTGTCATTTCTACCACAGTCACAGCCCACCCAGATCCAAGTGGAGGGAACAGAGACTTCTCTCAATGGGAGGCATTTCACAGTCGCACTGTGGGGAGGGCAGGTGGGATGGGAGATGTTGCAGTCATCTCTGGAAGACACAATCTACCACAGTCCACCCTCTGGCCACCACAATTCACATCCTCCCACATGCAAAGCATTTCTCCAAAATGCTTTCTAAGCAGAAGTTCCTAAACACTATCAATGAGGATAAAGAATAAAAGAAAAAAGTTACACATCCCAAGAAAAGTTAGACCGGAAAGTTATACCATCATCAAGGACTTTTAAAAAAGAAAAAATTTACACAGCCTAAGAAATAACTTAAGTGAAAAATAAACCTTGGTATCCTCCTCCCTGTCACAGAGAACCAACACGTGATCCCATCGTTAGCCATGATAAACCCCCATCTGTGCCCACAGATGACCAGCCCAGAAGGGACTCATTGGTGTGAAGACAAACATTCAAAACACAAAACTGGAGCCTGATAGTGCCGGCTACCCTCTGCAGAATTAGGGGAGGAGGGCAGAAGGGGAAAATTCAGGAACAGAATGTTATAACAGATTAAACCAGAAAGGCAAACACGGTTCTTTTTGACTTGTGTTTTTAACATTTGCAACGTGCTGATAGGTCAAGCCTCTACTTATTGGTTCCAATCCCAACTAGGAAAATGTGAGAATGAGAACAAAGCAGGAATAAACCAATTTCCTGAAAATAAAACGGAAATATTAATGATAGGAATTGTAAACAAAACAGCTGCCCCACATAAATTGCTTCTGGAGATCAATTTCCCAATGTGCATCTCTTCACAACCACCAACACTGATCAGCACTTTCAACCTTAGCATGAGCTAATGTTCAAACTAATCTCCCTAGCCTTTTGTGTCAAATGGTGATAAAATGAAAACTACAATAAAAGTGAACAAGACTTAACTTTGTATCAGTCCAAAAGATAAGTAAATATTTCAGTACATTTTAGTAAAGTTCCCAGCAAGATCTCCCCAAAACACTGCAACCCAAGCAACAGGGCAGCTGGGCGGTGGCCACAACTCTCGTAAGAAAAATCAAAATAGCTTGGCAGTAGTGTGAGAACATCAGAACCAAACCACCCCCCACACCCCATAGACAAAGGGATGCGCAGGCTGGTAAGTGCCCTTCTGCCAAGATGACACTGCCCACACAGCAGATCACGGGCTCCGGGTGTGATAAGGAACACGTCTGTCCTCTCCATGGAAAACCAGTGTTTTAACTGCGTGCTTCTAAATGTCTATTTGTTGTGCTTTTGCTTTTTTCCTATCTAATAAAACTAGATGTTTAAGAAAAAAGTCAGGGCCTGGTATAAAGGTCAATTTCCTTTTGCACAACCAGAAAACCCATCCGCCTTCCCACTGTCACGCTTAGTAAGTCTGAAGTCAATCGTCAGTGGATGTAGGTGGGGACAAAGGGAAGGAAAAGGTTACCAGTGCATCCACCTGCCCCCTCTCGGGCTCCCAGGCACACAGGACAGCCCAGGCGTTTACCGAGCGCCTCCTGAAGGGCCCTCCCGTCTCTAACTCTGAGACACACACAAGCCAAAATCTAGGAGGGCACAGATCACAGAACAGACGCTGCAGGGTCATCCCTACGCCTTGTGGAAGAAACCCTGCTCACCAAATGGCCACTTACAATGGAACCGGAGTGCGACCACTGTTTATTAAAGTTTGCCACACTTGAGAAATAAAGGAAAAGAAGAACTGCCTGGTGATGGATATTTTTAATTAAAACGTTCAATTTTCAGTATGGCTGATTCTCTCCGCTGATTTCTAAAGGCTTAAACTGAGCTGTGCTCATAGCCCGGACAAGCTCTTCCACACTCAGAGTGCATACATGTTTCTGATTTAGGCAGGAGGAAAGTACTGCAACCGTGTTGCTCTCACCAGGTTTCACGTGGCTAAGGGCGAGAGTGCTAGGACTACAGGCGTGAGCCACCGCAACCGGCCAGCTAAGAGAGATTTTAAATGTTTTCATCACCAAAAAAGACACACAGGTGCAGTGATGGATATGTTAGTTAGCTTGAGTTAATCATCCCACAGTGTTATACACATATCAAAACATCACATTGTACCCCATAAATAAATACAATTTTTAAAAAAGGGGAAAAAAGAAAATTAAAACCAGGACATAATACATACCCACGTGAATGACTAAGATGCTAATACGTAAGTGTTGGCCAGAATGCAGAGCACCCAGAACTGCACACACTGCTGGGAGAAGTTTAACAACCTCTCTGAAAAGCCACTTGGCTAAACCTATTACCCTGCCATTCCATTCTCAGGCAACTACCCCCAAAAGCCCGTACATATGTTAACCATACGTCATATGTAAAAATGTTTAAAGCAGCACTATTCACAATATACAAAACCTGGGCAACTCAAACATTCAACACTGTGGAATGAACAAATAAATCGTGGTCCACCGTTCAATGGCATCTACGGCCACGAGAAGAAAGAACTGCTGCTACGCACAAACGTGGATTTATCTCAGGTATTTTACAAGATACAGAAGAGCACATATAGTGTGATAGTGTTTATATAAATTCAAAAACAGGCAAAGCTATATTACTTAGGGGGTGCACACAGAGTTGATAAAACTGTAAGGAAAAAAAGAGGCCGGGGGTGAGCACCACACAAACAGGGGCATAACGTGAGGTGGCCGAGCCTGTGGTGAGAGGGGCCACATGAGGAGCCCTCTGCCCCGAGGGTAACTGCCCTAGTGCTGCTCTCTGGGGATGCGTGTCACTGTGCATTTGCCTTATGTGTCGTTCTGCACACACGGCACATTGTAAAAGCTTATAAACATCAAACGACATCACTGAAGTGGTCCATGACGGGTTCATGTTTCCACTCAGCAGACATCTTCGGAGGACCAGTCCCTCCCTAAGCATTTGGTGCAGGAGTTTCTCGATGTTAAGAGTGTTAAAATCTAGGCTGGGTGTGGTGGCTCACGCCTGTAACCCCAGCACTCCGGGAGGCCACGGAGAGAGGATTGCTTGAGCTCAGGAGTTGGAGAACAGCCTAAGCAAGAGCAAGACCCCATCTCTACTAAAAACAGAAAAATCAGCCAGGTGTGGTGGTGCATGCCTGTAGTCCCAGCTACTCGGGAGGCTGAGGTGGGAGGATCACTTGAGGTCAGGAGTTTGAGACCAGCCTGAGCAAGAGCAAGAACTCGTCTCTACTAAACAGAAAAAATTAGCCGGGCATGGTGGTGCACGCCTATAGTTCCAGCTACTGGGAGGCTGAGGCAGGAGGATTGCTTGAGCCCAGGAGTTTGAGGTTGCTGTGAGCTAGGCTGACGCCACAGCACTCTAGTCTGGGCAACACAGTGAGATTCTGTCTCAAAAAGATAAAAAAGAAAAGAAAAGAATAAAAAAAAAAAAGGTGTTAAAATCTAGTCTGAGGAATGTGAGCAACTACAGTACATGGCAAAAAGTGATAAGGACCATGAGAAACATGAAATTTGGCAGAGGAAAGAAAATTAGACCTTTGAGACAGACCCTAACGAGCTGGTGGCATCTGAACACCGGAACTGGGGACAGACCTCACGGCAGAAGGAACGGCCTCGTGACACAGGGAGGTAGGTGCAGGGCACCTGGAAGCTGCTCTTTGGGTCCCACCTGGGGCGTGACCCACGGGCCCCAACGGTGAAAGGAGAGGACAGAGCTGACCAAGCACAGGCCCAGCCCCAGCCAGAGCGAGGTGGGAAGAAAGAGGAAGAGGAGCACCAGAGCTCTGTGCTTGTCCACACTTTTTCACTGTTCTTTTTCTTTTTACTTATTTGTTACTTTCTCAAAAAGGAAACTTAAGTGTTGAATTCTGGCCAAACGGAAAGTGGAACGAAAAACTCCCTGATGTGCTACCTGAGATCGTGACGTGGGCACCACATAAGGGATCTCGGGGCAGACAGAGGCATCCAATCAACTCAGCAAGTCTCAATTCAGCAAAATCTATGACAACTCAAGTGTGGATTTTTGTCTCTCAGGCTCAATTTCAGAGAAAAATAGGCCTGTGTAAGACTAGCATCTGCAGAGCGATCAGGACGGGCTGACACGGAAGTTAACGTATGGCTTCCCAGTTGAACCAAACAATTACGTCTGTGCCAGCAGCCGAGGATGGATGCCCACGCAGACGGCGCACCCTGCCCTCAGCAGCCATCCGCCGGGCTGCGGAGCACCCTGACAAACTGCACACACGTTCTGATGGATGCCGGCAAGCTTAGCGCACAGCCACGGCGGAGGACGGGGACTCAGACGAGCTCAAAACAATATTTAATGCACTATTGAAGAATTCTTGGTAGACAGCATATACACCTAAATTATAAAAGGAAGCAGATTTAGGATCACTGTTTTTCATAAATATTACAAACTTTGAACCTCTAGTCACTACAGAATTTGTTTAACAGGCATTCGAATACTTTAAAACCCAAACCAAAAATAATACAATTTCTAAATTAAGTATACCTCCAGGTTCCTCTTCATATTACTTACACATTATAAACTCTAAACTACACATAAATATATACATATCCCTAAGTAGAATTCACTTTGAGAAACACCACTGTCCCTGAAATATAACTGTCAAGGCACACGAACATGCGGGCCCACAGCAATGCGCACGCTTGGACCACCCTGTGCAGAGAAACAGTGCCCAGGAGCAGCACGGCCCAGAGCCAAACTGGACAGATGTGCAGCCCGTGCACTTGAGAATGCTACGGAAAAGCACAATAAACAAAAGTGCTGCAACAGTAGCAGGATATCATAAAACTAAGAACGTTCTTACCTAATTTGGTTTTAATTCAATCTCCAACTGACACCTTCCCCAGCTTTCTACAGCTATTCACAGAAAGGCAGAGTCTCGTCTTTCAGAAAAGCGTAAAGGAGCAGGGGAAACAACGCACTCTGTCTATACCCCGCTCACGCTCTTTCTATTTTTATGAATCCATATAGATAATATGTGGCTTATCTTAAATGTTTGAATTCTGGTAACATCTTATCAGTAAATATCCAACACATCTGAGGCCATTTGTTTTAATAAAGTTTCATAACTCACCAGCTACCAAAGCCCTGATTTAATTCAAAGTCCAAAACAATTTCTCATACTCTCATGATAAAACATTTTTCTAAATAAATGACAGCTCAAAGTAGTGACATGCTGATGGCATGCATAGTCCGTACACACAGGGAAGACGACGGGTTCTGCAGACAGCCAGTCCTCGGGTAAGAAGGAAATCTTGAGGGAAAAAGTTAAGGGGAAAAAGATGAGACACCAGAAAAGGACTTTGTGTGCAGTTTTACTGGGACATAGTAAATGGAGTAACACACAAAGGAAAAGCACACTCCTAGACTCTTCCCTGCACCCACAGACTGTGACTACATAGGGTCCTGCAGCAGTGGCCCTCTGTGTTCTATGTGGGCAGGAAAACTTCCACAGGGCTTTTTCCCAAAAGAATTCCACTCCTCTTGAAAGGCAGATATTTATGAGTCACCTTATAAAGTTTAAATTTTTATTTTTTTACATGGTTTTAGCTCCCCTGAGTTTTGACCTTAAAAGCTCAAAGAAAAATTCAGCACTTCACAACCCTCCTCTGAAGCCCCCAGATGACCAGTTTTTCTGTAGCTGTCTGTAAAATCCAACAAACAAAAAATAAACTCTGGCAAAGTGCAATTCAGGATGCTACTGATTCCTTGCCAACTTGGAACTCAGCATTCAGGATGAAACAAGCTTAAAATGTGGGTGTCCTCAGCCTGGCACAGTCCTGGGGCCCCAGCGGCCTCCTCCCTGTCCTGCTGCAACATGGCCCTAACCTCTGCCAAGCAGGCCCCTGTAGCCAGGGCTGGGAGCCAGCAACCACAGCACCGTGCCTTTCCTGGGAGCCACAGGCAGCTGACACCAGGACAGGAAGCATCGAGCAACGGGCCGCAGGCCTGGGAAACACCCCCCAGCCTGACCCCCCATGAAACAGACACCTTGGCAAAGGCCTCGTTCTCCACCCGACATGGCCAAACATTAAATACCCTTTGCCTACCCACGACCAACCACAGGGTGAGCCTGAGCCATGGGTATCACCAGGTGGTAACTTTCTGGTTTCCACTGTCAGCATCCTACCTGGGAGGAGCTCAAAGCACTTTCCGGACAGTACCAAACTATCCCGCCACCTCACCACCAGGCTCAGGAGGCCAATGATCACCCTCGCTTCACAGACACAGACGCTGAAGGAACCTGCGGCTAAGTGGCTCCACGGCCACGGGGAGGGGGGCGCCCAGGGCAGCACAGGCTCCTGACCGCAGGGCCCTGCAGAGGCCTCCTCCTAGCTCACAAGGTACCAAGCGTGACAGGCCACAGAAAGAAGCAGTGGACAAGGACAATGGTTATTATTTTCTAATGTACAACATGGTTGACAATTGCTCTTATATGTATTGAAAGTATAACTGAAGCTAAAAATTCTAAAAATGTTTCTCACAGAAAAAGCCAGGGCTTTTTTGTTTGTTTGTTTGTTTGTTTTGAGACAGGGTCTCACTCTGTCGCCCGGGCTAGAGTGCAGTGGCGTCATCACAGCTCACTGCAACCTCAACTCCTAGCCTCAGTGATCCTCCTGCCTCCAGCCTCCTGAGTAGCTGGGACTACAGGTGTGAGCCACTGATTTTTCTATTTTTTTGTAGAGATGGGGTCTGGCTCTTGCTCAGGCTGGTCTTGAACTCCTGAACTCAAATGATCCTTCCACCTCAGCTTCCCAGAATGCTAGGATTACAGGCATGAACCACCGTGCCCGGCCCAAAAAGCCAGATTTACAACAACCCATCTCCCCTGTTGCCACCTGCACTTGTAAGTGTACATGCCAGATACACATACACACACACACACACACACACACACACATATATATGTATATATATGCCTTAAGAGAGTATCCATTTTCCCACTACATCAGCATCCCCCTAGCAATACAGAACTCCTGTAACATGCTGAGAGGTGGTCATCCAATTCCTCATGAAATGTTTCCAATAATAGTGAGATAACCAGCTGTCTGTCCCACTAAGGGGTCTGTCTGCAGTTGGCCCTCAGAAGCCACAGGTTGGACCACTCCCTCTCAAATGGCCTGTGGTGGCCCCTCTCAGTCTGGAAGGTAGCTGTCCCAGTCCCCGCAGAGCCTCCTCTCTCTCAACATCGCCAGCTCTCTGCAACTCGGCCTAAGGGGCACAGCTTCCAGGCTACTCGGGATCCTAGTTACTGTCCTGGCCACCCTTTTGTCAGGTCTGTTCTGTGAATGTGGCTCAAAACTAAAGGTCCAGAACAAAATAAGGTACTCCATCTGCAGTGTCAACTGCACAGAGTAGAAGAGGCATGCACAGGCCCAAGAATGGAAATCCATCAAGACAGTTACATACTCAGCTTTCGCACACCTCCAGGGCCTTCACATGAGCCCTAAATGTCTATCTGCACTTAAGCAATTGACAGGAAAAAGAACAGGAGGGAAGGAAGGAGGGGGAAGCAGGGGGCAGGGTAGACTACATGCAGGACTTCCAAAGTATCCCTGTGGTATTGTACCTCATTCCATCAGCATTTCACCCTTTCAAGATCATGCTAAATCATGATTCTCTCATCTGCATTATTACCTGTCCTTCCCACTGTGTATCATCAGCAAACTTGGCAAGCACACCTTCCAACTCAGCATCCAAGGCACTGACAAAAATGTTGAAAAGGACAGGGTGAATCGCTGAGCCCCAAGCCACACTTCCAAGGGGACCTCAATCTCGGTGGGAAGAGTCACACAACAATTCCCAGAATATGGGTAGCTCCAGAATCACCTAGTATTAAGACCTTGCAGGTCACTTTTCACTGTTTTACTCAGAAATAGGCAAAGGGCATAAACTATTAATAAAGGAAGTAATAAAACCGACCCATAAGGACATGTAAAAATGTTCAACTACACTAATAATCAAAAAGTATAATTAAAACAATGAAATTATCAAGTATCTACTCAATTGCAAAGACATTTGTAAATGGCAATGCCCAGGGTCGGCACCAGTCCTGGGAAAGGGACTCAGCCCCCGCTCGTGGGCATGTGAGATGGCACAACAAGAGCAGTTTTGCAAAATGTGTCAACGCCTCTTAAGGTGTTTATATCCAGGTATTTATCTCACTTCTATTAATAGAAACAATACTGAGAAAATAACCAAAAATCTCAATAAAGAGTCTCATCATCACATTATTTATAATATTGAAAAATCAGAAACAGCTTAAATGCCTAATAGTACAAAAGTGGTTAAATAAATTACAGGCACATCCTAGTAATAAAATATATGTGTGCGATTCCAAAGAAAATCTCCTGGAAAAGGAGATGAGATCCGGAAACACAGCCCAATTGTAAGGACCAAGCTTACACACAGTGATTAGCTCTTTCTTTTCTAAATAGTTTTACGTCAACTATTGTAAAATTCTGGTTCTCTTTCTAAAATACAGATGCAAAACAGCCAATTACAGATGCCGTGTGGCAGTTCCTTTGCCCAGGCAGCACCGCGTCAGGAATAATCCCACACTCACAATCCTCGGCATAAAAATTACAAAAAGAATGAAAAGTTGACAATCTAAGAACTTCACAAAGAACTATACTGACATCCTCTTGATGCAAATATTAATAAATGATGCTTAATTACCCACATTCAGATTTTTATGAAGAACATGGCTTATAAGGTTGGACTTTCTCGTTTATGTAGATCATGGACCTCTTTGAAATATCTGAATTTGCTCTCTCATTTAAAAGAACAGTCCTTGGCAAGGCCAGCAGGCTGACGTGGGTGTCATGGATGTGTGGACGTCACTGACTCCCACCCCTGGAGACAAAAGGCCAGATCCTCTTCCTGGCCCCCCTCCGTGGTGATCCACGGTGACCGTGGGCTTCCCTGGGCTGTGGTCAGGTGTGAAGTGTTGGTGTGGCAAAACCTCCTGCCATGAGGGTGAGGAAGGGGTCCACAGGTGTGGCAAAACCTCCTGCCATGAGGGTGAGGCAGGGTCCAGAAAGTCCCTGAGTTCGGCGAGGTTAAGAGGCTCACTGCAAACAGCAAAGGCCCTGGGTAACGACCCACAGCAGGATAGCTGCGTGTAAAGGGTAGTTGCACGGGTACAAAGCAAAACCCTAAAATCGGGAGGCCTGCAGGGATTCAGCCGCTGCTCCTGGACTCTGCTTGCCACGCTGGGACTAGGAGGGTCACGCTCTGGGCCTCCTTTCCAGAGCTTTCTCCTGGGTTCTGCCGGCAGGGACCCTAAAGGGAGGCTGGCAAGCGAGAGGGAGAGCACAGTTCTCTTCCGTCTGCTTGCTGCCCCAGCGCCTCCAGCTGCTTTCTGCTGCCAGGCCCGCCTTGTCACACACCCTGCAGAGTGCACAGCACTCACCTGTGTCCCCACCTCAGCAGCCCAGACTGGCTGAGCCCTCCTCGAACCGCCAGGAGTTCAATGCCTCCCAGCCTCTTCCCTTGGTTCCCCTGGCCCTAGAGGCGTGGCTGCCTCCTGCAGTTACTGTCTCAGTAGCTTCTCAAGGTTTCCCTTTTGCACATTCAGCCCTCCAAGTCCTGTAAAACCAATCCCTACCTAAATCCCCTCGGATGGAATATTCTGTCTTCTTTACTGGATACTTACTGGTATTTAATGCTTCAACTTAAAGAGAAAAGATGCATACAATCAAAGCTGCCGAGACAGCGTAAAACAATGACGTCTGTCCTGGAGCTTGACCAGCTGGGAAGCTGATCAGTTTGTGCTGATCAGAAACCATGACTGCAAGACGTCCTCTCTCCTTCCCAGCCCACCCCGCCACTGGAGACAGGCCTGAGTTCAGGGGACCTTGTGCAAACCACTTCACCTCTCAAGGTTTCAGCTTCCTTCTCTGCAAACTCAGGATCAAAGCAGCACCAACATCACATGACTGCTGACATCTGCAGCCGTATGCACCCCCCACACCCCCACAAGAGAAGATCCTGTACTCTACGCCAAATGACCCAATTCCTTGACTGAACCCCCTTGGATGACAGTTCTGAACCCCTTCACTACCTCAGCCACACACCTTGAATAAATTCCAATATAACGTGCATTCTTTTTAAAGACAGTGCTTATGAAAACAACAGCTCATCCACAGGAAGACCATGTCCTCCCACGTTGTGGATGCTGCTGCATCCTGTTAACACAGCCAGCCAGGGTCTGACTCGCTCGGCCTGGCAGCACATCACAGTGTCGGGTCATATTTACCTTCAATCAACTAAAATAACCTAAACGTGTTTTCGTAAGCATGAAAGGTGTTCAAACTGACTGTCGCTTCATTAAGTGTAGGTCTTCCAGATTATAAAGTAAACCCAGTGGATGACTAACAGCAGCTTAGACATAGCTAAAGAGAGATTTTATGAACTTGACAGTGAAAAAGGAAGGAAATAGCCAAAACACAGCAAAGAAGGACAAAAATGGCAGAAAATATGGAAGGCTAATAGGAAAAGAGAGTAACTATATATCTAATTAAAGTTTCAAAAATAGTGTAGAGAATGAAACAGAAGAAATATATGAAGTGATTAATAATAGCTTAGAATTTTTTATAACTGATGGAAGACACTAATGCACAGACTTATTCAAGAAACCCAGTAAATCCAAAAGGAAGAAAAATAAAGACAAATCCATACCCACCCTGAGAAAACACAGGAAAAAGACCCTTAAAGCAGTGGAGGAAGGGGTGGAGCTGGCAGGGTGAGTCCAGCCTCGATTCGCCAGGCAGCGGACCTTGCTGAGCAGGCGGCGGACCGACAGCTTCCCAGTGCTTAAAGAAAATGTCGATCTAGAATTCCATGCCTAGGAAAAATATCTTGCAAGAATTAGGACGGAATAAAGATGTTTTCAGACTAACGAAAGAGTTTGGCATCAGCACACTCTCATGAGAGAAAATTCTAAAATCTTTCAGTCAAAATAAGTGATCCCATATGAAAGCTCTGAGATGAAACGGAGTGAAGAGCAAAGAGAGTCAAAATATGTGCATTAACCTAAAAGAGCACCGGCCGTGTAAAAGAGGGAGAATAACCACGACTTGCGGTGCTGAAAAAATAGCAAATGTGGTACACAACAATACTAGCACATAAGAAACAAAGGCATTAAATGACTTCTAGAGTCTTGAATTGTCTAGGAAAAGGTTACTTTTTTCAGTATTTCTAATAAAATTTCTAAGGAACTATTACAACAAGATAAAAATAGTATGTTACTTCAAAAATAGCAACAGGGAAGAAATTAAATAAATATTTTCAATCCACAAAAATGAATTTAAAAAATCATAGACAGGTAGGTCATGCGGAAAACACAAAATAAGAGGGTAGATATAGGCCCAAATAAATGTAAATAGACTAAATATTCCAATTAAAATACAAAAATTATCGGACTGGATTTTTTAAATTCAACTACAAGCTGTTTACAAAAGACATATGAAAAATACAAGGAAACAGAAATGTTGACTTATATAAACAGATAGAGGCCGGGAGCGGTGGCTCCTATAATCTCAGCACTTTGGGAGGCTGAGGCAGGAGGATCGTTTGAGGCCAGGAGTTAAAGACCAGCCTGGGCAACATAGCAACACCCTCACTCTACAAAAAAATTTTTTTAATTAGCTAGGCATGGAGGTGCACATCTGTAGTCACAGCTACTTGGGAGGCTGAGGCAGGAGGATCACTTGAGCCCACGAGTTCAATGCTGCAGCGAGCTATGATGACACCACGGCAGTCTAGCCTGGGCAACAGAGCCAGATCTTGTCTCTAAAAATAAATACATAAATAATAACATAAAGGGATAGAAAAATAAACAATGCAAACACTAATCAAGAGAAAACTGCTACAACTATATTAACGAGACAAAATAGACTTTAAGGCTTTAAAGCAAAAAGCATCATTAGGGATAAAGAGAGTCGCTTGCTTCATAACAATGCAGACTCCAATTCACCAGGAAGATACGACGTTTTAAATTTATATGACACAGTGATATGGCCTCAAAATATAAACAAAGCACAAATGGACAAAACTATAAGGAGAATTAGATATATTTACAATCATGGTGAGAAGTTTTAATACCTCTCTGTTATTTATAAAAGTATTTTAAAAAATCAGTAAAGATGTAGACGATTTGTACAACACAAATAAAACAATTGACTTAATAGAAACACGTAGAACGTGGCACCCAACAATTGTAGATATGCATTATGTTCAAGTGCATAGGGAACATTTATAAAAATTGACCACATACAGGTCCATATGGCAAATCTCAACAAATTTCAAAGGACTGAAATTCAGAGTATGTGCACACACACGTGCATGCAAACACACACGCAGGGCTGTGCAAGTTGTACTACCCCCCAACACTAGGGGGCGCCCCTCGCATACGCCAATAATGCAAATGGCTCCCTACAGAGCATCTGCTACTGCCCTGTGGGCATCAGATGTTCTCTGATCAAAACGCAATTAAGAAATCAAAAATAAATCCGAGAAAATTTCTTCTATGTTTAAAAATTACAAAATACGCTTAAATAACATAAATTAAATGAACAAATTCATGAAGTCAAAATGAAATTTAGGAAACAATTTGAGCTGAACAATAACACAAATACTATACAGGTATATCCAAACCTGCTGCATACAGCTAAGCATTTAAATCTCTAGAATGCACTGCATACACTAGGAGAGACAATGGCTAGAAATTAATAAGGTAAGTATCCATCTCAAGAATGGGAGAAAAGGCAATAAAATGAACCCAAGTAGAAAGAAGAAAATAAAAAGATTTAAAAATAAATTAATGACATGTAATCAAACATACAAGAGTGTCATGAAGCTAAAAGCTGGTTATTAAAAGACTAATAAAATGGGCAACCCTCCGGTAAAAAGTGAGGAGAAAAGAGCAGACATACCAACACTCAAAGTCTGTGATAAAAAGGGAACATTGCTACAAATCCCACAGACTTAGAAAGATCACAAGGCGGTATCACGAACAACGTTATGCCCACAAATTTGAAACCTAGATGAAATGGACAAAGTCCTCTAAAAATGTTACTTACAAAAGTCACTTAAAAAGAAAAGCAGGCCAGGCATGGTGGCTCACAACTATAATCCCAGCACTTTGTGAGGCTCGAGGCAGAAGGATTGCTTAAGTCCAGAAAATCGAGACCTGCCTGGGCAACATAGCCAGACCGTTTCTACAAAAAATAAAAAATTAACCAGGTGTGGTGTTGCACCTGCAATCCCAGATACTCGGGAGGTTGAGCTAGGAGGATCGCTTGAGCACATGAGTTTGAGGTTGCTGTGAGCTATGATGCCACTGCATTCCAGCCTGGGTGACAGAACAAGACCCTGTCTCCAAAAAAAAAGAAAGAAAAAGAAAAACAGAAAACCATTTTAAAACCCTAAATCATAATTTTTTTTTTTTTTTTTTTGAGACAGAATCTCGCTCTGTTGCCCAGGCTAGAGTGAGTGCCGTGGCATCAACCTGGCTCACAGCAACCTGAAACTCCTGGGCTTAAGCAATTCTACTGCCTCAGCCTCCCAAGTAGCTGGGACTACAGGCATGTGCCACCACGCCCGGTTAACTGTTTCTATATATATTTTTAGTTGGCCAGATAATTTCTTTCTATTTTTTTTTTTAGTAGAGACGGGGTCTCGCTCTTGCTCAGGCTGGTCTCCAACTCCTGACCTCGAGCAATCCACCCGCCTCGGCCTCCCAGAGTGCTAGGATTACAGGCATGAGCCACCGCGCCCAGCCCCCTACATCATAATTCTAATAAAGTTTTTTACAAACAACACTTTGGGATTACACAGCTTCACTGGTGAGTTCTACCAGGCACTCATGGCACAGACCATTCCCATCCCAGACACTAACTCTCTGTAGCTCAAGAATTGACGGGAAGCCGGGAGGACTTCCCCAGAGGAGACGTGTGGGAAGATGACTCTGCGCTGACTTCCCACAGCCCTGACGCCCTGGAAACGCACCCAGTAAAGATGAATGGAGAAGACAGTGCAAGGAGCCCGTCCATCTGGGTCTCCATGGCCCATCTGGTCTGAGGAGCAGCACTGGGAGTAGAAGGGCTGGAAGGCGGCCCTGGATTAGAGAGGCATTGAAAGTCAGTGAGAAACCCAGGCACAGCCCCTCTGCACCCCGACCTCACAAGACCCCATCCCCGGCAACCTCACATGCTGTGCGGGGTTAAGGGGACAGGAAGCTGTGTGCATGGGCTGCAGGGTTCCCGATATGATAAAGATGTCATGAATGCTGCATATAAAACAGTAAACAAAAATAAATTGCATTCTTATATGCCAGTCAAATAATCAGCTAAAAATTTGGATTTTTTGTAAAGGTGCCATTTAAGAAAGCATCCACACAATATCAAGTACCTAAAAGAATTCCAACAAAAGATAGGATACACCTCTAGAGGGAAAAGTATACAACTTTATTCAGGGAAATTAAAGAGGACCTACCTAAATAAGAAACATGCCGTGTCCGTGGACCAGAAGCCTCCATTTTTTTATTTCAGAATATTATGGGGTGGCTTTTATCATAAAATCCCAAAACAACAGATGCTGCTATGGATGCAGAAAGGAACACTTACACACTGCTGGTGGGACTGCAAACTAGTACAACCTCTGTGGAAAACAGTATGGAGATACCTCAAAGAACTGAAAGCAGACCTACCACTTGATCTAGCAATCCTACTACTGGACATTTAACCAAAGGAAAAAAAGACATTTTATAAAAAAATCACTTGTACTCAAATGTGTATAGCAGCACAATTCACAATCACAAAGATGTGGAAACAACCCAAGTGCCCATCAATACATGCGTGGATTAATAAAATGTGGTATATGTATACCATGGAGTTCTACTCAGCCATAAAAAAAATGGTGAACTAATGCCTTTTGTAACAACCTGGGTGGAACTGGAGACCATCCTTTTAAGTGAAGTATGGAAAAACAAACACCACATGAACTCACTACTAAATTGGAACTAATAAACACTCATGTGCACATACGGTAGTAAAATTCAACAGAAATCAAGCAGGTAGGGGGAGAGGAAGGAATGGGTGAATTCACACCTAATGGGTCCAAGGCACGGTATCTGGGTGATGGGCACACTTACAACTGTGATTCAATCTACACAAAAGCAATTGATGTAACCAAAACGTTTATACACTCATAATATTCTAAAATGAAATTTTTTTAAAAAAAGACTATTACAGGGATACAAATGTTTTGGTTACATGTCTTCCTTTTGTATATCAATTCTGTAAAGATACAAATCTCCCCAAATTGATGAATAGACTCAATGTAATCCTAATCAAATAGACAACAAATTTTGTTTCTTTGAACTTGACAGGCTAATTGCTACACTTATATGAAGAGCAAAAGAACAATCGCCAAGACATTCTCAAGGAAAACAAGCATGGGGGCTTCTTTTACTTTTCTACACAGGGTATAGTCTCCATACAAAAAGTCTCCACACAAAGGAAAATTTCTGTAATACTGTGTAACGAATATTTTGTAAATAAAGATACATTTAGCTACAATTTCCCATTTTCCCTACATACGGTGACTTTTGGGACACCCTGTATTTTTTACAAAGCCCTCGTAACTGAAACAGGTACGGTGGTTCAGGGCTGCTCAGTGCGAGTGACAGACCATGGGACAAAGCCCCACAGGGACCTGCATCCGTCCTGCCACAGGACAGACACTGGCGCCGAGGGAAGACGAGCTCTCACAAACATTTACCAAGACAAGCAGACATCAAGGTGAGGGAAGAAACAAGCCAGACCCCTGCGTTACAACACACACAAAGCGTAAAGAAAAACTTAAGCAGGAAAGGCAAAGCACAAAGCCTTTGCAGACAATACAGGAGATCGCCATCATGCTATCAGGGGAGGAAGAGAATTCTTAAGATGCCAAAAATCACTAACCTTAAAGGGAAAGATTGGTAAATCTGACTACATTAAAAGTAAGAATGTCAAAAGACCCCACAAAGAATGTGAAAAGACAAGCCTTAGGGTGGAAAAGTATTTACTATACATATCCAAAATATATAAAACCTCCTAAAATTAGTAAGAAAAAGACAACTCAACAGAAAAATGGGTGAAAAACCTGAACGGGCTTCAAAAAAAAATGATACGCAATTATCCTGTATCTTATGCCTGCTTATGTGCACCAGAATAAATAAAAATGTTCATTTCAACATCAGGATGGATCCACTGTGATACACACATGTAATAAGATACTCTACAGCAGTTCAACAACCCGAACCCTCACAAGTGTAATACTGAGAAAAGAAGCAACACACACACAAAAATGCAGTAAATCATTTATACAAACTTTGAAATAGGCAAAACTGAAGTAAATTTTTAGAGATGCATGCACAGGTAGGAAAACCATTAAGGAAAGTAAATAAATAGTATCACCAATGAAAGAAACTGTTTGCCTCTTGGAGGGAGGAAGCAACTGTGATTGAGGGGGACACATCGAGGACTTCCAGGGTGCCAAAATGTCCTATGTTTTGGCCTGGGTTAGGGGTACACAGCTGTTCTTTTCATAAATAGTGATTAAACTGTAGATAGATGCTTTAGTAACTTTTTACTTCATAATTTTAGAAAATAAAGAAAGACTAGAAAGGACCTTCTTAAACACAACAGCTAAATGAAAAGAGCATTTAGACAATTTCTTGCCGGTCTTGAATGATTATTAATATCAAAAGAGGATTTCTGTATAGTTAACTAAAGCCTAAGGTAGCAAGTCAACTCTGGTACTCTAAGACTGCATGACAGAGTGCCCGTTTTAGATCTGTAACACCAGAACAGAAGAGGATTTTACCCTTAAATCCTCTTACGTGCTTAACAATTATTTCAGTTTCAACCTCTGACCTACCTGGCTTTATAAAGCCCAAGTGAAATGCAAATGTTTCTATCAGAGAAAGGAGGAACTCTAAATGTAGCCTTGTAAATTAGCTGTCTAGGGATCCTGCAAGCTGAACTCTTCCAAACTTTAATCTGTGCTGTTAATTTGATACAGCAATGTAATCTTAAATTTTAATGCCATATTTAAGTTGGAAAGTGAAACTCCACAGGAGAAAACATCGGGTTCAGTGAAGGAACAACTCCAATCCATGACAACTTCCTAGCTGTAAAGGACCAAGTACCAACTGCACTGGTCTACTTAATAAACGGTGACCTGGCGGGTTATCCTCAATCTCGCCAACACCTCCTGTCTTTCATTTCAGCTCTTCTGTATCACACTTAGTGAGTGGGACCTCGGCTCCCAGGAAAGAAGGAATAACCAGCATCACATTAGTCCTCCCACCATGCACACCTAGCAAACTGAACACCATGTATACAATGCCTTTTCCGACATGGAACAACATGCTGTGCAGAGTGATTCCGGAGAGAAGGAAAACAAACGAGGGAGGCCCGCGGTCACCACGCTTTCTGCACAGAGAGAGGAGATGGGGACCAGAGCTCCCGGAGGCTGGGATGGGCAGGGCAGAGTAAGAGTAACACAGAGGGGGCAGCCACATGGAGAGGGGCCCTGGGTTGCTGGCTGGCTCCCAGGCTGAGCGCTGTTGGTGAGACCCAGCAGGGAGGCCAAGAGCAACTACTGGGGAAGTGGGCACTGCGAGGGGCGGAGAAACACACACTCCAACCAGCAAACATGAAGAGACCTCACTGAACACCCAGCACCCGCAGCAGAGACCCCAGAAAGGCCATGCCTTAGGCACAGGGCTAAACTCGAGCAGGAGTGAAGGCGTCTCTGGACTAGGGGTCACTGGTGTTTTTTCCGTAAAGGGGCAGATGGTAAATATCTCAGGCTTTGTGGACCACACAGTTTCTGGCTCGGCTACTCACCTCGGCCACTGCAGCAGAAACATGGACTGTGTTCCAAAAGCCTTTATTTACAAAAATAAGGGGACAGATTTGGCCTGCAGGCCACAGTTTGCCAATCCATGACCTAGACCTGTTTTTAAAAAGATGGAAAACAAGCCTTGAAAGAATGAAGCTGATCCACAAGTAAATTAACTTCCTGTCAGAACAAAACTCAACACCGTTTAAATGCAGAAAACAAAATCCAAAATCAGCCGGCCGTGGTGGCACACACCTGCAGTCCCAGCTACTCGGGAGACTGAGGCAGGAGGATGGCTTGAGCCCAGGAGTTCAAGGCTGCAGTGAGCTGTGATGACGCCACTGCACTCCAGCCTGGGCAACAGAGCAAGACCCTGTCTCCAAAAACAAAACAAACAAAAAAAAACTGTCACCAATGACTGTCTCCTTGTCAGCCGTTTCCTGTTCTGACTCTAAAGGCATGAAAATTCTCTGCAGAGTGACACCTACCAGTACCTGACAAGTCTGAAGTGTAAGAACATGCTTAAAGCATTGACATACAATGCCAAATATTTTTTCTACATATTTAACTAGACTTAAAAAAAGAAAAACATGTTGAACTTCGGCTCTCCTGAAACATATTGTAGCCGAACAAAGTTCCTTTTTTGTGTCTTCAGAATAAGAGGCGGATAGTCAGGAACCTGGGGGACACTATCCAAACACAGGCCACAGGCCATCTTGCTAAAATCCGGCTTTGGAAGTCTCCAAGGTGATGAGGAGGAGACGTTCTCATCCATCTCAGGACTCACCCACAGCACACTGTGCAAAATGCAACACTGCACATTTTTTAAAAAAGGTTTTTAAAACATCGAGGTAGTGAGGTAGGTGGTCTCTTTGATTCCTGACACTCACCTGAGACAGGTTAAGCAAAAGTTCATCTGCTCCAAGTATTAATGAAAAGAGAGTAACTGTACCCGCAGCCGGGGACACTGGGTGCACCAACTCTGCCCACTCTTTAACTCCCGCACTCCCAGGAGATTCCACTGAGTCCACCTTCTCCAAATCAGTGGACTCCGTGCCGTCTTCTGTGACCTGTCCTCCATGCCCCGTCTTCCATGAGCCGTCCTCCGTGCCATTGTCCGTGCCCTGTCTTCCATGCCGACTGCGGCTGCCTCTTTTCTGGCCCCAAGGTTTCTCACCTGGACTACCACGACCCCTCTCCACGTGGTATTCCCTCCTCCACTCTACCCACAGCCAAGGAGATCTTTCCAGACACAGATCTCTGTACCACCTGTCCCAGGTGAGATCCTCAGGCAGCTCCCCATCACCAACCTCATTAAGCCACTGGTTGCTGGGAGTTTAATGCCGGTCAATGTGAATGATTTATATGTTTCACAAATGTAGTTCAATGCAAATGATTTACTTATTTAATATAAAATTGAGGTGCTCCTGATAATGTCATCCTCACCCATAAATACTACGACTGACACATCTGTTGGTGTACGACCATCACTGCTGCCTTGTCTGTCGGTCCTCCGAGACGCAGGCCCCGGGGGGCACAGCACAGGGAGCGACCACCAGCCTTGCTGACCGACTTGCAGACCTCCAGCCACCTCCTCCTTGCCAGACTGAGTGGATTTCCTTCCTCCCACAGAGAAAGATCCCACTGGGTGAGCGGCAGGGCTTCCCTCTGGACACACACTGGGAGTCCGGAGCAACAGAGGCCAAGAGGGTGGCTACACGCCAGGCAACTGCCTCACAAAACACCCCCAGCCCCAAGTCTGGAGACCCCAACAGTTCCTCATGCAAAGAGAAGGGAAAGAGTGCAGCAGATGGGGTCCTTTAGGTCTCTTATCTGATGTCAGTTCAAGTCCTCCCCTGACATTTTGGGCTGATCACCTGATACCCTCACACCCTTCTTCCTGGTTTAAGTTTGATATTCACCTTCTTTTAACTACACGATCAGTTCTCAAACTTCTGACAGCAGGGCCCCTTTACAATCAAAGATTCTTGAAGACCCCAAAGGGCTTTTTTGATGGGTTGCATTTATCAACATTTTCTGTGTTAGAAACTGATAGTGAGACAAGTGCCAATGTTTCACATTTTTGCAAATCTCTTTAATATCTGGCTTCATACAAGAAAGCTGGATTCTCACATGTGCGAATCTGGTGCTACATGTTGTTTTGGTTGAAGTACATGAGGAAAATCTGCCTCACAAGATGCACAGTAGAAAGGGTAGGAGTATCAGGCTCACGCCTGTAATCCTAGCACATTGGGAGGCCAAGGTGGGAGGATCACTTGAGCCCAGGAGTTTGAGGTTGCAGTGAGCTACAATGACTCTACTGTACTCTAGCCCAGGCAACAGAGACCCTGTCTCAATTAAAAATATATATATGCAAATAATTAATAATAATCTTCTTTGATACTACATCAAAACTCAGTAAGTGGTAGTTGCTTAAAGGTTTGCTGCAATCTATCTGAATAAAATATAAAATAAAACATCTAATCTATCTGAAACTGTATCAGTGAACTTCTCAAACCCTATTACAGTAAAATCCATGGTTCTAACTTTATGCATAAATCTTTTAGCCTTGGATGATTTTGTAATATCATGTATTGGTCATTTGGAAATACTGGTTCACTGAATTATGCAGATTTCCAAATGTGGACACAGTTCATTCTATGAGAGCAAAAAAAATCACATTCATTAACATCGTTGTGATCTCACCAGAAAAGTCTTTAAGTGTTGGCAAGCTGCCACACTCACAGTGGCAGATACAAGTTTTCCAAAACTCTTTCACTTGAAGGCTCAAATTTTATGACTGGCAACAAACACTGTCAGGTGTCTTCCCTGAAGTGACAGCTTACTGGTGCGTTTCTGAGAATGTGCCTGCCAAACACCCAAGCCCAGGTGTCCGGAGCTGGCCTGTGGGGCTGCCTTCGGGACATGCCGTGTCCTGAAACCTTCGGCCTGCTTTGTCTTCCTCCAGGCAGCCGCCAGGCTTCACACACAGCAGAAGGGCCATCACACAGTCTTAAAAAGGCATGTGCTTAGAGTTGAGATTTAGTAAAACCAACCATCTTCACTGCTTTACCAAGGATGCTCTCGAGTGAAACTGGAAGGCTGTTTTAGTGCATGGCAAAGGAAACAAGAACCACTGGTACAGTTTGGCACCACTGTCCTGATTCACACTGAGACGCCAGCAGCTTTACCGGCTTTCACTTCTGCACCATCAGCGCAGATGTGAGCAGCGTGGAAAAGGCCAGGGATGACTTCTATTGTCATGGAAACAATGCTGACCTCACGACCCCTGCAAGGAGCGCACACAGGCACTGCGAGCAGACTGAGCTGGGCTGGGCTACGCCCCAGCACTGTCCTCCGTCTGTCTAACGTGGGTTTACTGTCTATTTCTGTAACACCAGCACCACCCACGTCATCTTCCTAATGTATTTTTAGACCCCATGACCTCTCAATATGAATTTTTCAGTTGAGACATTATGATACAGTTTAGTGTGTTTTTTTCTTAAGCTAGACTTCGTTTCTCAAAGCAAAGAATGGCTTGCCTAAGGTTCCACTTCCTCTCATTGCTGGCCATGTAATTTACGTACCTTTAGGCAAGCCGTTTACCTAAAGCCTGTCTCCTCATCAATAACATGGAGATAATGGTCCTTAAGAAATTCACAGTGCTAGGCTGGGCGAGGTGACTCATGCCTGTAATCCTAGTACTCCGGGAGGCCGAGGCGGGCGGATTGTTTGAGCTCAGGAGTTCGAGACCAGCCTGAACAAGAGCGAGACCCCGTCTCTACTAAAAAAAAAAAAAAAAAATAGAAAGAAATTATATGGACAGCTAAAAATATATATAGAAAAATTAGCCAGGCATGGTGGCACATGCCTGTAGTCCCAGCTACTTGGGAGGCTGAGGCAGTTGGATTGCTTGAGTCCAGGAGTTTGAGGTTGCCGTGAGCTAGGCTGACGCCATGGCACCTAGCCCGGGCAACAAGAGTGAGACTCTGTCTCAAAAAAAAAAGAAATTCACAGTGCTGTTGAGCCTTTAAAAAGACATGTAGGCTGGGCGAGGTAGCTCACGTCTGTAATCCTAGCACTCTGGGAGGCCGCGGTGGGAGGATCGCTTGAGCTCAGGAGTTCGAGACCAGCCTGAGCAAGAGTGAGACCCCGTCTCTACTAAAAATAGAAAGAAATTATCTGGACAGCTAAAAATATATGTAGAAAAAATTAGCCGGGCATGGTGGCACATGCCTATAGTCCCAGCTACTTGGGAGGCTGAGGCAGGAGGATTGCTTGAGCCCAGGAGTTTGAGGTTGCTGTGAGCTAGGCTGACGCCATGGCACTCTAGCCAGGGCAACAAAGCAAGACTCTGTCTCAAAAAAAAAAAAAAAAAAAAAAAGACCCGTGGAAGCCCTTTGTAAACTATTCTTTTTTTATCAGTACATTTTTACTGAATCCCTACCATGTGCCATGCACTGTGCTATAGAGTAGTATAGTATAGACCAGGTCCTTGCTTTATGATAAAAAAACAAACAAAAAAAAAAAAACCCACACTTGTAGGGGCAGAAGTGTGAAGAAAAATGCCGGAGAAATAAAGACCAACAACAAGCGATCAGGAGTATCTGGGCAGCTGCTTCAGATGGGGTGATGGGGGGTCTCTAAGGGAGTGACCACGACACTGAGGGTGAAGGAAGAGAAGGACCAGGTGTACAAAGACCAGAGGGAACAGTGTTCCAGGAGTTTCTATGCAAGAAGCAGAAAAGGCAGCTGGGAGCCAGTTTATGAAGGCTCCGTGAGCTGGGAAAGGAGTCTGCACTCTACGCCAAGCACTAAGGAAGCTAACGGAGACCGCCAGCAAGGAAGTGACAGAATCTGACTTACGCTTTTAAAAGACCATCCTGACCACTGTGTGAAGAACTGGCTGTACGGCAAGCGAGGACAGAGGAAAAGCAGTAAGGACACAACTGTCATCGTCCAGACAGGAGACAGTGGCTGCCTGGGCTGGGATTGCAGCAATGGAGACAAGCCAGTCCAGTGCAAGATACGCTCTGGAGGAAAAGTTGACTGTTCAGCTGATGACTTGGACGGGGCCACAAGGAGAGGGAAGAATTCAAGACAAACTCTAGACCTTCAGCATGAGCAACTGAGTGGATGGGGGTTGTGGAGAGCCGTGATGGAGAAAACCAAGGCAAAGCAGGCAACAGGGCATCAGAGATGGAAATCTCAGGCCAGATCAGAGCTAAGTATCGGGGTCTAAGCATCGCTTCCACACAGACAGCATTACAACAGTGGTCCTCGATGAGATCAGCAGGGGGTGGAGGGGCATACACACAGCAGAGAAAGGGGTCCAAAATCAAGTCCTCGGGTGCTCCCAAATTTAGGTGTCAAACAGCAAAGGAGTCTGAGAAGGAGCAGTTAGTGATCTAAGAGGAAAATCTGGAGTTTCACGAACGAGGGAGGGCCAACTGTGTGGAGTGCTGCTGAGAGGTCAAATACGTTAAGGACAGAGAAGAGACCTTTAGATTTAGCAACAAATGATGGCCTTGCTGACAACAGTCTCAGAGGAGTGCATCAGAGGCTAACTGGAGTAGACTGAGGAGAAGACACAAAGTGACGAAGGTAGAGGGAGTGACACAGGATTGTAAAGTATTTCTACTTGGCCTTGCTTAAAAGACAACCTAAACATTTCCTAGTCCATGTATTAGGTTGAAGGTTTCTGCTCTGCTTCCTCCATGGCCTATTCAAAGTATGTCCACAAAGCAATTCACTGAGTCCAGAGACGGGCTTAGGAAATAGGCTTCTTCATTTCACGGTTGCTATCTCCTACACGTGTAGGCATGTCAGTGGTCCTACACATGCGTACATATGTCTGCTGATGGCACTATTGCATGTAAGTAATGTGTCTGTCAATGCTTTCTTTCAGAGTGATAGCTCCCAAGCTTCCCTGATTCCATCCCACACATTCCAGGCAAAAGATCCATCTGAAACCAATTATCCCCATCTGCTCACTTTCCAGTGGGAAAGTGAACTCTGTAAGTATCATAGTAAAACACAAATGGGGGAAAGACATACATATCTGTTTTAGCCATAAGTCTATGAATTACTCATTTTGAACTGTAATTCATACATTAATATAAGTCTAGTGACTTGAAAATTACAAGCCAAAAACATTATTGATACATTTATGTATCATTCACTGTACATAGTAGAATTAACAAAACAACAAACTAATTTGATAACAACAATATTAAACTAACAGTAACTTGGTAATTAAAATGTGATAATAGTGGCATTTAAAAACCAGGATGGATTCCAAACAAAGATCACAGAAATCCCAACCAAGAGAGGGCATGGGCTGGAGCTCTGGGAGGATGCCAAATGTTAAGTGTCAGGAAAAGTTCTTGGAGTTGTCTCTGGTAAAGATGTTAGTTTTAAGAATATGTAACAAGGCCCCTAAAAAGGGCACCAGTAAGTAATCATTGAAATATATACAAAGTAAAAGTGCACGGAAGTACACATCAATCACAGGAAGAAGCTAAAACTGAGCTTGCATTTAGGGCAGTCAGTGGCCACTGGGAAGTAGACGATGTAGCTCCTAGTACAGAACCAAAGATGCTCCATCAGATTGGCGGGAGCCTCCAGCAGAGCGGGACGGTTTGGCCTGGGTGAATGGGATTCCTAGAGTCAGAGTGGCTGCCTATAGTGGTCATAATAAAGTCTAAGTCACATGTGGTAACCCACTGGTCAAAAACCACCCACAAATGGGGTCTGTTTAGCCTGCAGTGTTGGACTGCATTGCTTTGTAATATACTTGAATTAGTACCAATACTGATACATTAGAAGACTTCACATTTTTTAAAAAAATTCTGGCTTTTCAAAGAAAAAGAGAGCGAGAGAGTGAGAAGGCACGCATGTGAGTACTGGGCAAGGCCCAGCTGCCCCTTTAGCTACAGCACGTATCCTCCAGAGCCCCACTGTTCCCACCCTCCAGAAAATCTACCAGACACTGAGTCAAATGTCAGTGCCATTTATTTTCAAACATGTGCCATTATTATTCTTAAATCTGGTCTGTTTCATTCATTAATGCCACCTTCCAACTATTAGTATCTTTTAAATTTGTAACCTTTGTCCTAGTAAGGGTGTGCTGAAAAGGTCCCCTCAAGGTCTGACCTGAGGAAAGAAACTACAAGGACTCTTTAGCATGCCAAACTCTCACAAAATTAACTGAAAATACTAGCTGCTGATTTTCTTCTTCATTGAACTTGGGAAGTTCAGATACAGCAAACTTTCTCTCCTGGCTCTTTTCTAAGTAGCACTCTCAGTAGTTACTAAGATTCGCAGAACTTTTGTTTCTCTTAATAACCTGTGAAGAGCTAATTAGTGAATGTTGATCATTCACAAATTAATGTTTTAATTAAAATGTCAAAATATATCCATTATTCAGTTTCGAATAGCTTTAGCATAGGTTTAGGGTAGCGGGAGAAACCACATTTCAAAAGAACAATGGCAAAAAAAAACCTGCTTTCTAAATATAAGGAAAAAAATTATTAGGCAGAGTTGCTTTAAAATAAGTTTCTATCACTGACATATTGTCTTTTGAAAAAATAAAAATAAATTTCTTTTCATATATGTATAGCAATCACGAAAGCTTTTAATCATATAATTAGTATTGAAGATGTCCATAATGCAGACTTATTCAACTTCTCCCAATGACCAATTTATTTGACTCCCTAAACTGCTTTTGGATAAAACAAATTTTCCTAACCTTTTGGAAATAAGCCAAATCTGTAACTAAAGCACTGGTTACTAGTGACTGATTAGCTAGAATTACCACAAGTGATTCTTACTTATGTTTCAACATCATATACTAAAAAACAATAATCTCCTATAAACATATACATAAGCCTAGAGCAAATCACTCATTGTAACACCAACTTCCCCTCTCATGCCACTAAAATGTTGAAATAAATAAAAGCAGCCTGGAAGGAGAAAATGAATCACAAAAAAATCACACTTACAAATTGTAAGTGTGCGCAGTTGAGACATAGTACGGCACTTTTGCTTTGGAGACCAGGAAATAGATGGTGGCTGATGAAGGACAGACTCAACAAAATTCAGCTGTTTCTTTCATACCAGCTGCTCGTGAGTCACTGTCCACACTCCACCACCATGAGGAACCCCTAAAGCCTGGTCCCAAGTCCCAACCCATCATACCCTAAGTCCACTATTGAAGAAATTCTATCTCCAAATTACAGCAACAAGATGCCACATTAAAGGAGGATAGTCTGGCTTCAAGACAAGTTGTTTACAAAACTAGGATGAAGTTCACTGTAACTTTAAAATAACTTTGCATTAATTTGTTACTAGCGGAACATTTTCCAGTAATTCTGTTTCCTAGCATACTATATCAGACTTCTGCACTTCACCTAGCTTGGCTATTAAAAAAAACAGACTAACCATAAAAATAGACCAACCACATATGTATAAGTATTATATCCTACCTTGTCTTTCCTCTTAAGTGTTAATGGAACTAAGTAGGAAACCAAACAGCATGTAAATACTTGCTGTTTCAAATTTGCTTAACTTTTATTTTCTGAATTAGAACTTAGTTTGAATTGAATTAACAACTACCCAGTGAATACGAACTAAAACAGCCTTTCCCATTTTCAACCAAAACTGGAGGATGAAATAGTTTTTGCTTTTTAGTTAACTTGCAACATGTGGCTGGGGAAAAATATTGGCGCTTTCCCAAAAACACTCTTCTAGCTCTAAACTTTCTTCGCTGGAAAAACTACCAAGTCCAAGGGGTGCCATCAGAATTCACTTACCCGATCCTTCATCCTCCAGCTCTGAGCTAAGGATTTGGAGCCTTCAATTTTCTCACAGTGCCTCTTTTTCATAAAAGCCAAAGGCAGGTTCCAGTCTGTAAGATCGGCCTCATCTTCCTCCCCGAGTCCCAGAAGAGGCGACTGCAGCATTTCGGACTCCATCAGCGGGGGAGGGGGTGGGGGCGTCCTTGGCAGCAAGCGCTCAAGAACCTCCAGCCTTAAAAACTAGTGTGTACCAGAATTGATGAAATAAATAGAAAAAAGAATAATCAAAAAAAGAAATGGATGAAGAGTGTACAGAGACCCTTACTCAGCCAAAAGTCTGAGATCCTTATCTCTAACTCTGCGCGGGAAGTCGGTGGGTGGGGGGAGCTGCTGGGAAACCGGGCAGCCCAAGAAGCTCCGCACAGACACACACACACAGATCCCAAGCCACTGGCTGCTTCTGAGGCTGTATGTTTCAGGAGGGGCTGCGAGCGGAGCTGTCAAAGGCGTGAGAGACTTCAGGCCTCACGATGACCCTACTCTCGGCCTCCAACGCCTTAGCAGATCCGAAGACAGGCAGGCCGCCCGCTCCTGGTGCTGGTTCGACGACTGGGCCGACTGGGCTGAGGTCTCCGGCAGAGGGGAATAGATTCAGGGCGCCTCGGGTCTTCTCCAGCCACTCTCAGCCCTGCGGGTCTCGCACTGGCCTGAGCTGCTGCAACCAGACCCAGGACCGGCCCATCGTGCTTGCCCGCAGCCGGTTCCTCAGCCCCGGGTCCGCGCGGCCTGGCTAGTCCTGGCCTTCGGCCCCGTGGTTCTCTCCCACTTCAGAACGAGTCCTGAGAAAAGGGCGACAAGGCCGGCCGAGAAAACGAGTAACGTGGGCTTATTGGGTTAGGGGAGTTTTGCCCTCTGGTTTGAAGCTGCACTGAAACTCTTCTCATCAGCACATCAAGGAGGACGCCATATTGCCAAGATCCAGAATGCATCGCGACCTACGGCGTGGCCAACAGGCCAAACTTCCTAGAGCGTTCTCGCCGCGCTGCCCAGGCTGCGGCGGAGGAAAGGGAGTCCCCGCCCCCGTTACCTGGGTTACCGCAATTCAGCTCTCCCTAGGTTATTGCCATTTGTTAGGGAGATGCTATTGAAGTCAATCTTACAAATGAAACTATGTTGAGTTAGTTAATTTTTAAGAAAGCTTGTTATTGTTATAAATGGAACTACATGCTTCTGACAGCAAAGGAATCAAACACCTTGCTTCTTCCAGATTTTGAAAAGGCGCCAAAAGCTTCAGAAAGAACCATCGATAATATAACAAAAGATAGTCATTCTCTTTTTGCGTGTCATGTCTTCCACGGTGTCAGGCAGATTTTCTCTTTAATTTTTTTTCATAGAAAACTAAGTGAAAAAAAATTTCGTCAAATAGTTTTTTGTTTAATACATCTTATTTTCTGAGCAGTTTATTCTTACTCCCCACCCCCACCCCATTTCTCGGTAGTAAGAGTTTATTCTTACTTTGATACAGCTGCATTGTGCAATCGACGTTTAGTCTGGATTTCTATGCATGGAAGCAAGCCTCTTGCGTTATTTTATTTCTCTTCTCCAAATTTTGCTTATTTACAATGTGTGGAGAACTGTGCTAGGTGCAGCAGGGAATAGGAAACAGAATGAAGCCTGCAGTGCCTGCCTCGCATAAACCGGCTGTCTAGTGAGCCAGACAGGAGGCCGTTAGGCTGCACAGAGGGGCAAACAGGCTCCTTCCCCTCTGCTTTTGGGCGTTGGTGGCAGGCGCACCTGGATGCTTGGAGTCTTGGCTGTATCACTTCCCATCTCTGCGACTTTGGTCAATCCCTTAACTAGCTCAGTCTTAATTTCCTCAACTATAAAACTTGGATAATACTACCCCCCTTGAAGGATAAAACTAGCTCATGAAGGTGCCTTGAGTATAGCAGACACCCGACAAATGTTAGCAATGATCCTCCTGTAGCTATGGTGAAATCTAGCAACCCCATGTGCCCCATTAATCTAAAGTCTCAGGTTGGGCTCTAGAAGAGACCCTGTTTCTCAGTGTGCTTTCCCAGGACTTTAACACAATGTGGCGGTCCATATCAAAATCCTGATAGCATTTGTGTTCCTTTCAAATTGAAAGTGAGTAATGCAATCCCAGATCTTTCTCACCCAGCACATAGCAAGTGTTTAATAAATGTTTGTGGATTAAATCATTATCATTCTAAACATTCATTCAGTTATCACATCCCACTGAACCAATTCTCCCATTGAAACTCAGGGCGAATTCACCAAAGCACAGAAGCAAGCTAAACCTTCCCTTTCCTGGCCCTCTACGTTGGCTGAGAGAATATCCCCACAGTTACCAGCAGAGGCTTTGGGGCTGCAGGGTCTTAGGAAGACCCTATTCCTATTCTCACCTGAAGGCAACAAAATAACTCCTGCTCCGCCTTGTCGCCCTGCAGCAGATGGCACTGAAGGCAAGCCCCCACCTCCCTCGGGCAGCAGATAGCTCCGCTCTAGCCACTCTCGCGGAAAGCCACAGTTACGCAAAAGCAGAAGTGCTAAACCCATTCATTCCTAACTAGCTCTGGGACCTAGGAAAACCCCCTTAATCTGTCTGAGACTCAATTCCTCACCTATAAAGTATGTGACCCTGGGAAATCCACTTTTCCTGTCTGATATTCTAAATGAAGGTAGTAAGTGAGCTCATTGAAGTCCCACCCTGGCAGGTGGTCAGAATCCGGGAAACTGCTTAAAAATAAGGATGGCCATATTCCACCCAAACCTACCAGATCAAGGGGAGTAGGAAGACAGGGATTCACGATCTGCAACTGAGCAACAGCAAGACCCCATCTCTACAAAAAATAGAAAACTTAGCTGGGCGTGGTGGTGCACACCTGTAGTCCCAGCTACTTGGGAGGCTGAGGCAGGAGGGTCGCTTGAGCCCAGGAGCTTGAGGTTGCAGTGAGCTATGGTGATGCCACTGCATTCTAGCCCAGGCAACAGAGAGAGACACTGTTTCAAAAAAAAAAAACAGCAAGAGCAAAATTTAGAAATCTTAGACAATATTCTCTCCAAAGACTTCTCCAGGGACTCACTTCCAGCCCAGAGTGAGCCCTTAATAAATCTCTGCACCGAGTGAATGAAAGCCATGAAGCAGTTGTTCAAACTCCCATCTAACAAAGCAGAACAGGACTCACCCTCTCCCCAGAACCACAGAGCAAAACACCCTTTGCATTTTACAGATGTGAACCCAAACCAAGAGGCTATCCGGGGTCCCTATCCTGGAACAAGGCTAGAGACACACACATCTGGTCCCCAGCCCAGCACCACCCCCTGCAGACACCAGCAAAGCCTCCGCCCTTCTCTGTCCTCAGCCTCCATGACTGCTGACATGAGGAATTTGAAGAAGATCCATTTCTAAGGATATTTCTGGTTCAAAATTGTGTGATTCATGTAAAAACCAGAAAGGGGCTGGTGACAGCCCAGCTCCCACCCTGAAGTCTCAAGAGTGGGCTGCAATAATTTCATGGCATCTTGACATTTAAAAGAAACCTCATTCTAGTGTGTCAGGGATGATTCTATTGAAGTCCCAGACAAGCATCTGGGAGAGTGGCTCCAGGTTTTTGGAAGGCGGTGAGCACTATGACTGATGACAAGCTGGAAACTCAAGGGCTAATATTTCTCACCTGGGTGATTCCATTGCCATGGCGTGTGATTGGCTGGCCACTGGGCCTGCAGTTCCACTTCCCAATGTCTCCAATCCTTCAGAAGCAAGGACATCTGCTTTCCACAAGCCTCTAAATAAGGTACTTTAATCCTGAAAACAAGTGTTATGAATCCCAGAAAATGCAGGAGACCTGGTCTGATTCGAGCTGTGAAAATGTGGGAGGGTGTTGATGACAACCTACCCCATGAGTCTCTCAGAGTCACTTACCTAGGACATGATTGCAGAGGTGTCTGTGAGGCCAAGTGCCACTAAACCACCCTGCTAGTGGGGAGCATTAGGCTTCAGATGTGGGACTGGGAAGGGGAGGGGCTTCCAGGCCCAGTATGATAGAAATACCAGAGTAACCCTCAACCTGCCTGAAAGGGGTCGGGGGGACCTTGTCCTGCAGTGTGAAGGTAGACCAGATGACTCCTTCCAGCCCTAAAACTTGGACTGTTCAACAACCATAAGCCAAAGGTACAGTAAAGTGAGCAAGAGGACAAATGCAAACACCTGCGTGTGTTGTCAACCACGGCAGGAGGCAGGGGGTGCAGGGGAAAAGGATCCCGGCAGGGAGAGGGTCTGCACAGACAGCTCATATAAAAGTCAGGACCAAGAACTAAGGTGGCTGGATTTTCACAGCCTCCAACCTAAGCTGCTGGCCCATTGCAGCCCACCTACCCTTTTCTCCCAACAGAAGCCCGGAGTGTTCCGTTCACAAGCAGGACGTGCTGCGCTCCATCCTCCAGTGGTGCAGTTTCTGCACTAGATCAATCAAGGGCATTGAATGTGTTTTGTCATCAAGAATCAGGAGCGAACTTGAGGTCAGGGAGCTGGAGAAAAGCGGGTGCTTCGCTAAGCTATTGTTTTCCAGGCAGGGAGAACAGCCAGCTCGGTCCTTTCCAGAGAAATCTGTGCTTAGCTTAAAAGAAACCAAAATAGATATAAAGTACTTTGCGTCTGTCTGAGCAACATTACTCTGTTTTTAGCAGAGCCCAAGCCACCCCCCTCTTCGGGTCAGATGTTTTGTTGACAGTGAAGTGAGAAGGAGGGAAGGGAGGTGACGGGCCTCAGCATCACCTGAGTCGGAAGCGCCAGGCTGCCAGGGCCGACACGTCCTCCCCATTCCCCCCGTCTAAAAATACGGCAAGATTTATGTACGTGATTTTCACCCTCTGCAGTGTACCTTTCTATTTTATGTATAATTTTTTTACAGTGAGCATATAGATAGACAGAAACAAACAACAACGTTATTCCCATTTTTAAAAGAGGATCACCACTGCGCAGCGTGGGAACCGTGATGACAAGTGCCTCTGACAGAATAAACGTCACCCACTGTCCACACTTCTTTCAGAAATAAGGATTTTTGCAATGCCCCGGCCTCCAAAAGCCAGCACAAGACACAGCCGGGAAGGAGACGCACCAGGGCAAGGCAGCTGAAGTGAGTCCTTAATGGGAGCGGGACCTGCGCCCCCAGCCCCTCACAGGCCGCGTGGGGCTGTTTCATGGAGGGCAGTGAAGAGCCTCCCTGGGGAGCCTGGGATTTGGAGGGAGACCAGAGCTGGCGCTGGAAGAGCAGGTGCCCCAGGCCCAGTCCCCACCGGATCTGGCTTCTGGTCCAGGTGCCCTGACTGGTCTGTCTGGATGGACTAGGGGACCCATGCCCAGGACTTTACTAGATCAGACACGGCTGTCTACAGCCCTGAGGAACTCTCTGTGGAGAAGGACGAAGGTCAGTGTCCTTCCCAGGTCAAAACTCCCATTAGCGTGAGCACCCTCCCTCCGCCCAGGACCCTGGAGGTGGAATCATGAAGATGTGGTCTGTGCCCATTGCTGGTTTAAAAAGAAAAAAGAAAAGAAAAGCTTTTATGATTGAGACTATATTGAGAAAATTTGTTATCTAATAAAAAATATGCAAACTGAATTTTTATAACCTTTTATTTTAATAATATTGCTTGCAATAAAATTACATCTTTATGAAAAGACAAATAATATAACCAACTGTCTCTTTTTAAACTCCCTAGCTGTTATTTTATGTAATATTTACATAACACCCATGATGGTCCTGGGGGGACCAGGCTAAGCCAACCGTCGCCTCTGCCTTTAATAGGGGAGATTAGAGAATTACGCCTGTGAGTGAAATACGATAATCCCAAAACTTAATGAGTACTGACGGCGAGCCAGGCCCTTTTCATGAGAATTAACTCATTTAATCCTCCTAATAACCCTATGTAAAAAGCTCATGTTTTAGATCCATTTTATCAGTAAGGAAATTGAGATGCAGAAAGATTAAATAACTTTCTCAAGATCTCTCTACTGGCCCGGCTGGGAGAAGACACCAAGCAGAGCAGGTCATGTGGGCCCAGGTGTCGCAGTGGGAGCATAGTGCCGGCCTGGGACAAGATCTGCCCCTTAGCCTGAGAATGGCCACGAATGACCACCGGGGCCACCAGCACCTGTTTGTGCTGGGAGTCACCTCAGCCTCAGTTCCAGTTCTCACTGGGCATCTCCTTCCCCGGGGACTCTGGGAGAGCACCTGGACTTACCTCAGCTCCAATTTCATCTGTAAAATTGGGAAACTAATAGTTTCCATTTCACAGAGAGGTTGTACGTACCATCATGGCACGCAGAACAAAGTCACAGTCAATGACAAACCACATATATGACAGTGGTCCTATAGGATTATAATGAAGCTGAAAAATTCCTATCACCTCGTGACAGCCCAGCTGTCATAACATTGTAGCACAATTACTTTTTAAAAATAAATTTAGTGTTGTCTAAATAGATAGGATTTCAAAGGTCTACAGTAGTGCACAGTAATGTCCCAGGCCTTCACATTCACTCACCACTCACTCCCTGACTCACCCAGCACAACTTCCAGCCCTGCAAGCTCCATTCATGGTAGGTCCCCTATGCAGATGTACCATTTTGAAGTCTTTTTACTGTACCTTCCCTGTGTTTAGATATGTTTAGATACACAAATACTTACCGTTGTGTTACAATTGCCTACAGTGTTCAGTACAGTGACACGCTGTGTGCTTTGTGCCTAGGAGCAACCCTAGAGCCTAGGTGTGTAGCAGGCTGTGCGGTCCAGGCTTGTGTGAGTGCACTGCATGCCCCGCATGGCTGTACTAAGTGAGCTAATGCCGGACACAGTACGCACTCAATAAAGGCAACCTATTCTTAATAACAAATGGCTATAAAAAATAAATCCCATCTGGGTCGACTAAAAAGGACACATGGAAAACATAGCATGTGTGCCTCAGCCTCACAAATGCATTTCCTTTCCTGCAATGATTTTGTTTTACTAGACAAAAAGAATAATAAGTAGTGGGGGAGGTGTAAGAAGAAAAGTCTCATTTTTCATACACGGTAACAGTGGATAGACTGTAAACTGATATTTAAAACATGAAGAAAGAGACTGTAAACATGTCGTGTAGGTAAGTGCAGGAGCAGCAGGTGAACATGTGGACCAAGGGGCACCAGGACCAGGGAGGGGTGGGCCAGAGACTGCTGCCCCCCACCCCCGGCATTATAACCCCAGAAATATTACTTCACATTTTAAACAGCATCACATAGTACTTTGACCATTTTTCTTTATTTTAAATTTTAAAAATAAACAGTAATGGATGCTTGCTAGAGGAAATTGGAAAATGTCAAAAAGAAGGAGGAAGAAAATAAAAATTACCCACCATCCCACAGCCCAAAGGAATTTTTCACAAAATTTCCCATTTTGTGAATTTCCTTTTCTTTTTGGCACATATATGCATTTTTTAAAAATTCTATTTGCTTTTGACATTATAAAACAAAAAAAATTCTGAAACATTGTTTTGAAAATAAAGAACAAAGAAAAGGAAACACTTAATTCCATTGCCCAGAGATAACGCCTATTGAGATTTCTTTGTATAGTCTTTCAGTATGTATTATAAATAGACATACTTATTTGTGTAAATTTTGCAAAAAAGAATCATTCAGTTTTGTATAAACAGCAAGATTTAACAAAACATGTTTTGGAGGCTGGGGAGTGACTGCTCCAATCCGAGACAGATCCAAACAAAGATTCCCAGGCATCTTCCTTGTCATTTAGTTTTATAGAAACAGCAAGATTTACCAAAACATTTTATGTTGTGACTTGTCTTTTTCACTCATATTGCAGCAGGAGCATTTTCTTGTCTTCACTGCCCAGCACTCTGCAAACCGACATCAGTGATGGTACAGACAGTAAAAGGAAAATGTAGGGCGGTGACCCACAGGGAAGGATTTTAGTTTCTCTAAGTTGTGGGCCCAGGCTTTGAGGCTGCTGTGTGACCTTCACTTTGTTTAATGACATTCCACAAATTCCATTACAAAGATTTCCTTAACCATACATGCAGAGCCTGTGGAAGGCTGTTAAGGTTTCAATGTAGCACTCACTAAAATAATAATTGTAATAACAATAGTTAACACAGCGCACTCCCTGAGTACCAACCCTGTTCTATGCTCTTCACGTGTATTAACTCGATACTCGTCACTGGCCTAGTGTGCCCCTTTCACAGGTACGGAAGTTGAGGCACAGACAGACCAAGTAATCCAACCAAGGTTACACAATACAATCAATAAGTGATAGAGGCCGGGCGCCGTGGCTCATGCCTGTAATCCCACGAGGCAGGAGGATCACTTGAGCTCAGGAGTTTGAGGTTATAGTCAGCTATAAGGCATCACCACACTCTAGCTGGGGCAACAGAGTGGGACTCTGTCTTAATAATAATACTAATGATACAGCCAGGATTCAAACCAGCAGGTTGACTCCACAGTAGAGGTTCCCAAACTTCGCTGCACCTCAGAATCACCTGGGTGGCTTTTAAAATTCCAGATGCCGGGATTGCACCATTACAACATCAGAGGACAGCACCCGACGGCAGCCTGGAATCCCCAGATCATTCCAGGCGTAGTGACATTTGGGACACACAGCTTCGAGGCCTGTGTCTTAACCACTGTGTTAATCATGTACTGGGAACTTGTTTCCAGCCTGCCTGTGCCCTGAAGGAGGTGGTAGGATGGTTTCCCGGAGAGCCAGACCCAATCAAGGCTTGGAGAAACGTGTTGTTTTCCTGACTTGTCCAAGCTGTGCAGTCTGCCCTTGATCGGTGAGGGCTGAGCTGATCAGAGAGGGCTCGTGGTGGGCCAGGTCGGTCTCCCCTTGGTGACCAGACATCCCGGCTCTCATTCTCCATTTTATCCCTGCAGAGAGCACAGAGCCTGGGGCGCCGTCTGGGCGCACAGTGTTTGTTGAATGACTCAGTGGAGCAGGACCCTGAGGAGCCACTGCTGGAAGCAGAAGCAGGAGTGGGGAGCAAGCACGGGCAGGGGCAGGTGGGTGGCTCCAAGTGCCCAGGGTGGACATCAGGACACAGGCACTCGGATGACACTTGAGGCCACAACAGCTGGGCCTGATGATCTGGGTGGAGTGAGCCTGGGGGACAGTCCTGAGGAAGATCACCCCAAAAGGAAGGGCTGCCCGGAGATGTCAGAGACAAAGGCTTGGGGTCGTGCAACCTCAATATGAAGGGTGATTTCATCTTGTACCCACAAGTGACAAGGATATGCCCGGAATCTGCTTGGATGGGTCTCAGGCTGGAACAGTAACTGCCCATCCTCCGCAGGCCACTCCTCACCCACACAGTAGTCCAGCAGGGGTTCGGGGGCGGCCGGGGGCTGCAGACCCTCCCGCCCTGGGTCCCGAAGCCCTGCCGGTGTCGCGCCGGGGAGGGCGCGCGAGGTTCCTATTGGCCAGGCTGGTAATTAATGTCACTGGCGGTTGCAGCCTATTGGCTAGAACTGGGCCATGTGATCACAGCTGCCTGCCAGCGTCTCTGGGAAATGTAGTCCAACTATATAGAAACGGAAATAGTTTTATCTTGATTTTTGCAAATTTCGTGAGAGAATAATGGTGTCTCATTTCTGACTCGGAACGTGCAAAAAGTGCTCAGGAACCGCAGCATTCGTCACAGCCTAAGGGGTGGCGCTGGGCGGGCCTAGGGGAGTCTCAGGCGCCTGGGTCGCAGCCCTGTCCTCGTGCCAGGCCGCATCTGAAGGAAAGCGGGCACAGCCTTGCGTCCTTCCCTCTGAAATTGGTGTTTCCAGCGAGCAGGCCCGGCGGCGCTGCAGACGGCCCAGCTGTCCCGTCTGGGTTCCTGTCGCCGTCGCAGCCCGCACTCCCTGGGCTCGGTCCGGTCCGCCCTGTGATGTGTGAGCCCTTCCAGCCAGATCCGCCGTCAGCCGGGGGAAATTTGTAAATGTAATTTGTATTCTCAGTTTTTGTCATAGTTTTGGTCGTTATTTTCCCCCCGTAACTCTCCACCTTCCTCCCTTATTTTCCCTCCTCGGGTGTTTAATCAGAGGGATGTGTCAAGAGCGCATGTGACAGTCCTCGCCTTCCCTGGAAGGGCTCTCTCTGGTGGCAGCGAACGCTGGCAAGGAGTGCCGCCTCGCATCTCCGCGTTTATGTTTATGATACTTGTTTTTATTACCTTTGAGTGAAAGTGATTGCTATGGTTATCTCCATCTTAAATATATATTTTTTCCTTTCATTTACTTTGAGTATGGTTTGAATTTTTATGTATCTTCCATCCCATGCTCCCAAAGAGGATGGGAAGGGCTGGCTGGGAAGGTCGGAGCCTCCTCCGCGTCTCACAGCAGCAGAACTGCCCTTCATTGAACCCCAAGGGGACAGTCTCCCTGCCTGCTCCTGCCGGTGAGTGACGAGTCCCCTCCACCCCCACTGCCAAGTAAGCTGAGGGGGCTTTCCTGGGTGCTTCGGAGAACCCCACCTACAACCCACCCAGGGAGGCTGATGGAATGAAAATGGAAAGATAAAGCGTGTAGCTGTCACACTGCTCGGCACCGGATTAAAGGTCTCTGTGATGGGAGAGAGACGAGGGGGCTCCAGGCAAGACCCAGAAACCCATTTCCAGAGCCAGAGGCTGCACCACTGACTCAGAATCATCCAACACTGACGCCATCAGGGTGAGCCCCTGTGTCCTGGGCCCATGCCCACTGCCCAGAGGGTTACCTGGGACCCCCTCTGCCCTTGGTCTTTACGTAGAGCCACCGTCATCCATATAATTTTTTCCCCAAGCACGTGCTCAGGTCTTGACAGAAATCAGATCCAATTATAAGGCTGAATTCTCATGAGCGGATCTACTTTACGAAGAGACAAGTTGGACTTTACCACCACTCCTTCTGACCCTGATGCACTGCAGTCTCTTGGCCTGTGGAATAGCGTGGTCCCGTTCCTACCAAGGGGTGGGCTCATGGGATGAGACTGAGCTGGATTCCAGTGAAGTCCAACTGCTCTCAAGCTCTGCACCCTCATGCAAGTCCCTTAACCTCTCTCCTTGGGCCTCAGTTTTCTCACCGGTAGAATGGGGAAAAAATTACTGGTGGCATTGGCTTGTGAGATACAGTGTGATAGTGGATGATAGGAGCTTTGCAAAGTGAATCTTTTAAAGCTTGAATCAGATCAGGGACGCTTCAGGGCTCAAAAGTCTCTGATGGCTCCAACTCACTCAAGATAACTCCGAGTCCTTCCCACAACCCCCAAAGCCCTACAGGATCTGACCCTGTTACCTCTGACCTCGTGTCCTTCTACTGACCCCACTGAGCTCCAGGCACACTGACCTCTGCGCTCTTCCTAAGACACCCCAAACCAAGCTCACTCCCACCCCCGGACCTTGCACTTGCTGTCCCCACTGTCTGGAACGCGTGCATGTTCCTTCACTGCCTTGAGGTCTCTGTTCACATCACCACACAGAGAAGCCTTCCCTGGCCGCCCGCAAAACAGCCCCCTCGTCCCGCCTTGCCTCTCCGGACCGCCTCGCCACCGCCAGGCACATCTCGCGGGCACCGTGCGCTCATTCGTTGTCTGCCTCCTCTCCGGGAAGGTGAGCCGGCGAGGGCGGGAATTTTGGTCTGTCTTGGTTGACTACAAAAGCCAAAATTGTGGAATATATATATAACGTAAAATTCATCATTTTAAGTGCAGAGTTCCATGCCATTAAGTACCTTTACACTGTGTACCTTTAACCGTCAACATCACCATCTCCAGAATTTTTCATCTTCCCAAACTGAAACTCTGGCCCCATTAAACATAACTCTACATTCTCCACTCCCCTCAGTCCCTGGCAACCAGCATTCTACTTTCTGTCTATGAATTTGACTACTCTAGAGACTTCAAGTAAGTGGAATCATAATATTTGTCTTTTGGGGCAGTGGGGCAATCTTATTTCACTTAGTATAACATTTCCAAGGTTCATCTCTGCTGTAGCATCGTCTTAGTCCCTTAGTGCTGCTATACGAAATACCACAGAACGCGTAATTTATAAGGAACAGAAACTCATTTCTCACAGTTATGGAGGCCGGGAAGTCCAAGGTCAAGGTGCCAGCATATTCACTGTCTGGTGAGGGCCCAGTATCTTCTTCCAAGGTGGCACCTTGAACTCTTGTGTCCTCCTGAGGGCAAAAAGGCTGTGTCCTCACGTGGAGGCAGAAGGCAGATGAACTCCCTCCATCAAAGGGCTTATATAAGGGCACCTCGTCCCATTCCCAAGGGAGAAGCCCTCATGACCCAGCCACCTCTGAAAGGCCCCTCTTAATACCATCTTGTGGACACTAAGTTTCATCATCAGGCCGGGCGCGGTGGCTCACGCCTGTAATCCTAGCACTCTGGGAGGCAGAGGTGGGAGGATCACTTGAACTCAGGAGTTCGAGACCAGCCTGAGCAAGAGCGAGACCCCAACTCTACTAAAAATAGAAAAATTAACCGGGCATGGTGGTGCATACCTGTAGTCCCAGCTACTCAGGAGGCTGAGGCAGGAGGATTGCTTGAGCCCAGGAGTTTGAGGTTGCTGTGAGCTATGATGATGCCACTGCACTCTAGCCCGGGCAACAGAGTGAGACCCTGTCTCAAAAACAAAAAAAAAGTTTCACACCCAAGTTTTGGAGGGGACACATTGAAATCATAGCACATGTGTTAGAATTCCCTTCCTTTTTAAGGCTAAGTGCAATCATGAGCGAATGATTCTTTGTGGCGGGGTCCGTCCACTGCAGGATGTTTGGCAGCATGGCTCCTGGCTTCTACCCTCCAGATGCTAATAGCACCTCCCTCCTCCCAGTTGTGACAACCAGAAATGTCTCCAGACTTTGCCAAATGTGCCCTGGGGAACAAAGGCTTCCTGACTGAGAACGTTGCTCCTTGTACGCCCATCTCTGGCGTGCCCGAGCGCCCAGAGAGCGGCCGCGTCTCAGCACAGACGCAGGGGCTGGGGTGGCTCAGCCATATGTCTCGGTGCCTGGCTGCAGCCCAGATCCCAAATCCAATCAGAAAGTTACAGCCACACACATTTCACGTCAGGATCGCTTAATAATGCTGGGGCAGATTTTCACATAGCCATTTTCAATAATAATAATTTTTAAAACCCTCTCTCTTCTTAAAAGCGCATTAAGCATATGGCAGGCCCAGTGCGGGCTGCGTTGCCTCCTGCAGACCTAATGCCGGCCTCTTGTTTTACCTTACGTCTGGGAAGACATAAATCCTACTTAGAGTGGGGCCTCAGGAGATGTGTGAAGCGTGCAGAAGTCAAAGATAAACAGGCCTGCTTTGCCCTCGGACACGTACGCTGGATTTTCTTCGGTAATCCAGGTCCTTCACCAGTGAAACCAAGAGCAAGAAAACCTTAGGGCACGATCCGCAGCAACACACACTCCCCGAGCAGAGCGAGTCCGGCAGCCACAGCCGGGGCAGGGCGGTTCCGATCCACAAACACTGCAAGTTCCGGCTCAAGCCCCAGATAGCTCTGCTAATACCCGTCAGCCTCAGACAAAATCTTTTATTTTCTAGTAAGCCTGAAATAAAAAAGACGACTTTGTGGAGGATTTAGGAGTGACAGAAAGACGCCCAAACCCCTCAGGATTATCTTGACAGAGAGCGGATTCTGTTTGCTCAGGTGTGGTTCATCAAGCATTGATTAAGAGTCACGGAATTTTGGAATTGGAATCAGAGAACTTTATAATGGGAAAAAATAAACCAACCTTCCAGGGCAGATGAGCATCAGCCATGCAGCTTCTTTTGGAACATTCAAGAAAGGCAGCAGATTTCTCCAATTCTTTACCCCTCCCTGAGTCCCCATCCTCTGTCATGTGACTTGCGGCTCCTCTCACAGAGGCAGGACGTGTCCCAGGACAAGAAGCTCTCAGCGAGCCCCCGATCCACCAAGGAGGGAGACCCAAACTGTGGTGTGAAGAGAGCCACGCCACCCACCACAGAGCCGTCGAATCAATGACGCTGTGCTACCCCGTGAGTCTGGGGCTGTTTTGTTACACATCGTTGTTGTCCCAGTAGCCGACCAACACAGTAACTGGCTAAGTCACGCTTGCTGGTGCACCTCTCAGAGCTCGTTTGTTACACAGCACTAGCTGCCTGGTGCACATGAGCCGTGCTCTACTTCACAAGGCAGACCAGTCCCCTTCTTGACATTGTTCATTACTAGACAGTGACATTTTCCTGGGGCACCAGCGTCTGCCGCTTTCCTGCCAGGCCTTGGGTGAGCCTGACCTCTGAATCAATGCAGAACAGGGGTGAGCAGTTCTGGGTGAGGCTGCTTTTCAGCTGTCTCGTGACAGCTCTCGAGTTTCCCCAAGCCGCTACCTCCTTGGAACACTGGGGAGACCCCAGTTAGGGAGGGGACATGGTCCCGGCCCTCAGGAGAAGAGAGTTGGGCCAGGGAGGCAGGGGCGTACATGGCAACCAAGGAATTTCTCAGAAGGTAAGAGATGGTCAAGCCAGGGGCAGTTCACATCACGGGGAAGGCCAGGTCCCTGCTGACATCCTGCTGCTCCGCATCATCCTTCTCCCCCACGTCCCCTGCGCCACTGCCTCTGGCCCAGGACTCTTCTCATCCTCCACCACACTGGTCTCCCTCCACACCTGGCAGCTCCCGTGGCCCTGCCCATTCCCCTTTGTGGCTTCCTCGCCGAAAACGACCTGCCCTGAACAAGTATCTGCAACCCCGTGTTCTTAGCAGCCTTACGCACAGTGGCCAAAAGGTGGAAGCAACACAAGTGTCCATCAACAGATAAATGGTTAAAGAAAATGTGCTCCATCCATAAAAGGAGTAGTATTGAGCCTTAAACAGCACAGAAATCCTGACACATGCTACAACATGGGTGGCCCCCAAGGACATTATGCTCAGTGAAATAAACCAGACACAAAAGGACAAATGATGGATCATTCCACTCACAGGAGGTCCCCAGAGTCATCAGATTCAGATACAGAAAGTAGAATGGAGGGTTCCAGGGGCTGGGGCGGGGCTTGGGGTGTTGGTGTTTAATGGGGACAGTTTCAGTTTGGGAAGATGGATGATGTTGGGTGGGAGGAAGAAGGTGGGAACAACAGGGGGAAACCAAGTCAGCAAAGACAGCGGGACAGACCAGGGAAGGGGGAGCCCAAGAGCTGCCTGGCTGGGGGGTCCACGTTCCTGGCCCCCTACCTGCCCCTCTACCTCTCCAGGGTCCCAAGGGAGCACGGGGAGGCCTCTGCTTTGATGTCAGGGCTTCAGAGTCAGAAGACCTGGGCTCATGTTTTGGCTCTGCCACTCACTGGCTGTGTGACCTCGGGCAGGTTACCCAACCTCTCTGAGCTGCAGTGTCCTCATCTACAAAGGTGAATGATCACAGGACCCATACCTGCGGGGATTTGTGGAAGGTGATGTGATATAATGTGTATCAAAGGCTTAGCCCAGTGCTGGGCACGTAGTGGATGCTCCATTAATGTTAGCGGTTATGCAGGCAGCTCCGGACACGGCCCTGCATGGCCCTGCACGGCCCTGTCCACTCCTGTTCCTCACGCCTTTGAGAACCCTCTCCTTGCATGTGGGCTGGACTAGTGACTTGTTTCTAATGAAGAGACTGCAGCCAAGCTAATGGGATGTCACATCTGTGGTTAAGTTCTGGGTGGCTGTGACTTCCAGCCTGCTGTCACTCTCTCCCGCTTGTGTGGCTGGGGAAACCCCGTGTCCGGAGAGACTCTGCAGAGCAGCCCCCGTGGCAAGGAAGCGAGGGGGCCTCAGTCCCACAGCCTTCCAGGAACAGAATCCTGCCAGCAGCCACGGGAGTGAGCTTGGAAGAGGGTCCTTCCCAGTGCAGTGACATGGCCACAGCCTGGGAGGGGTCCAGAGCCAGGGGGACCGGCTGTCACACCCCAGGTTCCTGACCCAGCGGGACTGTGATAATGACTGAAGTTGTTTTAAGTCGCTAAGATTTGGGGTAATTTGTTACAGAGCAAGAAATAATGAACACAGGCATTTGTCTTTTCTAACCGTGACGGGACTCCCTAATTCTCTCTCGGAACTTTGTCCTCCAGTCACCCACCGACCTTGCCAGCGGCCCTGGGCCCAGCTCCTTCCCATCCTCGCCCTGCACCCAGCGCCACCTGCACCTGTATCGCGACACACTTACATCATCGGCTACGTCGTGGGCTCGTTTACTGTCTGTTCTTTCCCCAAAAGCATGTCACGGAGCTTCTCCAGCCGGCTGCAAACATCTACCGAGAACATGCAGCTCCCTTGGTTACGGTTCTGCACTCACTCCCAGAGCCACAGCCCCGCGTTTTCCCGACGACCAGCGCGCAGGAAGAAATCCATCGGTTCTAACTGTTGTCTTGCGCATCCAGGAGTCACATGCTTGCCACACACAGTCTCAACTGCAGCCTATAATTTGGTCTCCCGGGAAGACAGGAGGTTCATCGACCTCTGGGGTCTTACGACTAGGCTACGGAGGACCACCGGGCCAGGCAGAGGGGAAGGAAAGCTGGACAGGAGCCCTGGGTCTGAGCTGGAGTCCACCTCTGCCCTGACGAGTTGGGCCACTTTGCCTATCAGTGAGCCTCAGTCACGGCCCCTCGGGGGTCTGCTGTAAGTGGCTCATATAAGGTAACCTATGTGAAGGGTCCCCCTTTTCTGGCTTGGAGACAGGAGGGATGACCTACTGCAGGCCAGAGGCCCTGGCTATGGGTCTGCGAACCTGCTTCTGTTGGGAAGAAGCACATTGCCATTCATGTACATCATTCAGTCTCTTGTGAGTTGGGTTATTATCAGTCAGTTCCCCACAGTCTGAGCTCCAAAAGGCCGGGTGTCTGGATCTGTAAGACAGAGAGCTGTCACACTACACCAACCCTCCTCCCATGTGCTGGGCACTGCCAAGTCTCATCCTTCATGATGTAATTTTTGTGCTGTCACAATGCTCTCCTCTCCCTTTAAAATAACAGCCTTTACTTGACCCTGCTCCCAAGAACTTTCCTCTAAGACTCTGCCAGGCAACAGAGGGCAGACCAGAACGCAGGCTGCAAATCAGGAGCCCTCGTGGCATTAGATCCATTAATCCACCAAGAGAAGATTTGCTACCTCTTAGTGTCAAGGGAGAGACCAGAAATCCTCTCATAGGTTGGCCTGAAGGCGCAGGCACCACACTCGATACAGCTCAGCACTTAGCGTGGGGACCCTCAGGGTGTCATGGGACACCGAGTGTTCTTCTCTGCGCCTTATCACTTGCAATCGCACCAACACCCTAAACCCTAGCAAAGGAATTTGTTACTAGGTGCTCTTGCCTTTGCTTGTCCCCAGATTGTATTTAGGGAAGAAGCTAATCTTTTTTTTGGAGACAGAGTCTTACTCTGTCACCCTGGCTAGAGTGCCGTGGCGTCAGCCTAGCTCACAGCAACCTCCAACTCCTGGGCTCAAGCAATCCTTCTGCCTCAGCCTCCCGAGTAGCTGGGACTACAGGCACACGCCACCATGCCTGGCTAATTTTTTCTATTTTTTGGTAGAGACAGGGTCTTGCTCTTGCTCAGGTTGGTCTCAAACTGCTGACCTCAAGCCATCCTCCCACCTCGACCTCCCGGAGTGCTGGGATGACAGGCGTGAGCCACCACGCCCGGCCACGGGATGACAGGCGTGAGCCACCACGCCCGGCCAGAAAATGTTTTCTTCAGTCTAACTTACGAAATGCTTGTAGGAGAGCTCACTGATTAAAGTAACTAGTTAAGGAATCCTCTTGAGGGACACAGCATTTTCTAGGCTTCACAGGTCGGATTCGGAGCAGTGCGGCTCCACCGGGCAGGCGCCTCACCTGGACAGGGGGCGTGTTACGGGCAGCTCCCTCCTTGGCTTCTCCGGGTCCGTACCTGGCACCTCCCACTCGACCGTCAGCCTGTCCAGGGCAGGTGTTGCTTCTCAGACCTAAAATCTGCCTCCTCCGTGAAAATGAGTCACTAATAGGCGCTCAAAGACCTGCTGCAGGGATTTCAATAAAATAACCAAATCATAGCATTAAAAAAATTTATCGTCAACACATAACTTTACAAAAGACAACAGTGCAGAGATGGTAGAGTGAAATGCCACGTACGGACCGTGTCCTGCACAACTCTGAACCAAGAGGTTGGCATCTGATGGCCTGTTCCCCATCTCGGCCGTACTGCTGAGAGGGACAAAGGGTCTGCAAGATAGTGACAGGGAGCAGGGAGAGCGAGGAGAGGGGGGTGGGCTGCGACCCCTCTGTATGCAGGAAGATCCATGCAGAGCCTGAAAATGCTGAATTGACAGCAGATTCTCGGGGTGATGGTGATTTGGGGTGCGGGCCCGTCACTCTGCAGCACCCCTCCCCCCCCGTGCCTCCTCTCGCCCGGGATGGGGTGCAGGTGGGAGCTGGTGGGAGAGCAGGGAGGTGCTCGCTGGCTGTCTCCCTTTCCTTCCCGATCAGGCCCAGCCGGCCAGACCGCCACGGCTCGAGCCGGGGCCACGAGGGTGTAGAGCTGCCCCCGGACTGGACGGGGCTCTGGACGGGCACCAGACAGGACCGGGAGAGAGAGGGGGCGTGGCTGTCCCCAGCACGCATGGGCTTGTCCTCAGAGCACCTCCCAGCGTGCCAGCAGGCAGGCCACTGCAGCACTAGCTGGGGGACAGGGACAAGGGAACACAGTGGCAGTTTTTATGCATGACAGGCCGATGAAAAGGGCATAGCATTTACTTTAGCAAGTGTGAGACTGGGGATTGGTGAACTGACCAAAGTCGGTAAATATCAAGGGTTAAAAACAGGTCCCGACGTTATCAACCCTGCTGCCGAGTCCAGACATCACCTTCCGAAAGGACAGGCGCTGGCGGTCAGGAGGGGCTGGCTGCGTCCGAATCCCGATCTCAGTTTCGCACTTCGGGAGACAGCGTGGGAGCTGGGCGCAGATGATCTCTGATGACGATGGAAACCCGTGACGTCTGGGCCGCCTGCCAGGCCGCTGTCGGCCGTTCCTCAGAGGCAGCGAGAGCTGGGGCCGTGGCCTGGTCGTCGGGGACGTGAGACACAGCGGGGAGTGGGGAGCCCTCTGAGGCCCCGCTGTTGGGCCCCCCTGGTGCTCTGGGAACATGGACGAAGAGGCCCCCCCTTAGGTCAAGACGTTTAACCCCCAGTTGAGCTGAGAAGCCGGACGGAGCATGGGGGTCATTCAGAAGTTGGGGGGACCTGGGGACGTTACAGGCACGGCACAGGCAGCGGCCAGGGGTGGCAAATGTCCCACAGTGCACAGACAGCACCACTGCGATGGCTGGTTTTACGTGTCCACTTGGCCAGGCAAGGGGCCCAGCCTAGATACTGCCGTGAAGGTGTTTTTAGACAAGATTAACACTTACGTCGGTGGGCCCCAGCCAGCCAGTCGAAGGCCTTAAGGGAAAAGCCTGAGCCCGGCAGCAGAGGAGGGGACCCTTCCTGTCCTCAGTCCCGAGACTGCAACGTCGACCCAAGGGGATTCCGGGCTGCCGCCGGCCCCGCAGCCCCCACGACCGAGCGAGCCCACTCCTCAAAGGGAGTCTCCTCGTCTGCTTATCCACCCTACTGGCTCAGTTTCCCTGGAGAACCCTAACTAATACCACCTCCCAGCCCCACCCTGAGAGCCACTGCGTGGCCTGGGCCAGTCCCAACCACGCGTCTTTCCTTCTGCCTCTAAAACGAAGGCACAGGATGGAAGGCCAGCCTGAGCTACAATTCTGGGATTTGAAATTAAAAGTTAAGCCTTCGGCAGCATGTGAGAAAGGGCCTGACATGTGGCAAGGACACACATCTGGGCCCTGAGTCATCCACCCGTGCCCCTCCAAGCTGGCCTCCCCCTGCGCGTGCCTGCCCCCTGCTCCAGGCCTCCCCAGCCCCCGCGGACCCTTGGCGAACGGCCCCCACCTGGAGCCCTTCTCCCGGTGACTCCCAGACGCGCGGAGGCCTGGGTCTCTTGTTAACGGCAAAACTGGATGGTTCAGGGCAGCAGCAACAACAGAACCTGCAAACCGCTGGGAAGGCCCAGGGGGGATTTGTATTTTCTAGTCAAATTGTCCTGGAGGTTGTGTTTGTTCTGCGACTTCAGGGCATGACCTTGTTGGAAGGGCAGGTGTGGCTAGGCAGGGAGGAGCCCAGGAGAGGAAGGTGAAGATTCTTCCCCCGGAGGCGCAGGCCATGAGGCTGACCTGGAAGCAGCTTGCTCCCGGCAGCGAGGGCCGTCCCGACTGGCCCGCGTGTTCGCAGAGCCCGGCTCTCCCGCGTGGCTCCGATCTCGACTGCCAGAGAAAGTTAATGTTTTTAATTAAACAAAGTATATTGGGTTTTTTTCCATTGTAAGTGCGATACTCACTTATTCGAGCTGCAGAAATGGATCTGGCGCTGCGCGGGGTGCCGGGACACCGGGGGACAGCAGGCGCCTTCGTCCCCGACCACAGGAACCTATGGTTGGGCCACAGCTCAAGGCAGAAGACTTGGATTTTAATAAAGAGAAGAAAGGGGAAAATCACCCAGAATCCTCCACGCAGAAACCATAATTGTAAACATTTTGGTGAACTTTCTAAGCCTTTCACTAGGCTCAAAGTATTAGTGTCTTTGTGGGTCTGACGGACTGTGAGCACACGGTAGTCAGTTTGGTGCTCTGTTATTTCACTTAAGTGTTTCGTATTATTTAAAATTCTTCACAGAGAACTCATCTTTTTGGTGGTGGCATTATATTCCACGAAGTAGCTATGCAGTTGTTCAATCAGCCGTTCCCTTGTCATTGGAGAGTGGAGACTGTTTTTTCTTCTTTTGCCGTGATGAGTAATAACATCACGAACATCACGGTTCACAGTGGCTAAGCCTCAGCAGGAGGAAGGCCTTCTCCACACTTCTGCTTCTTTGGGACATGTTTTTGGAAACGGAAATATCAGGCAACGAGTCTTTAATCTTTCTTTTCCAAGTGGCTTAAAACAACAAATGTTTTGTAACTATTTATTGTCCCTGTGGGTCAGGAGTCTCTCTGTAGCCAGAGTCTCCCCGCAGGCCGGTGCCAAGCCTGGGCCAGGGCTGCGGTGTCATCGGAAGGCTCGGCTGGGGAGAGCCAGCGTCCACGCTGCCCCCGCGGCTGCCGACAGGACGGTTCTCACGGGCTGTGGACGGCGGCCCCTCTGCCCCCTGCACTGGGGGCCGCCCGTGGGGCAGCGCACAGGCCAGCCGGGTTTGCTGGCCTCACCTCCAGGCTCACCTTACAGGCGTGAGCCACCACGCCTGGCCTGTTATTGTCTGTTAATTATTATTTCTATTTGTGGTAAAAGACAGATAAATTTACCATCTTAACCATTCTTAAGTGTGCAGTTCACGGAGTTAAGTGCATTGTGTTGCTGTGCAGCGATCCGCCTCCAGAGCTCTTCCCGTCCTACAAAACTGAAACTCTGCTCCCGTCAAACGGCAACTCCACGTTCCCCTCCCCCCAGCCCCCCACCCCCCATTCCACGTTCTCTGTTATCCTGACTCCAAGTACATCACATGGGTGGAATCCTGCAGCATCTGCCCTTTGCACCGAGCACGTCTTAAGCTTCATCCGTGCTATGGCGTGTGTCAGAATTTCCCTCCTTTCTAAGGCTGAATGACGTCCCATCATACATGTGCACCACATTTTGTTCATCCCTTCATGCGTGTCCACGTTTTGGCTGCTGTGCGTGCTGCTGCCATGAACACGGGTGTGCACACGTCTCTTTGAGACGGCACCTGGTTTTGAGGGCTTCAGTTGTTCTCATAACCACCTTTTCTCCAGGGAATTCAGGGTAGTTGTGTTTAAGTCCAGAGTCTCCTTTGAGCTCCTAACAAGCCTGGCGATACACCCCGAGCCCTCCCCCCACCCTGGCCACAGCCAAGAGCTTCCCGCGTCTTCTCCCCTCACCTGTGCGGGAGGGGCCTTCGTCACTAACCCCATCTACAGGTGAGGAGACCCGGCGTGGAAGGGGAGGAGGATTGTCCAAGGCCACTCATTCAGGCACTGAAGCCTGAGCCCATGTCTAGACCACTTTGCTCCATGGTTGTAGAGTTCCGGGAAAGTGGAGAGGCAGGCGTCATTGTCATTGTGTGGAAAACTCAAGTCACAGACAACTGAAGTGGCTCTGAAGGCCACAGGGCTGTTCTCTTGGATTCCCAAGTCTCAGAAACTAGGGTACAATGATTCGCAGACGTTCCCTCCCCACCCCTGACGGCCTCTGCAGACACGGTGTCCCCAGGACTTCCCTTGTCCCAGACCCAGCCTCAGCCAGCCGCCCGCGGCCCAGCGGCAGCGTCGTCACATCACAGCTCCAGGAGAGGCCAGATGTCTGCGAGCCCTGAGCGAGTCAGACAGGAGAAAGGTTAGCCAGCCGGGGGGAGCTAAAAGCCCCTGAAAGTTTAAAGAGATCCTGCCAAATGGGTGATTGGCTCCCATGGAGATTAGTTTTAATCAATTATTAAGCAATGGGTTAATATTTTAAGAGTTTGCTCAATCACAGAGAAATGAAAACACTTCATGATTTTTCCCCTTACATCTTCCAAAATAAAAATCATAAAACAAGTGTAGGTACAGTGGCATAGATTTTTAAAAACTCCTTTCTGTTGAAATAACTGGATGTCTTTATGTTTATTTTGCAAGTTCTTTTGTGTTCCCCGCGCGGCCCAGCCTAAGTGGGTGCGAGCAGAGCTCACGGCACAGGCTGTGTCCTGGCCGGAGCACCCTGCTGTGTTGCAGGAGGCACCGTAGTGTCCCAAGATGTTCCTGTCGAGTTGTCATGGCCCGACAGTCCGTCCTCGAAGCCTCTCAAGGCCGACCATGTGGGAGAGGCCCAGCCTCTCATCCTTGAGCTCCGCCGTCCCGACCCCCCACGTCTGCGCCCATCCACTCCTCCCCTGCTCCCCGAGCCTCACCTTCCGGAGCCAGTAATTTAGGGACCAGGAAGCAGCTGAGAGAGGGCAACAGGAGAGCGGGGTTGCCACGCACGTGACCAACTCTGAAATAAGAGAGGGCCTGGGCTCCCGTTCTATGCTGCGATCAATTAATTCCCCCTTTGGAGTCTGACACAATGTGCCTTTTACATCCGTGCATCCACTTCCCCACCCCCCTACCCCACACCCATCCTCCCACCCACCCACCCACCTTCCCATCCACCCACCCACCTATCTACCCTCCCACCCACCTACCCACCCATCCACCCACCTACACACCTACCCACTCATCCACCCACCCACCCACCACCCATCTTCCCATCTACCCACCCACACACCCACCCTTCCACCCACCCATCCATCCATCCGTGTAACAACATCCAGCAGGTGCCAGGCCCTCAGCCAGGTGCTGGAGGAGCTCACTCTCCGGAGGAGACAGACCATGTCATCCATGGTGCTGGGTGCTAAACCAAAATGTCCTCAAAGAATGCTGGGCACAAGGAAGACAGTGACCCCTCCTTGGGGCAGGTGCCCTCTGCAGGGAAGGGCCTCTGTGCTCAGTCTGAGGAAACCATGTAGCCCACCAGGCAGACCAGGTGGGGTTTGGGGCTGTCGTTCCAGGCAGAGGGACCAATTGGAGTCACGGCCCTCGAGCCCGCAGCACACTCGCCCCCCACCCCCATATCCAGCTTTCCGCCCTGTCGAATAAGGTCACTCTGGCCTTTCCCGTGGGCCATGCAGAGGGGGTCACTTTGAAGTGGTCTGCGTGCTGGGCAGGCCCAGCATTTCCTGGCTGCCCCTGTTGTCCAGGGAAGCTCATGGCGGGGGTCGGGGTGGGGGGCGGTCAAGCCTTTGAGGTGTTCCTATAGATTATTCAAATTAATTTGCTGTATCTAGATCATGCCATGCCCTAATTAGTGCAGCCCTTCAGGATTGTTCTGCGTTTGCAAAGTTTTCTGAAATGGGCCACCACTTTAAACTCCAACAGCTTCTGCCCAGAATTCAGTCCAGAATTTTCTCTCCCCCCACGGCTGCCCCCAGACACCCCAGCTTCCGCTCACGGAAGAAGTCTTGCTACACAGCAGGAACATAAGATCCTGCTTTGGGCTTTTCTGAACTCCAAGCCTCAGTAACCCAGGGGCATTTTATAATTGATTTGCCTCCATCAAAGTCACAGGTGACTCACACGCCCAAGGATTCGTAAGCTGCTTCTGCGCGCGAGTTCCGACATCACCTGTGTGCGCTGTCTGCACCAGACGTCACCGCAGAGTGGGTGGATCGGAGGCAGGAGCCGTGGCCGGGGGACTCGCTGGCAGAGCCTGGGCTGAGCTGCTCCCGCTTCTTTGGGTTCGACAGCAGCATCCGCCTTAACTCTTCCGCCAGGGGATCTGTGTATCCCGAAGACAGTATGTAAAATATTTATTAAGAAGAGTATCTATTTTTAACTAGGGCTGATTTCAGTTCTATTATTCATGCAGCCTCGGAGGGCAGGCTTCACGCTTGTCCGCATGCCGGAGCTGTGGAGCGGAGCGAGGAGAGTCAGAATCAGAGACGGGGCATGGGGGGCGGCCGGGGTGCCAGGCAGGAGCGGGGGCAGCCGCGGCTGATGCCGCCGCCTGGTTTCAGCCAAACCTCTGCCTTCAGGTCACTCTGTCTGTGAGATCTGGTGAAAGCTTTGGCCTCATTTAAATACAAAGTCACCTACCCCCGTGCCAGTCCTCTGAGGGTCCTACCCGAGACAGCTGGGCCTCGTCGCACGGGTATCGCGCAGACAAGGCCCCTCTGGCCTGCGGAGCCCGGGATAACCAGCCCAGGACAGACGGGCGCCTGGTGCCCGCAGGCCCCAGGCCGACACGGTCTCGAAGACAGCCTGGAACTGTCAGATCCCAGAGAGAACAGGCCGGGCTACCCGCTGAGCCGAGGGACAGGCAGGTGTCTGGTGAAGGCGCCAGGGCAAGGGCTTGCCGAGGGGCGGGGTGTGGACACCCTCTGCTCCCCTGAAATCCCTGGGCATAAAGCTGCTGAGCGTCTGCCTGCCGCCGAGCAGGGGGGGACAAAGGGGAGTCCTGGGCCCACCTGGAACAGCCCTGGGCCCCGGGGCCGATCCCTTAACCTTTCTCAGCCTCCGTGTTCCCAACTACACATGGTGAGCCCCCCGGGGATGTCGTGGTTCATAGAAGATGCTCTGCCAGGCTGTCCAGTCCCTCCATCCTGCGGACGAGGAGGTGATGAGGGGGAGGAAGAGGGACGGACAGATGGCCGTGCTCATTTGGCGCCAGGCCTCGCGCTTAAGCCTGCACTGTCGTCGCCACCTTGGGGATGAGACCCCGTCCTCCCCACTCGCACCTGCGACACCTCCTGGGCCAGGCAGTCCCTCCTGGGGCCAACGCCACACACACTCCGACTGTCCCGGCACGGGGACCAGCCGTCCAGGGTCCCCTCGTCTCAGGGCACCCCTTCTTTTGCCCGAGTGGGCCAAGCGGGGAGCCGCCTACACAGGCCGCCCTCGGGCAGCACACGTTGTGCCCGGTGCCCCGGCTCTGGCTCCGGCCCCTCTGCACCCGCCTGACCTTGCCGGGTGGGAGCAGCGGCTGACAAGGTCGGGAGGGAAGCAGGCACACGCCTGAGGTTGAGGAACCATCGGACACACGCCCGGCGGAGGGAGGCAGGGACAGGGACCGGGACATGTAGGTCAGCGCCAGAGGGCCCGTGTGAAACCCAAGTAGGACGCGCTGGTGCGGGGAGCAGAGCATCCTCGGGGAAGGTCGCAGGGGCAGAGTGGCTCGCGAGGCAGGCTCTGCTCTCACTGGCCTGTGCCCGGCTCCCCGGGCTCGGATCCCCAGATGGGCCGTTCACGGCCACCCCGGGCCCCCTGACTCCATGGGGGAGAGCAGAAGGGGACGGGAGGATGCAGGGGGCAGGACACTGTCTTCCTGGGGGCCTCCTTGGCTGCCCTCCCACTCTACCCCCGGCCCCTCCTCCGGCCCCTCCCCCCTGCCCGGCCCCGCTCTGCGCTCTGCGGTGCTCCTGGGGAGAGCACAGACACAGGGACGTCACCCCTCAGTCTGGGCCTAGGTCTGGAACCCAGGGCCAGCCCCCCCAACTCCCCCAGGCCACCCGTCCTAGGAAGCTCCCAGGCTCCTCACCCTGTTTCCTGTTCTCAGTTGGTCTCCGGCCTTCCGCCCTGTTCTTGCAGCTCTGGGGGCTCCTGCAGCCACAGGTCTCCCCGGCACCTCGCTGTTCCCAGGCTCGCGGCTCCCACGACACCCAGAAAACACCCGAGAATGTCACTCCGCCTAGGGGCACATGGTCACATTTGAGGGGCCTCAATAAATATCTGTACAGTGTCCATTGCTTATTATGGGCATGTATTTTTTGGTTTTAAAAACAGTGTTATTAAGTATAAAAGTAATAAAAGAAAATGTGCCTGTAGCAATTTTTAAAGGAGGGAGACAGAGCCCAGGGCAGGTGGGCAGCTGTCAGAGACGCGGCCGGGGGACCCTCGGAGCTCGGTGCCAGGCCTCCAGGCACGTCCCATCCTCCACCGCTGCCTCTTGGCCGGTGGCCAGCCCCCCTCACCCCACTGCAGAGCTGCAGATCTCCTTCCCGGCCAGAAGTTAACCCTCCTGGGAGCTTTGCAACCAGGCCAGCGTTGGCTTCCCGCCTTCGACCTGGGATGAGGCCGGACAGGTGGGCAGGCGGGGGCCGCATCTGTGCCAGGGTAGGAGGCAGACAGCCCTCACAGCCTGGGGGGCTGAGCTCTGAGCTCCGCACAAACAGGCCTCACACCTGCCTGCCCACATGGGACAACGGCGTGGGACAGAGCTGAGGGCCGGTGCCCGACAGCCCAGCGGCTGGTGCTGGTGGCCCTGAGCCAGGCCCCGGGATAGAGACAGTCGCCAGCCCCCCTCTCCACCCTGGAGTTGGTGCAACCCGTCCGAGGGCACACCCGGCACTGGGCAGGGGGACGTGAGCCGAGCTCGGCCAGGTGCTCTGGGATCCAGTCTGTCCGTCCGTCCAGCTGGGGAGGAGGAGGGAGGGAGGGAGGGGAGCTCTCAGACGTGTGCTCCACCCAAGAGGTGGGCCTGCCCCCGTCCTCCTGTGGCCCCCAGGCTGGGGCACATCGCCTTGGCCCTGCCACACACACACACACACACACACACACACACACACACACACACTGCTCACAGAAGGAGGACAAGAGGCAGATCCAGCAGCGGAGCGCTCAAGGGGCTTCCCGCCCACCCCTCTCCTGGCTGGCGAGGGCTGCCCGCAGCGTGCCAGCGAGCTCGGGGTGGAGATGCCACGCGAAGCCTCCTGATGGCCAAGTTACTGCTTTTATTTATGTTCCTCTGGGAGAGGCTTGAGGCTTCCCAGTAGCAAAACACTTTAAAAACAATAAAGAGAAGCCGGATCCCGGCCACAGGAATCCTCGAGGCTGAACTGATGCTGGTGCCCAGCTCTGTGGACGTGGCCTCCAGCAGCGTGGGCAGGGCGCCGAGGGCTGAGCGGGTGGCTGGGAGCAGGCAGGGCTGACCCTGTGCGGCCGTGGCTGGCCTGCTACGTACAGCACAGTGGCAGGGGCCGGGAATCGCCACGTGCAGGCTCCGTGACCCTTTGCGTAATGCCACTCCTGACAGCCCCAAATCCTGTGCAGTGCTGTTGCCATGTTCCACACGTGCCACTGGCGATCAGAGAAGTGCACGCGTGCAGGGACCTCAGCCGCCAACGGGCACAGCCGTGAGCCAAACCCAGGCTGGGGGAGGGGCAAAGTGAGCCCTTAACCATTAGGCCACGCGGCCTTACGTGGGAGAGCTCTGATGCTCCTCACACGCGCGCACACGCAACCACACCCTCTCTCTGCACACACACACACACACACACACACACACACACACAACCACATCCTCTCTCTACACACGCACACGTCATCTCCTGTTCCGGTGACCTGCACTCACTCTGAACCCAGCCCCGCTGTCACCTCCCTGCTGCCTGGAGCCCCACCTTCCCATGACATGTGGGTCGATTGACAACAGCTTGAAGAGCTGACAGCAGCCGGGCTGTCACTTGCAAGGAGCAGAGCCAGCTGCAGTAACTTAAGCAGAAGAGGAAGTCATCGGAAGGGCGCTGTTACCCCAAAGATGAACCAGACGCCAGGGGAGCCACGCTGGGGGAGGTGGGACGCGGCAGACGCCCCTGAGGACGCCATGTCGGTCAGGTGGGCGGCGGGCAGCCACAGGTCACGCTGCACTAACAAGCAGCCCTGAGACGCCAGCTGCGGCAGACAACAGGGTCCCTTTCCGGTCTGCTCCCTCGAGGGGGTCATTGCAGATCAGTGGGAGGCCTCCTTTCGTCCTGGTCACTCAGGGATCCGGTCACCGTGCCAGAGGGGAAGAAAGAGTAACGTGGAGGGTCTTCAAGGCTCCTAGCTCAGTGGGCCCTGGAGAAGGGTGAGGGCTGGAGATTGAGTGGATCACCAACTGCAAACAATTCAGTCGATCGTGACTGTGTAATGGAACCTCCATAAAAACCCATGAACACGGGTTCCAGAAGCTTCCCCACTGGTGAGCACATCGAGTGCCAGAGGGCACGGAAGCCTGGTGCCCCCACCTTGTATCTTGTCCCATGCCTTTCTTCTATCGGGCTGTTCTGGGGTTGCATCCATCAGCAACAGTAAGTAAAGAACTTTCCAGAGTTCTGTGAGCCATTCTAGCAAATTACGGAACCTGAGGAGGGTGTCGTGGGAAACCTCTTTTATGGCTGGTTGGCCAGAAGTGCTGGTGACCGTCTGGGACTTGTAATTGGCATCTGAAGTTGGGGGCAGTCTCGCGGGGCTGACACTTAGCTGTGGGGTCTGTGCTAAAGGAGTTAGCGTCAGAACTGAATTGAATCGTGGGACACCCCAGCTGGTATCTGGAGATTCGGAGAACTGGTCCATGTGAGGGAAACCCCCAGACATTTGGTGTCAGAAGTGTGAGTAAAACTCGTTCAGAATGGTGAGGACACTCCTTTGGTGCATCTGTCCCAGCTCACCTCTTCCAAAGAACCTTCCAGAAGGCCTGGGGACAAATGGGCCACAGAGACACTGGGGCAGGAGAGCACAGTTGCAGCAACCAGCAGGCCTGTGTTGGAGGATGCTGCTCTTCCGCTGAGGAGGCTGGACCCTGAGCAACCTCTGAGCCTTCTGCGCAGCCTTAGTCTCCGCATGTGTTTAAAAAGGGGGGTGTCTGATCCAGCAATTCCACTTCCGGGTACACACCTAAAAAAATGAAAGCAGGATCCTGAAGAGCTACTTGCACCCCATGTTCATAGCAGCAACGTTCACCAGAGCGTAAAGGTGGAAGCCGGGATTCCACTCCCACGAGGTCTGCCAACACTGTTTGGCGGAGGCAGAAAGTGGCACGGTGGCCGCCAGGGCCTGGGGGAGGGGAGACGGGAGCTGTTGTTTAGTGGGGTTAGAGTTCAGTGTGGGACGATGCAGAGTCCTGGGGGTAAACGATAGTGGCGGTTGCACGACCGTGTGAGTGCACTGAATGCCACGGAGCTACACGCTTAAATATAGGTACCACGGTACATGTCATGGTACATACATTTTACCACAATTTAAAACTTTTTAATGTAAATGTTAAAAAGAGAGGTGCCTGTTGTACTACGGTCCAGCCTGTGGTGCTGCTCAGACACCCTCTTTCCTTCCCTCTCCCTGGATTGGCACTGAAGACCCCCAACCCCAGACCTCCCCAGCTACCCCCGAGTCACTCCCTGCGTTACTGCTGGTTTCTGAGCATCCTGGGGGCGGAGAAGCGACAGCAATCATGACCGGCATTGCTAAGTGCTTCCACAGACCTGCATGTTCCGAGAGCTCTGTGGGGTTTACCCCGTTTCGCCCTCCCCGCAGCCCAGAGAGTCGAACTCACCTGTCCGAGGTCACAGCTGAGCGGTGGAGCTGGCTCCAGCCCAGGGGGGATGCGCACCTCGCACACCTCGCACTAGCACACCCCTGACCATCTTCTCACCCCTGACTGATGGCTCCTAGAAGTTGCTTGAAGCCGGTGCCCAGGGACAGCCCAGAAGCAGGCTGCGAAGACAACAGCACCCAGGGCCTGCGTCTTCCATTTCCTGGGCTGCGGCGAAGGGGCGTGGTCTCCACGCCAAGCCTGCGCTTTCTGAAATGCATGCCGGGACCGCCTGGAAGGAACCGCCAGTGCTTTTTACTTCCTGGGTGGCAGTGCCCAGCCAGCCTTCTATCTGAAAGGGTCTGCCGGTCACAGCACATCCTTTTTCCCTGAACGGCCCCAGTGCCCAGTCACGTGACTCCATGGGGCTCCTCCAAGGACACCTCCTTGTCCTATGTCCCCGGGAATGGCCACCCTGGTCCAGGGCTGGCTTTGCCTCCTCTCTGGGTCTTCCCCAGCTCTCACTGCTGGCCTGGGGAGACGGGCCCCTCCAGGGGTCTTCGGGGCAATTCTCTCTGCAGGCTGAGCTGTAGGTGGCTGTCTGCCCCGTGGGCATTCTTGACACTTTAGACATGTGCCCTGAGGCGCGTGGTGACCAAGTCCATGTCCTGGGTGCTGGCAGTGTGACACGTGACGTGTGCAGGTGCCAGGTGAGAGCCCACGTGCGGGGAAGGGAGGGCAGGGCTCACGCTGTGGGTGCACCCAGGGCAAGCTGTAAGTGCTACAGCAGCAAATCAATTTTGCAAAGCAATTTGTCCCCTCTCTCCAGCTGGCCCCAGGAGGCGCAGCTTAATCACTCTGGAGCACAGTCAGAAGACAGCAGAGGATGCACAAATCCCTGCCTTCTGCAGGGAACAATTGGCTTCTCCATGGCAGGCGGGACTGAAGCGTCCCCAGGGCAGAGGCCAGGTTGCCCAGGTGTCTCTACCCCCCACCTGCGTCTCTCTCCTCCCTCCACCAGAACCTGAGCCCTCAGGGGGCCCCTCCTCACTCACTGGAAAGAGGAGCAAAACTACCCCCCACCCCCTTGGAGGTCCCTCTGGAAACAGCATGGAGGGAGGGGTCTGTAAGCACCTTAAATCCTGGCTCTTGGGAGGAGGTCTAGATAAAGAAATAAAACTAATCTGGTCTTTCAGGCACCAGTGGCTCGCCCAGCAGGGGTCTCGTGGTCTGCCACTGTGTCACCCAGCGCTGCTGGCTGTGCTGACTCAGAGCTGGGAGTGGGCCAGTCCTTCACTCACACTGTCCTGGGAGTGACCTGCTCCCAGAGAGGACAGCAGCTTGCCCAAAGCCACATGGCCAGGAGTGCAGGGCAGGTGCAGGTGCAGCTCCCCCATGCACTGGTTCTGGGGGGCAAGAGGACAGAGTCTCCAGGGAACACCTCCCCCACTGCCACCTGCCCCTCCAGTGTCTGGTTCCCAGGGGCAGCCCTCTCCCTGGTGGCCGACAGGGAAGTAAGCTTTAGAGAAGCATTTCCTTTCCTGTCCTTTTCTTTCCTTTTTTTTTTCCTGCTCTGTTGCCCAAGCTAGAGTGCAGTGGCATCATCATAGCTCACTGCAGCCTCCAGCTCCTGGGCTCCAGCGATCCTCCTGCCTCAGCCTCTCAAGCAGCTGGCACTACAGGTGTGAGCCAGGACACCCCCAGGACGCCTGGCTAATTTTTCTGTTTTTATTAGAGACAGGGTCTTGCTCTCGCTCAGGTTGGTCTCGAACTCCTGAGCTCAAGCGATCCTCCCACCTCGGCCTCCCGGAGTGCTGGGATTACAGGCGTGAGCCACTCTGCTGGCCAGAGGAACATTTTCTATCAAAGGTCTGGCCACCCTCCCTCCAGCGCCAGGAAGGTGGGCCCATAAGACAGCTCAGCCAATCAGAGAGGGGCACTGCCTCCCTCCCCGAGGACGTGGGATTCTCCCTCCCCCCCCCAGAACACCAGCCCCCCCCTGCCAAGCGTGTCCCTACCTTTGTGTCCCCCTTGCCAACCTTTTAAAGGGAACACTGCAGATTTAAACCACAAGTTAAATTTTTAATGAAACCACACAACAGTAGTGCCCTATGCCATTCAATATTGATGAGATCACAGTGTCCGGCCGGCGGGCGCTCGCCCTGGAAAGCGTTTCAGGATGTTACGCACGCAATATGGGACCAAATTAATTATTTGCAACAAAGGGCTCCATGCCTCTGCAGTGCTGCTGGGGCCCGGTGAGTGTAGATCCAGCGCTTTTCATTATCGCCAGCTATGAATGGCAGTCCCAGGGAAGGAAGCGGTGACATCACAGGCCCATACTAGAGAGTGAGGCTGAGACAACAAGACAGGGGTGGGGAGAGAGAGGCTGTGTGCCTGTGGGCTGGAGCGGGAGGGAGGCAGGGAGGGGGCGAGGTCTCACCATGGAGCACTTAGGCCTAAAGCAGAGACTGCAGCAAAATGCAGCACGTTTCTCCAAAGGCCCCGGTTCCTGCCTCCCTCGCCCAGCTCCCTGAGGTGTCCCGCACTCAAAGGGGCTGCCTCGGGTCCCGCTGGGGAGGACAGCCACCCACTGGGCTGGCCCATGCACAGGTGCAGGGGCTGGAGGGTCCTGAGTCGGCCGTCGGAAGGTGAGCGTCCTGGTGGCCGGGGCAGCAGCCGGCTCCAGCTCCACTGTGGGGCGCCATGTGCAGCCTGCCCAGGACAAGGGGGGCACGTCCCTGGACCAGGCAGCCCGGCCCCTCCAGGCCAGCAGAGCTCGGCTTGCAAGAAGCTCCCTGGAAGCCACCCCTGGGTGACGGGTCACCCAAGAGCAGAGCAGACGGGGAGCTGGGTGAAGGGCAGAGTCCATGCCCAGCCGGAGCTGCAGTCCAGGCAGCCACGAGCAGGGCGCTCCCCTGTGCCGTCCCTGTGCTGTGTGCCCTGGGAACCCCTGGGAGACAGGCAAAGTCCCTCTTTCATAGACAAAAAAACCAAGACGAGTTTGAGTGACTGGTTTAAGGTTTTAGACCTAAGGGTGACTGGGGAGGGTACAGCGGGGCCTCGAGCCCCACTGGCCTCCACAGGGACCTCCGGGTCCACCTGCTGGACTGGACCACGCCACTCTCCCTCCTGCACTGTGAGACACCGCTGGGGCCAGGAAAAGGACACAAAACACAAGTGTCAGGCGTGTCCGAGGCTGACCTAAGGAACAGGAGTCAGAGGAAAAGGAGCCAGCAGGCCTTGGTTGGAGGCCATGGTGGGGACACTGGGCTGCCGGGCCCGTGAGAAATGCGGGGGCAGCTGCCGAGGCCAGGGGCTAACGAGGGTGGCCCTTGTGATTCACAGAGTGAGACGCGATGGCCCGAGTGGCATCACTCCGGGGATTTCTCTCCATCCCACCTTTGCTCCTGGCCGTGTCCTCCCTGGTCACCAGCACAGCCTCCTGCTGGTCTCCCTGCCTCCTCTGGCACCGGCGCTGGCTACAGCTCCACCAAGAGGCAGCTGAATCTTCCCCCAAACAGTCGCCTGCTCCAAACTCTTCTGTGGCTCCCCACTGCCCCAGCGCAGGCTAAACTCTTCCATGTGGCCTGGGAGAGGGCCTGCTGACTGCCTTGCTGGGACAGCTGTCACTCCTGCCTCAGAGCCAGCTTTGACGCTGCCTAGCAGGGAGGCCCTGCCTGACGCCCAGCCTGGGAGAGGACACCGCTTCCCGGGGCCCCCCCAGAGCAGAGGCTGACGCTGGCGGGTGGTTTATCTGGGAAATGGTCCGGGGATGGGCAAGGGATGGGGGCGTGGTATGGGGCAGGTCGGTGGGAAGAACTCCAGGGAGTCCTGGCGTTGGCCACTGCGGGGGCAGCTGCAGCCAGTCATGTGGGACCTTCTGAGGCGGCTTGTGAACACCCCGGACTGTCCTCCGGGCCGTGGAGGGGAGAAAGGGGGCGCTTGTCCATTGGATCTTTGCACCGCTGCTCAGGGGGCCTCACGGGCCCGGACCCCACGCACTCCCGGGGGCGTGACTGTGCAGAGCACGTGTCTGCTGCTGGGCGGGAAGCGGAAGCCAGGGCTGCCTGGCCGCATGGCCGGAAGGGGCCACAGCCCGGGTATACCTGAGGCCACAGAGGACCCGGGCACCCTCCCTGCCACAGCCCTGCACACTTTGGGACCATCCCTTGCTCAGGTCCATCTCCACTGCATGAGGACAGGGACGGTTCTCCCACTGCCACCCCGGTGTGCTCACTGCAGTCCTGGCACGGGGAGGGTGGCACATCCCGAGTGGGTGGCACTCAGTAACAAGCCCCCCAGGAACGAACAGAATGGGGTTGGGGTCACGTCCCTCACCTCCTAGGAGGGTGGCAAGGGAGGTAGAGCAAGGGCCCCGGGGGGTCGGCAAGCACCGGCCACAGCTCACGCCACTGGCGGGGCCCTTCCGGGGAGGCCAGCAGGGTCCAGCCTTCTCAGCCTCGGGGATGGTCACGCCAAGGCCAAGCTTTGCGCTGGGACTGACGGGAGGGACAGTGACGGCAGCTGGAGGGGCAGCCCTGACGTGGAGGAGGAAGGGAGGCGCGGTGTCCCGCCGTAGGAGGCTTTGGGCCGTCCCCACGCAGAGTGGAGAATGGAACAGGAGATGAAGATCTTCCCAGAAAGTGGGCTTTGTGACCTCAAGATCTCCCCCAAGAAGGGCCTCTTCCTTTGTTGTTTTGTTTTCTTCCCAGGCACCAACACGGAGCCCCCTGCCTCCCGCAGGGCACACCGGCGCCCCCCAGCTGGAGAACCTCCTGGTCTGGGGAGCCCTGCAGTAACCACAGCTACCGGGCTCCACCAAGGCTGCCCCGGAGCCCCCGGCACCCACCAAATCCTGGTTTGGCAGGGCGGAGGGTCTGCGCAGCCACTGGGCTGGCTGCAGAGCACCACGAAATCCTGCCCCGGTCCACCACGGCCCGCGCATGTCCGTGCGTTGGGCCCAGCCAGAAACCTCTTAGTGGGATCTTAACACAGTTAAGGGTAGCAGATGCTAATGCTTTAAGAAAAGTGCAGGAAAGAGAAACTGAAAACCAAGAAAATTCTATCCATCAATTTTTTTAAAAAATTTTCTGGAAATCTCACTGTGACTCCACTACCTGGGAGAGCTCCTGGCACATGGCAGTCCTGGAAGAATGTTCACCCAGTGAATGAATGAAGGAAAACTCGGAAGCCCTGGTCCTGTGTTACTGGAATTAGTTGCACTATTTAGGGCAAGGCACTAAAAGGTGAGGAGCCTTGATTGCCTCATCTGTAGAATGGGCAAATCAAATGTAAGAATGCTGCCGCCGTGCCAGCCTCATCGGTGTGCTAAGGAATCAGATGAGGAGCTTATTTGCATTATGTCTTCATTCCGGAAGCTTCCAGTGTCCCTGCCTGGGCACCTGGCCCCCGCGGTCTGTGTTGACCACGCACAGTGGCGGCCCTGTCCCCAGAGGAGGAGGCATGACAGCCGCCTGCTCCTTGTCGGAGACCTCGCTCTCCCCGTGCGAGGAGTGAGTGATGGCTTCCTCGCACAGACCTTGTAATAACTGTAATCTCTCGCCAGTACATACCATTTTTATTCCGAAACGCTTTTATGCCTCAACTCATTTTATATTTCATATGCCCTCTCCTGGCGTTTGGCAGATGGTAAAATTGACGTGCAAGGACACAGCGAGCTGGCAGGCCCCCCGCCCAGACGGATGGCACACACCACACCGCCAGATGCCGGGGGCGGGAAGGAGCACCCTGTCTTGGGAACACTTTAATGCAAACTGCGGCTCTCGGGGTGGGGGCTCCAGGGCACCCTAGACCTGTTGTGCATCTGTGAGCTTGGAGTCGGGAGTGATCGAGAGTATTTTGAAGCCCAGACGGTACCGTACCAGCGCCTGAAAGTACTAGTATTCTTGTCCTTGCTGTTGTTGAAGTTGGAGAGCAGAAGTCTTACAACAACGACCCCCTAAGTACGGGAGTCCCAGCACGCTCTTTCCGGCATTCTCCTGTTTCTGTCCCCCCGTCTCCCCGGCTGGTCTCCCTCCTGGTCTGGCTGTAAGTCCGTCACCCCTAAAGATGCTCCCAGGGCTCCATCGTCAGCCCCGTCCCCCCCGCAGACCCTCAGGCCCCTTCGGCTCAGTTCAGCCTGGGCTTTGAGGAGAATCCTTGGACTTTACCGTTCTAACCTCGTCCTGGCTGTGGGACAACCAGCTCAAACTGCACGGCCCCCGAGTGAACTCATGGGCCCCTCCCTCCCTCCACACCCTCCCCAGCTGCCCCTTCTCCGCAGGGGGCACCAACACCCCCTTGCCCCAAGCAGAAAGGGAGCCAGGAGTCTTCCCGGGCCCTCCCTCTCCTTCATCCCCACACCTAAGCCTTTTCCAAGCCCTGCCAGTTGCGCCTCCTAAAATGTTCTCGAGTCCAGCCCTGCTCCCATCCCAGCACCCCTCTTCCGCAAGCCTTGCTCCCCATCCAGTCTGCCCACCCAGGGCTCCCAGCTGTTCTCTGGGGGGGCCCTTGCCCCCTGGCCAAGGCACTGGCTCTCAGCTCTGCGTACAGCCCCCCAGGCCGCCTTGCCCACCACCCCAACCACGTTGCCCATGGTCCGCTTTGCTCTTCACTCTTGGTGACACGAAACATGTCACCCTCCACGGCCTGCCCCTCATCGCCCCCGGCGTCGCTCAGGCTAGCCCCCTGCCTCTCACTTTTCAAGACACCTCTCTGCCATCACCTCCTCAGGATACCCCGCCACTGGCTTGGGGCATCTCCTGTCCATGTGGCACTCTCGCATGGTCCCCAAGGTGTGTCTGTCCCTGTCTAGCCTGCTAGGTCGAGCGCTCTCAGGGATGGAGGACAGAGTTTTATTCACCCCCGGCCACGGCACCTGGCCTGCCCCTCAGTGGATGCCCTGGAAACATTTGCTGAACTGGGGCTACGCTATAACATTTACACTGCCCCGAGTGCCCGAGAATCGCTGGCGCCGGGAGACCCCTGCTTGGAGAAGAGCAAGACAAGGGCCCAGGTTTTCCCCTGTTTATTGGAGCCAGTAAGTCGCCAATTCAAGAGCACCTGTTCCCCCCGGACCCAGTACTGGACTCAGCCCGAGAGGATAGGGCAGGGCTGGGACAGGGACCATGCAGGGCTCTGTCCCAGCCAGACTGGCCAGTGGCTGCCACCCCTGGTGACAGCAGGGAATCTGGGGGGACCCCGCTGCCCGAGGCTGGTGATCCACTGCCTGTGACTGGCTGGTTCTCCACTGCCGCCGCCGCAGGTTTCACTGTCTTTGCACAGAATCCAGCGTGGGCATGAACGTGTGCACCCCGTGGGGAGGCAGGGCTGGCCTCTCCTCCAAGGGTGGCCTGGGGTCCGGGGTCTGCAGCCCTGGCCTGTGCTGCCCACACGCTGGGTGTGACGGGCTGGGCACCATCCCCCTCAGGTCTGCTCTCCCCAGTGCCCGGTGGGGGCTCCTTGCTGGCCTTGGGGCACCGAGGCAGGGCTTGAGCCTCCTTCGGCCTCCCCTGGACGTGGGTGCGACCCTGGGCTGCTCTGGGCTCCCCTGGGCCCCTCAGCTGTGACCACAGTGGCCCAGCTGTGCCTTTAAAGGCAAAGAATGTCAAGTGGACAGAAGGACTTGGAAAAGGGACAATTGCTTGTTTGTGAGATACAGTGATGCCTGCAGGGGTGTCATGAAGAGGGCAGAGGCGAAGGGACCTGTCCCTTATCACACAGAGCATGGGTGGGGCCTGTCAGGAGGGTGACTCCAGGGCACAGGTGGGTGGGGGCTGTGACTCAGAGGTGCTGTGGGGCTTGCTGCTGTCAGAGCAGCCCCACGCCCACCCCCTTGGGCCTAGGGGTGCCTCGCCTGGAGAGGGTCACATGGCCTGGCCTAGTCCTGAGGGCTCAGCTGCCGGGGGTCCCGAGGATTCTCCCCTGGTGGCAGCCAGATGCCCCTCTCCTCTGCCCGAGGACAACCCCACCATGTGCCTTGAGCGAGGTGGGTAACCACACAGAACAGTGCACCAACTGTGCCCGGGCAGCCCAAGGAATTGCCACCAAGTGAACACCCCCACGAAAGCAACTCCCAGATGGAGAAACAGAACTCGGCCAGCACTCTGGGGGCTGCTGGAAACAACAGAGCCCAAAACAACTGTGGCACATTACAGGGAATGTCCCCTGACATGGGAAACACCAGCCACTCACTTCACTGCAGACTGTCCCCCCACCCTGGACAAGAAGCCAGCGCACCCAAGGGGGGCCCAGGCCACGTCCAGCAGAAGGGCGTGCACCTGACTCTCGGCTGGGGTGCACCGTGTCCCGGGCTGTGATCCGTGAGGGCTCCTCCTTCTTCCCTGGGTGGAGGGGGGCCAGGGCCTCTCCCACTCTAGCCTGCCCGGCCCTTCCCTCCCCTCCCAGCCTCACCTCTGCAGGGGCAGCTATTCTGGAAGGCAGGGTGGGCCCCCATGCTGGAAGGGCTCAGAGGCAAGTGGGCAGGCAGGTGCCTGTGCCCAGCACCCTCCCATTGCCCTGCCTGAGGACAGCTCTTTCTTGCTCAGAGTGGTGGCTCTAGACCCACTCATGGCCTTGGCCTGGGAGGGGACAGGCCCAGGAGATGCTACAGGGTGATCGAGGGTCTCCGGCTCAGCACATCCCTGCGTAAGATCCCACCGCCCACTGGGAAAGACGCTTGGTGGGCACTGCAGTCCTGTAACACGGCCCAACCTGCCTGTCTAGTCTTGTGCCCACCCGCCCCCTTGGCCTTCTCTCCCCCACCCCCAGTCTGGTCTCCAAGGCCTCTCCAAGCTCTTCCGCCAGCGCCAGCGCTGTGCTGAGCCGCCACTACCTGCTGATGGCTACATTTTCAGCATGTTTGCAAGTCCTAAAATGCTTGAACATAGTCGTCATTAAAATATAAATGAAAAAAACATAATTAAATAAATTATACTTAAAACAGGTAATTCTCAAAACTCATCACTTCCTAACCATGTTATTATATTTTAATGTTATCTATGCTTCTTAGGCTTATTCTCATTCATCTATTGCACCAGCACGTGGGAGGACTGTACCCTAGCGCACTACCTGTGCACAGCTTCCCACGCCACGGTGACGTCCTGTCCACCCGCAGCCTCAAACTTACCCAGGTGGGTGCCTGCAGCGCTTCCTCCCTCACCCTAGCTAGCGCATCTGGGTGTGGGACTCAGGCCCGGTGGCCATCGCTGGGTGTCCACAACACCATGGAGTCCTCCCGACCCCAGAGCCAGACATGCTGGGTTTCCTTCTCCGATGGTCTTGGGCAGGGTGAGTCTTCTTTCCTTTCTCCAGCTCCCTGGGCTTCCAGATACTTCCAGAACACAGGGGAGGCAGAGGGGACCCTAAACACGACCAGATTGAATCTCTGCTTGCCCAGGATCTTGTGTCCAGCTGAAAAGAATTTAAAGGAGACAGCGGAATGTGGCAGGGTGGCCTCCACCTGAGTCTGTGTGGTGCCCACAGGTGTCCGTCTGGCATAGCGCCTGCTGCCAGACCCAGCCAGCCTAAGCAGTAGGTCGCAGGCTGGACCAAAAGGGCCCCGGCCCCTTGACCGTTGTCTCCTCCCCCTGAAGACTCCACACTTCCCAAAGGTCCCACCGCCCCTGGACACTGTCCCAGGGCCCCTCCTCCCGTCCACTCCCGTCCTCCGTGAAGGGGGGACCCGCCCCTCAGTGCCGAGGTGCCAGGCCCCTGAGGTCTGCTTCCCTGGCCGAAAGCCAGAGGGAGGCGCCCCGGGGGTGGACGGGCAGCAAAGCCAGGGCCCCGGCCTCAGGCGCCGCGAAGGCTCCGCCGCACCTGGGGCTCATGATCAAGACCTGGCTAGGGGTTCCCGGCTCCGTCCAAACAGCCTTCGCTGGGGAAGGGCTGCCCCCGCCCCGCGCCCACGCGCTCTCAGGGTCGGGCCAGAACCGCCTTAGATGCGTGGGGACGGCCGAGGGGCCGGAGCGCTGGGGCGGGGAGGGCACCCGCCCGGGTCTCCTGGGAGCTCGGCTAATTCCTCCCGAGCTGCGTTCCAGCCTGTGGCGTTCCAGGAGCATACTCAGCGTGGGCACGCGCGTGGCTGACCCCTCCCGCGGCCCGGGGTTGGGAGAGGACACGAGGGGGCGCGGGTCCTCGGTGGTTAGCGAGCAGGGCGAGCGGCGCGGGCAGAGGCGGGAGCCCCGCACTCACTCCGAGCGCCTAGCAAAGGACAGCCGCGTGCGGGCCGCGGGGTCCCTCTGGCGCCGGGAAGCGGTGGCCGAAGCACTGGCGGGCTCGCAGCCCGGGGCTCAGGGAGGCCTAAAGGCTGGGACGCCCAATGCAGGCGGCGGGGAGCCCTGGGGCTGGGGGTGGGAGGGGGCCGTGGTTTTCCAAAAAGGTCTCAATGGAGCTGGCTTCTGCTCCTGCCCGCGGGCGGCTGCCCAGTCCCCGCACCCAGAAGCTGCCTGGGGCTCCCTCTGGCTGGGGGCTCCGGGCCATCGCCGCGCAGAGGCTGCTGAATGAAGGGGCGAGTGGGTAAGGGGGGCGCGGGGAGGTGTCCGCCGGGCCAGGGCTCCAGACCGACCTCGGGAGTCTCGGCCCTAGGTTTCCTTCTCTGTGCAATGGAGGTTTGGACGAAGAGCTTCCCGGGCGCTTTTGGGGACGCCGCTCGGGCCCTGGTCGGAAGCCGCGAGCGGGCGGGAGCCAAGGCGGGAATCCGGAGAGGCGAGCCCGGAGGCGCCGCTGTCCGGAAAAAGGCGCGAGCGCGTGGGTGTCTGGGCCGAGTGTCTGGGAGTAAAGTGCCAACGTGCGGAGCCTCCCGGGAGCGACGCCCCCGTCCACCTCTGGGACCCCTCCCGCTGGCTTTCAGGCCGAGAAGTGGGACAAGCCGGGCGCACAGGGAACGTTAAAACAACGTGCACAGGCGGACACCCAGACGCGCGCCCGCGCCTCTGCCAGGAGAAGGTGCTGGAGCGCGGACGGCTCCCCCCGCGGGCCCCTGCCGAGGCGCCCCTAGCTCTGCGCCTCCCCCGAGGCCGCAGTGAGCGTCCAGCCTGGCGACGCCGTCTGCCCGCCCGGAATCGGTCGGTTCCGCTGGCAGGAAAGGCTCGATCCGCCAGCGCGGCCTCCGAGAAGTGCCTCCTGCCATCTCCCCACCCCCACCCCCGACGTTGTCAGGTCCACGAAGCAGGGGGACTGGGGGAAGGAAGCGCAGGAGAGTCGAGAGCCAGATTGTGGGAGGTCCCCAGACCCGGGGTGTCTAGTGGCTTTTCAGCACATCTAAGAAACGTGCAGCAGCCCACTGACCCACTCTCGGAACTTAGCGGCGGCACGAGGCCCCTCTCCGCGGTGCCGACCGCTGGGCGCGCAGGCGTTGACGCTTTGAGTCACCGAGGGTGCTCCGCGCGGCCAGGCAAGCCGGCCGAATTCTGCCTCCCAGGCCCGCCGTGGTCTCCCATCGCCTGGAGCCCCGTCGGAGATCTGGGGACACCACGCAGGTGGCCCATCTTCGTGTCGGGGGCCTGGCCCGACCTCCTCCTTCCCCCTGGGTTCTCAGAGCCTTCGGGGAAGCAGCGCGGGCCCAGGCGGGGGCGGGCCGCGGGGAGGGGAGGAGGAGTGGCGCAAGCGCCCGAGGTAGCCCCTGTCGCGCCCCGGTGCGACCCCCGCCGCGCCGCGGCCGAGCCGCAGACAATTAAAGCGGAATTCCTCCCCCGCTGACGTCGGCGGCGCGAGGCCCCTCCCGCGGCGGCATAAAAGGCTCGGGCTCCGCAGCGCAGGCAGCAGTGGGGGCCCGAGAGCGCGGCCGAGTGCACCGCGCAGCGCGGCGCCCAGAGCGCGGGCCGCCCGCCGAGCGACAGCCGAGCCGGTCCCAGCCGAGCCGAGCCCCAGCCGCGCCGAGCCGGCCCGGAGCGCCCGGTGCCCGCAGCCATGCCGGCCGGCCGCGCCGCGCGCACCTGTGCGCTGCTCGCCCTCTGCCTCCTGGGCGGCGGGGCCCAGGATTTCGGGCCGACGCGTTTCATCTGCACCTCGGTGCCCGTGGACACCGACATGTGCGCCGCGTCCGTGGCCGCCGGCGGTGCCGAGGAGCTCCGGAGCAACGTGCTGCAGCTCCGCGAGACCGTGCTGCAGCAGAAGGAGACCATCCTGAGCCAGAAGGAGACCATCCGCGAGCTGACCACCAAGCTGGGCCGCTGCGAGAGCCAGAGCACACTGGACACGGGCGCCGGCGAGGCTAGGGCGGGAGGCGGCCGCAAGCAGCCCGGCTCGGGCAAGAACACGATGGGCGACCTGTCCCGGACACCGGCCGCCGAGACGCTCAGCCAACTCGGGCAAACTTTGCAATCGCTCAAAACCCGCCTGGAGAACCTCGAGGTCCGCGCGCGCAACGGTTCCCCGCCGGCTCTCGCGCCCCTCTGCCCTCCCCAGCCCCGTTCCCGACCTGGCCGGGCACCCCCCACCCCCACCCGGCAGCGCCCTGCCGCCCGGCTGGCGCCTCCCCGAGCCTGCGGGGCCCCTCGGGCGGCCACTGGCCCCGGCTCCCCCCGCCAGGCCGCCCCCGCAGTCGCCCCGAGGGGACCGCGCCACGGGCCTCCCGCACGGTCTCCGCTCTTCGCATAACGGTGTGGTTTCCCCCGCCCTTGCACCCCGCAGCAGTACAGCCGGCTCAATTCCTCCAGCCAGACCAACAGCCTCAAGGATCTGCTGCAGAGCAAGATAGATGACCTGGAGCGCCAGGTGCTGTCTCGGGTCAACACTCTGGAGGAGGGCAAGGGGGGCCCCCGGAACGACACGGAGGAGCGGGTCAGGATCGAGAGCGCCCTGACCTCCCTGCACCAGCGCATCAGCGAGCTGGAGAAAGGTAATGGGCGCCGAGGGGACTGCCGCCCGCCTCCCTCCAGGCTCCCTCCCGCACCCCTGCAGCCCTTCCTCATCCCCCACACCCCTCCCCAGGTCTGGGCTCCCAGCTGGTGTTCCGCCAAGGCTGGGCCCCTGGCCCGGACTTCGGGGAAGGGGAGGCAGAGAGGAGGAAGGGATGCCACAGTCCTCGCATCAAGACACACTTACACACTCACTGGGTTTTTCAAGTCTGATTTGTTTAATCTTCAGTAACTTTGCACAGTGTCTGTGGCCGGCCTATCCATCCTCTCCCTGGTTGAGAAAGCCTCTCTCTGGCCTGTCCCCACCCCAGTAGACAGCTGGGTGCTGGCTGGGGCTGGGTCCTCTGGGCCCCTGGCCCGACTGGGCTACTGAGCACATTTCCTGCCAGCTCCCTGGTGCCCTGGCATCCTCTTTGGATCTCCGGGTTCCCCCCATCCCTCCAGCCCCCCCCTTAGGTCCCTCCCTGAGGTTTTCTCTTCTGAGTGACCCAAGGGGCATCTTTCTGCCCCCCGAGGTTCCCCAGTTGCCAGCTCAGGCTGGGCAGGGCTCTCACCCTGGGCACATGGGTGAGCTCCAGAGGCTCTGACTTGAAGTCGCAGAAATCAAACAAGGTTGTAAAAGGGGGAGGGGGCGCCCTGTTGGGGCAGGGCCACGTGACCCTGCTCAGACCGCAAAATGTGCTGGACAGATTTAAACAGTGCCATCTTAAGGCGCATTATGTAACTGAAAAACAGATCGGGGAAGGAGGGACCTCGGGAGGGAGGGGGAGGGAAGGAGGGGAGATGGGGGATGAACAACACCCTGGAGAGAGGCCAGGAGCTGGATCTCCCCCTCGCAGTCCTGAATCAGTGGGGGCAGTGCGGGGGGGGGGGGGGGGCTGCACTGAGGGCGCCAGCCTGCTCTGCTCCCTGACAATTGGCTTAGAGGGGGAGGGGTGCTGGCCCAGCAGGATGTCTTCTAGAAATAATTCTTGGCCTGGGGAACTGGTTTCTTCCTGAGTGCTCTGGCAGGACCACAGGTGCACACCCGGAATCTGGCCGGGGCGTGTGCGTGTGTTCCTGGGCTCTGGGCCTGGTAGCGGTGCCCACTGCTGGACTGGAACATTCTCCTGGAGTCTGTCGCACCATGCCATGGGTTGGGGGCTCTTTCACTGCAGAGGCTGGCCAGCAGCGGGGAAGCAGGTGGCTGGGTAAGGGGGAGGCTACCTGGCCAGGGCCTGAGTTTTCAGGCAGCTCACCTGAGACTGTGGCCTCATCCTCAAGGCAGTCACCTTGGGGAGCTCCTGCTCCGAGAATGCGAGCAGGGAGGGGCTGACTCTCCCTCTGGAGGGGTGAATGGGGTTCTGGAAACAGCCGAGTCCTCAGGAGTCTGATGAATGATGGGGCTGCAGCATGCCTGAGCCTCGAGGGGGTTGTCTTGGGTGAGGGTCTGAGAGAAGAGTCCAGGATGAGCGACTCTGAGCTCTGTCACCTCCTGGAATCAGGGCAGCCCCTGAGGGGAGCTGGCCTCCTTCCTCCTTCCTCCGTGGCCACACCTTCTGGGTTGGGTGACGGGGTGTGCACTGACTTGACGGCCCCCATTCCCTCCGCACACCAACCACGCAGCCCAGGTGTGGGTGCCCGCAGCCTGCCACCACGCCCCAGGGACAGCACCGTGTGGGAGAGAGAGCCAGCCAGGCCCAGAGTGCAGAGACCTTGGGTCAGCTCTTTCCCCACTGGCCCTGCGCCCTGGGGCAAAGCACTTGACCTGGGCAGCCGCCCCCCTGCGTTCGCAGGATGGAGACCAGAGCCTGCCTTTCCGAGTCACAGGGCTTGGCAGCGACGACGGCAGCTGAGACACTGATGAGCACTTTGTCAAGGTGCAGACGTCAGGATGTGTCCCGTCCTCCGCAGGTCAGAAGGACAACCGCCCCGGAGACAAGTTCCAGCTCACGTTCCCGCTGCGGACCAACTACATGTACGCCAAGGTGAAGAAGAGCCTGCCGGAGATGTACGCCTTCACCGTGTGCATGTGGCTCAAGTCCAGCGCGGCGCCGGGGGTGGGCACGCCCTTCTCCTACGCCGTGCCCGGCCAGGCCAACGAGCTGGTGCTCATTGAGTGGGGCAACAACCCCATGGAGATCCTCATCAATGACAAGGTACAGCCCCCGCCCCGCCAGGGCGAGACCCCCAGGGCCCTGGTGTGTGCCGAGTGCCAGCGCAGGGCTGTGGGGGCCTCACACGCTGCTGGGGCCCCAAGAGAAGCGTTTGCCAGGCAGGACTGAGGGGTGCAGGGTGCAGACGCTCAGAGACCAGGGAGAACTGGAACCTTCCTAGACCTGGGGGGCCCTCCTGGGGTGGGGGCCGGATTTGGCGGAGAATGATCCGTGGGGCCGGTCCTGCCCATCCCACTGCTGTGATCCCGACGCCTCCTCGACCAGCTGGCCTGGCACCGGCTCTGCTCCCCCAGAGCTGGGGACCCACATCTCCGCAAGGGTGGCAAAGGTGCCCCTAGAGATCTTTCCTGAGTCCAGATCCGTCGCACTCAGCCCCACGAGTCGCAGGAGGCAGCCAGGGCCATGTGACCCCTTGGCAGAGGTGGCACTGGGCAGCCCCTCCCCTCTAACGACCCCTTCTCCAGAATCGCTGCCAGCTTTCAGACGCCCTCCTCGCTGCGCCAGCGGTGGGCGCAGCTGTCTAAAGGCCTGGTTCCTGACACCGTGCCCCAGAGAGGGCTGTGCCTTTCTGGGTCCCGTTTCCCAAGTGGAGGAGGTGTGAGGGTTCTTTTCCTCACTGTCTGCTGCTGCTGCATCCTTCCTGCCTGGATGGAAGAGGGGGAGTGAAATTCCAGGCCGGGGCTGTTGTGAGCTTTAAAAGGCACTGGGCCGTCTCCCTGTGGCGCCTCTCAACGCCTGTCCTCCCCAAAGGCCTGCCAGGCTGTAGAGCCAGTGGCCCTAAGCCCTGGAGACGGGTGTTGGACGAGAGAGGAGAGGCAGCTCGAGACCCCGCGGGTGCGGCCCGGAGGCCCGGAGGCCCGGAGGCCCGGAAGGCGGGGTGGACTCAGACTTGGGACGTGCTCTCACCGGGGCCTTGCCTTGTACACTAGCGGAGAGGGAGGAGATCTGTATCCAGAGGGACCTTCGACCTTCGTGGCCCTCTTGGCAAAGCACCACGTTTGCTATGGGATTCCACGGGCCACCTGTGGACGGGCTGGAGGGAGGTGCTGCGAGAGTCCAGTAGCGGATGTTTATTTGAGAAGTGGGGATAGAAAAATAACAGCCGGGGCAGCAGAGACCGTGATCCGAGTCGTACCCGCACCCATGGGCTGGCGCCTTCTTCTCCCTCCCAGGTGGCCAAGCTGCCCTTTGTCATCAATGACGGCAAGTGGCACCACATCTGCATCACCTGGACCACCCGGGACGGGGTCTGGGAAGCCTACCAGGATGGCACCCAGGGCGGCAGCGGGGAGAACCTGGCGCCCTATCACCCCATCAAGCCCCAGGGCGTGCTGGTGCTGGGCCAGGAGCAGGTACTGGCGCTGCCCACTGGGCCTGAGAGCGGGAGGAGAGTGGAGCCAGGGAGGGGGGCGGAAGTGGGCTCCCAGGCATAGCCAGGGGACAGGTTACGCAGCAGTTTGGGCAGACCCCTGTCCTGGGCCGGCTGGCTCAGGAAGTTCAAGCAGGAGTGAGCTTCCTTTCCATGCTCTCAGTAGCTGGGAAGGCCAATCCTGCTTTTAGCCATGAATAATTTAGTGCCTGTGAAGTGGTTTGTCTCCCGTTGGGCACCTGGGAGGGAGGTGGAGGGACGGAGCATCCAGGCTGCCGACGAGTGCCGCCTGGGTAGGGCCCAGACCCTGTGGCCGTGGCACCCCTCACGCACTGGCCAGGGGCCAGCTGCAGGAGCAGCAGGGCCCAGGTGCCGCAGGACAAGATTCCCGGCAGAGGCTGTCAGCACCGTCCCCTTCCCTGGGCTGCTTCAGGGGAGGGCTGGACGCAGAGCTGGGACACCCAGACTCCCCCCCTAGGGAGGGACCCCCAGTCGGGCCCCCAGGTCACCCCACGGCCCCTCCACCCTCACCCTCTGCTTTTCTCTGAAGGACACTCTGGGTGGTGGGTTTGATGCCACCCAAGCGTTTGTGGGCGAGCTGGCCCATTTCAACATCTGGGACCGCAAGCTGACCCCGGGAGAGGTATACAACCTGGCCACCTGCAGCAGCAAGGCCCTCTCTGGCAACGTCATTGCCTGGGCCGAGTCCCACATCGAGATCTACGGCGGAGCCACCAAGTGGACATTCGAGGCCTGTCGCCAGATCAACTGATGGCCGAGGCCCCACGCCCACCACCCCTGCTTGTGCAGTGATGACCCGTCCGTCTCCTCTCCCTCCCCCAGGAATGAGCCGAGGCCGCCGCCCCTGCACACGCCCACGCACACGCACACGCACACAGCCTGGTTCCGTCCTCCTCGTGCACGTGAAGCAGCCCGGCTCCCCTCTGTCCCCGAGGACACCCACCTCTCTCTAGGAGCCCGGCCTGTCTCGGGCGCGCCCCAGTCACAGCTAGAGCAGGCGGCAGCGACATCTTGAACAATGCAGAAGTAGGTGAGAGGGTGTGTCTGTCTGTGTGTGTCCACGTGTGTGCGTGTGAGGGCGGCTGGGGAGGCTTTTTCTTTTAGGAAGAAGGATTTCGATTCCTTCCTTCCTCGTGGCTTTCGGAGATCTCGTGATGGGTCAAAACTCTGTCTACGCCAACTTGGTCAGCTCCCGCGAGCCTGGGGGCTGGCGCACCTCCCCCCACCCGCCTCTGTCTTCATTTGCAGCCCTTTTTCTGAGTGACATATGTCTATATTGGCATAATAAATGTCTTTTAGTGGTTTGTTAAAGGCCAGGGGGCCTCTTCACGGAGAATTGTACCCTGTGCTAGAGGCAGATTCTCTCTGAAGGCTGCAGGCTGGCTGACCTGGGGCAGGGCCGGGCGATGCGGGGGGCCTGGCAACCTGCACCCCCAGCCAGCCGGCTCTGCCCCGGCCTTCCCGCCTCCCTGCATCCTGGGAGGCTGGGCTCCGTCCCCCTTCCAGCCTCCAGTGCTGTGCTGCGTCAGCCCAGGTGGCCCTGAGAGCGGAGTGTCCCACTCGGCCGGGAAGCCAGGACCCAGGACTCCCCTTTTGCCTCTGGTAGTGTGAGACCAGGGTCTTCAAGAGGGACCTTTTAGACAAGGGAACCCGCATTCTGACTGAGACCCAGGCACACAGGGCCACTGAGGCTTGAGCCATTGATGGGAAGGTCCTCCTGGCGGGACTTCTGACAGCCATATCCCCCCCAGTACACCCCGGGCCAGGGGGCTTGTTCAGACCCCTCCGAGAGGCAGGGGCTCTGCAGGCCTCCCTCGTGGAGCCAGGCCTGGCCAGGGTGGGGGCCTGAAACGCACTGCCCCGTCCCACAGGGCTCACCCCATAGCAGACCCCAACCTGTGACCAGCCGCGGCACTGAGCCCCGCCCGGTGTCCGGAACCTTTGACTTTTTTGTTCCCCATGAAAAGCAACATGAACATTTCCTTCTAGTCCTTCCAAGGAGGGGAGCAATGTGTGTGCGTGTGTGTGTGCGTGTGCGTGTGCGTGTGTGCACATGTGTCGAGGGAGAGAGAGACCGTTCGGAGGGGCACGATGTCCTGTGTAGGGCGAGCTCCCTGCTTTGTTGTATCATCCGCTGGTCGCATGCCCTGAGGCACCCTGGACTCTGTCTCCAGGCGTCTAATTAGCAAAAGGCTGACAAGTCTTTCTAGAAATTCTACTGCACCGCGGGCTCATCTGCGGCTGCAGGCATTTCTTCAGGAGGAACAGGTGTTTTCATCTTCTGTTCCTTCCAGGGCCACCTGTCCCCTTAAACGCAGGTCCATGTTGTGTCGGAAACCTAGTGCGTCTGTGTGTGTCTGTGTCAGTGTCTCTGTGTCGTTCTCGTGGGTGTCTGCACGGTCCCGGTCGCCGGTCTGCAATGCATCACTCTCGCGGGAGGGTGCAGATCAGGCGCCGCGCTGCGCGTTGTTGTTCAACAGTGGCTTTTCTTAAATAACTGTGCTTCATCAGCGCCCGTCGGGTTGTGGCATCCTTGGATCTGCAGGGATCTTCTCTGTTTGCATGTTCCTCGGGGTGTGTGTTCTTTGCTCCCTGGGTCCGATGTGTGTCCCTTGCCTGCATGGACTTCTCCAGTTCTGTGTTGTGTGCTGAGTGCCACCCAGTGTCCTGTGACCACCTGTGTAGCTACCAGAAATGGCTGGGTTAGCAAGCCAAGGGTGTGAGAGGAGGTCGAGGGAGATCAGTTTCCCTCTCCCCCTCCCCACGCTCAACACACCAAGAAGTGTTTAACATGTAGATTGAGACCAAGCCTAAGGAATTCCCAAAGTCGGGAGAGCCTGAGTGAGCTCAGAATCGCCTCTCAGGACCAGGTCTAGCTCACCCCTCGGTCCCACTGTCTTGGAGCTGTCACGTAGGTGGGGCCCGGAGCAGGCTGTGCTAGGCGCTCCCTGGTCAGTGCCTCCCACTGGCCCCGGCCCGGCCAATCTACCGGACCCCAGACCACCTTCTGCCCGGAGCGGCCAGGTGGGAGCTGTCCGTTCAGGACCACGAGCCATCCTCTGCCCTGACTAGAGAGGGGCAGAGCACACCCCAGTGCTTTCGCCTCTGTCCCTGCAGCCTCCTGGCCTGCTCCCCGCCCCTGCCCCTCTGCCCCACCCGTGGTGCCAGGGCCGACGCTGACACTTAGCTCCCCCGACTCCCTCACTGTGTTAACACTTGGCACTTTGCTGGCCCCGAGAAAGGTAGATGACACAGCAGCAGATCTAATCCACATAGTTTCCATCTACTCCTTAATCTGATTGATGTTCCCTCTTGCACTGAATAATACATGCCTCTCTCAGGTAAGCCATTTTATAAAACACGGAGATAACAAAGCACTGTCGAGACAGTGTGTGCTTCTGCCGAGCTGGTGGCCGCCAGCTGCCGGGGTGTCCTCGGTGGGAGAGCTGCCGGCCGGGGCTCTCCGGGCCCTCGGGGGCTGAGATCCCACTTGAATCGTAAGCCTTCTTGCTTTTGATAACACAGTATTATTTCTCTTACTGTAGAAGAAAAAGTTTATTACCAAACAAGAGTATTTTTATGAAAGAAAAGGACAAACCTATAAATTAACTCAACCTATATATCTCCCTTGAAAAGACTTTCAGGCCCCTCCTACGTGTAGGACTGAAAGCCCGTATTTTGGAAGAAAGAGATACATTTTGTATGCTTTCTTTTCCTTTTGTAGATTCCCAGTTTATTTCCTAAGACTGCAAAGATCACTTTGTCACCAGCCCTGGGACCTGAGACCAAGGGGTTGTCTTATGGGCAGTGAGGGGGTGGGAGAGGCTGGCATGAGGTTCGCAGCTGTTCCGGTGAGCTCCGGAGAGGAGCCACCTGTTCTCAAAAGTGTGTGGGGGACCAGGAGTTAGAATTGGCCATGTACGGTGGACCCTTTGTCTTGGCGCTGACTTACTGAGCGGAACAAGCTGAGGGTTTGAATATTCCAACTGTGGCGGAAGAAACTTGGGTTACATATTGTCAACATCAAGAGGAAAGAATCCTTTGTAATCTTACAGCAACCAAAATGTGGCTTGAAGAAGTCACGGTTTCATCTCTTAAAACACAGTGTGTAAATTTACTCAACTGATGACGAGAAATGTATCACTTCTGTGCAGTGGATTTAAGTGCAATTTGTCAAAGGGGAACAAGTCATTGAGGAGAAAAAAAAAAGCCCAATACTTAGAGTCCCAATTTTGTCTTATTTGCCAAAAAAAAGCAACCCCCCAAGATTGACATTGTCATAATGTACATACTGTATAATAGGAGGGAGAATAGGTGTATCTTACTTTCATTATTTGCCGACCAAAGCTGTACATTTCTCATATGATCTGCAGCCTTTTTGGGGTATCAAATGGGTCAAAACCATGGGACCTGCCACTTCCCATCAGCAGTTCTGGAAATGCACTATTTCTACTGGTATTCTTGCTTTTTTTTTCCTTTTCATTTTCTTGCTGAAATGACATGAATTGTTGAGTTTATTTTTACACAGTAAAGAGTGAAGAAAGATTGTGGTCTCCTTGCAGTGTCTCTTCTCTGAAGCTTGGCAGGGCCATTGCAATCTGCCCAGCCGCACCCTTCCTCCCCCGCCGTGTCCGGGTGACCCTCACCCTGCAGGGAAGCATGCCTGCGTTTGCCTCGCTCTTTTGCTCCTCAGCGACCCCACAAGCGTCTGGTGACACTTGGGTGGGGGGTTCCCAGTTTCACAGGGGTAGCTGACACTGAGGCAGAGAGAGGCCACGCTGGGCCGGGGTGCAGAGTGACTCCCCTCCCCTCCCCTGCAGCCCTGCTCCCTCCTGGGTACGTGGCCACAGCTGGGCACAGGTTCCAGACAGCCTGGGCTTGTTATTCCCAAACAACCCTGTCCTCTGCGCTATCCTGCCGACAGGTACTTAGCCAGGCTGACACCCTTCCCTCCTGTGGGGCTCCAGGCCCTCCCTGCACTCAGGTCTGAGGGTGTCCCCGCATGCACACAACAAAGGAATGGATGACGCAGGACCCCTGGGGCTGGGGTTCCCTGCTGGGCAGCTGGACTCTGGATGCACGTGGCGCTCGCCAGCTGCTCCCTTCCAAGAGACAAAATGACCAGATCCAAGGGCCTTGGTGTGCGTGATCCCAGGACACTTACACCCTGAAGTCAGGGGACCTGGAGCCAAAACAGCCTGCCCGGTGGCTCGGGTGGTCTCCCCACACCACACAACACAGGGTCAGTGGAAGGGACCAGCCACTGTGGCTTCTTGTTGGCATTGCCCAGGGACTTGCTGCCCAGTGCTCTGGTGTCCCCTGGCCAGGACTCAGGAGCCGGGGCTTGGTGGGGTGTGAGCCAAGGTTTGGTCTCAGCAGGGCAGGCAGGTCACCCCACTGTGGCCCTGCAGGAGCCTCGGTCAGGAGGGAGAGGGCCGGCCAGTGGGAGGCCTGGGCCTGTTTTCCCCAGAGCCATCCTTGGTGGGTGGCTGTCACCCACAGGGTCACTCACGGCCGGGCCCGGGTTGTGCCGGATTCCAGCAGCTCCAGCTGACACCACTGGCACCTCCCGCTCAGAAAAGTGCGTAGTCTGTCTGTGACGACACCACACTTACATTTCTAATCTCCGTGTAGGAACTCATTCAAAAACTTGGGTGTCGTGACTATCATTAGAAACAAATGGCTTTCCACGCTTCTCACACCTGATCTCGTGCTTGGTGAATGGCTTGGGGGCCGTGGAGCTCGGAATAGCAGTTCAGAAGGACACCGCCGGGCCTCGTGCCTGGGCAGGTTTCTGTGGCCTGGGTGGAGGGACACAGGCTCAGGATTGCAAAGCCAGGTGTCTGGGAAGTCGTTGACTGCAACAGCCCATTGGCTGCATGGAACTGTTCTCGGCTTACACGCTTCTGGTGATGGGAACTCATTACCAGAGAGACGGTCTGTCCCATTTCGGATGGCTCTATCAGCAAGTTTCCTTTTCTATTCCTCGCTTTTCCTTGTCTATTCTTCGCTTGTATATCGTGCTCTGTTCCTTACACCGAGCTGCAGCTTCCACGCATCTGCCGTGTTCGAGACAGCAGCGCCGTGTCTCGCTGAGTCTTCATCCTCCCTGCCTCCACGCAGGCAGCCTGACTGGCGGCACCTCTAGCTCTGTCCTTAGGGAGAAAAGAGATGCTGCATGCAAGACCCACTGGAGGTCTGAGCCGGAAGAGCCTTGGGGGCCATCTAGTTCACTCCCCCACTTTTCAGATGGGGGGCTTGAGGCCCAGAGAGGCTGTGCAGCTTGTTCAAAGTTGCACAGCTTGTTTGCCAGGGCTGGAATCAGAACCCAGGATTCCTGACTCCCAGCTCAGTGCTTTCACCTGGCCTGGCTAAACAACAGTGTCCTCACCTGTAAGCAGGGCTGGCGGTACTCACCTGTGAAGGTGGGATGAGGAGGGGGGCACACAGGGCTTGGCACAAGGAGGTACAGTTGGGGCTGGGCCTCCCCTTCCTGCTGTACCAAGACCAGGGCCGTCAGCACGGGGAGGGTGGACACTGCCCCTCCCTGCCCTGTAGGCCCCTCCCTGCGGGCCACTCCCTCCTGGGACGCAGGGACCCAGCAGGAGCGTGGGACAGCCTGGCTGCAGCCCCTGGACTGTAGTGTCCCCAGGGAATGTGGTCAGTGCCAGGCAGCTCAGAAGCTCCTGGCCAGCTCCCGGGGGCCACTGCCCCACAGCACAGGGCCACAGGGACTCTGTCCTCAGGCCTCTCCTTCGCCACCCGCCGGCCTGGTCCAGGACCCGGCAAACTCCCCACTCAAACCCGCTGAGGGGCAGCAGCAGGGGCCGGGGGGCCAGGCCTGGAGGGTGCGGGGATGTGGCTTGAAGTAGCCTGTGTGAGCGCGAGGCTCTTGCAGCCCTGCGTTTTCTCTTGTTCTGCGCTGGTGGCTTTGAGTTCTGCTCACGTGGGCTCCTCCCGGCCCCTGTTTTTGGCTCTCCAGGAAGCCGGGAGTATGTGGCCTTGTTCTCGGCCGTGGGCCCACGGCAGGAGCGGCCTGTGGGGTGGCCGGGTGGGCTCTTCCCTGCAGCCCTCTGTGCTGGCCTCCGAGCAGCGCGCAAGCCCCTTGGGCTCTGAGGAGTTGACGCTCGCACTCCCACGCCCCACCAGGGGTCAGTCCCTGTGGCCTTGGCTTTCCGAGGTGCCCGCCCCAGGAGCCAAATGCCCCCCCTCTCCTGGACAGTCAGGGCCAGCCTGGTTTACTCCCTGGAAATGCCACAAACGCCATGGACTGCCTGTGACACATTCCGCTCATGTTTCCAACAGGTTGATTATTAAAACCCTGAAAACCATTTTGTCTCTGGGTTCTTCCAAGAAGGACACTTCCATTTCCTGAGACTGACCTGGTCACTCAGGATGGGGGCAGTGGTCTCCCAGGCCTCAGTCCCCCACCCTACCCCTGCCCTGGAGGGAGGTGGGTGGTCTCTGTGGCCGCTTTGGGCTCTCCCTGGGGCACAAGGACTGGCCCCCTCAACCCATGAGCACCAGCAGTCACCTCTGCAGAGACCCCCAGGCCCTCCCAGCGTGCCCACCCCTGCTGCAGGGCCCTGCCCCACCGTTGGTCTGGCGGGCATAGGGTCTGCCCTCACCAGACTTTCCCACGGTGGTGACTTTCCCCTGGGGTCTCTGTTGTCCCTTCTCAAACCTTCAGGCCAGACCCCGGCCCTCCTGACCATGCACGAGTGCACACCAGTGGTGGACTCAGGTCAGCTGGTCTCTGCCAGAGTCTCTCAGCCACCATAGCAATCAGGGACGCAGGTGGGCGCTCGGGGTGGGGCTCCACGGCATAGGTCAGCATCGGCCCTGCTGCTGGGGGGAGTGGGGCTGGGCAGAGGGGTGTGCAGGAGGCGCAGAGCCACAGGCCTAGAGGCACCTGCACATCTAGGAATGTCCCTGAGCACCCGCCAGGGGAAGGCCCTGGGCCTGGCTCCCAGCGGGGGTGGGCGGGGCAGAGAGGGGCGGGGCTTCTGAGGCCCCCTGGCCCCTGGAGCCCCTCCAGAGCGTGGGATTGTGGGATCGAGGAGTGGAAGGGTGGAGGAGGGTGGGGGCGGCGGGTGCGGGTGTGCACGCTCGTGTGCCTGTAGGGCATTGCCAAGGAAGCCGTCTGTCCCCTGTTTGCTTTCTGTGCTTCTCAATTCAGGCCAAGGTGGGGGGCCATCTGCTGAAGTGGGCACAGAGAAAACATTTTCACTGTGCGGAAAATTGGCTTCTGGGGGGAGGCTGCGCTCAGCACAGAGCACAGAGCAGCCGGAGTGGTGCAGGCAGACAAAGCGGGCCCTGCCTCAGTGGCGCTGTGCGCAGCCCCTCTGCGCGCCTCCCTCTGCTCCCAGCCCACGCGTGCTGGGCAGCCGGCCAGGCCGCCCAGCGCCTCCTCGGGTCTGCACGGGTGCTGCACGGGGGGCCGCCGCCCCCTCTTTCTCTTAACACTTGCGATGAGATAGAGCTCACCAGCCATGGAACTCACCATGTAACGTGTACACGTCAATGGCTGACATAGCACGCCATTAATCTTAAAAAATTATAGTAAATATGTATAACATACAATTTACCATTTTAACCCTTTTTAAGTGTGCAATTCAGTGGCATTAACTACGTGGTGCAGTCACCACCACTATCTGTCTCCGAAGCTTTCCCATGACTGCCAACAGAAGCTCTGTGCCCACCACGCAGTCACTCCCCGGCCCACCCCGCCCCGGCCCCTGGAAGCCTCCACGCCACTGTCTGCCTCTGGGAGTTTGCCGACTCCAGGCGCCTGGTGTTGGTGGAGTCACACGATCCTGTTCCTTCTGTGACTGGCTTCGTCCACTCAGCGTGAGGGTGTGAAGGTCCAGCCACGTCGCGGCAGGTGTCAGAGCCTCACTCTGCCTATGGCCTGGGGATGCTCCTCTGTGTGGCGAGACCACGTTTGTTTGTCCACTCATCGCAGGCAGACATTTGGGTGGTGTCCACCTCTCGGCCACTGTGAATGGTGCTGCCAAGGACGCGGGGGTGCGAGTGTCTGTTTGAGCCCCGGCTCCTGATTCCTGGGGTAGACGCTCAGAAGCGGAGTTGCTGGATCCTGTGATACTTCTATGTTTAGCTTTTTGAGAAACTGCCAAACTGTTTCTACAGCAGCCGCACGGTCTTACATTCCCACCAGCAATGCACAAGGGCCCCCATTTCTCCACGTCCTCACCAGCACTTGTTATTTTTCGATAGTAGCCATCCTAATGGGTATGATGTGGTATCTCATTGTGTTTTTCTTAATTTTTTTATTTCTTTTCTTTTTTTTTTTTTAGAGACAAAGTCTCGCTCTGTTGCCCAGGCTGGAGTGCAGTGGTGCAATCACAGCTCCCTGCAGCCTTGAACTCCTGTGCTCAATCGATCCTCCCACCTCAGCCTCCTGAGTACCTGGGCTTATAGGCACGCACCACCAAGCCCGGCTAATTTTTAAACTTTTTGTAGAGACAGTGTCTTATTAATATGTTGCCCAGGCTGGTCTCAGCTCCTGGACTCAAGTGGTCCTCAGCCTCCACCTCAGCCTCGCAAAGCGCTGGGACTGCAGGCATGAGCCCCCATGCTGGGCACAGTGTGGCACTTCCCGAATGACAAGTGATATTGAGCCTCTTGTCATGGGCTTACTGGCCATTTGCATATCTACTTGTGGGAAATATGTATGCAAATCCTTTGCCCATTTTTGACTCAGGTTTTTTTGTTGATGAGTTTGTAGAAGTTCTTTATATATTTTGGATATTAATCCCTTATCAGCTGATATTATATAATATGCAAACATTTTCCCCCATGGTGTGGGTTCTTTTCACTCTCTTGATGCACGAAAGTTTTTAATTTGGAGGAGGTCCTCACCTATATTTTCTTTTATTGCCTGTGCTTTTGATGTCAGATCCAAGGAACCACTTGCCTGACTAAATCCTACTCACGCCGGCCCCTGCCCCTGCGTAAATCAGTTCTTCTAGCCCGGCTGCCTCGCTGCTGCACGAGCCACACAGGTGGGTCTGCGTGGCCCGGCATCTCCCCCCACCCAACCCTGAACCCCACGGGCACAGGCCGTGTCTGTTTTGTTCCTCAGAGAAATCCCTTCTGGCTCAAGTATTCTTGGCTCTGGGCTTTGCTCTTCAGAATTTTGGTTCTCTAAGAATCACAGAATGTCAGCGCAGATGTAGAGAGAAGAAAAAAACAGAAATGCTCTTTGCAATGAGAACCAACTGCTTTCATACACTAAAGGGACAGTGTAGCTCTTAGGCCAGCTTAACCCTGTTTAAGAAAATGCCCCCTCCCCTGCCTGCAGGGGTCCAGGCTGGCGGCAAAATGTGGAGGGAAGAGAGTGCTGAACGGCTTGGCCCGCAAGGGACAGGGACTGTGGTGTTCGCAGCCATCCTGGCAGGGAAGAGGCGAGAGTTGGGGGAAGAAGAGTCAGTGGGTCCAGCAGGGCAGAGAGACGGCTGGGGTCAGAGGAAGCGCCCTGTGTGGCCACCTGTGAAAGGCTGTCCGTCCCTGCAGACACGAGTGAACGGCTGCTGCCCAGACAGCCGTGGGAACGCGGCTTCGCAGGAGTGAGAGCTGGGCTGTGTCCACCCCGGGCCACCCACTGAGCCAGCTGCACACAGGCAGCAGCGGGACGTGGGAATCCTCCCGGGACACGGGCTTCCACTGTGTGGGGGCGGGAGCTACGCTGGGTGCAATAACGTCGTCCCCAAATTCATGTCCCCCAGAACCTGTGACTGGGACCTTATTTGGAAATAGGGTCTTTGCAGGTGTAGCCAAGTTAAGATGAGGTCAGGGTGGGCCCCAAATCCAAAGGCTGGTGCCCTTAAAAGAAAAGAAGACACAGACACACACACAGGAAGGAGGCCACGTGACGACGGAAGCAGAGGTTGGAGTGATTCATCTCTGAGCCAAGGGACGCCGAGGATTGCCAGCAGCCACCAGAAGCTAACAGGGAGGCATGAGATGAATTCTTCCTCAGAGCCTCCAGAAGGTACCACCCTACTGACACCTTTATTTTGGACTTGTAGCTTCCAGAACTGTGAGGGGAGGAGTTTCCGTTGTCTTAAGCCGCCCGGTTTATGGTATTCGGTTATGGCAGCTCCAGACACTGGTGAGGGCGGGAGGTCCTTCCGTTTCAACAGCAGAAGAAAGGGAGGGTCCTCAGGGGCTGGCTCCTGGTGCAAGGGGCAGCCAGACCACCGTGCACAGGGCAGAGGGCAGCGTCTCTCAGCTTCTCCGCTCTCCGGGGTCCCCAGGTTGCTGGCCCGGGCATCTGGCAGTGAAGGGGTGGCTGACAGGCTGTGCACTCTGGGCCCACCTGCAGCCAGCTCTGGTCTCCGAGTCTTGGAGCAGAAAAAATGGGCCGGAGCAGGGTCACCGACACCAAAGAACGTCTGAGTGGCTTGGGAGGACCAAACGTGTGAGCCATCCCTTGCCAGGACGGTGACTCACCAGTGTGTCGCCCAGAATTTGGTGGTGGGGTGGGCAGAGAGGCCAGAAGGACATAGGATTCCAGTAGGTGGCAAGGAAGGTAGCGGGAGAGCCACGGCGAAGGGTACAGCAGGGCGAGGTCCCTGAGGCAGAGGCTCTGAGCTGAGGACCCGGCTACCTTGAAAGGCCCGAGGAGGAACCCGCCCAGCCACAAAGGGAACAGGCCTGGCAGGAGGAGTGGGGACAAAGAGAGCAGTAGCAGTGAGTCGAGGGCAGCTGAGGGTCTGGTCACACAGGGTCTGGAGCAGAAGAAAAGCAGCCAGCCTTGGCGTCACTTGTGGCTGGCCTGGTCACAATTCCATGGCTGAACAATGTCCCTGAACACCAACCCCAGACAAGGCCACCATGTGACTGAGATGGGTCGAGACAGAAACGAGCCCGTGGTTGTCCGGTCTGAACTCGGGCAGAACGTGGACATCGTCTGAACCTTCCCCTTTCCCGGCGAATTTCAGTGACTGCTGTTGCTTCATCAGTTTCAGCTCCGGCGTCACTCTGTCCCCCACCTTCCTGGCAAAACCTGTCGAGATACTTGATCGTGGACTCACCCGTTTCCCTAAGCCTCTGCCACTTGTCCCCGACCCCACACGTCCCTCCTGCCTCCCTCTTGCTGAGACGCCTGCACTTCCCGTGCATGCCCGGTCAATAAACCTGGCTCCACCCCCCACAGTGTGCTCCTGGGTCTTTGGTTGGGCTCTAGTGGATGCCTCCTATACCGGGGGGAAAAAGTCAGGTTTTACTCTCAGGGATATGGGAAGCCACCGTGTGTGGCTTTGAGCAGAGGAGAAGTGGGAAGTGATTTTGGAAAGAAACGTTCTGGGGGGGCAGCCAGGAGACTGTGTCTGGGGTGGAGGTGAAGGGCATCTGGAGCAAACTGTGGTCGCTCGGGGTAGGGCAGGGCTCCTTCGGCCCCGCAGGCAGACCGGGGTGTGAGGAGAAATGAAGACGGCCTCTGGATGTCAAACCGCCTTCTAGGAGCTTCTGCCAGAAATCAGTCGCAGAGAGCTGGACAGGGGTGTTTGCTCCACCTGCCCCAGGCAGCCAGAGGATGCTGAGCACCCCAGCAGGGTACAGAGGTGCCCACTGCTGCTGTCACCATAACCCCTCTGAGCAGAGGGGCCACTGCACTCAAGATAGCCTTTAAGACAAAGAGTTTGGGGCAAGGACAAAATCAACCTGGACCTGCAAGCACCAAGGAGCCAGGACACGCAGGGCTCGGGGACCCCGTTCCCCACATTGTCTGTGGCAGCATGAAAGCTGGCAAGGTCCTTCCCATGGCCCTGGAGAAGAGGCTCAGGGGACTGTGTGCCCGGCAGGGAGATTACTGACAGCCGGGTCAGAGGGGGGCTCAGAGTGAGGAGTGTCCCCTTAGCTCACACTGATTCTGACTTGTGCCCAGGGCAGGCTAGCCTCCCCACGCCAAGGGCTTCTCCCAGGGTGCCTGGACCACAACGGACCTCCTTGCCCTGTTAGGGTGAGACCATGTGGGTGTGTATGTAGGAATGTGTCCCTCTTGGGTTACTGGTCCTAGGAGTCCCCAGTGTTCCCCAAGGAGTGCAGAGGCAGAGGGGTGGCATTGGCCCTGGGCTGCCTCTCCTCCCCGACCCTGCTGCACTGGAGGCTGGAGCCCTGTCAGGCCTGATTGTTTGGATTCCCCCCTCGCCTGACTAACAGGCTCCTCAAGCTTCACTGGGACCCTCTGCCCCCACCCAGCCCCCTCAACCCTCCACCTGACCTAGGTCAGAGGAATTTGGGACTGTAGAAAGGGACATGGAGCACAGAGCACTCACGGAGGCTCCCAGGAGCCCCTCTGCAAGGGAAGGTGGGGCTCTGGGAACCAGGAGCTGCCACAGCCTCGCCCATCACCCCACCTTTGCTGAGAACTGCTGCAGGGGTGAGGCGGGCAGGGGTGTTAGGGAGGAAAGGGAACTCTGCCCTGCCAGGCCCCACCAGAGCCTCCATGCGCACTCCTACATGAGGGTCTGTGGGGGACTGGGGCACGTCCACGCATTTTGTTAGAGAAAAGAATATGCGATAGAAATGCATTAAGAAAGAAGACGAGAAGAAAACATTCTGAAACATCAACAGTGGTTGTATACGGCGGTGGGATCAAGGATTTTTATACGGTACTTTCACGTGTTTTCCAAATGTTCTACACT
>CM052441.1:145739724-145847618 GCA_028533085.1 Varecia variegata | reverse complement strand
GGGGGTGGCTGGCGGGAAGGAACGTTTGGGTGGAAGCCAGCTGCCGGGGACTGTCATCCCCTCTTAGTTATGTCAGCCCAGGTTGGCGCTGGCTGCTCAAGGGTGTCCCAGTTGCAGGTGCCCTGGGCGCCCCTCCCCTCCCGGGCCCCCTCTGCACCTTGGAGCCCTGGGACTTCCCTGCATCCCGGAGGCAGGAGAGGCCCTCTGTCCCTCCCACCAGGGCCAGGTCACACATGGGAGAGCAGGTCCCGCAGTCCCCTGGTCACCCAGAGCTCTTCTCTCCTGCCCCTCCCCACCCCCTGCAGTGGAGCCGTTTCTTCTGACCAGGCCCATCGAGGCAGCAGAGGCTCAGAGGGTCGGAGCGGGAGCCTCAGGCGTGGGCACGCGCGGCGCTTCCCACGCTGTCCTTGGAACCCCAGAGCTGCCCCTGAAGGAGCCGCGAGTCCCACCTTGGGGGTGAGGAGAGAGGCCGGGTGCCCTGCCCGAGTTCACACAGGCAAACCGGGACTTGGACCCACAACATCCGACTCCACCACGCTGGACTCAGCCCCGTGAGAAACAGCATCCGCGTCAGGGCTGTCCTGCCCTGCTCGAATCCTCCTCGGGACAGGGAACTCACCACCTAACAAAACCTCGGGCTCTGCCAACAGTCCTGAGTGTCAGGGAAGCTTCCTTCATCGAGGGAAAGCGCCTTCCTCCACATAACTCAGCCCGCCGGCCCCAGCGGTGGGCAGCGCCCCACGCCCAAGTGTCCGGGACAAATCCTCCATTTCTTTCCCCTTCCCTGAAGAGTAGGGCTCTGGGCCCCTCCCTCCCCTGCAGGGTTTCTGGCCCCATCGACAACATTGAGGACACGTCGTTTCTCAGGTCGTGAGGCAGCTGGGGCAGCGACTTTGGACAGGTGTCTTCGGCACTGTGCCCGAGTCAGGTGCAACTAAGGTGTGGATTATGCCTGCTCAGGAGGTGACGGTCTCTGCCCAGCGCCAGAGTCCAAGGGCAGGGCCCTCTGGGGGGCCTGCGTCAGCATCTGATCATCGGCCACCCTGGCCACCGTGGGCACTCTTGGGTGAGGCCTGAGAGGGGGGCCTGCCAGGGCTCCAGAAGTCACCGTGCCAGAGCTCTGCGGTGATGTCACACTTTGGAAAAGAAAAAGAAAAAAAAGGCAACCACCAACAAACGGAGAGGCTGAGTCACAGCCAGGCAGAGGCATCTGCCGAATCTGAGGGCTGCAGCGGGGAGTGGGGCAGAGCCACCTTAGGACTGGAGGGGAGGGCAGGGGGACAGAAGGCAACCGCCACCTGCCACGCGGCCCTGCACCTCAGGAAGCACCAGAGGACATGTGCCCTTCCAGCCGGGAGTTCCCGACAGGGAGCCCAAGGGTCGGCCAGACCTTGGGCTGACCTGGAGCTGACCAGACCTCGGACTCGGGTTCCAGCTCAGCCACAGGCTGGCCCCGGGCCGGGCAGCCGCGTGACCTGCCTTGGTCTCTGCTGTCTGTGGGATGATGGCGGCTCTCACGGTCACCGCGCCGGTTACAGGAGCGCTGGGAGCGGCCTCCGGCACGCGCCGGGGCTGAGCATTGGCAACTGCGCTCTGTTCACCATTGTCATGAAGGAGGAGCCCCTAGGGCCTCCCCCTGAGCAGGGATTTGGGGGTGTTGCCCAGAGGGCCCTCTGGAGCCCCCAACCAGTGTGCTTCCGAGGCTGCCAGCGTCCCTGAGGGGTCCTGATCAGTGGGCTAGCTTCTGGGGGCAGCCAGGGCAGGGCAAGGTGTCCACCTCAGCCAGTCTCCTGCGCACCAGCCTGGCTCCCACCACCTGGCAGGACCCTCCCCACCGGCTTCCTGCTGCAGCCCGGCAGGGCCTGGGGAAGGCTGGCCGGGAGTCCCACTCAGCAATGGAGCGGCCTCACTTGACACACACTGTGGCCCTGACCTCTCTGGGAGCCATGGCCTTGGGGAGAGGGGTGCTGGCACCCCTGGCAGGAGGCCCCTGCAGGCAGCAGGTGTCTGCGTGGGCTGAGGACGTCCCCGTCCTGCCAGAGCTCAGGGCTCCAGATCCAAACACACTCCCCCAGGCCCTGAGGCCCTGAGGCCCTGAGCGGGAAGGGCCCTGCCCACGGCCACCTGGCCACGGGCATCTGAGCCCCGATCAGGACCTCCAGGGCCCTGCGTTCCCCGAGGCTGAGCCCAGGTTCCCTGAGCCCCTTGCCCAGGAACCGGCTCTGTGGGCCGCTCCCCAACCCTGGAGCCCGTGCGATCCCTGCCCCCCTCCCATGGCTCCTGCTCCCCCCGCGGCGGGCGCCTGCCTCTCCCGCCCCCGCGCTGCTGGCAGGGAGGGGTTCCTATGGCACCCCTTCCCCCGCACACACTTAGCTCACTGGCAGCCCATCTGCCCCGAGATGGTAGCAGCAGATGCCTCGATGCACAGCGGTGCCTGCAACACGGTCGGCCAGCGCCTGCGGTGGGCGGGGGCGATGCCAGCCAGGGCGGGAGCCTGGGCTCCAAACGCCCAGCTGGGGCAAGGGTGCCCAATCCAAGGCGAGGCCAGGTGGGTCAGGACACCCAGATGCCCGCCAGGGCTGAGGACAAAGGTGTCAGTGGGGCTGGAATCACAGCTGCCCTCGCAGCCCCCCAGGGCTCCAGCTACCTGGGGGGAGTTGATGGGTGGACCACTCTCTAGCAGGCTATACCTTGGGGGCGGGACTCTGCAGCTCCCTGACTCCCTGGGGGAGGCTCAAAGCGCGGGGGTCCTGACCCTAAGCCCCACCATACCCCTCCCCAAGAAGGAGGCTGATGGACCCCACAGAAACACCCCACAGGGGCTGCTACCATCCAAAGTGCGTGCTGAGGTTTGTGGAAGAGGGTCAGCCCCAGCGGGCTCAGGGGTGGGCCCTCCCTTCCCACCTCGCCTGCCCGGGCCCCCTGGCCTCTGGCCCAGGCCCACGCTGCAGGCTGTGCTCTGCTGCCCCTCTCTCTCTGCTGACTTCTGCTTCCCGTGGGGGACGGGGGCAGAGCAGGGGTGGGGGACCCTGGGCCTGCACCTCCGGGGAGGTGGTAGCCACGGCTCCTGGACCCACCAGCCTCGTCCAGGATTTGCGAGGTTTCATGGGGGCAGCCTGGGAGGACCTCGAGAGCCTGGCCTTTGGCTGGCTCTGCCACCCCAGCCGCAGGAGCAGGGCTGTGTGGTCAGTGGTCCCCAGCTGAGCACTGGCGGGCGAGCCCAGTGTGGTAGAGGCCTCGGGACCGCAAATGCACTGCAGCACCCCCACCTAGGTGACATGGGGGTGGCGCCACCCCAGTACAAACAGAAGACATCAGCTAAGCTGGGAGCCCCAGAGACCTCTGGCTCGACATTAGGTAGAACGTCCTGATTCCAGAAAAAATGAGAACATTGCAGGGACCTGCTCACGGGGCTCTGGCTGGTCCACGGCATTCCCGGGTGAGAGAGGAAGCGGAGACAGGTGATGGGGGTCTTCGTGCTGGCAGAAGCCAGGCCCACCCAGGACACAGGGACAACTTGAGTCCTTGGGACCCCACAGCTGAGACCTCCCAGAGCAACAGAGCATCTGAAAACCAGAACAGACTCCCGCGCCCGCGGCCCACGCCCCCCACCCAGTCTGCTGTTTTCCTCCGCCCGGCCCGCGGTGCCAGCGTGCAGACACACGCACACGCGCACGCCCCCGGCCGCCTCTGCCCCCTCTCGTCTTGCGTTTGTTTTGCTCCGGCAGGCTGGAATGGGGACACGCTGCACTCTCGCAATTGGCAGTTTCCTCCAGTCCCCCCGCGGAGGTGCCATATGTCAGTGTCATGAATAGGCACGCGGCTCCACGCGTGGGGGCTGGGACGTGGCAGCTGCCAATCACCCACCGAGTAGACGGGGGTCGGGGCTAGCAGCGGGGCGGCGGGCAGGGGCCTGCATGGTCGAAGGCGTGGGATGGGGGGGTCAGGGCAGGTCCCTGGTCCCCACCAGGGTGGGATACAACCCAGGTGGCCAGAGTGCCTTTGTGAAAACAGGGCACAACCCCAGAGGCCTGGGCATTGGCCTCACCCGTGGCCAGAGCCCCCAGCCCTGCCCCTCAGCCTGTGGCTGCCCATGTGCCAGCCGACCACCCCAGCCTCCTCCTTCCGGACGCCCTCCTCCCTGCACCCCTTCCCGGGCTGCGCGACACCTGAGCCCTCACCAGGGAGGCGGGGGCCAAAGCCTCACCTGGGCGGAGAAGAGGGAACCAAGCTTAGCCAGTACCTGCTTCAGGCCAGGCACCGTTAATTCTCTCCGCTCTCCTGGGAACTGGGGATTATTGTCCCCATTTGACAGACGAGAAAATGGAGGCTCAGAAAGAATTTAAGAAACTGAGTCTTATGGCTCCCCCATGGCAGAGCCGGGTCGGGCTCAGGTCTGCCGATGGATGCGTGGCCAGTGGTTCTGTGCCCGTGCCGGCTCGGCCTGTCTCCCTGCTGTGCCTGGAGCTCTCTGCCCGGCTGCCCCCTGCCCCGCCCAGCTCTGCCCTGGGCCTGGGGCTGGCCCCTCCCTCCCCCCTGCCCTGAGAATGGACCCCACCCCTGACCCCCAGCCGTCAGGCTCCCTTCTCGCCCCCGACCGACCATGCCCGATGCGCAGGTGACTGGCGTGGACGGACGGACAGGCAGGTGCAGAGCCGCGTGCTGCAGCTGCCTGGGTGACGCTGTCCCTGGGGACGGAGGCAAGGCCCCGCCCGGCTCTGGGCGCCACAGGCCCTTTTCCCTCATTCCCGGCCCTGCTGGAGGCCAAATCGTGGATGGGATCAACCGCTCCGGGTTAATTGGCTGCCCCCCCACCCCAGCATGACGGATCCTGCCTGACATTTCCCCAGACAGTGAATTGATACCCAAGTAATTTGTCATGGAGACCTCATTATATGCCAACTGGGTCCCCTAAGCCGTTAGCGTCTGTGCCCCAGAAACAAGATTGGCAAGTTAATAATGGAGCCTTAATCACGCTGTTCCCTGCTGGCACTGGGAGAGAATTGCCCGGAGACAAGACGGCACACTGGTGGGAAGAGAAGATGCTTTCCTGGAGCTGGGCGTGAGGCTTCCGGAGAGATCCCAAGGCCACTGCCCCTTCTTGAGAAGGTCCCCTGACCCCAGTCGTACCTTCTTCTGGCAGCTGCTTTGATTTTCCACGGAGAAATCCCTTTCTGCACAAGGTGGGCTGAGGCAGATTCCAGCCCACCCCCGGCCACAGCAATGGGGTCAGGCGAAGGCACGTGACTCCAGCCAGGCCAGCCAACACGTGTCACCGGGGGCTTTCGCTGGAGCTGTTGGGGTGGAGGGACGCACTTTGCCTGGGATTGTTGCGTAGGAGGAGGTAAGGCCGGGCTGCTGCTGCCGTCTTGCCCCCAGAAGGGAGAGGCCGGGGCCAGGGCTGATGCCCCGAGAGCCAGCTCTGCCCCAGAGGGACTAGCACGGCCCAGCCTCGCTCAGGCTGGTTTCTGCCACATGAACCTGGGGAGTTCCGATTATGGGGGGGGCTTAGCAGATTCCAGCCCTTCTGCAGAGGCTGGGGGGGCCCTAGGGAGGAAGACAGCCTGGTTCAGAAAGGCAAGGCCTGGGCCCAGGGCTGGGGGCCGGGCGACCTTGAGGATGGTCCCCTCAGGGGGTCTTCTGGCCCTGCAAGGGCTGAGGAGGAGGGGGAGTAGGGGGAATAGAAGAGGGGAGGCTTCCTGTCACCCCTGGGGCAGGCAGCCCCGGCAGACATCCTGGCCTTGACTTCAGCCCCGAGGACAGCGGTGGCCTCCCCCGTCCCTGCACAGTGTCACAAGCCCAGAGGAGGGTCCGCACAGAGACTGAGATCACGTGTCTGAAGCGTGACACCACCATTCACGTAGAAACTGACACCTGAAATCATGGCATCCATGTGCCTTAGAAACAAAAACCAACAACTACCAACACAAGAACTCTCACGGGTAGTTAAAAAAACCAGCCACTCTCCCAGGACTGCCGCTGGGAGATCGCTGGGGGCCTGGTTTCTGGGGTGGGGGCGAGGGTGGGCTTGTGGCTCTCACGCGTCTCTCCTCAGGAGGCCACCAGCTGACGGAGTGAGGGGTGGTCCTGAACAGAGGACACCAGGGATCTGGGAGGGAGGGTCCAACGAAAGTCCCTGGTGACAGCTGGTGTGGCGGGGCACAGGGCATCCCCTCCAAGGGGGGGACCCTGGAAGCAGGCTGGCTGGGTGGTTCTGGCCCAGGGCCCACCGGGAAAGGCTGCAGGCAGCCGAAGGCTCAACCGGGGCAGGAAGAGCCACTTCCAAATGGCTCCTCTCACAGCTCACGGCAGGAGTCCTCTGTCCCTGCCACGGAGACCTGTCCGTGGAGTGGCCACTACGACAGAGCAGCTGACTCCCCCAACGTGAGAGGTGAGAGAGGGAGGGAGGCAGGGTTGCCACCAATGCAAAAGTCACTGTGTTTCATGATCTGCGTTGGACGCGACACACCATCACTTCTGCCACATTCCGTTGGTCACACGGCTGAAGTCAAGCCAGGACCGATCCTGGCTCCAAGTGGCCAGGGAGCTGCACCAATCCCAGGAGGCGTGGATCGCTGTGGATCTCAGACGCCGGCTACGACAGGGGAAAATACGGGCATCGGTGGCCCTGCTGTTTTTAATGTATCAAAAGATTTTTACTTCCATTTCAGGGTTGGGGATAAATAAGTAGGGGGTACATAGAAAATGAACCAAACCCCCCAAATGAGGCAGTTATTAAGTCCAGCAAAAACAAGAGGTTGCACAAGAAATGTAACGACGATGCGTGCTCAGCTGTGGACGGCACGTGCAAAGAAATAGCACCGCACACCTGGACTCTGACTCAGTCGGCACGAGAGGACGGGGGTGCGGTGTGGGCTGGGGTGAGGGACAGACCCCCAGTTGCCGTAGCCGGAAGTCCACGGGGAGTTTCTAAATCCGAGAAGGATAAAAAAGCAGCGGCAGCAACACTGGCTACTTAGAAGTAAACAGCGAAAGAATCAGCTCAAGTAGCAGAAAACGTTGCCGCTGAGGAGGAGGAATGAGGACAGGACCAGGGTGCTGGTTTTTCATCACAAACCTTATAGAACTATTTGATTATTCAAACTATGTACAATGTATGACTTTCACATTATAAATCACATGAAATTTAAATTACTAAAAAACAAACCCTAAAATCTCCAAGCTGCCCCCGGTCCAAGCTCAAGGTTGGGCTTTGCAACCCTGGGCAGAGCCGTGTCCCCTCCCCCTCGAGTCAGGGTCCCTCCCTCCTTCTGGGCCCTCACCCCTCCTCTCCGCCTGCCCCCACCCTCTGTCCCCTTCCCCAGGGCAACAGCTGTCCCCACCCAGGGCCCCCCAGCCCGGCCCCACGCCGCCACCTGTGCTGGTGGGAACTGAGAGAAGCCGGTCCTGCCGCCCAGGAGGTGACTTGGGGACGCCAGGCCCGCTCCATCATGTCCGAGACACCGCGCCTAATCACCCCGCGTGCTAGTCATTTGGTGTCAGCACTGCCGCATGCCTCTGCCTTTAATTAATAACGGGGTAAAACTCCAGCAGCGCCCGGCCTCGGCCGGGGCTGGGGCCGGGGCTGGGGCTGGGTGGCTGCTGGGCGGGCGCCAGGCTGGTGCGTGCCACCCCCGCTGACAGGTGCGGGCTCCCCCAAACATTCCCTGGTCGCACCCCAAGTTCCTGCCTGACAGACCAGAGCCTGGGGGGAGACGGGGGTGAGTGAGGGGTGTCTGTAGCTTGGGCGCTGTCCTTGGAGGAGGTGACCCAGGCCTCAGAGCACCAGTCAGACACCCCTTCTGCCCCAGACACCATGGATTATTCTAGAGACATTGATCCTCACAATCCCAGTGACGGGGAAGGAGGCACAGAGGGGGGGAAGCGACTTGGCCCAGCAGGCAGCTCGCCGGCCAGTGCGGAGGCCCTGGTCCCTGTGCATGGCTGTTCCCACCAGCACACGGAGCCCCAGGCAGAGCCCTCCGAGGGTCTTCGGGGGAGGAGGCGGGAGCACACATCCCGGGGGCACGTACGGGGGGCGCAGTTGGCTCCTCTGGAGAGCTGGGCCCCGAGGAGGAGGCAGGCGGCTCAAGTGAAACGTTGTGGAGGGGGCCGAGGACCCCAGCTGAGACCCAGGCCCAAACAGTTCAAGTCCTGTAGCCAGAGGAGGGGCGGGGCTGGGGACAGCGAGGACCACCAGATGGGCCCCTCCCTGCGGCCTGGATTGGCCAGGTCATTGGCCAGACCACCCCAGCCTGGGTGTGTCCCCCACTCCTGAGTGCCTTGGGAGAGGGGAGGCTGGGGGCCCTTGGTGTGACCCGAAGGCCAGGCCAGCCCACCTCCTCGGAGGCCCTCCCTCCCAGCCCCGACAGGGTGGGGACCCACAGAGGCCGACACAGGTGAACAGGAAAATCTATTTGGATCCATCTTGAATTATTAAGTGGTTCAGGAATATTCTTAGCTCCGGGCAGGCTGCAGTCTGTGGAGCCCGGCTTCACCACGCCCTATTTTAGAGGTTCTGCGGGAAGGAGCCGAGACGCCACTGCACTTAGGGAGTCTCCAGCGCGCCCCTCTGCCTGCCACGGGGAGTGGGTGGGGCTGGGGCAGGGACGGGGAGGCATGCCACCCCCCAGACCCCCTGCTCCTGGAACTGGCCCTGGTGTCCACGCGGGGCAGGGGCCCCACCGCAGCCCCCTCCAGGTGCTTCTGCGCCAGCCCCCACCCCATCCCACGCCCCCTGCCCCCCAAGCTGGGACCCTTCAGGACAGCCATTGGGGGAAAGGGCCAGGCCAGCTCTGGGCTGTCACTGCACATACCTAGGGGTGGGCTGGAGTCCCAGCAAGCTGCTTGTCAACAAAACAGTCAAGATTCCATAGAATCACAGTTCGGTTTATTTGGAAGTCTTACTGAGGACTGAGGACTGCGGCCAGAGCACCCTTCAGAGAGGTCCTGTTCACACACAGGTGTCAGACGACTCAGAAGTCACACTGAGCAGAGTCAGGTCAGGTGTGGGGGTCACAGATGACAGAGGCGCAGGCTCTAATCCCGTCAGACGTTGTCTTACTCGCAGGACAAGGTGAGGGCCGGGGTCATTTATCTTTTAAGGAGCACAGTGACTCAGGCACGAGACGTGGGGGCTGTGTGCTCCTTCGTGTTTCGTCTTCAGAGCGTTTCCCTGGAGAGCTGCGCGGCCGCGGCATCGGGGGCTTGTGAGATTATGCTGGCGAGGAGATGAGCAAACGTTGGTCTTACATCTGCTACTTTGTCTCACATGCTGGAAGGTCCTTGGTGTGACTGTAGGACAGGGCTGAGGGGCCCATGGCACATGCCTGTACCCCACATGTGCTGCAGGTTCTGCTTTAACTTAAACTCTAGCCCCTCCGAGGTTCATTAAACCCCAAGCCAGTGACAAAGCTTCCCAAGAGGCTGAGAACCGCCACCCCTGAGTTACACACTGCCTCTGCTGTCCTCCTTCTTCTCCAAAGTCAGGCCTTACTGGAGGACTCGGTGGGGTACCGATCAGTTTCTGCCAGGCCCTTGTGGGGGTGCTAGGTGCAGGCAGATGCGGATGGACCCCTGACCCTCTGTGAATCTGGGGCTCAGGTGAGTCCTCAGCAGGGGCCTCACTCCTGTCCCCACCCTGGGCCAGGTCACTGCTGGGCATCTAGAGAGTCGGGGTGAGGGGGACTCCTCAGAAGCCACTCACAGGCTCAACTACACAGGGAAAAAGATGCCAATGACCAAAAGCAGGAGTGAAGGCAGGGACATTCCTAAGGACCTCACAGACATAAAAAGAAAATGCCACGAACAACTGTTAGGTAACATGGACGAGGTGGCCAAACGCCTGGAAACACACAAACTACCGACCGACTCAAGGACAGGAACCCGGAACAGACCCGTAACAACAGAGATTGGATCAGTAACCAAAGCCCTCCCAAAGGCCCGGGACCAGATGGCTTCACTGGTGAATCCGCCAAAGGTTCTAACCAGAATGAACACCAATCCTTCCATTCCAAAAAGTAGGGGAGGGATCACTTCCTAGCTCACTCTGTGAGTCCGGTATTGCCTCGCTATCAAAGCCAGAGGAAGACATCAGAAAACTACAGATCAGTATCTCTTATAGACACAGATGTAAAGATCATCACCAAAATCCCAGGGAATCAAATTCAGCAGCATAGTAAATGGATTATACGCCACGAACAAGTTGGATTTATTCCAGAAATGCAAGGTAGCTCAGTGTATGAAAATCAATCTCAGTAATACTCATTAATAGAATGAAGGAAAAAAATCACATGCTCATTTTAACAGGCACAAGAAAAGCATTTGACAAAATCCAATACCCTTTTATGATAAAAACACTTAAAAACTTAGGAATAGAAGGGAACTTCCTCAACCTGATTAAGAGCATCTATGAAAACCCCACAGCTAACATCGCACTCAGCGGTGAAAGACTGAAAGCTGTCCCCGAAGACTGGGGACAAGGATGTCTGCTCTCACCACTTGTACTCAACATAGCCCTGGAGGTTCTAGCCAGTGCATTAGGCAAGAAAAAGAAATAAACGGCATTCAGTTTGGAAAAGAAGTAAAACTATCTTTATTCAAAGATGACATGACCTTATACTTAGAAAACTCTAAAGAATACACAAGAACTATAAAAGATGATAAATGAGTATAGCAATGTCACAAGATACAAAAATCAACTCTATTTCTCTGTATTAGCAACGGATAATCTGAAAATGAAATAACACAACTCCATTTACAATAACATCAGAAAGAATAAGATACTTAGGAATAAACTTAACCAAAGGAAGTACAAAACTTGTGCGCTGAAAACTGCAAAGTATTGTTAAAGAAAATTAACGACCTAATTAAGTGACAAACACCCTGGGTCCAGTGATTCGAAGACTTAATACTGGTGACGCTCTCCAGGTTAATCTATAAATCTAATGTGACCCCCATAAAAATTCCAACTGCCTTTTTTGCAGAAATAGACAAGCTGAGCTTAAAATTGATAGGACATCGCATGGGACCTCGAATAGGCAAACCAATTTTGAAAAAGAACAAAGCTGGAGTATTCACGTTTCTGCATTTCAAAATTTCCTACAAAGCTGCGGCGATCCAAACAGTGTGGTCCCGGCATAAGGACAGGCACATAGACCCATGGAACCGAGCTGAGGGTCCAGACACAAATTATGGTCAGTTGACTTCTGAGAGTGGTGCCAGGACCATACGATGGAGGAAAAGGCCACGTACTGTGACTCCATCTACACGAGGTACCTAGAACAGGCAAGTCCATGGGACAGCAGCAGACCAGCGGGTGCCAGGGCTGGTGCAGCGGGGGAGCAGGGAGTGGCTGCTTAACAAAATTGTTCTGGAACTAGATAGCAACGATGGTCGCACAAGACTGTAAAAGCCAATGAGTTGTACACTTTAAAATGGCTGAAATGGCAAATTTTATCTCAAAATCAAAACTACTCACACAAAAACTACCTGCAAACTTACCTCCTGGCTCTGGCCTGCTCCTCATTGTGGGGGGCCGGGAAGGGGGTCCCCCTGCAGGTACTATCCACTCAGGAAACAGGCTTGAATCAGAGCTCCACCCCCACCCCCGTAGGCCAGGGTCATCCCTGCTAGAGGGAAGGGGCCGCTGGGGGCCTGCGCTCTGGTGGCCGGGGGTGGCACGAGGAGCTGCCAGCCCGGACAAGAGCTTTGTGGGAGACGAGACCTCCTTGACCTTCCAGTTCCATCCTTCTCAGCGGCGCGAGCACAGGCCGCAGCTCGCGGGCTCTCCGCGCCACTTCTCCAGACGACAGCCTTTCTCTGTCAAGGACTCGGCGGGTGCCAGGCTCCGCACCGAGCCCCTGACATCACCTTGTGGAATACCCCGGCCACCAGGACAGGCACGGTCCCCATGTGAGCTTCTGAGCTTTGACCCTGTGCTTCCAATTCCCCCCACCCCTGGTCCTGACGGAACTCTGCGGAGGGAAAGATCTGGAAGTTAGGACGGCAGATGGTGGAGCCAGCTGTGAGCCCCCCAGCCTGGCTTCTGTGGGAATGCCAGGGAGTGTGGAGGGGGTGGGCGGCAGGCTGGAGCTGAGCCCCCTTACCCCAGGCCCTGGGCACCAGGCTCGGGTGTGTCTGGGGCAGCCGAGCCCTCTGACTCAGCAGCTGGGTGGAATGTGGCAGCAGCCGCCTGGGGCCCCTGGCTGGGGGCCACGTTTCCCTTTCTTGTGAGCACCCTGGGGGAGGTGGCAGAAGTCTGGGCACTGCGGAGCCATGTGCAGCGAGCACCAGCTCAGACCCAGCAGATCCCGACTGCCAGCCCCACGCTCTGCTCGGGGGCAAGGCCACACCACCGCCAGCACTCAGCACAGGCTCCCTCGGCCCCCTGCCTGGGAACCTCCCTAAGGATCACGCCTGCCCCACCTGTGCCTCAGTGGGCCTGGGGACCAGTATGGGGAGAGGTGTGCCCAAGCCCGGGACCACAGGTTCCTTGCCCCCTGCCCGGGACTGCACTCCAGGACCACGGCTGTGCTCAGCTGGGGCTGCCCCCCGGAAGAGCCCTGGCCATGCCGGCAACATCCAGAGGTCTTAGGGGCACAGCTCTGGGGGCTTCCGCTATGGCCCTGTTCTCCCTCACATCCCAGACAGGATTTGGGGGGGCCCAGCCAGGAGGCAGATCCAGGCGTCATGTGCCCCTCTGACCACCAGACAGGTGCTGGACTCCCTCCGCCCAGGCTGTTTACTGGGATGACCGGGCGTCCACTGCCGGGCAAGAGACTTTATGCGGATTCTCATGCTCAACCCCCCAAACCTGCCGCAGTAGGAGCCTGTACCCCCAACAAGAACACAGGCTCTGGGCGAGGAATGGCCACGGTGCTGTCTCGTCAGCTGCTGCCCTGGGCCTCCCCCAGGAGGGCCTCAGTGCTTGCTGCAAATGGTCACATCTAGACCGGTGTGGGCCCCATGCACAGCAGTCCCCTGGGCACATGGCTGGGTCTCCTCTGCCTCTGTCACTGACACCTCCTTCCAACCTGACCAGGAAGCAGGACAGTTGTGGCCCACACAGCTGGCCTCACCTGGGAGTCTTTCTGGTGATGCCCCGCCCACTGGCCCACGGGGACTGTCACAAGGCCCTTCCTGTCTGCTGTGAGCGGAAAGACAGGGCTGGGGGCCGTCTCCCCCAACCCCAGCTGCTGCTGCTTTGGGGTGGGGCAGGGCGGAGCTCCCCCTTCCATGGTGAAGGGACCCCTTGGTCCACTGGGTAGGGGTCTTAAAGAAACCTAGACCCCTAAGAAAGGCCCGAGTGTCCAGGGCTGACAGTATGGCTCCTCCTTTGGCCGCTGGCCCTGGAGGCACGAGGGCCGGAGCCACCGAGCTGGGGCGACACTTGTGCCCTCGCGCTGCAAACGGTCCTGTGGGTCTGGCCCGCGGTGCGCATGGACAGCAGCCCGAGATGACCCGGCCAGTTCCTACTGTCCTTGTGCCCAAACCCAGCCCCACACCGTGGCGACCTCTGCCATGTCCCTAAGAGCTCTCCTGGGTGGGGGCTCCCTGTGCACCCATGGCTGTGACAAGCACAGGGGGTGTCCTCAGTCACAGGATGGGGACAGTGGAAGCCTGCGTGGGAGGGGCACACAGGTGCCCAGGAGGACAAGGCACATCATCGACGGGAGTTGGGACCTGGGCCAGTCCTCTTGCCCAAAGACCCCCCTTGAGGAGACACCTGTGGAACATGCTGGAACCTGCAGCACCTGATGGCACCTGCTCACCCAGCCAGCCCCAATGGGCCTCTCCCTCCTCCCTCGCCTGCTCTGCCATGGAGAGGGCTCCCCTGGGCTCTGCACCCACAGCCCCACTTGTCCTGGACTGGGCCCACTTCCTGCGGAAATTTCTAGAATAAGGCTGCACCATCAAGTGAGGGCAGCTACGTAGGCTGGGCCTCTTTCTGCAGCTCCGCCCCTGCGGTCCAGCCCTACAAAGGGGCTTTAGGGTCAGAGCAGTGGAGAGGGGACACGGCACCCTGCCCCACAGCACAGACTGCCCCGTGTGTCCCCACCCTTGGCTGAGATGAGGCTCCCCTCCTCCTCCTCCCAGGCCGCACAGCTGCACGATGGGTGGCACAGGTGTCGGGCCCGACAGACAGAAGGCGGGTACTGAGGCCTGGCCACCCCAGCTCGGACCGCTCCCAGGACAGGGCAGAGACGGCTCAGCATGGCTGCGCTGGGGCCTGGTTTACAAACGAACCCCGAAAAACAAAAGGAACGAGCAAGCATTGGCCGGTATGTTCGAAGGGGCAGGTGGAGCAGCAGCTGCGGTGCTTGTCCAGGCTGGCGGCCTCCAGGAAGGCAGTCTCCTGCGCTGTCGGGTCTGGCACTGGCCCGTGGGCTGTCCCCTGCTAAGGCACGCTGACCAGGGACCACCAGCTGATGCCAGGGCAGGGAGGGACGGTCACCTCCAACCCACCCCAAGCGGGGCTGTGTGTGCTACGTCCCCATGAGTGGTGCAGTGTGTCTTCAGGGACTGGGCACTCTACCTGCAGCTGTGGGGTGAGGTTTCCCAAAGTCCCTAGGGACCAGCCCCTGGCGGTGGTCACGGTCCCGAGGCCGGAGTTGGGTGGCCGGTGGCCTTTGCATCTTCATGGTGCCCAGCTCCACTCGGCGGCCAGCCTTGCCCTGCTGCTCTTGGGAGCCTGGCTTTGGGGCTTCCAGGTGTGTCCCGGGGTCTTGGCTGCGGTGCGCTGGGGGCCCGGCCGCACTGGTGGACTCTTCTGAGCCTCCTTCGGGGCTGGTCTTTGGCCCCTGTGCTTTCTGGCTCCTGGTCACGACACTGAGAAAGGAACAGCGTCAAATGCCAGCTCCAGCCTGAACTCCCCCTTGCTCCCCAGGCAGATCTGGGTCCCCAGGGCCTGCTGTGGGCCCAGGCAGGATGTGATGGCCGAACTGGGCAGCCCTCGACCCTGGGAGAGCTCAGCGGTCCCCGCCGCCGCCCCCTCCATTCTGAAAGCAGCTTAGGAAGCCTGGGGACAGCCACCGGCTCGGAGGGAAAATAAGCACAAAGGAAGAGCCGCTCCCGAGTGGCTCATCAGGAGAGGCCGGGCAGACCCCAGGCCTGGGGTGTCGGCAACCTCCACTCAGGGACAGGGAGCGGCTGCTGGGCGAGGAAGCTCAGATGCAAGGCCTGGAATCCACACTGCTGGCTGAAACCCGCTCCGCTGCTTATCAACGCTCTGTGCCTCAGCTTCCCCATCTGTCAAACGGGATCAGCCTCACAGCAAGGCTGCTAAAAGGATCGATTTAGAACAGGGCCTTGCGTTGTGAGCTGCGACGGCCTTGTGCCCGCACGGCCTCGCTCTGTCTCACGGGAACCGACAGGAGAGGAATGACCACACCTGCCTTGGGGGTGAGGACACTGAGCCTCAGAAGGTGCAGACAGCACCGCGGCTTGTGCACGGCTGGGTCGTGTCTGACCCCAGAGGCCATGCCCTTCCTGCAGAGCCTGTGCCTCGGTGCCTTACAGGTTAATGGGCTGAGAACGGCTGGGGCCAGCCCTGTTGGGTGGTGGGGGTGGGGCTGGGGCCAGACAGCCATGGTCTGAGGAGGGATGGTGTTTCTGGAGAGTTCTCGATAGACTCGGAGTCCACACCACGCTCCCCTCCGAGGACCTCTCCTGTGTCCCCAACCTGGCTGTCTGCCAGACGCCTCCTTCATGCACCTGCCCAGCCTCTCCAGACACGCACCTCTCCCGCCCGAGCGCTGGTGGCCCGGGGAGTTCCAGGGTCTTGCGGATGTACTCTCGGGAGCGGATGTCAGCCTGGAAGAGATGGGAGTGGTGCTGGGTCCTGAGCTGGACTTTGGACCACCCTCCCCGCCCAACAGCCTGACGCCGGCGCCTTCATTCCCTCCGAGGAAAGCCCACCGGGGTGCACGTGCTGCACGGACACCGCTTTCTGGGGATCGGGGCAGTGGCCCATTGGTGTGTGGGTGACAGGGCTGCCCAGAACCTCGGGGTCAAGGCCCTGCGACAGCAGTTTCCAAACCCACCCTGGCAGTCCCTGAGGGGCCTCAGCAGCTGCAAGCGGATGGGCCGAGGGTGGGGTCCTGGGTCTCCTCCCGGTGTCAGCTGGAGCTGCTCAGCTTTCACTGGGTTACAGCCTCTGCTTCCCTGCAGGTCTTGCTTCAGCCAAAGGTTTTCCTGCTAAACCCTCTTCTCCAAGGACTCTCAGCCCAGCCAGTCTGTCTCGTCTCCCCGACTTGTACCAGTGGCGACCCCTGTCCTGTCTCCCGGATCACCAGAATACAGAGAGCCTGTGGGCTGCAGGTGGGGACCAGGGCAGATGCCAGCGCGGAGCCATGGAACAGGGCTCAGGTCTCAGTGGGAAGCCCCTGAGCCAAGCTCAGAAGGGCTCAGATTAGCGTCAGGGCCCCATGACCGACAGACAGCAAGAGCTAATCCCTCAGACTGCTCCTGCTTCAGCTCACAGGGAGGGGTTGGTGGGCAGGTGCCCCATGAGGGAGAGGCGGCCCCTCCCACCTTCCCCTGCAGCAGCCCAGCCTGGCGGGCAGGAGGGCGCTGCGCCAGAGCGGCGGAGGAAGGGCCCAGACACCACGACGGGAGAGGGCAGACGCTGGCCCCACCACGCACGCTCTCCCAGGAGCTTCTGGAGGCAGAGTCAGGAGGGAAAACTGTTAGAGGCGAGTGGGCCCAGGAAGAAAATCTGCCACGAGCCAGAGCCGCCCTGACGGACAGGACCGTTGCCCGCTCCCGGCAGCGGGGAGGCTGCGGGCTCCCTGGTGCAGGGTGGGCGGCACGTCCTATCCATCGCTGGCTCTTCCTTCTCTGGGATGCAGACCCAGGATTTGGCAAGCTCTTCACAGTGCTGAGCACAGAACCCTTGCCCAATTTCTAGGTGCTCAAGGTACCTTACAGGCCAGCTGTCCCCTCCCTGGCAAGGACAGGGGCCACTGTACCTGTCGGGCAAATCGAGGCAGAGAGGGACAGAGGCCTGCCGCACTGCACCCAGCAGGTCTGCGGCAGAGCAACCTAGAGTTCCCGGGGCTGAAGGCTTGGGGGGGGTTTCTTGCCTTTTCTCTCAGGCCACACGGGTGGGTTGGAAAGGAAGAGGAAAGGCCTCCCGGGGAAAGGGGACACAGCTCCCAGACCGGCAATGCCTGGGATGGGGAGAGAGCGAGGCCAAGTGCCACGGAGGTGTGCGGGCTGCTGCTGCCCCCTGGAGGCCGCACTGCACGCTGCAGCCGGGAGGCCCAAGGCCCAGGAGGTGGGAGTGGCCAGGGGGCATTTCCATTGCGCTGCAAGCCCTGCCTCTCTGCTGGGTGGCCGCCAGCGCAGGCTGTGGGGCAAGGAGCGGGGAAGAGGGGGAAGCAGCAGACCATGGGGGCCCCTGGTCAAGGCTGAGCACAGCAAGGCCAGCAGGGGGCATCTTGCACCCAGCTGTGTCTCTCGCCAGGAAGGCTGAGTTCTTTCTCCGCGGGGCTGACAGGTTCACAGAGCTCTGACCCCCTGCATCCCAGAGCACCAGTTAAGGTGCTGGGTGCCCAGTGTGCCCACGCCCCTAAGTCCCCCGACTGGTGTCCCAGGTGCCAGTGCAGCAGTCCTGCAAGGGCGTCCTCCCTCCAGGCCCTGAGGGGCTGACTGGGGACTCTGGGACACTGCGCTGATACCAAATGATTCTCAAGCCACCCTGGTATCTGGCACGGGAGGCTCGGAGAGGCTGAGGCTGCATGCGGGGCACAGCAGATGACCTCCTGGGAGCTCCGTATCCTGGGGTCCACGCTCCTGCCTCTAGGACCCAGCAGGGGCCGGCCAGGCTCTCCAGCAAGGTGCTGTGGACCTGCCTTGCCTGGGCTCCTGTCCTCATGTCACTGGGCTCTGACCCCAGGTGAACTGATGGGGAGCTCCTGAAGGGCAGATGGTGGGGACCAAGAACCATGTCCCCCCACCACACCCCGTGGCCACCCACCCACCTGGCGCACGGGCTCGGGGATCCGGAACCTGCAGCAGTGGTGGGTCAGGCGCACGGCCGTCTCCAGGCCCGTCTTGTGGCCCACGGAGATATAGAGGGGCTTGGTGCTGTGGTCATGGCTCCTCAGGGCCTGTGACAAGGAAGGCGAGGACAGTCCTATGCACTGGCCACTGGGGCAGGGTCAGGACCGGCTGGGGCTCTGACAAAATGTCCCGGGCAGCAGGAGGGAGCCTGGAGGTATGGGGTGCTCTCAGGGAGCTTTCCTGCTCTCTGGGGACAGGGTGGGCCCCGCACCATGGTGGGTGGGGAGGAAACAAGTGCACACACCACATCCCAGGGCCACTGTGGCTGGGAGATGGGGCAATGAACACCATTAGACTGGGCACGAGTGAGCGCATGCGTGTCTGTGCATGCGCACATGCATGCGTGTGTGGAGGAGCCCCTGCCCAGGCCACCCTGCCTCTCTGACACAGGCCCCTGCTGGGGCATAGGGCCCGGGCCACGCACCATTCCCAGGACGGTCCCAGATCTTCCTGTCAGAGGGAACGAGTCTCCTCCAGCCTGCAGGAGCTGAATCTGGAAAACGGGAAAACACTTGGCAAAGCAGGTCTTTTCTCGGTGAAGAGCGGGCGGCGCGGGCTACTACCGAAACAGCAGCTGCCAGGCCAGGGACAGGAAGGGCCTGATCGCACACGGAGCCTCAGCGGGGCACAGCCGCAAGCCGGGGCAGCACCGAGCATGCAGGCAGTGGCGCGGTGGGGCCTGTGTCAGGGCACTGCCCACAGGCTTTGTCCAACCCTGGCGACAGGGGCTGAGGGAAGGCCCAGGGCCACAGCGCTGGCATGCAGAGGTGCCAGACTGACAGACACACAGGAGTCACCCGAGGCCCAGTGGGCCTCGGCCAGCGCTGAGGCCGCTTACTTCCTGCTGCTCTTTCTGCTTTGGGCATATTTGATTCAACTCAAAAAACCATATTTTGCGGGGTGGGTTGGCCCACTGAGCGGACCTTGGGTCCCTGTCAACCCAACAGACTCACTGAGCAAACGCTCCATGCAGGAACTCAAGAGCCTGGAGAATTAAGAGACGTGGTCTTTGCTCTCGGAACTTGCCATCCCGCAGGAGAGCCAGGTATGTCACTGGCTCCCACCAGAGGGGGCATCACGTTCCCAGTGCCAGCCTCGGGGACCCAGAGGAGGGAGACGTGGGCAAAGGCAGGGAGGAAGGGTGGTGGCAGCAGCTCCATGGTGTGTGGCACAGGGGCCGGGCCTGGAGACCACGAGCACCTGAGTGTCCAGGGGAGGGGACAGGTGGCTGGACTGGGGCAGGGTGGGAAAAGCACCAAGCACCGCTGGGACAGCTTGGAAGCCCGTCCTGTCCCCAGGACCTACTTGGGGCGCCACGGCAGCAGAGGTGAGGGGGACAAGAGAGGCAAGCACACCCACGAGGCAGGAGGGGAGCTCAGGGAGTCCCAGCACCGCCCACGGGACGCAGAGAGGAAAGCAGGGCGGCCCCAGGGACAGCGTGCGCAGGCCAGGCCACACCCGAGGTGTCCCCATGCCCAGGCCTTGGGCTCTGTTTACCTTCTCCTTGTGCAGGGCGCTGTTCTTCAGCCCGTCCACGTGCAGAAGTTTCTTGGCTACCCCAATGCAGGGCAGACCCGTAAGGACGCCAAGGTGACAGGCCACCCCGAAGCCTGCCAGGGAACAGAGGGTGTGGCTAGGGCGCGTGAGCCCTGCAACCTGGAGATGTGGGGATCGGACAAACCACAATCTCACTGAGAACTTGCCCAAGTGAGCAGAGGGCTGTGGATGGGCAGAGGGCCGGGGAGGCCAACCCGTGACCAGGCCACCCGGAGATGAGGCCCTTTTGCCCTGATTTCCCAGGTGTAAGGCTGGGCGGGGGGCGTGGCTGCCTCACTGGTTCGCTCGGGACACCTTGCCCCGTTTCTCCTCATTTTCTGGGCTCCACCTCCTCTCCCCTTAGCAGCTACCCTCCGGCCTCTGCATCTGGCCCCTCCACATCTGGGGCTCCTGCCAGGCGGCCAGCAGTTGTAGGAGCCAGAGTCCCGGCACCGCGTCCAGGCAGGCATGTGGCCACCCTTTGGCTCTGGACCCCCAGGCTCTGGGGACAGCCGCTGGGAGGCCTCGTCTGGGGCTGCAGCTGTGCCGTCCTCACGTTTGCATCTGAGGGTAGAGGGCCCAGCTCCCCCAGCACTGCTCCCTGGGCCACAGGTCCCGGTATCGGGGGGTGGGGTGGGGGGAACGGGCGCCACTGTCTGGTTGCGGATGAGGACCTGGCTGGCAGATGGGGGCGGGCAGCCGCGGGGAAGGCTACTCTGAGCTCGGACCCTGTGACGTCTCATAGTGGTCAGGTCTAAACTGGATGGTGGCACCTGGGCCAGTGCAGGGCACTGCGGTGGAGGCCGGGGGTGGGCAGGAGCAAGGAAGAAGGAGGGGGGTCATTTCCTGGGTGGAAAATTATGTCCTGACGGAGAAAATGAGCCAAGAAAGGAGCTGCGGGTGCCGGCTGGCCAAGGGCTCGTGGCACTTTGTGCAGGGTGTGCAGGGGACGTCAGAGGTGCCCTCCCTGACCCTCTCTTTCAGGAGCAGGATTACCTTGGTGGTGGAGCACCCCGTTTCCATCCACGAGAATGACCTGCAGAGCCACGGGGAGAGTCACAGGGTCAGCTGAGCTGCCCCTCGGCTCTTAATCCGGGCCGTCCCTGGGGTAGACAGTGGGGACTGCGCTTCTGGCACCCAGCTTTCTATCAGAGAAAATCTCACTCCTCTCCTCCAGAAAGCTCACGTGGTCTCTCCCTGCTACGGGGGTGGCAGCAGCCTGCAGGGGGCCTTCCTCCCCCAGGGGAAGCAGGGAGCCTTCCTCCTGTCCCAGGAACGTGGCACCTGCCTGGGGCACGAGGCCCGGCTCCTTCGCCTGCAGCCGCTGCACGGCATCCACCAGGAAGGGCACCTCTCGGAAGGCCAGGAAGCCCGACACGTAGGGGGCCGTCAGGCTGACCATGCGGCTCTCCTCGTACACCACCTGCCACAGGGCACACTGGTCAGCGGGCGGGCGTGACCCCCGGCCACCCGCCCCTCCCTCCACCCTGCAGGCCACCACCCCTTTCATCCTTCCATGCCAACAGCCCTCCCTCTCCCCCACTGCCCCCCATTGGCTGACAGGTTGGAAAGAAAGGACTAGGGGATGTGCCCTGCAAATCAGTGCTGGGAATTCACCTCGATGTCATTTCGAAGGAGCACCCCCAGGACCTGGTCTGTAGGAGGAGCCCTGCGTCTGTGTCTCTCTCCGGAACTTGGGTAAGGTTGGTGGCCAGCCTTGGCCAGCCCACCCCTTGCTCTCCTCGAGTCTCCTCCTTTGTAAATTAAAGTGGACACCTACCCTACCCCCCACCTCCGTGGGTTGTTGGAGGCTCAAAGAAGACAAAGTGCGAGAAAGCACTTGCACAAAGTACGGTGTGAAGAGCCAATATCGTATTTACACTATGCAGGGCCCTGGGGGAAAGGCCATGTCTTCAAAGAGGTTGCCAGAACAAGGCAGGCAACACTGGCTTCATGAAGAGATTTCAAATAACTCAGAAACAGCACAGGTGTGATCTCAGAGTGAGACAGTCTGAAAGGGAACAGGGGTCCCAGTGGACAGGAGTCTAAACAGAACCCTAAGGCTGCAAACACTCCCAGAGAGGAAGGGGAGGATGCTGTGGCTTGGTGGCGCCCAGGATGGCAAATCACAACTTCCTCTCCTCCCGAGGCCAGGGCAGTAATTAAATACAACTCAGAGAACTGATGACTGTATTCTCATGGAGGGCTGGAGCGTGTCCTTTCAACACTGTCATCAGTAGCTCACAGGAAACTTATCAATGACCCAAAGTGGGGAGGGTCCAGTCCCAGGACTGAAAAGAGAACTTGGATTTACAGTGAGCCCAGCAGGCTGGACCGCTGAACCCCCTGTGAAAGGTGACTTTTCACAGGTACACACGTGGAGTTCAAGCGTGGTCTGAGTTCCCATAGGACGACGGTGGCTGTGTATGTCCAAACCTCCCTGCACACGTTCCAAAAACCAGAGAGATCAACAGGAGAGGAGAACCCTACCCCATAACCTCTGCCCGCGGCGTAAGGAGGGGACGAGGTACCACGGTGGCGTGCACCTCCGTGGGGAAGGACGTGGCCGGGCAGCCCAGGCGACAGCAGGGCGTGGTGGGTCCTGATCAGGACCGTCAGAATGAAGACCACGGTACAAAGTGACCAAGGAGGGACAATTCAGACTGAAAGTGCAGTAAGAGCCACTGAGGAGAGAAAATGAAATGTAAAGAAAGGTTGAAAGCCACGGAGCAAGCAGGCAGGCGGAGAAGACCCGGCGGACACGGGACGAATGAAGTTGTGTGGCGCCAGCGCTCGAAAGCAGAGTCCGGCCGCACTCCCAAAAGAAAAGGAGCCACCGCACGCCTGGGGAAACCGATCCGCAACAGTCAACTCGAGAGGAATCTCAGTGGGGAACAGGAGTGAACAAAACAGGCAACAGACTGAACAAAAATCCTACAGTGACATGTTTATGTCACAACGGTGAATGTAACATGAATGTTAAAACTCTGCAGGCCAGAAAACAAAATGAAACCAGCTTCTAGAGACACAATAGGGACAAGCGGGGTGTAGCCCCCGGCTCCTGCTGCTTTCCTTGCCGTGGCTGAGAATCACAGAGTGCCTTGGCCGCTCTGAGACCCGGCCAGCGGCAGGTTTTTCCCGGCAGGCTTGAACATTCCCAAGCCTGGTGAAGGGTATCTAGGTTGTTGCCTCAAAGCGCTGACAGCAACTGGCCTCGGCCTCGAGTCAATTCCTTAAACCCTCAGAAAACTCCCCCCCTGAACCCCTGGCGTGGACACACCCGAGCGGAACACTCCTTTCTCTCGCTGTCTACCTGGAGGACACACTGCAGCCCTCGGTCTGTAAGTTCCCTAGTAAATGGTTCGGACGGATGCCCTGGCATTCACTGCTTCTCTCTTGGGGAGCCCAACTGGCCCATCTTGGGACAACACGGGGCACTCCCTTGTGGGAATGCCACCGCTGCTTCTGGGGAGATTTCAGCTGTAGGCTTGGCAGGATGAAACACGGGGAGATGTGAACATGTAACGGGGTTCAGGTGACGTTGTGGGATTACTATGGTTTTTCACAGGTGTGATAATGACACTGCAGTTATGCAGGAGAATGTCATTCTCAGGACAGGCCTGCTGATGTATTCAGAGGTGAGCTGTCACAACTGCTGGGATGTACTCTCAAATTGTTCAGTAAGCACACACACACACAGACATAAAATATGGCAAAATCAGCAACAGTTAACTCTAAGCAGAGGTATATAGGTTTTCAATGTACTTTTTTTTCAATTTTTTGGTATGTTTGTACATTTTCAAATAAAAAATCTGGGAAAAGAAGAGTCAATCGTGCAATTAGTGTGTGGGCCAAATCTGGAAGGCCAGTGACCTCTGAGAAGATCTGACAGTTTCAACATAAGCCAATGACACGCCCCCTAAAAGGCTAACAGTGTTTTCAGCTGCACTGACAGAAATGGTGTGTGAATGGCAGGTCCACTGCACTGGGTTGAACTAATTTGAGGTGCTGTGTTCAATTCTGGGTGCCAGGTGTAAAGACGGACCCTGCTAACAAGGGCACCAACGGCCATCCGCGAGTGAAGGACGGGAACCCACTGCAGCCTTTCGGGACGGAGTGGACGAGGAGGGGAGTGCGGAGCTGTTTCAGTGGTGGGGGGTGGGGGGATCTGTTCTGTGTTTTGCGGCCTGAAGGCAGAATCGACGGGCAGGACGCAGACGAGAACGTTACAGCTCCCCATGGAGGAGAATGAGCTGGCCGTGCTTCAGGGTCCAGCCAGGGCATGGCCATGTCGTGAGGCTGTGGCTGTCAGGGATGCTGAGAAAAGGGCTCCTGAGCACGTGGAAGGCGGACAGTGGCGCCCCACTCCAGCCTTGCTTCACAACCACAGGGAAGCTTGTTTTAAAAAGCTGACCCCCATGCTGGACTCTGGAGATTTTCTTCCCCTAATAAGTGGGGTGGGGCTCTGGAATCTGTATTTTTTTTAACAGCTTTCCTGAGATTTAATTTACACACCACAAAATTCACTTGTACAAAGTATATAATTCTGTGGTTTTTGTATTTACAGAGCTGTGCAACTATCACCATAATCCAATTTTAGAACATTGTCCTTACCCCAAAAATAAGCCTTGTCCCCACTAGCAGTCACTCCCCATTCATGCAACCCCCTAGCCCTAGGCAACCACCAATCTACTTTCTGTCGCTATGGATTTGCCCATGGAATCTGTATTTCTAAACACTTCCAGGCAATGCCGATTCTTCAGGTCCATGGTCAGGCATCTGAGAACAATGGACTAGGATATTCCAAAATCCTTTCCCTGGCTAAGCTTTCACAGCGCAGGACGACAAACGCCGACTAAATACCCAAGTAGCAGGCACTCTGCTTGGGGGTATGACCCTACCCCTGAGAACCTACAGTCAGAGGGAAAAACAGAATTGTCAACAGCTCGCTTTAATGCGACGTGAGCAGTGCTCTAACGGCCCATGCACTACAGAGGCCTTGGACGCAGACAAGGGGGCGGTTAATTCAGAGCCAGGGAGAGTTGGAGGGAGAAGGGAATGCTGCGCTCACCGCTTTCCACACACGCACTCATTTATTCCCCCGCCCTGTGAACTGGGAATCAATACCATCATCTTCCTCAAGTTACAGAAGAGGAAGCAGAAGCCGAGTGGTGGGGGGGCAGTGGCAGAGCTGGGGCACGAGTGTGGGGGATCTGGGTCCCAAGACTGCGCTCTGACCCCAGGGCTAGCCTACACACTGGCCAGGGGACCTCTAGGGGCAGGGACCACCAAATACCCAGATCGGAGCCCACAGTGGGCACTCGATACATCTGTGCTGAATGTGGACTGAAAGGGACCTTCCAAGTAACGCACAAAGCCGCAGAGGCAGGAAGATGCCTGCCATCCTTGGGAGCAGGCAGAGGAGCAATGACAGGGGAACCACCACCAAAGCTGAGGATCGGCAAAGGTTTCCCTGTCAAACGCGTCTTTAGCCAAGGCTTCCTGAGCTGTTGGCCCTAAGAGAATCACGTATCTATCTCAGAAAGATTCAAGTGTCTTCTACGTGCCAGGCATTGGGCTAGGTGCCGAGGCTACCACTGGCAGGTAAATGACATGGTTTCTACCATCGTGGAGTTTACATTCTGATAAGGGAGACAGGCCAATTCCATTCTAGTGTGACAAAGAAGTAGTAAAGGGTTGCTATTAGAGGGTCTGAATGCTTGTGTCCTCCCAAATTCATATGTTTAAATCATATCCCATATGGTATTAAGAGAGGGGGCCTTTGGGGAGGTGACTTTATCACCATGTGAGGACACACTGAGAAGTTAGCAGTGTGCAAGTTTGCCGAGGGTCTGCACCAGGACCAGACTGCTGGCACCCTGACCTCAGACTTCCAGCCTCTAGAACCGTGAGAAATAGATTTCTGTTGTAAGCTTCCCAGCCTAAGGTACTTTGCTGCGGCAGCCTGAACGGATGAAGATGAGGGTGCTGAGCGGCAGCTCCTGGTCTGGTGGGATGAGAGGGGGGCTTACTGGAGAGAGTAATGTCTAAACTGAGCCTAAGAGATGAAGAGGAGTTATCCAGGTGAAGAATATTCCAGGAGAGGAAACACTACTGCAAAGGTCGGGGTGTGGGAAGGGTTGAAGGTGGTGGTGACAGCTGAGCCCATAGCACCACATTAAGCAGGGGACAGATCACCAAGGGCTTTTAAGGCATGGCAACAAGAGTGAACTTCATTTACCATGAGGTCAGGGAAGGGAACTGAAGTGTGGTGCCACAATCACACTTGCTTTTTAGGAAAATCACTCTGCCGCCAGTACCGAGAAGGGACCGCCTGAGCAACTCTTGAGGCTGGGCACACATGAAGATTCTGCTCAGGAACCTACAAGAGGGGTGATGGTAGCACAGGAAGGGAAGGGGGTTGAGAGGATGCAGCCAAGGGGACAGATTTCAGTGACATTTAAGACGCCGAAAAAAGGGAGCTAGTGAGCAACTGGACATTGAGGGGAAGGGAGGGGCCCAGGAAGACAGAGATTTCCGGCTTGGGGAACTGGGGGTGTGGTGCTGCTGGTCACTGAGATGAGGAACCCAAGATGACAAGCAGACTTGGAAGTAAAGATCATGAGTCAATTCTTAACAATCACACAATTTCCTTAGTTTTTGCCTTCTTTCCCCCTCCAAGCCTCCCCAGCCTATTAATGAAAGCCTACAAAATGAGAAGCGGGGTTCTGCCCTGGCAATGCTCCCTGTCCTGCAGCCCGTCTCTGAGCTGCGACTAACCTGCGCCGGCACCCACCGAGGGGCCGGCCCTAGCTCAGCATCCCTTCCGGTTACCTTGAGCTCAGGGTAGCTGAGCACCACTAGGGAGGCACAGGCGCTGACACTGTCCCCTTTCACGAAGGACACGTCAACGCCCCCGACCCTCTGCAGGCCCGAGAAGGCGGGGTCCCGCTGCCACGCCTCGGTGTCCCGGTCTACGACGTGGGCCTTCAGCCGGGCTTGCTCCCTAGGAGGACGGAAGGTCAAACCGGGCCTAGGGTCCCACCCCAGGCTCCCCCACTCCACCCCTGCGGCCGCGGCGTCCTCCCGTTCCGACAGCCAGTCCCCCGGGTCTTAGCCCCTCTCCTTCAGGGGAGGGCAAGGGACTCGCCGGCGAGGCCACAGCAGCGCCCGCGCCCGCGGACTACAACTCCCGTGGGCTCTTTCGCCCGCGCGGCAGCGGGCCGGGCGCCAGCCGCTCCGAGTCCACAGCAGGGGCGTTGCGAGGCCGAGGGGTCCGCGAAAGGCCGTGTGGCCTCAGCCCCCGGCGCCTGCTCGTCGCCCGACCCCATTACCGTGTCCAGAGCGACAGAGTTTCCTTCGGCGGCCGATCAGCCGCCTTCTGAGCCATGCCTCGGCCCGCACGTCCCTTCCGGTAACGTCACTTCCGGGAGCGCCTTGCGCAGGCGCCGCCCTCCCTCGTTGCCTTGGAGGCGCTGTGGCCGCTGCCGCCAGGGGCCGCTTCCCAGCGGCGGGACTGCCAGCCGTGGTCCTCGGGCACTCGTGGCCGCCTCGCGGAGGCCCTGCGTAGTCACACACGCACACGTCCGCCCTCAAGTTTCTCCCTCGAGCCTTATCGCCTGGGGCCCCGGGACGGCTGGAGCCCGGATGAGTGACCCGCGCGAGGAGCCCCGGGCCGCCGGGTCCCGCCCCCACAAAAGGACTGTCCCCAGAATACCCTGCAGAGAGGGTTTTGTCAGCATTTGCTCTCCTGGGGAAAAACACTTTCCTGGTGCTTGTTTTTTCCAGCTGGAAACGGGATTCATAATGCTTGAGTGTAAGCTTAATTAACTAACGTGAGGGGATTAGGGAAGCGCAGAACGCGATATAAATGCTAATCGTGGCTCGGATCCATTGTTATTCAGCCCAAGGCTTCAGGTTTTCTCCATCCACCTCCCCAACTGATAAGCAACATTACGCTTAGCACCTAATGTATTCAATCAGGGACGTTCTCCTTTAGCACACTAGCGGGCATGTGCATGCTAGACGGGGGTAGCTTTACCTACTTGGCTGGCCCTTTGAGCTGACATTTTCTTCCCAATGATTGCTTATTACTGGAAGTTGGTTTTTAAGTTGGAATTGCCTGAACACATGGGAATAACTGAAATAGCTCATGGCTGTCTCGGTTAACAAATGACAAAATCTTGTAACCATTAGATAAAGGTAAATAATTTGCACACACAATAATGCCTTCAAGGGGTCAATGATCAGTTAAGATTTTCAGGTAAGTCACCGCCAACATAGGGCTGAAAGGAAAAATAAGTGTGCTATAGGGAGATGTCCAGGGAAATGGATGTGGGTGAGTGAAAATGAGTAGAGGGGTTGGGAGGGTTGGAGATGAGGCATCTAAGTTTCTTAGATGCAAGTGGGTATCATACGAAACGAGTTACTACCTGGGGTCTGGAACAGAAACTGTGGGGTGAGGAGGCAAGTCTGGCGGCAGGACAAAGTGCGTCTTCCTTGGTAGGCCAGCACGGCTCTGCTAGCTGTGGCGCCAGACCACAGGTTTCTCTCCTGGAGGAACCTTTTTCGTCTTTGGAAGAGAAAATGCAATTTTCCACTTTTGAGTGGCATTTTTACCACTCAAACATAATAGTGAGCCTTCCTGCAGCCCACCCAATCCCTCACTACCTGTATTTCCTACTACGAGGCACTCCTCCCCCTCCCACAACCCAAGGCATTGACAGGAGTTAGCTCCCGTCCCAGCCAGAGTTGCTGGCTGCAGCTCTGCTGCTTCCAGTGAAGTCATTTAAGGCCGGGCACGGGACAGCTTCACTCCAGGACTCCACTCAGCTTGTAAGTCAGATCGGCCACGGGGAGTGGTGCTGAACTCCCCCGTGGACTCACAGTTCTGCTATCCTTCTGTCCACCATCTCACATTCTAAACCAGAATGTGCATTTTCTGTCCTGAACCTTCCAGTTCATGGATACTTCTGCAAGACCATTTCCATGAAAAACCGAAACCCTTCCCAAAAGCCTAGTTGATGTCCATGTGGCATGAATAGAAGCTCTGCCTCCAAAGAGAAAGATTCCTTAGCAGCAAAGCTCAAGTTTATTAAAACAGGTATGACAAGTATAATAAAATGTACTTTTGCCTGTGGTAGGCCAGTATATTTTTGTATAAACAACATAATACTAGATATGACAGTTAAGGCTTTGAAGCATAACATACAAAATGAAACATCTTAATTAAAAACGTTTAATAAAGTGGAGAAAAATTCCCAGGCCAAAGGGGGATGGGGAAAGGCTTTCATAGCAAGAGATTGACACCTGACTCCCACCTGCTAAGGTGTGGCACAGTGAGAAACTGGGTGTGAGCTGCCACCCGATGGCCAGGGTGAGCTTAATGCCAGCTCTGAGGTATCAAAGGAGTTCCAAGTACAAGTTGAAGAGATGAAAACAAGCCAACCCCAACTCCCCACGTCTATTAAATAGGCAGTCCAGGAAGCAGATGTCTGTGGGGAGTGGCTTTGCATAGTTCAGAATGATAAAACAATCACAGGTTACTAAATGCAAGTGGACATTGTACGAAATGAGTTACTACCTGACTCCATCAAACACTGAAGCATATATCAAAGTAACGGAAATGCCGGTCCTTCTGCACCTGCCTCCAGTGGTGCCCCAGGTGTGCATGGCCGTGTCCTAGACAAGCATTTTGAATTTCTGTAGCTTTCACTCCCTGTAGCTTTCACGCCCAATTTCAAGTTGATTGAATCATTAACTCATTTTAAATGCATATGAAGACTATTGCCTCTAACTTGTAAATAGTTGCTGTTCTGATCTCAGTGCGAGTGGGTACTGAGCTACCTAGGAACAAGGATTAGTCTAGAGGGGTCATAAGTATCAAAGCAGATTTGTCGGGGAGAGGGGAGAAAGGTAACACAATGAGAAAAGCAGCACAAGATCAGGGCTACCTGACTATTTTCTTTCTTCTTTTTCAGAAATTGAACTGGTTTTGTACTCTCTCTGAGTCTTAGTTTTTGTGCCTTGGCTGAGACCCAAATAAAGGCCTAGATATTCATACACTCAGGGAAGTTGAGATCACACTGAAACTGCATGTTCATTTGGCATAATGCTAGCCAATCAGAAACTCCCCACAGAACTGCCAAAACCATGCCTTTGATTCAAGTTTACATTCATCAGTGTTCACTTATAATTTAAAAGTGTTAGAACTGTAAGGACCTTTGGCCATCAACCCACTCCCTTCATTTTGTACGTGAGGAAACTAAGACCCCAGAAGTGTCCCTGATGCCCGGCCCGGAGCTGTTCACAACGCAGGCTTTTTGGCTGTCACCCTCTGAGATGTGGCAGTGACTCACGCGGGTCTGGCGAGATCTTGTTAGTTTGGCCTTAAGGCACTTACAAAATGCCCTGATTTTTCTTGTATTTGTGAGAAGACAAAACAGTCTAGTACTTTTTCACATCTTCTTGGAAACCCAGACATATCTGTATAGTACTCAGAATTTAAGGTCATGGAAGAAAGAAGAAAACCAGATTCTTTCCTGTGAGTGTAGACTAAATTAGAAAAAAGCTAAAAGCAAAATTGAGGACCCTGTTTCTTCCCTGCCTCTAACTATGCAGTAGTCTGCGGAGGGACCCGTGGCTGAGGAAGTGCCAGAGGTTCCAGACAGGGGCCGTCACTGCATGTGAGGCTGAGACGCTTCTTCGTCTCTCCCGGGATGTAAGCGACCGTGGTTTATTTCCAATTTCATGTAGTCGTCATTGGCGGCTCCTAGCGACCAGTTTTGATGGGATGAGGACGTTCTGGAACACACACTTGGTTCAGAAACAGCTCGGCTTTCGGAAAGCTGTCAGCTCACACGGCACATCCTGGTCTTGAATTTCGTGCGATGCCGACAGCTTTCTGCCCGAGCACCCGCAGAAGCAGCGGGCCGGGATGGGATCCGGGCCACAGGTGTGGGGGGAAGAGCCTTGTCCCCCCAGTCTCACCAAAGGCAGCGCAGAGCAAGTGACTCTATCTCATCTGTCGATCCCGTTTCAGTCCCGCAGCCATTTTCCACACGCAGACACAATTCGAGAGCAGGATCTCTTCCGGGAACTGATACTCCATCTCAGGAAGGATTTCACTCTCTTTAGTGTCCATGTAACTTACCAGAGTGTCTCGCAGGCTGAAAAACCAAGAAGAAGGGACAGCATTTAAAAGTCTCCCAAGGCTGGGCGCGGTGGCTCACGCCTGTAATCCTAGCACTCTGGGAGGCCGAGGCAGGTGGATCGCTCAAGGTCAGGAGGTTCAAGACCCGCCTGAGCAAGAGCGAGACCCCCGTCTCTACTAAAAAATAGAAAGAAATTATCTGGCCAACCAAAAAAATATATATATAGAAAAAATTAGCCAGGCATGGTGGCACATGTCTGTAGTCCCAGCTACTCGGGAGGCTGAGGCAGGAGGATCGCTTAAGCCCAGGAGTTTGAGGTTGCTGTGAGCTAGGCTGACGCCACGGCACTCATTCTAGCCTGGGCAACAGAGCGAGACTCTGTCTCAAAAAAAAAAAAAAAAAAAAAAGTCTCCCAAATAACATAAGGGGGAGCAATCAGTTTTTGCTTCTTCCAGTCCTCAGTAGAATGACAGTGTTTATTAAGACCCAGCAATACTGAGGGTCAGCTACAGTCGGCCAACTACCGAGTCACTGCACTGGGACACTTGGCACACAACTGTGGCTTCCCACGAGCAGCAGACAGCACCACAGAAATCTGTGGCACTTGCCTCGACGGTGGCCTGTCAGATGACGTTAGGCACTTTAGTAACAGGGTATTTATTTACAGGGCCGTATAAAAAAGCCTCACCATTAAAAAAAAGCTTGTCTACCGTTTCATGTTTTATATTAATAAAGATCGTAAATTCTCCAGGAAAGGTATCATTTTTTCTATATTAAAAGTCCAGGATAGTAAAGATTTATTGAATAAGTTCAAATAATATAAACGTATATAGGTATATGCCAGATAGCATCATAGAAGAAAATAGCAAATATGAAATGTATTAGTGATGAAAACTAGAGTTTGATTATCTGTTTTTAAAAAACAGTAAAGTTAAATCCTTACTTCACACTACACATATAAATCAATTGGTTAACAAAATAAGTATGCATTATAGAACTATAAAAGCACAAGAAGAAAACAAGAGGATGTTTTATAACCTTGGGATAAGGAAACCCTTATAGGTGTATTTTCCTATGGAGACGTTATAGGAGAATTCTATTAAATTTGACTTCATGAAATTAAAGCCTGAGACAGCGTTTGTAACACATAACATAAAAAGACTAATCTCTGTTCTATACAAAGAGCTCTTACAAATCATTAAGAAAGAGATAAAGAGCCCGGAAGAAAAATAACCAAAAGATACCAAGAGGTAATTCAGAAGAGGATATACAGACGGCTGATAAATATAAAATATGCTTAGCCTCACCAGTCAATCAGGAAGTACAAGTGAAAGTGAGATACCATTTTTTGGCCATTAGATTGGTAAATACGTAAAAGCTGGTAATACCTTGTGTTGGGTATTCTCACACACTCTTTTAGACATTGGTGTAGCTTTTTCTATCAAATTTAAAATGCATCTTTCTTTGAAACAGTTAAGTCTACTTGTTAAAATGAGAATATAAGACGGCCGTAATTATTTCCTAAAAAACCCAGTGGAGATTAAAACCAAAAAGCAAGTCCTCAGGTGCTCTGGTCATGGCAAAACAGCAGGAAATGGGACCTGCGGCAGGAAAAGAACGATTTCTGCGTCTACGGAAGGTCACGGAGACACAGCAGAGCGCTCGGTACCCGCCCTGCCCGGCAGGTGTGCAGATCCGCACCTCCACTCAGGCTTGAAGCTGTCCTCGACTTGGGGGTTCCTCAGTTTCAAGACCATCATTTCGTGGAGTTCCAGCAGGAAGGTGTCCAGGCCGATCTGATTCAGGAAAGTGCTGAGCAGCTTAGCATTTTCTGGGCTGAGATTCTCTTTGTACTTTGAACTGATTTCCCTAAATGGCTCCTGAAATGAAGGAAGAACGAATGAGAAACTAGCCTGCGAGGAGAGGAGCGCAGCTCCCTCCATCCAGGGAAGAGACAGAGGCCGACTCACTTTGTTCAGTCGCAGCAGCTGCTCAGACTTGTAGGCGGAAAGGAGCTGCCAGAGGGCAATGGCGTGTTTTAACTGACACCTGTTCAAGGCCTGGAAGAGAAACGGCATCTCTGAGCAGGAAAGGCCTCGCACCCCGACTCCCGCCGTGCCTCGGTGAACCCAGGTGCCATCCAGGTAGGCATTTTTCTCTTCATTTCTGCTCTGTGCTCGTCTGATTTCCCGCATGATGAAGGCCGTCTCTGCTCCATCCACTAATGCACCTGCCTGTCTCTGAAAAGGGCTCTTCCTCCTGCAGCCTCCCGCAGTCCATTGGCATCGTGCGGTTTGCTCCTGTCTGCGTGTGCTCTGTCTAGACTGCCAGCATTGTGAGTGTGTGCGTGTCCCCACTCCTCACAGCGCTCTCTGTTTGCACTGTGGACCGACTGGGTGAGGGGTTGCTTTTGCCTCCCCTGCCTCCCCCTCCTTGTCGGGGGTGCCTAGACTGATGCTTCCTGAATGGTGGTATTCCTAGCAGGAGGCAGGGAGACCAAGGTGAGGGGCAGCGCTGATTTCCTTGGAAGAGAGGCTTCCTGTGAGACCCACCTTTAGCACAAGCGCCATCTGGTCACCCATTCGCAAGACGTCTTGGACATACACATTCAAGCGCATGTTTGGATCCCCGCCAGCCGTGCTCAGAAACCCCAGAGTGACTTCTACGATGGACAAAGCTTCGCAGGTATCGCTGTAGGACTGCAGCTGTCCACTGATGGCACTGATGGCCGAGTTGGGGAGGGAGTTCTGGGAAGTCAAAAGCAGGAGAGAGGGTCTATAGGCTGGACCTCTGGTTTCTCACTACCTGGTAAGAGAGCTTAGCTTCTTCACTTCCCAAGCCCAAGGTGGGACAAACTCTGTAATAGTCACAGTTGACACTTGGTCCTCACTAAGTGCCAGGCAGTGTTCCAGACAGTTATAGAAATGGACACGAGCTCAGTGAATGCTCAGAACAACCCTGTGGGATGACAAGAGACACACAGAGGTGTACCCCTCAATGTCACACTGAGAGAGCAGGAATAACTAAGTCCTGTGGACCGTTTGCTTCAGCATATGTGGTCACGACATCACTAAGAACTAACCCCACGAGCTGTCAATCTGTTGACACTCAACAAGAAAACATGCCGATTTGCTGTCTTGCTTCCCTCTGCAAAGAGCACTGGGCTTGTAGGGAGGCCGCGGAAACTGCTGCTCCCAGAAAACACGGGGCCGGGAGGCTACCGTAGTCCTAGTATGATGAAAGTGCTCTGCTAAGGCAAAAAGCACTGTGCAAATGACAAAGTTTAGTGTGACCACCTGTGCCATTTTGTTCTTGATGTCCACAAAGAGATGTTCGTAGTTCCAGTCATGTCTGTACACCAGAGTGGGTATTCCCTAAATTGAGAAAGAAAAGAAAGAGTTTTTGGAAATTAAATCCATTGTAGAGGTTTCCATCAGATGACAAATATATTCTTCAGCAGTCACTCAGCTGTAGTACACGCTATTCAGCGTGTTACTGGGCAGACCAGACCACTCTCTCTGGTTCCTGATGTCTGTGTTTGATCCACAGTCTAAGAAACAACAGCACCACAAGGAATCTAGCCAGGACACCATGGCCAAGCAGATATATATATATATATATATTTTTTTTTTTTTTTTGGAGGCAGAGTCTTGCTCTGTTGCCCGGTAGAGTGCTGTGGCATCGGCTTAGCTCACAGCAACCTCAAACTCCTGGGCTCAAGCGATCCTCCTGCCTCAGCCTCCAGAGTAGCAGGGACTACAAGTGTACGCCACCATGCCTGGCTAATTTTTTATATTTTTAGTTGCCTGGCCAAATTTATTTCTATTTTTTAGTAGAGAAGGGGTCTCAGTCTTGCTCAGGCTAGTCTCGAATTCCTGAGCTCAAGCGATCCTCTAGCTTCGGCCTCCCAGAGTGCTAGGATTATAGGTGTGAGCCACCACACCTGGCCTCCAAGCAGATATTGTCATGTAGAATAACGTAGCTTTGTTCACTACAAGCAACACTGGGGACATGGGAATGTGAAGGTGTCTCATTCACGGATTCCTTCAGTAACTACCGGGCACAGACCATTGACAAGGCAGTCACTCTGCCAGACAACAGATATCAGAATGAGTTAAAAACAGCCTTGGTTCCAAGCAGTTCCCAGCCTAATTGCGGGCACTAAGGGGACTAAATACACTTAAATACAATGTATCTGACTGGAGCTGGAAGGAACAAGTGCTGTCCAGGTGAAAGGACAGAGATGGGAAAGTGCCCACTGTGCTAATCCACCCCTAGGGTCAGGGGACACAGTGCAGGGAAGGGAGGAGGTGGCTGGCGACGGGCTGGGAGGGGGCCCAACTCCAGGGCCTTGCATGCCAGAGCCCGATCCGTACGCAGTGGGAGGCCAGGCCGTTCACCAGAGCATCAGGGGTCTGGATCTGGGCTCTACGAACGTGCACTGAAGGGGACGGAGCTGGGGTCCCGTTAGGCGCTACAGTGGCAGTCTGCCGTGAGGATGGGTGCTGTGGACTCGAGTGGGCAGTGGCAGTTAGGACACACAGAGGGCACATCTGATGGCACCCATGGCAGATGCGTGCGGAGGCTGAAGGGAGAGGGGAAATGATGGTGGTTGGTGGTGCTGCTAACTATAGTAGAAAAACCTAGACGTGATCCATTTGGACTTGGACAGACCCTGGGAGGACCGAGGCACAGACGCCGCAGCAGAGAGCTCCGCAGAGCACCCAGCCCAGAGACACGGGGCTGGTCACAGAGCTATGGGTGTGTGGGTGGTGACGCAGACCAGACTGCCGGGTGATGCGCTCGCTCTGTCTCACCGCAAATGCTCTGCGGGCTCCTTGCTCACAGAGGCACCAACGCGATGCTGGCAGCGGGCATCGGCTTACCTTGAGGGTCAGCCTGGGCTTGCCCTGGAGGCAGCGGCTGGTGAGCTGCCGCTGGATCTTCTCCAGGTCGAACTCCTGCAAGGTCTCGCCGCCTTGCGCTACCTGGTACTGGCAGTTGGACAGAATCAGCGGGGTGAGATCCCGCTCCAGCTCGTAATTGATGACGTGCAGGTCGGTGACCTCAGAGGCATCCACAGAATAGCTGAGGGACATAAAGAGGCAGCGCTCAGTGTCCAGGCCGAGCGTGCGGGGCCAAGACTCCAGGGTGCGCGGAGCAGGTCCTGTTTGATGTCCTCACACTCTGAGCGCACAAACCACACGCAGGACGGGACACCTGTGGGGGTGGCTGAAGAAGCGTCTGTCGGGGAAGGAGCTAAAGCTCGGCCTGCATCTGCCCCCGCGGCTTAACCCGGGGCTGGGCGGGCACCGCTCCCTGTTGGCTCGTGCACATACCTGTTGCTTTCCTTGGAGAACTTTTCCACCGTGTAGACGAGTTGGTTGTGTAGGTTAATCAAGTAGCTAACCAAGGCGGTAGAGCAGAGGCCCAGGCCCCGTCGACGCGGCAGGATGACCTCAAACTCGGCGTCCAGATCCAGGTCAGCACTGCAGTAGTCTGCGGGCAGTTTGATCTCACCTGCAAACCACAGGGTCGATCCTGAGCAGAGGGCTTCAGCGCCAGGCTGCTTCTCCGTCATCTCGGGTCATCCGAGAGCTGGGAGCCAGGTCTCAAGCTTCTGCCTGAGTCTCCCAATGCTGACAAGTTGCAAATGCTCTCAGCTCCTCCTGACTCCACACTTACGGACTCCAAAGGACGGAGGGTTTATTTTTCCCGATATGCTATTTCATTTATCTTGGCACTACCGTCAAGATTCGTAGACTCAGCACCGACCTGGTGCTAGAAGAGCTCTCGGACGGGCCCTCCTGCAACATTTAGTGTGAAAGGGGAACAGGACACTTACCGTTGGTCTCGAGTGATCTCCTCAGCTTGTTCCATGCCGACAGAAAGGTGGTGATTCTGTTCTGAAATAACTGTCTCAATCCATCTGCAGAACAAAACACTTGGTGAGAGCCCCACGCTAGCAACTGCCCTGCCAGCCAAAGTGGCACGACACACTGCGGATGGAACTCAGCTGCGCGTCTGTGCGGTCACCAGCGTGTTCGGGTCACTGTTTTAAGCACTAAACTGAGTCTGAGGAGCTAGACAGAGGGAGATGCTTTTCAGCTGCAGCAAAAGCCTCTGATTTGTTTTGGGGGATATAGCACCCTTCCCTTCATGCTATAAGCTTAGGGGATAGAGCACCCGTTAACCCTGAACGGCCCTGCACCCCACCCTGTGTCCCCACCGGAGTGGTCCTTTAGAAGCACCAAACAGGAAAGTCCTAGTCTCACCGGAGCAGAGTCATACCTGATTTCTGGCTGCTAATGAAACCTCTGATGGAGCTGTATTCCACTTGTGGAACATTCTGGAATCGCTTCACTAGACTCCTTTGCAGGGCCAAAATCTCAGGCAAGAACTTCACCAGTCCCAGTTCTGCTTCCTGTGGAAGGGAAGAGCACCCAGCAACACTTTTTTATTTACCTAAAATACGTTACTGGGGAGCTAGTCTTTGTGGCTGGCCGGGGGACGTGTGGTCTAGCCTGGGCAGCATGCCGTTTTATGTGACACACCGTGAAGCTTGCAAATGGGACAAGGGCCATCCCATTCTTTCAGCAAGAACCTGCGGGCAGCGGAGCAATGGAGGCTGGAGACAAGCCCCACCCGCACGGAACCGACACATCCACTGTGTGCGCCAAAAGCTGACGCGAGAAACCTGCCTCTCGGGCCCACGTGACTAGCTGGGTACAGGGAGAAGCTGCTGGAAGCAGAGAGCAAGGGCGTAGGCAGTGGAGGCTGGCGCTGTTTCTGCGTGTCCTTCTGGAGACCTAGGGTCTGAGCATCCTCAGCGTAATGAAACTGTGCACCTTACGACGTCCTTCCTAGTGTGAATTAATTTTAACCAACAAAAAGTTCTGAATCGGCCGGGCACGGTGGCTCACGCCTGTAATCCTAGCACTTGGGAGGCCGAGGCAGGCGGATTGTTTGAGCTCAGGAGTTCGAGACCAGCCTGAGCAAGAGCGAGACCCCGTCTCTACTAAAAATAGAAAGAAATCATCTGGACAACTAAAAATATATAGAAAAAATTATCCGGGCATGGTGGTGCATGCCTGTAGTCCCAGCTACTCGGGAGGCTGAGGCAGTAGGATCGCTTGAGCCCAGGAGTTTGAGGTTGCTGTGAGCTAGGCTGACGCCATGGCACTCACTCTAGCCCAGGGAATAAAGCGAGACTCTGTCTCAAATAAAAAAAAAAAAAGAAAGAAATTATATGGACAGCTAAAAATATATAGAGAAAAATTAGCCGGGCATGGTGGCGCATGCCCGTAGTCCCAGCTACTCGGGAGGCTGAGGCAGTAGGATCGCTTAAGCCCAGGAGTTTGAGGTTCCTGTGAGCTAGGCTGACGCCACGGCACTCACTCTAGCCCGGGCAACAAAGCGAGACTCTGTCTCAAAAAAAAAAAAGTTCTGAATCATCTTACTTCTTGCTAGACTGTAAATACTAGTCCATGGAGGGAAATGATTAGAAAATCTGTTGTAGAAAATGAAAGTTCAAATGGATGAAAGTTGGAAACTCTGAATTTCTAGTTCTAACAGATGTGACTAATACATTTCACTGCGCCCCACCTCCAACCCTACCACGGCCAACACAGACTCTCTCTCCCACCTTCAGTCCATGAGAAATGCTTTAGGAACAGGCAAGATTTTTTTATTTGATTTTGGCTATGTATGCATTCTTTTTTTTTTTTTTTTTTTGAGACAGGGTCTCTTGTCTCCCTGGCTGGAGTGTAGTGGCATCATCATAGCTCACAGCAACCTCAAACTCCTGGGCTCAAGCGATCCTCCTGTCTCAACCTCCCGAGTAGCTGGGACGACAGGTGCGATACCACGCCTAGCTAATTTTTCTGTGTTTAGTAAAGACAAGGTCTTGCTTTTGCTCAGGCTGGTCTTGAACTCCTGGCCTCCAGAAATCCTCCCACCTCGGCCTCCCAGAGTGCTAGGATTACAGGCATGAGCCACTGGGCCCGGCCTGATTTTGGCTATACATTCTCGACAGTTTTCTTATTCAACAGACACTCATTGGTGACCAACGACTCCCGGCACTGGGGGATGAAGGTGCACAGACACAGCTGGCAAGGATGTGTGTTCTCTTCTCTCTTGCTGAATGATCAGCGAGGTCCTCTCTGGCCTTCAAGCTCTTTACAGATTACTACTAATCCCAACTCGTGTGCATATTTCATCTCTGACTTTACGCTTCAGGCTGTGGTACAGTTTGATGTGTATAAAGATCTCTGCTCTATCCCAGAGTCTTCTGCTACAGACATTCTATTCAAAAGCAAAGCACTGAAGCAGACGTTCTGTCTTTAGGAATGATTATACTGAACAAGAGCCCCAGGCCTGCGGCCTAGCAGGGAAGTCTGCCCAGAGCGAGGGAGGCAGTCCCAGCAGGTCAGACGTACCTTCTGGAGGAACTGCCAGAGGACGGGCACTGTTTCTTTGCCATTTTTCTGCTCCACAATGTGCTGGAGGTACTCAACTGTGATCCTTTTTCTGCAGCTCCAAATCTTTGAGCAGTGGACCTCACTTTTTTGGGCCAGGTGGGGCAAGAAGGTCACTGGGTCACCGTATATGATTTTGGCCACAGGGTTGGAGCTGATACGCTCATCTTGGCTGATCAGAGTATTCACGGTCAGAAGGGTTTTATCTAGATGCTAAGGAAGAAAATGATACAGAATTCTGGAAGTGAGGCATTGTCGCAAATGGTGACTTCACGAGTGGGCGTCTGCGTCTTAGTCTGCCCTCCTCATCTGAGCATGCAATCAGATATTCAATTTATCACGTATTATTAAGTGTTCCTTATTTGTAGATCTGTATCTCCCCAAACAGAATGAAACTCAGGGACCTGTATTTTGTTCCCATTCTTTTATTTACTGACTTTTTTCCCGGATGGTCTGTTACTCTCAGTAATATTCTTATCTAGCAGAGAGTAACCAATCTGTGACTGTCAGTGCATTTTTAGTGGGTGTCTACATGACAGTTTATTTTTCTACCCCTGGCTCCACATTCTGCTGTGAGAAGCAGTGGGGAGAAAGCTGCTGCCTGCCCTTTCTGGACTCCCAGGCAGTGCAGGACGGGGTATCTGGGGACAACAGGAGGACGGTGGTTCCAGGTGGACAGCATTGAAGTCCAAGGCTCAGCCAGAGGTGTTTGAGGACACCCCCATGAGGGACACAGGCAGACACCGCTCGGCAGATGCCTGGGTACCCCTCCTTCCCAGACGAGGTAGCTCTGTGGCCGTTACCGCTCACCACCCACCTGCAGCTCAGGTAACATAATAGCTTCAACTTGCTTTTCCCAGTTGTTTCTCATTTCTTTGGTTGACAATTTTGCATCAAAATTTAAAACCCCTATAAAGAAACCCAAATTGTATAGGTTACTCAAGCAATGAAAAGCATGGCAGTCTACATACAGTGAATACTAATAGAAATAATGCTGCTTTCGGAGTAATATCTTCCTAAACTAACCTAAGTATTTTAAAGTAGCTCCCGCTGCTACCGCCAACCTTTTTGAAGATACTTCAGTCTCTTAAAATTCCTCTAACCCACATAATTGTAATCTTAAAGCCATTCTGAGCAAAATTACTGAAAAGACAGAACTTAGACTTCAAAGTCCTGGGGTGCAGTAGTGGGGCCAGGCCACCGTCAGCCACCTCAGCCACCGGCCCGAGCCTGCGGCAGAGGACACAGAGTGCTGTGGGGACTGTCCCCACGTCCTGGGATCTGCCGTTTTGTCCTGTGACACTGGGCGGGCGTACCTAGCTGAAATCACACCAGAATAGGAGGCTTAAAATAAAATCAGATTTTGCTAAATGGAAAATAAATACTGACGCTGGCATCTGGCCAAGAAGCACCTGAAGGGGGAATAGATTTTTTGTCACGGGGCAGGACTTTCTATTGCCTTATTATTATTATTTTAAATAACATTGTCCTCACAATGGTAATTGTGATTTTTGCCAACGAGCAAAAAGAAAATAAAAATCACTGTTAATTCCACACTACTCAGAGACAACACTTTTACTATGTTATCTTACAGACCTTTCTTTTCTGTATGAATTTAAAATTTTAAAATAGAAATTAGCTCAGGGAATACGGTATTTTGCGCCTACTCTTTTTCCCGTAACAAGCTGGACATGCAAACATACCAGGTCAGCACATGATTAGGATGTTGTCAGGAAAGCAGAGGCCGTGAAGTGACTATCTCTTTGACACACATCACTTGCTGTAGACACCGTGCACTCCCCGTGTGGCAGGCGAGTTACCCACGGGCCCACCGGAACTGCAATAGCTCCCCATACGTGCACACACTTAACCCTCGTGTGCACACGGCCCGAGTCTGCAGCTCTTTGCCGGGCAGGGGTGACTGGCAGGGACAGAGCAGCTCCCGCCACCCTCCAGCAGGCAAAGCGCCTCCTGCTCCCGCTCCTGGCCTCCCCCTCCACACACCATCGCTTCTGCCACTCTGGAGCCACGGGGAGTGAGCCTGGCTTCTCTGCAGTTTTCTGCACCGTGCCCTGCCCGGCCCCGCCCTGGCCCCCTTCCCGTACTCTGGCCGGAGGGGCGGTGCTGCTCCTGGGCAAGGCTGCGCAGGATGTGGTGGACGGCGTTGGTGGTCTCGTCCGCACTCCTTCCCAGCATCCTGGTTAGCTGCTGCAAGTCAGCCCGGATGTGCTGTTGCAGGAATCCTCCTGGATCCCGCACGGGGGGCTTAATGATGCGTAGCACAGCCTGTGGGGGCAGTGGAACGACGGTCAGCGGGACCTGTTTGTACAAGAGATGGCTGGCCTGGGAGAAGCCATCGGAAGTGAAAAACCAGCACCCACGAGAAGGTGGTTTCTAGGAAGTCCGTGGAGTGATTCAAACGGCAGATGGGAAAGGAGGGCAGGCGAGTGGAACAAGCGACTGCTGGCTTTGATGGTATCGGAGTGAAATAAAGGATGTTCAAACCTGCAGGTTTTGCCACCTCGCTCAATACTGACTTAGAGGACATGCAGCGTGCTCCTTCTGAAGACGCTCGGTAAATAATGATCACCTCAGCCTCTCCACGCCCAGTCGCGGGCCGAAGACACAGACTTGTTCATTTAAAGTGAGTTTCCTAATAATGTGATGAGTAGTTCCCTCCCATACTGTCAAATGCCACAGTGGGAAAAATTAGGGAGTGTACATTTTACATTACTTTGTAGACTGGTTTTCAATGACATATTCAAAATCCATAGGTGGTGGCTAGGACTTTTTAGACAAAAGGGCTTGCTGTAAAAAAAACCACGGCAGGTTCTTCCTACGGTAAGTAAGCGCACAGCTCGGCAGCACCGCGCCGTACCTGCGGGTCTTGGACGGCGCCCAGAAGCATGGCCAGGTGAGTGAGCAGCCGGCTGAGAAGGAAGACCGCCGGGGACAGCTCTCGGTCAGGCACCACCGCCACGCCTCTGCGGCACGGGTCACCCAGTACGTGGCCAGTCTGGGTTCTGTCTGTGCTGTCTCTGGAAAGAAAGAGAAGACAAGGTGAGGACTGAGAAGGGTCATTTCTTCTCAGCTCTCGGCGCACACTGCAGGGTCTTAGGACGTGAGGACCAGGTTCACAGTTTTGAAGAAAACGTTAAAAGTGCTTCTCACTCTGCTAAGCCCAGACTACTTCCCCAAGAGTCTTTTCCGTTGCAGATTCAGCTTCCTGGCTGGCCAGACCCCACAGCATCCTCGGCGTGCAGTGGCTGCCCCTGCGGCAGTTGCTGCTGGTCCCTGGGCAGGGGGTTAGGATGGAAGCCGGGACCGGCCTCTCCCACTGACGTCTCCGTGGGCGGGAACAGCTGGAGTCCGGCGTGGCAGGCAGCAACGTGGCATGGTCCACGCTTTCTCACATTTCCCAAATAAAACACTGGGATCCAAGGTCTGCGCAAGGGCTTCGTATCACATCCCGACAGGAGATGCAGTACGATAGATACATTCACTTGCAAAAATATTAGAGATTTGAGGACATTCTGATAGTTTATGGAGGCAACAGGTAAGAATATTTTAGGCTGTGACTTCCCCAAAACAGAATGTGTGATGACCACAGACAGGTCCCACCAAGTCTCTGAAAGGGACATTTACAACCACACTCGTCTCAGTGTGGGGCTGTGAGATCAGATTTTTATCTGGATTCTAAAATCTGGTATTTGATAAGATTGACTATGTCTCCTTCATTTTTCTCAAAATAAAAAAAAAAAAAAAAGGAGAAAGCTAATATAGTTTACAAGTGAGACGGCATCTGCTGAGACAGAAAAATGCCTGGTCCTCACGGCCAGGTGAAGACAAGGTGAAGTCTTGCAGACTTAAATGTCCCCTGAATTAGGTCACTTGTGTATGTCAAGCATGTTTCTACAGGAGTGCACCTGAGGCCAAACGGGAGACGTCGGTATTAACAGGTATTAATATTAAGAAGTGTTAATGGGTAGTCTGCTTTGGGTTTAAGAGCCAGTGAGCCAAGGACAGACCAAATACCTCGCTGCTGTATGACGGCTGGGACGGTGGCACTGATATCCAGTATGACACAGGCCCAAATGTACTACGGTAATTAATATTGTATCTACTATCACTTTAGCAGCTGGAATAAAACCCATGGTTGACTACTCAGAAAGGAAATACAATCTTACATACGTGATAACAGAAAAGCCATCGCGAGGTCTGTGATTGGAGCCTCCAACTGGAGCGTGACAGTCAACACAAAAGCTCTGTTCCATGGGCATGCCGCACTAGGGTGAAGACAGACGCCACTCAGAACCGGTTTTCGAGCCAGCATCATTTTATGCACAAATGCCATCGTGCAAATGAACACGTCCTTCCACAGGAGGAGGTGCGCGCCACCCGGATGGCGTGTTCTAGCGTGTGCTTGCAGGAGCCGCCACGGTGCAGAAGTCTGTCCACAGTGCTGAGGTCAGGAGCCCTGGCTGATCAGCTCCGATGCTCAGCGGGACACCCTGAAGGCTCGGAAGTGAGCCCGTGCCCTCCCAGACAGCCAAGACCCGTGCTCTCCTCCTCCTCTGTGGCCTCCCTCCCGAGACCCAGAGCAATGCACGTGTTGTCCCCCACAACCCTGTTAGACACCAAGACTCACCTCTCCCACAGAGCAGGGATGGCCATTGGGACAAGCTGTTAAAAAAACCACGGGACACATGTGAGCTAATGAGGTTCTGGCACATAACGTATATCGCAGAGGGAAAGCTAACTTCCTACTGTCTGGCCCTGACCAAAACGTGACGTTTAGTGGCCGTCCGGAGTGCCTTCCCAGAAATCTCCAGCTACTTTGTTAGTTTAGTTGTTTGACACGTGCCTGGAGCTCAATAAATGCTGCTAGTGAAAAGTGTCTGAGCTTAGTTTTGCAAAGCAAAGAGAAACTAGATGACAGGCTTACACCGGGGAACTTTTGGATGCAAGGTAGACAGTCTTCTATACCCTTCTGTTCCTTTGATTTTCTTTTTGGTGCCACGAGCATATTTTATAACAACTTTAAAAACTAGTTTAAAGAGATTCTTTTTTTTTTTTTTTTTTGAGACAGAGTCTCTCTGTTGCCCGGGCTAGAGTGAGTGCCGTGGCGTCAGCCTAGCTCACAGCAACCTCAAACTCCTGGGCTCAAGTGATCTTACTGCCTCAGCCTCCCGAGTAGCTGGGACCACAGGCATGCGCCACCATGCCCAGCTAATTTTTTCTATATATATTTTTAGCTGTTCATATAATTTCTTTCTATTTTTAGTAGAGACGGGGTCTCGCTCTTGCTCAGGCTCAGGCTGGTCTCGAACTCCTGACCTCGAGCAATCCTCCTGCCTCGGCCTCCCAGAGTGCTAGGATTACAGGCGTGAGCCACCGCGCCCGGCCTAAAGAGATTCTTTACTCAAGGCAACAGCAAAATTTACATAAAGTCATGGGTTATATTATTTTGTCTCCCATTTCTATACTTCAAAAGAGCTATTTTTGGGTGGAAAACTTTGCTGTGTTGTGACTGGCCTTTGAATGAGCACTGACGTGGTTCCCAGCCCCCCTTTCTTCAAATGGCATATTCCTGGGAGCGGATGTGCACCCCAAAGGGTCCTGTCCATCCGACTGGAAGATGAGGGGATTTGGATCATCTGGGCAGCAGGGCACCACTACACTCTGCGGCAGTCCACAGGCAGAAAAAGGCAGGTGATTTTGGACCTCTAGGCGTAGCCACGTGGATCCCAAGTCTAACCCAATGCCGCACGCGGCAGTCGGATGTGCGGCAAAGCAGACAGGAGTGGGATCCCTGCCCAGACACCAACACTTACTGTACCAACGGACTTGTTCCAGACCCCTCCAGTTCCTCGCTTGAGCCAGCAAGTCTTCGGGCATTGTTGGGAGAAAGGCATTCTGAAAGACCACGAAGGCAGAGCCGGCTCTCGGTGAGTGAGCACACCGAGGGGCTGCTATTGTTCAGCGGAGGCCCAGGGGAAGAAAGTGAACCTTTTGTTTTCTTTCTTCTTGACCTCAAAAGCTGTCTATGCAGAAAATATAACTGCTCTCTGTGAAACTACAAAGGGCGAGGCGAGTTCTGCACTACTGTTGTGGGCTAAAGGATCAGGTGACATAAAAAGGCATTCATGGAACTTGGAAGCTAAAGAGGTTCCGGAGTTCCAAGGGCAGCAGGCTGGGTCTCTACGGTGACAAACCATTGGAAGTTTTTGCTGGGAAGGCCGATGGAATCCCAGCCCAGTCTTACCACCATGTCAGCTGGGGAGAAAGCCAAGTTCTTCAGCGGTTCCAAGACTTGGTTTTGTCTACACAGAAGGATGGCTGCTGCATGAATGGCCATTTCTGTCACTGTTCCTTCAAGCCTGTTGTCACCGGGGCTCGTCCTCAGCAATGGCAGAGTATTGTCCACAAGGGATGTTGCAAAACATTTGACATCAGGAGAGAAGATCTTGCACTCTTCAATGAATGTGTTCACAGCCTCACATTGCTAACCGGGAAAGGATATTTTTAAGATATATCAAAGAAGAATTTGTGAATTCAAAAGTTTGCTCTTAGGCATACATTTTTATAGCAAATACACATCGAATATCATGGTAAATATGGATAAATTACCACCATTTGAGGGGAAATTCTTTACAGGAGAGAATTTGCTATATATATATACACACACACACACACACACACACACACACATACATACACATACAGCAACCACATACCTAAGCATTAATTTTGATTTTCTATTTTGGTAAACATTATCTTACGTTCTTATGTATCTTTATGTTATTTTTAATTGTAATTCTATAAACTTGGGGTTAAATAGAAAACAGTTCCTCTGCGTAACAAGGTTGAAAACCTCCATCCTAGATAAAAAATCCTGGGCATGATTTGTGGTTATGACTTTTATTCTTCAAAAAGTCCCTCCAAATAAATAACGAGCCTTTGAATACAAGCCCTGAATACTGTTACTCACCTCCGGCTTAGGATGGAGGTTTGCATTGCTGGATCTGTATAAAACAGCCACCTCTCTGAACAGTGCTAACAGCAAGTGGACTGCCTGTTGGGTTTTGGGTTTCCTGCAGGCCTGCAAAAGCGAGGATATCCAGTGAGAACGTAGAAGTTACACAGCTCTGTCTAAGGGCCCGAGGCCTGAGTAGTTTACATGTGACTATGGAATTTGCATCAGCCTTCAACCCACCAAGGGGCGGGGGAGCCCTTCCCAGGCCCAGACACCTGGGACCATGCTGCCCGTGGGCTGTCTTCTGGTCAGCAACTCTCGGGCTACAAGGTTTATAAAATATTCTCTGATTAAATGCAATGCATATTTATCAGCTTATGACAGAAGTAACAGAAATCACCATCTATTCTTCTTCTGACTACTTCACTGGTCTTAGAAATTTTCCGGTACAGAGATAGGATTTTCTAGTTCCTCTTTTCCTGGCACAATGCCAAGGTAAGCAAGGACTCAAAAAGGGAGCAAGGCCAGACCAGTTTAAAGGTGAGATTCTAAAAACACACACACAAGCATATGTATGACTACGCAGAGAGACGTGAATTTTGCCAGGTGTGTCAGCAGCTTTTGTGTCAGAATAATCCTGGAGGACACGATTCTCCTACAGGACCTCAAGGGAGGTGACGGACGGAAGTCAGAAAGGAGCCGCTGATGGCCTTGGCCGCTCAGCAGGTCACAGCAAAGCCGTCCAACTCAACCACCGTTGCTGTCCTGTTCCAGCCACTGGTGCACTCACCGGCCAGGCGCACCACGGAGGCCATGGCACGTGACTTCTGATACAGTGTGTCGCTCGATCGGGCCACTTCGCTGGTCACCTCCCTGCGTCACTCGACATAACCCGGGGAAGACACAGGCCCTGAGGGGTGCCGTTTGGTACCAGAGGGAAACCGTGGGCCCATCCTACCTTCAGGGCAGTCACAATACCCAGGGGCTTGCACTCGAGGACAGCTTTGGCCGTGGCATCGCGAAGAGCCTTGTACTCATCACCGTACACCAGGTATCGATCTATCTGGCCCGGGTGGTCCTTCTGCAGCACCAGGAAAACGGGGGTTAATCAAGCGCGGACTGCAGGGGAATGTTTCGCACAGAAGCAGCTCAGTAGGTAGAGGAGCCGGGGAATCATCAGAGGCTCAAGGCGGCTGAGCTGGGATTCCCCAGTCCTGCCAAGACGTGACCTTCCCCCGCTGTCTTGGAAAGGACGTCCCCACCTTGGCAGGTGAAGAGGCGTAAGTGCACGCAGAGCCTGCAGGGGGCGCAGTGCCGACCTGAGCGCTGTGCTCTGCTCCAGAGCAGCACCAAAGCCAGGTGACTTACACTAGGTCAACTGTAAACCCCAGCTGGTAGTTTAAAAAAAAAGTCAGGGTTTTAGTATCATTTTTGAAACCCCAGGACAATAGGATCTGTTAATTTCTGAGCACCTGGAAAGGATCCCTGAGAGCTGAACTTAATACAATTTTTCCATCCTTAGTGCTCATTCTGAACTGTTCCTGCCTGCCAGAGGCAAGAAGGACACATCCTGCAAGCTGAATCCCTTTCACTTTGCTGAAAGCAAAGGCCACAGAAACATTCCTTTACTTTCTATGTGTCAAATTCGATTAGAAGTGATGTCTAAACAAGTTTTGCAGGCGGATGACCAACCAGAAACCTGCATGTGCACCCACGCTCATCTCCGCCCTAGGCAGGTGGTCTAAGCGTCCTCACAAGCTGGGTCACATCAGCTGGAGCAGAGACAAAGGAGCTTGCAGACACACGTGTGCCCCTTCCTGGCTCTGGGGAGGGTGAGGGCGGGCGGAACGCGGGAGCCGCACCAGCCCGGGGTGGGAGTGCGGGGCCGGGGCACTGACAGCCCGTTCTCACCTGCTGCGCGATGACGTCCTTGGGAAAGACCCACTGGCACGGGTGGCCCGGCTTGGAGAGGCCCTGCACGAACTCCATGCCCCGCTGGCTGGCCAGCTTCCTCACCAGGTACACCCGGCCCCAGTCATTCTCCACGCGGGTGCAGAAGTGCTCAGCCTGCCGCAGATAGCGTCGCTTCTCCTCAGCCATCTCTGGGGGTCCAGGGAGAAGGGGGGTGAGCAACGGGGGACGCATGGACTCAGGATACTTATTACAGGACACGAAACTAGTCTAAGGGCACGGGGCCACCTCTTTAGGGATCCACAGTAAGGCACACCCAGGAGAGAGAGGGTAGTAAGGACCGGCATTATTTTACAAACCCGTTTCCCATTCTTCCGAAACTTCTAAATAACGGGTCTTTAAACTCAAAGTAAGAAGGCTTGCCTGAGCCTCCCTGCAGCTCCGAGAGGAAGTCGGAAGCCCTGTCGAGGCACAGGCGGATGCTGGCGATCTCTTGCAGGAATTCGACTGAGGCCTCGCGGGCAGGATCTTGGCCACGTCTTGCCAGGGCATACGTCTCGAGGAAGTGCCTTTGCTCTCGCAGGTTCTTCAGTTCTTCGTTTCTGGAGCAAGCACTGGTCTTCTCGTGTACTGAATCCTAAGGATCAAAGAACAATCTTGAAGAAAAGGCTATAATTCTTTTTAATATGCAAGTCCCCAACCTTCTGGAACTGCCACAGTGTGACTTTATGGAGAATAATGGGAGGATTAATAATATTGTTCTAAGTTTCAGTGTAAATGTTTTGAATTGTGGAAAACTAACATTCCTTTCTATCTTAGGGCCAAGAAGGAAGGGAAAAGCAAACCTATGAGAAAAAAATTTTATATAATCTAATTTCGTTCATATACATTGTAAAAAATGTTGACTATTAAAATAGGAGGATAATAAAAAGCATTCATAGGTCACCATCCGGCGTAAGTGCTGTCGGCTTTGGTGCTATGTTCTTCTAGCACATGAATGCCAACGTATGCAGCTGCTGAGGGCAGGGGTGATGTCTTTGGAACCTTTCTGTGTTTCTGCATGGAACACGGCCTCTGTTAATTGTACTGACTAACATCATAGTTTGTAAATTTTCGAAAACACTTTTTCATTGCATTAAGCCATGTGGTTCAGAGAGTTTGCAGAAGAAATGCAGGGAAGTGACAGCGTACCTCCAGGCAGTTGATGAAGAGCATGTACAGCTCAGTTTTATCTTCAGTTATGAGAGCTTTATTTTTTAACAGGGACAAGTAGTCCTGAATATAATCTTTTACTTCATGGAAGCTGTGGAGACAAATATTCTTCATGGTTATTTCACATCTGGAGACCCATCTTACCCCCCAAAAAAGGCACCTGTCAATCATCTATCCATCCCCCTCTGTGTGTGTGTCTGTGTGTCCAAACATACATATGTATATACAGTTTATAATGATTTCCTTGAACACATCTTAACACAAGATTGGAAGAATATAAAATTCCATATTTTAGACCAGCTGTTCTCAAACTTTCTGGGTTCGGGACCCATTTAATGTCTTGAAAATTATTGAGAACCCCAAAGAACTTTTCCTTATGTGAGTTATAGCTATCAATATTTATGATATTAGAAATTATTAGAAATTAAAACATTTCCAAAATATCAGCTCATTTAAAATAGCAATAAGAAATCCATTACATGTTAAATAACATTTAAAATAATAAACTATTTTCCAAAATTTGAAAATTAACTAGGGAGAAGAGTGGCTTTGTTTTACATCCCTACAAATCTAATTCTTGGCTTAACAGAAGTCAGCTGACCTCTTATATATCTGCTTCTGTGTTTCTGATCAGTCGTGCTATATTGAGTATATAAAGAAAATCTGGCCTCACACATTATCTAGTTGGAAAAGGGATAAATATTTCAATAATTTTTGCAGATAATTGTGGATATTCTTCTTTGATACTATACCAAAACTTGACAAATTATCATTTCCATAGGTTAGTTGTAATGTGGAACCAGAAACCATATCAATGCACTTTTCATAGTCACTTATATTAAAATTCAATGGTATCCCTTGCACTTTAAATGGGTTATGTTTTCACCCACACATGACTTTGTGACATTAGGCATTGGTCATTTGGAAAATATTGGTCCACTGAGCTATACAGATCTTGCAAATGTTGACATATTTATTCTATATTAAAAAAACCCATCCACATTCATTAATACCACCACGTATTGCCTCAAAAAGTCCTTAAGTACTAGAAAGCTAGCAAGCTCATGGTGGAGAATACAAGTTTTCCAAAATTTTAATTTTTGCCTAAAATCTTGAATTTTATCATTAGCAACAAACACCATCAGTTGTTCTGACATGACAGGCTCACTTTGCCTGTTTTCAAGACAGTGGGTGCCAGATGCCAGGTCTGAATAACTGCAGTTGTCACTTGTTCCTGCAAGAGCAAATGGCATTCCATGAAAAAGCAGCCAGTTCGTACAAGACTGCTGCGAGTGGTTCCTTCTGAGATAACATTGGACTTTGGTGTGCAGTGAGAGTGTACTGCATGCACTTCCCATTTCCACAAAATATTTAAAAAGTCTATCCTCCAGGGCTGAGATTCAGTAAAATTAATAGGTGGAACTGGCATTCTTAGAAAACTACATTTGCACGGTAGTAAGGAAAACAATGACTGCCACTATGGCTTTCCTCGTGTGAAGATGCCAGTCTTACCTGCCACTGCTTTTGTAACATCATTGCAAATATCAACACGTTGAAAAAGGCAAATTTGTCTTAGTATTATTTTGAAAATAGTTTTGACCTCAGGGACCTCCGCACACCCAGAGATCCTCACCGACACTTTCCGAACTGTAACACTAGATCAACACAAGGAGCTCACATGACAATATTCTTATATGTTGTCAACATCCTTACTAACCAAGGACATATACTGATAGAGCCCATGTTCAGGGGAATATGAACTTAGAGCACCCCTGGAACACTGAAGGTGAGAGACATTCTAAGTTCCCATCCTAAAAAAAAAAATCACACAACTGGGTCGCTGTGAACCAGGACTCCGGACCCACAAATTCTGCTCGCTTCACAACACCAAGGTCCCTTCCCAGCATTCTGGTTTCTTCTTGCTCAGTATGTGCTTGTGGATGTATTAAATGCACGTGCCTATGTGTGACAATGTCGGAACACACAACCAAGACGGATAAGCAGGTCAGCTCTCACCAAAAAGCTTCCCAAGATCATGAACTAGCTGCTAGTCATGAGAAGAACATTTGATAGCAAGGAAAAAGCCATGATAAAGAAAAAAGAAGTCAAGACTTTCTAGAAGCCCTTCTCGGGTAAGGCAGTTGCTCTTACCTGTACTTCAAAAGCAGCTTCAGCACCACTGAGCGGATGACCGGAGTCTTATCGACAACGTCGTTAAACGGAGAGAGGGACTTGGTGTGTTCACAGTGTCCTTGAACCAGAAGGAGAAAGGTAGCTCACCGCATCTGACATGTCAGAGTGAGACGAAGAACCGAATTTTTAGGTTCATGGGGAAAAAAGCAACTTACCTTGGCGAGTGTCCCGTAAGAGTTCCTTCTGTACAAAGAGTAGTGACAGCAGGCTGTCTATCACCTCCTTCTGCGGTGGGGTGTTGTCCTTGAAGCACATGGTGGAAACCAGGTCCACAAAGAAACTGTTGCACATCTGCCGGAACTGGGCATGTTTCTCAATGGCTTTCCTTAGAAACAGTTGAAAAACACAGTCAAGAAACTTGCAGAATCTAAAATCCCTCCATACAGAATGATTGGAGATTTTGGACGGCATTTCATTTTTAGATTCAAGTCGCTCCTTACATTGCTTAGAGCTGGTCTTCAAAACTGCCACAAACAGTGTTTAGATTCATCTCTCTCTGGGCAGCTTTCAGGCCCCTCCAGAGTCTCAAAGCATGTCACTGGGCAGCTCACAGTCCCCTCCAGAGTCTCAAAGCATGTCACTGGGCAGCTCACAGTCCCCTCCAGAGTCTCAAAGCATGTCACTGGGCAGCTCACAGTCCCCTCCAGAGTCTCAAAGCATGTCAAAGCACCCACCACCAGGCCTGCCTGGCGCTCCACGTTTAGGGCCACAGAAGGGAGGGCAAGGGAAGGAAAACCAACCACTTCCAGAGCAGGGCGAGGCCTGCTGAGCCCAGAGAGCGTCAGCTCCTTTTATTTTCCTCTGCAAAGCTAAACAAGAGCCGGTTTTGTCCTCAGGTCAGTGAACATAAATGACATTTACACAATGAAGAGGACAGACCAGTTGCATCTAAATTCCTTGAGCCTCTATTGAGGGCTTTCTTTAATACTTTGGATTTATTTCCTCTAAATTTGCTGTCTCCCAAATCTATACATGTGGAGAGAAGAATTTTGAGATAGCGGATGTTTATGAAGGTACGTAAGTGATGGTCTCTCTTCTGATAGTCCCCTGAAGTCCAGTTTTCTACCAAATGAAGGTTAATAGAGTTCATTTTTTTTTTTTTTTTTTTTTGAGACAGAGTCTCGCTCTGTTGCCTGGGCTAGAGTGCCATGGTGTCAGCCTCGCTCACAGCAACCTCAAACTCCTGGGCTCAAACGATCCTTCTGCCTCGGCTTCCCGAGTAGCTGGGACTACAGGCATGCGCCACCATGCCTGGCTCATTTTTCTATATATATTTTTAGCTGTCCGTATAATTTCTTTCTGTTTTTAGTAGAGACGGGGGTCTCGCTCTTGCTCAGGCTGGTCTCGAACTCCTGACCTCAAGTGATCCGCCCGCCTCGGCCTCCCAGAGTGCTAGGATTACAGGCGTGAGCCACCGCGCCCGGTCAAGTTCATATTTTTGAATACTGTATTTGCAAAAAAGGGGGGTGGGAAACGAGAAAGGGCGTTTTACCTGTGCTCTTGGGAAACGGTCAGAGAGAACGTGTCTGGCAAGGCAGTCCGACAGTCATGACACATCATCTGCCCGGGGACAAGCCAGGCTCTGATGCAGCGCAGGCAGTACACGTGGTCACAGGGCAGACAGACAGGCTCCTGCGCGTCGCCCAGGCAGATGGGGCACGGCTGAATCTCACACCTAGGATCCAAGAAGGGGATTGGTTCTGAAGCGGAGCAGCTGGCCGGCAGAGGCTAAAACACCAAAGGTTCAGAAGTCGCTCCTTTACGGATCCCAAGCCAAGGGTCTTACCTGCTGAGGGTCCTGCTGGCTGTGTCCTTGCACTCGCGGAGGGTCTTCATCACAGCCATGAAAGGCCTGTGGGTCTTGATGTCAGAGTTCTCCCGAAGGCACTGTGGGAGGCAGCGGTGAGCAGTCAGCAATAGTGGGGAGGGCGGGGCAGCCGGACAGGCCGTTTCCCGAGGCGACAGGGGGGACAATGCAGCCACCGGGCCAGCTGGATGGCTGTGCAGAGTCAGGGGGCAGCACAAGGCCTCTGGGTTCTCTGTTCACGGCTTCCTCAGCTCGGGACGCCCTTTCTGTGATTCTGCTGCTTTGCAGGAGAAGAACTACATTCCCAGCTTCTGATTTTCCCCTTTCTCTCTTTTTTTTAAGGCCTATCTCCCTCTTGCTATTAGGAGATATTTCACACTTTAAATAATAATAATGTAATTACCATCTGTGTACCCCCCACCAAGCTTCAGGAAATCTCAGCATTTTTGGAATATTTGATTTAGATCACTTTTTAAAGAAACAAAACATTACAAGTACAGTTGCAACTCCACCTCCCTCTCTGATCACATTTCCCTCCCCCCCCAGAGATAGCCACACCCCTGAATTTCAGCTCTCAGGACATCTGTATGCATGCATACACACTCTGTTATTGTTGTGAATGTTTTAAAACTTTATATCAATGACATCACACCATACGTAGGTTTCTGCAGCTTGCACTCTGCACTAACACATGTAGGTCCCAGATCATTCTTGCTATGTGCTAGATGGTATCCATTGATGAATATACCCATTACCTGTTTTCTGGTTAATGGGCATTTAGATTTTTTGCAATTTTTCACAATTCCCAACATTCCTGTATTCAACATTCTTACGTGTGTCTGCTTGAGTGCAAATGGGAAGTTTCTCTATTATAGTTAGAAATGGAGCCGGGCACGATACCTCACGCCTGTGATGCCAGCACTCTGGGAGGCTGAGGCGAGAGGATTGCTTGAACTCAGGCGTTCAAGACCAGCCTGAGCAAGAGTGGGACCCCATCTTTACCAAAAATAGAAAAAATTAGCCGGGCATGGTAGTGCACACCTATAGTCCCAGCTACTTGGGAGGCTGAGGCAGGAGGATGCTTGAGTCCAGGAGTTGGAGGCTGCAGTGAGCTAGGCTGATGCCACAGCTCTCTACCTGGGATGATGGAGCAAGACTCTGTCTCAAAAAGAAGAAAAAAGAAAGAAAAAGAAAAAAGAAATGGAAGCCCTGGTTTCTAGGAAATACACATCTTCAGGGATACACGATCAATGAGTTTAATGGCTACGTGTATGGAATTTTGTAGTTAGGGGGGATATTTGTGTAGATGTTTTCACATTATGTAAACCCTTGGGCATTACAAGCTTAAGGAGAGTTCCCTTCTATTTTTAGTTTGCCAAGAGTATTTTTTTCCCAAATTGTAAATTTCATCAAATGCTTTTTCTTTACCTTTTCATTTAGAGTTTACCTTTTAATTTATGTAACTGATGACATTCATAGATTTTCTGATTTTGAACCATCCTTGAATGCCCAGGATTAATCTTACTTGGAAATGACATGTGTGTTTTTAATACCCTGATAAATGTGATTTGTTAATCAAATGCCAATTCAAAAATGGACTTGAATAGACATTTCTCCAAAGAGATATTCAGATGCCCAATAAGCACATGAGAAGATGCTCAACATCACTAGTCATTGGAGAAACACAGATTAAAACCACAATGAGACACCACTTCACACCAGTTAACAGGGCCATTATCAAAACAAGGGAAAATACCAGGTGTTGGCCAGGATATGGAAACATCAGAACCTTGGTGCATTGCTGGTGGGAATGTAAAATGGCGCAGCCACTGTGGAAAACAACATGGTGATTCTTCAAAAATTTAAACATAGAATTATGTGATCCAGGAATTCCACTTCTTGGTATATATCTGAAAGAATTAAATGTAGGGACCCAAATAGATACTCGTACGCCCATGTTCACAGTAGCGTTACTTAGAGTAGCCAAAGGTGGACGGACATAACCTAAATGTCCATCAACAATGAATGGATAAACAAAAGGAGCATTATCCACCTTAAAAAGGAAGGAAATTCTGACACATGCCACAACACGGATGAACCTTGAAAACCTCACGCTAAGTGAAGTAAGCCAGACACAAAAGGACAAATACCGTACGATTCCACTTATGTGGGAGCCCGAATAGTCCAGTTCACAGGACAGAAAGTAGAACGTGGTTGCCAGGGGCTGGGGGAGTGGGCATGGGAAGTCCGTTTTTAAGGGAGAGAGAGTTTCAGTTTGGGAAGATGAAACAGTGCTGGAGAGGGACACTGTGGTGACGGCTGCACGACAATGTGAATGCAGTAATGTCACTGAAGTGTACACTTAAAAATGATTAGGATGGTAAATTCTATGTTACGTATATTTTACCAAAATAAATATGGCAGTGGCCCAGTTGGGTGGAAGATGGCAAAGATGGGGATACTACGGACTGAAAAGCTGACGGTGCCCTTACGATCTGCAGTAGAACTTCTGGAAAGACTGTCATCTGTGACACTTTGAGAGGCAGAGCACCCAGAGTGCGCACGTCCTGGGTTGTGCTCTTAAAGAGGATGGGTGTGTCTTGCACCTCCCCTTCCTTCTGTCCACGGGCTATGACACCAGGAACAGCCTTCTAAGACCACAGGATTGAGGCTGCACTTCAAGGATGACAAAGGGACGAGACAGGAGTGCAGGTGCCTGACTCTGGGGAGCTGGTCCCTTAGCCCTGGGCTGCCTGCGCCCACCCTGCTGTATGAGCGAGAAATAAGCTGATGCTGTGTTTAAGCCGTTGACGTTTCGGCCATGTCAGAGGGGCAGCATCTAGCATCCAAGCCAACCTTCCTCCAGTGTGCCCTCCTGCACTTCCAAGGCTGGACGGCTAAAGCTGCCGTTCTCAGACACCCTGACGGCAAGACCTCTGGACGTGGCCCTGTGCAGGCCACAGGGTGAGCGAGGCAGAGGCCGTGTTCTGCTGGGTAGCCATCGTTGCATGGTCACAGAGATGGTGGCTTTTTCTGCAGGGGCGCTGTCCTGTGCTGTCACTAGCTTTATAAAGGGTGTTAAGGGGCAGAGACGTGGTGACTTCCTTTTCTCTCGGTCCCATGGACAGCACTCTGTTTTGAAGTCCCCAATCCCAATGGCATTCTCCCGCATCTTGTGTCCCTGAGCGTGGCAATGGTAACACGCAGCTCCCCCAGAGGGCCAGGCTGGTGGTCTGCTCTGTGGTTACCCCAGAGGCCGGCAATTCCTCCCAGAGTTTTCACTAGCTTGTTCCCTGCCTGCGTCCCTGTCTGCATGTGATTCCTACGAGTTTCTCTTTATGCGACAGAACCCTAAATCATATGCCCGACTTAGCAATCAGGAGAAGGTAAATAATGAAGCAATTAAACATTGAAAATTTACTGGCTTTTTGATGAAATCATGTTCCTTTACACTCTAGATAACATTCTCAGAGAGCTGGAAGAGAACACACTAACCTGCAAATAAACGTCAGGTCACATGCCAGGTATTCTTCACTTTGCAAAGGGGTGGATCAGTACTCACTGCCGAGCTGAGCCCACGTACTCACCTTGTCCAGCAAGAAGACATACTCGGTCACCAGCTTGCTTAACTCGGGGACCTGGCTCTCTGTCCCCAGCAGCACGTGCTCCACAAAGAGTGCAGTGGAAAAAATCCGATTCCACTGGTTTCTGTCAAAAGAGGGTGTCACTCACTCAGGGACAAAACAAGGACGGGGGGAGAGAGGCAGGTGTGGAGGCAGAGGACAGGGAGGGAAGAGAGGGACCCGGGCACAGGCCAGCAGCAGGGATTCCACACAGACCCTTGTGACCTAGTCCCTGACCCGTCACCCGTGCCCACTCTCAGACGCTCTGCTCAGACGAGACGTGAGTCCCACATGCGATGCCTCAACACGAGCCGCCACTGCGACCTGCTTGGTCCCACCTCGCCTCCGGAGCCTAGCGTAGGAACTGCCGCTCTGACCCTGGTGGCCTGTCCCCTCTCTGCTCGCCCTGCCCGCCCCGGCTGTCCTTTCTGCACAGTAATTCTCACACGGCAGTCCAATAATCCGCCCCCTGCACACAGCCTTCTCCACGCACAGCCTTCTCCACGCACAGCCTTCCCGTGTGTTTCCAGCATCTGATGAGATGCCCGGGCTTAGCAAGGGCTCAACAAGCGCCAAGTCAGTGAAAGAGAAAAGAGCCCTTCCCGCAGCAGGAGTATCTGCTAGCGCGTCTCACGGACGTGCCCAGACGTGGCGGGCTCCCGGCGAGCACGTGCGGCAGGGGACGGGCTCCCGCGCCTCACCTGACTTCCCTGACAGCTTCGGTCAGCCTTCTGCTGCCCCGCACGTGCCCGTCGGCACAGACGAGCTCCAGTGGCATCGACAGGTTCTTCACCAGCTGGACCCAGGCCTGGGGGCTGGGCTTCAGGGCGTCTCTCGTCAGCATTTCCACACAGGCCGTCGCTGCCAGTGCGTCCAGCGTCTGGGGAGATGGGACAGTGCACGCCTGAGCTGCGGCCCTCCTTCCCCACCGTTTCCCTCCTTTGAGGCTGCTCTAACCCCTAGGCCAGAGGCCTGGCTGTCTGCCCAGTGCGTTCTTGTGTTCCAGGCTCGTAACCTAATCTTTTATGGCCTTGAGATACAGGAAGCATTAGTTAGATGTGTTCCTAACATCTCCGAGTTACACCGACACGGATGCCCCGTGAAGAGGTCTCCCCTTTGGAGCACAGCCCCGCAAGCTTTCCGTGCCCAGGGTGGAGCCAGGCGCACCCCAACACCTGCGTGGGGCTGGCCGAGGCCTGGGCCTCCCCCCGGGGCAGCCGTACCATCTCGGGGCCGGCCAGCTCATGGCTCTGCGAGGCTTGCGCCAGGCTTCGTAGAACGTGGGGGTGGACGGTCAAGATTCTGGAGAAGTTCTGCAGCCGGCTCCTGAAGTGCTGGTAGGCAACGTGCACCCAGGGCAAGGAGACGGCCTCCCCTGGCCTCCCTGCGGCTGCCGTCAGCTGGCCGATGCAGGACCACAGCGCCATCCGCAGGAGCTGGGGATCGAAAGGGTTTTAGTACATGTTTTCAAGTTCCAAAAATGGCATGTTTTCCCCTGTGGAAAATCGGAACAATGCAGACACTATGGGAGAACACTGGAGGTCACGCTTACTGTCACTGTCCCCAGTTTGCTGTCTGGTGGGCTCCTCCGGTCACTTTTATATCTGCCCCCCTCCCCCATCACCCCCAGTTAGGATCGCGGTGTCTTCCTGATTTTTCCCACTGCACGCTGGGTGACGAGCGTTGCTGTGTGAGTCTGTTCTCTGTTCTCTGTCACTGAACATGCGTGAAAGCATCGCTTTTAATGGTTGCTTAATGACCCACTGAACAGCTACACTTCAATTTGCCCATCTCTTATTTTTGGACAATTAAATTGTTTCTAATTTTCCATTTTTAGAAACAAATTTGAAAAGAACATTCCCATGAATAAAATATTTGTGCACGTGTCCACTAATCTCCTTAGGACAGAGTCAGACGTTTAGACAGTGTGAGATGGTGACATGTCCCGCCAGGCGGTTTCCAGAGCCCACGCCACCTGCGCTGCGGCTGGCCCTTCTCTGCAGCGCTGACCTCACTCCTTAAAACTCGGCGTTGCCAAACGAGTAGGTAAAAATGGTCTCTAAACGGTTTACATTTTGCCGATTTACTAGTGAGGCTGAGTAATTTCGAGCGTTCTCTGGATGTTGATATTCATATGATTATTCTGTTAAAAGTTCTTCTATAACTTTTTCTCATTTTTTAAAATTAGGGTATTTTCTTATTGATTTCTAAGAATACCTTAAGCTCTAGTCATATTGCTTGTAAGGATGTTCTCCTCACATTTGTAACTTTTTTTTTTATGTAGTGAAGTTTATGATTTTTAGGTAGTCAAAAGTATTACTCTTGCCATCGAATTTCATTTATTATTCTTACCCTGTAGGGTGAGTTACATATTTACCTTAGTTTTCTTCCAGAGGAACTCAACATTTAAAAAGAAGGCATTACAGGGAAATTGGAGGTCTTCCCATGTCGACAGAAAGTTCCGTGTTTTAGGTGGCCGGGCAGTGGGCGGAAGGTCAGCACTGAGGGAGGCCAGAAGACCGAGAAGCGACCCCACGCCCCCCACAGACCCCCGCTGCTCCCGCAGCCGCGGACATGGGCCTGCGTTGCGTCCGGCCCTCAGCACGCAGGCTGCACACAGACCCTGCCTCGGTCTCTACCTTTAGTTCCTCGGGCGAGGACACACTCGTGGTCAGCAGGAGGAAGTCCGTGCAGTAGCTCTGCAGAAGCTCTTGCTGCTGCTCTTCCCGGAGCTGGGCAAGAAACACGCCCAGCGGAGTCTGCCGGAAGATTTCCACTAGCTTCTGTGACAGCCCTGCAGAGAGGAAACCAAAGAGTGGCTTGGAGCATGAATCTAAATCCCGACTCCTCCCTCACGTCCAGGAGCCCGGCTGCCCCGAGCAGGGCAGTGTCGTGGTGGGCGGTGGCGGCGGGCAGGGCTCTGCCGAGTGGGAGCCCAGATAAGGGCCCCCGACTGCCTGATCTCACGGGGGATGAAAGGGACAGTCACTGTCTAGACAGGTAAGGTATTTCCCAGTGAAATAAAGAAGGAAGAATTTAGGCCGGGCGCGGTGGCTCACGCCTGTAATCCTAGCACTCTGGGAGGCCGAGGCGGGCGGATCCTTTGAGCTCAGGAGTTCGAGACCAGCCTGAGCAAGAGCGAGACCCCGTCTCTACTAAAAATAGAAAGAAATTATATGGACAGCTAAAAATGTATATATAGAAAAATTAGCTGAGCATGGTGGCGCATGCCTGTAGTCCCAGCTACTTGGGAGGCTGAGGCAGGAGGATCCCTTGAGCCCAGGAGTTTGAGGTTGCTGTGAGCTAGGCTAACGCCACGGCACTCACTGTAGCCTGGGCAACAGAGTGAGACTCTGTCTCAAAAAAAAAAAAAGAAGGAACAATTTAATTGATGTTAAATTTTGGTCACAAACAGCCAAGCTGGCCCCAAAAGGTAAAAACTGTCTGGTGTCAGAGACCAGAGTTGTGTGTTGCACGTCCAAAAGTCCTAACATGCTCGGGAACCCAGGGTCCAAGTAAATCAGGAGTGAGTGGGCTGCTCTAGAGGGGCTGGGGACACAGAACCCTCGAACCAGAAAGATCTGGCTTCTAGTGGGTGGGGTGCCGGCCCCCCGTTTCATGCTCTCATAGGAAAGCAGAGTCGGTCAGAGTACTGCCCTGAAAACAGGAAATGCTCTCTCATCAGGGGAGAGACTCCTTCAAGTTTGTCCAAGAAAAGTGGTGGAATGCATAGCTAGAAAAACAAGCTCATGTGAGTGTTTTCACCAGTACTGTAAGGAAACGTTGAAAAGATTATTTCATGTATGAAAGATGGCTCTTCCAAAAATGTCGTGTTATCCTTGGTGTTTCTGGCCAAACTCGTGGGCATTCGGCAGCAGAGCGCGGCGCCAGGCCTGGGTTTGTGTGACCCGGAAGGAACTGACAGCCCAGTCTGGGGGAAGAGGCTTCCTAGGGACTAGCATTTTCTATGAGAGGCTCGGCTAAAGGTCTCTCCTGAGTTTCGTGCCCTCGTTTCCAGAAACCTCGGAATGGGAATGGCCGGCTGGTGGCAGGGAACAGTCCTCTTCCTGCCAGAACGCACCCCATTCCACCGCACCCTGGGCCACCATGGCAGTGACACTCATCTCACGCTCCCTCTGCCAGGGGACCGGAAGGCTCCTGATCCCGGCTGGGGACTCTCACTCCTTCTGCAGAGACTTTAGATGAAGGAATGACATACATTTGAGGCTATTCCACAAACAGTGTTAAAACTGAAACCTCCAAAATGAACCTCGTGAGAGACAGCCGTCCGTCTGCTTGCTTATTGTCAGGCAAAGTTTTTGTGGGTAACAGGCTGATTCACCTGTGCCGGACCTGTCCCGAGGTGGCCTCACCTTCCGCATCTGTGATGTACTGAGCCTGCACACAAAGCTCCTCCAGGTAGTCCTTGATTCTCCAGCTAAATGGGACACTGTTGGAAGCGTTCTCGGAAAGGTTCATGTAGTTCTGCACCACGATGGAGGACATCTCACTGTTAGGTCTGCAAGGAGGAGAATGAGGACAAGAATGCGGCTCGTGAGACGTCACTCAGAACACACGACAAGAACCACTGTCGCCAGTTCCCTTCGGTCCTTGAACACAGGGTGCTGAGAGGCTGCACCGACAGCTGCTGGTCCACTCTGCAGTTCCGGGTTTCTGCTGTGAAGGGGCCAGGGGACCACCTCACGGAGTCCCCTTGCTTTAGAGACAAAGCAAGCCAGGCGGGTAGGGGTGGAGTAAGGTGCCTAAAATCTCTGGCAGAACCAAGTCTTCTAGTACCTGAACCTGTTCTGCTCTGACAACTCTTACTACAGAGCACGGCGTGTCAGAGTGATTCTTTCTTTCCCGAACTTCAGCAGCACCTTGTCTTCTAAGTAAGAGCTTCCTCTGGCAACTCAGGGTTCCGCTTATTTATCTTTTCCTTATTAGCCTACGTCCCGGAATCGCAGCCCTGACTGCAAAGAGGAAGCTCTTGGGAGGCCAGCTGAGCTGAGCTCTGCACGACCAGGCCCAGGGTGGGCCGCGCAGCTCCTCCCGTGGAACGAGGGACAGGGAAGGGGGACATGGACCACAGCTCTCCTGAGCGCAGCGTCCCCGCCACACGCCCAGTCCCCCCCGGCGATTTCAACGACAGTGGGCGCTCTGAAAGCAGGGAAACGAGGAGGGCGGTAACGAAACAAGGATTTCTCGGAACGTTGTGAACTTCCTTTTGCAACGCCATCGTCCTCCAGGCAGCAAAAAGCGCCAACATATATGTTATTCTAAAGGCAGTATCCGTATTTTATCAAACACTTGGAAGAACATATTAAAAGTGATGCTGTATTATGATTTTTTCCCCCTTCCCATAAAAAGAAAGTCTTCCATTTACCTCGTGTTATTCATCACAAGAGGAATGTTCAGAAGCTTAACATCGCTGAAAATAAACATCCAGAGATCTCTCGCCCAGGGTGGAGACTCTGGCCTGGCCAGGAGCTCCAGGTTCCCGTCTCTGTCGATGAACGATATCACACTGGCCAGGAGAGGCGTGACGGCACCCTGGACTCGCTTCCAAAGGGTTTGCCTGCAACACGGGAGGGAGAGGGGACCCCGTTGTGGTTGGAAGTAACAACAGCGGGGTGCCTGCCATCCTTGGACATTTCACCCCTTCGTGAGCATTAACAAAACATCTGGTCTACTAGTTGCTGCACTATAGCTATGGCTGTAAACTGAAATTTTCATCATTTTTAAGTACTAGAAAAGAAACCACAAATGGAAATATCTACGATTAGAGACAAAACAGGAAAGGAGCTTAATTCTACATCTAATAAACTGTAATTAGGTCCCTGAAAAGGTGAAGTAGTCCTTGCTTTTAATGTATGTAACTGTTTTCCAGAACAAGTCATCTAGGTCCTATAAATAAAGAAGATGATGACCAACTCATTCAGAAAAAAATCAATGTCTTGAGAAAAAAAATCAGCTGTGGATAGCAGATAATAAAGATGAAGAGACCAAAATAAGTTTGTTGCAGATCAAGTTAAACAAGAAAGGATATTTATCTAGAACTTAGTTTCTGTTGTTGATGTTTTCGTATAGCCAGATATACTGAGAAAACTAAGCCTGCCAATGAGCGAAGAGATCACCTTGGCGGAGACGGTCACCAGACCGGGAGAGGACAGCAGACTGCAAAAGTGAGAGGTCAAAGCCGCCCACGGGCACTGCGGGGCCTTATTCGGCTGTGTCTGGAGCGGGGTGCAGGGCTGGGAGCTGGGAAAGAAGGACTCCAAGGATTTGGGCTGTTTAATCCCAAGGGGGCAAATGACTTAAGTCCAGAGGCCATGGCGGTGGGGAACCGAGCTGGTCCCCAAGTCTCTAACGGTCCACCACCAGCAGCTCTCGGAGCACCGCCCGGCTCTGAAACAGGCGGCATGAACGGGCGCAGTCCTGACCCCAGACCCAGCGGCCGTGCAGACGTTGCTGGTGCCCGTGGAAGGGACAGAGCCTGTCCTCAGTGCTGTGGTCACCAGCAGAGCAGGGAAAAGCGGCCGCTGGGCAGTGCTGCACACCCGCCCACGGAGGATGCCCTGCGACCCAGGGGCGGCCGAAGGGGGCTGGACATGCGGATCTGGAGAAGCATTAATGAAACCCACAAGCCGTAGCCAAGGGAAATGAAAATATTTCTAGGTCCCTATCTGATCTTATAAAATTCCTGCAGAAGGTGCAATGAGGAAAGAAATGAGGGGAACTAGAGGAAAAAGCAGACAGAGAAGCCCCTGCCATGCTGAGTGCCCGCAAGCCTGTCCTTTCCCGTCAGCGCCGGCTCTCTCCCACCTGTCCCCAGAGCACAGGTGCGGCAGGTGGAAGGGGACTGAGGGCTGGACTCAGCTTTCTTTTAGAGATGAGGAGACTGAGAGCAGAGAAGGCAGTCACCAGTCTACAGCCCTGCCAGCCGGGAGGGCTGGGGTCCTCTGTCTTGGAGACCTTCCTCCGAAACACGTGGCCTCCAGAGGTCATCACGGGTTAGTCCCGAGCAAAGGGTCAAGGACCGTGGGCAGTAATGACACTCTTGGGTCCTATTTTTGTAATTATCATTACTTTGAGCAGCAGGACTCGGAAAATCATTTCTGTTCCCTCCCCACATATCACCTTTCTAAGTTAATTATCAAAAATAGCATCCCTTCTTATGGCTTACAGCATGTCAGTAAACATTCACCCCCTGTAAGAACAGATGTCTATTTTTTCAAGTTTTGTTATGAAAAATTTTAAACACACATAAAAGCAGAGAAAAGAGTCCAACAAGCCCCCATCTACCACCACCCAGATTCATTTTGTGCTCCTGGAGGAAAAACGGCAGGTCTGACTTGCTCAGCGGTTTAGAAAGCCCCCCGCCGCGGCACTGGCCGCTCCCGTGCGCTCCCGTCTCGGTACCTGAAGGTGCCCGCCTCCTGGAGGGCGTCCTGATTCGAAGCCTCCCTCACCACCCACTCCTTCGGACCGCGCAGGTGGTTCTCTTCTTGCTTCTTTAAAAGCTCATAGAGGCGCATCTTGGACACCCGCAGGAAAGAGGCTGCCAAGGGCAGAGGAGACAGACACTGAGCGTCCGTGGCTTCCGACCCACCCACCGGTAAGCCAGTCCTCTGGCCAGGCCACTTCCAGGGCGAAATTTGGGAGATGCTCTTGGGTTCCCGCCGTGTCAGCTGCTTCTGCTGAGCCACAGAAGCCCGGAAGGGCGTCCCCCCGACACTGGGGGGTGATCCACACTCTCGGGCAGGGCCCACCCCGGCCGGCGAGGGCGGGAGGACTCACCGCTGCACTCGTCGTCTTCGCTGAAGAGGCTGAGCAGAAGCTCCACCCTCCTCATGTTGCGCCTGCAGCTCTCGCGCCCGTCTCTGAGCGCGCCCACGGCGCTCTGCACGCAGCTCCTCAGCAGCCGGGTGGTGTCCAGCACCCGCACCTGTCCGTGGAGACAGCCAGGTCTCCCGTGTCTGCCGCTTCCACGGCAGGTGAAAGCCAAACTGCCGCCACGAGCCCCGCGGGGCCGTCCGTGCAGCGCACAAGCAGCACGGACAAGGCTGACACTGCCCACCCACCACCTGCCGCAGGTGTCCTTGGCTGATTCCCTGACGACCAACCAGGAGATGGTGGCTGGTGTTGGGCAGGACAGAAATCAGCCCAACCCCTGTGCGGCCGCGTGGACTCGTCTAACTCCTAGCGGACAAGTACGAAGATGCACCTCGAGAGTGTCACCCAGCAGCGTATGGGGGCGCCAAAAACTGGAACTTACATCACTGCGTCCCACCTGGGAGGTTCCATCTTCCGTCCTCCCAGAACTTTCTGTTTCCATGTCCACCTCTGCCGTTTCCCCCGATCTGCTACTGTCTGTTTCCATCGCCTCCTCTCGGTCATCTTCTGCCCCGCGTCCCACCTCCACTGCAGTCGAAGCAAACGCAACCTGGTCACCCGCAGAAGGGGGGACAGGGAGTGCCGGCAGCACTGTCTGGGGGTCTGCATGCTCAGGCTCCAGCTTCCCAGGCGTCCCCAGCCCCCAGCTCCGTCGTGGGTCCCCGGACGGGAGGATATTTGTCATGAAGATCAGCCCCAAAGGCACCCACTCAGTGCGGCCACCAGCAGCAACCACTTCCCTCCAGCCTGGAACCGAGGCAGACAGAGCTGACTCACAGAGATCCACGTCTACACGTGGGAATAGTACCAGCCACGTGGCCCTGTGCTCCTCAGGAGTCACCGGTCATGCCACGGCCGTGCCGAGCTCCTGCAGAGGTGACGGCGGCACGGCCCTGCCTGCCAGCACCACCGCGCGGCTGCCCCCACCCTTGCTGCCCTGCACCCCTGCCGCCCCGCACCCCTGCCGCCCCGCGCCCCTGCCGCCCCCACCCCTGCTGCCCTGCACCCCTGTTGCCCCCACCCCTGCCGCCCCTCTCCACTCACGCTCAGGCTGCTCTTCCGGCTTGAACAGCTCGCTGACGGTGATGTTCTGCAGTTTAGTCACGTCCGAAACCATGACTGTGGATCTCTGGAGGTCGTCGATGTGCACAGACCGCCACAGCCCTGTGACAAACAAAGCCACCCTTCTCGTCAGTCACAAGGAGGGACACACTACACGTCCCGAGTGTCAGCTGCACCGATGGTGAACGAATGACTGGGAGACTCAACCCTGGCGTGTGCCCACACAGAGGTCACCCGACCCGCTTCTTTTATGTATCTCTCAACAACTTTAGCATAAAATCCGTTTTAAGACCTGAAACAACAGACTTGGGAAGGATATCTGGATAAGGTCTGCGATTCTTTTATAAATGTGTTCTTAGATGTGCTGTATCGTAATTAGCAAGATACCAGCAAGGCCTGCCTTCCATTATCTGTGAATTCATTAGACTAAATTTATTTCCCTACTTCTAGAATAACGGTTTTCCTACATAATGAATAGTTGTTCACTATTACTCAGAAAACAGAGAGGAAGATTTGAGGATACCATCCCTGGCCCCCGAAACAGGCATGAGCTATCGGTGCACCCATGCCGGTGCGAGTTGGGAATCTCTTCTCTGTTGTCCACTTAACAACAGGTGGGGCCAGAGGGACTAGTCAAGGCTTTACCTACAAGTACATAAAGGAAATGCTAAGTGATGTAGCATATCAAATCCCAAGATTGGGGCTTTTACAGTAATTAGTGGTAAGAAATCTAGTTGTATCTGAAAAGAAAATTGTTGTGATTTATATTATTCTCATTTCAGACATGTACAACACGGGACCAAATGACAAATAACTCGAATGGTATTTAAATAGATATATTCACTAATATGATGGTCCTACCTCCATGGAATCCCACATAGGATGTTCCGCTTCCCATCCGGGACAGCTTTGTGATGAAATAGACGAAGACACAGCCCTCATTTCTTTGTATCTTGTTGATTTCATTTACAGCAGAATACCTATTTTACAAACAAAGAAAAATCAAAACAGAACAAGCAAAGAAACAAAGCAACGTGCAGCCACTCAAGGGCGACCTCGGAGCTGTTAGGTCCAGTTTCACGGCCTCCCATTGGGATTGGCTTTAAATAAACTTCACATCCCCAGGCCTGTGATTTCTTCTCTTAGGAGAGGATGAGAAGTCCTTTCTTAGCAGGCTCTTCTTCTTCCCAGCTGCTGTGTCCCTCTGCTTGGAAGCGGCAACCCTCTGTTGCCCAGAAACCCTGGCGTGCGCTCCGCAGGGGGCTGGCCCTGACTCACACGGGTGGGGCCGCTGACTTCTCCCCTTCCAGGAGGAGCTCTGCACGCCCCGTTCCCCAAAGCCAGTTTCCCACGGGGAGGTAACCCAGCCACGAAGTGAAATACGGCATCCCGTGCTTTCAAAGGGCCCAGAAATCACTTTAAGTAATAAGGGAATTAAGTAATAAGAGAACAGATTTAATTCAGATTTCCCCTTATGAACATGATAAAAATGTCCACTAAACATGAACGAAAGCATTTACGTACTGTTATTGCCCTTGAACTGGCAATAAATAAAAAATGTGTAATTCAAAATTAATAATTACTGAAGCATTTCTGCACACATATGCTTCAAGGACATCCATTTATATCCTATTATGATCTCTATTATTCATGCTTCCTGCATTTCACTACGTTAGTGTGGTTTTTAGCCTTTTCTCTTCATCTGTCCAGTCTCTCTAGTCCACATGGGGGAACGAGTAGGGGCAGCATTCTTCTTCTTTTTATTTCTATATTTATTATGATCCTACACTGGAAGACATTCTTTAGGAGCTCGTCAGCAAACCTCGGGTTTCCTGTGTAGTGTTCTGAGAAAAAAATACTAAAGACATACTTAGCCGAGGCAATGAGCTGAGCGCTATGAACTCCGTCCTCAAAATCTGTCTGAATAATGAGGATTTTACATCTGGCTGCACAAGTTAAGCAGTTTCTGAAAGAAAAGGAAATTATTCAAGTGAGTTCTCTGTCCTAAAAAGTGGATAACAGAATTCCCAAAAGGGATGGGAAATATAAAGGCCACGTAGAAAGAACCACTCAGGTGGGATTTTTCTCCTATAAGATCAATGGACAATCTCATGGAGAAATTTTTAAAAACCCAATAAACGCGATATGAGGACAGTGGTTTCAGAGAAGGGTGTCACGGCAGGTGCTGGGCCGCAGGACGTGAGGGTGAGAAGGACAGCTGGGGACGCAACAGCGACCCTTTCCCCAGCCACATGGCCCCCGTGTTCGCTATGCGAAGCTGGCGCCAGCAGCGTGCGGGAGAAACACGCCTCAGCGGGGGCGGGGGCGGGCAGGGCTCCCCACCGGACTTCTCTGAGGAAGGAGTGCTCCGTGTCGAACTGCTGCAGCCACAGCACCGTGGGCTTCTCGGCCCGGCCGGCCAGCTCCGACGCTAAGGCTTCACAGTCGTGGCTCGTTAGCAGTCTGGAGAAAGTGGTGATCTACAGAGGGAGGAAACGCAAATTATTTGCCAGAAATAAAGTAGGTTTAGATCCCAGAAATTGAGGATGTTCAGCCGACATCTTCTACGGGCTCAGCACTGGTACAGATAGAAGAGAATCCAAACCCACAGAGTTTTCAGAACCAGGCGGTGCTGAGCCAGCAGAACCTGCAGGATCAAAAGGTACCGGAGAGAACACGTCACTCTGCCCCAGAGATGCCTTAGTCTCCTTCCTAGATGCCTGTGTCCCTTCCTGTTTTGGTCCCTAATTGAGATTCTCGTGACCCTTTAGGGCTCAGCACAGACACCATTTCTTCTGACAATCTAGACTCCTGGTTCCAGAAGCAGCTGGCAGTTGGTGACGCTTCCTCCCCGGGCTGCTGGCGGTTCTCCTCTACCGTGGATCACGCCCCACGGCGCAAACCCAAACGCCCCTCAAGATGTGCTGATGTCTTCGTGCGCGAATCCCATCTCCAGGCCTGGCCTTAGCACTGAGCTTCAGAGTCCTACACCCAACTGCAGGACAGAGAGCAAAACACGTCCCACATGCACTTTGCCACTGGCCCCCCGAAACCTGTCGCTCGTTCCTGGATTATCTATCACAAAGAAGCCAACCTCCAGCCCTCCAGGGAGGAATCCAGGGAGTTGTCCCTCCACGATTCCAACCGCAGGGGTCCCTCTGTAGGTGTCACTAGGCTGCCAATTTGCATCCTGTTTCTCAGTTCCGTCCACACCTCTCCTCTGCCCTGTCCCAGCAGCCTCTGCACTGGTCTGTCTTTTCCACAACGGTCTTTCTTTCATCAGACTCCCTCTCCATCGCCCCGGCAGAGGGACGTGTCTAAACACACACACCTCCGTCACTCCCCTCTGCACAGCAAAGACAGAGCTCTGCAGCGCGACCCACATGGCCCCTCCATGAGTTCTCTCTGCTGGCACCTCCTCCCCCGTCTGAGTACTCACAGCCTTGAACTCTAAGCTCGGTCGAGGGCGCCCTGTGGTCTCCTGCACAGAAGGTGCCGTATCACACCTTACCTTCCGCCCATGAAGGCCCTCTGCCCATAACCCCTTCCTGGCCAGCTGGAGGGGCCTCTCGTAGAGAAGACCTCATCTCCCTTGTATCCTGATCTGCACTGCCCTGCTCTGCTCTGAACATGGCATTCACTTACCACACGATACCCACGGCATCTGTGCACGTGCCAGTCTTCCCACATTACACGTGGACAAGACCAAGGACCAGTGCTGGGCCATTTATTTTTACATCCCCAGTGCCCTGAGCTCGGTACTCAGCCGCGGTGCTTCACCTGTTGATGTGCGTGTTGTACACAGTGCTGCTGTCAGCACAGAGCACCGCACAGAAGTAGACACTCAAAACTTGGCTAAGTGGAACTCACATAAATACTTGGTCCTCCTGGCACGTACACACAGAAGAACCAAACGTCTCAACATATCCACTGTGATCCCCACGCACCGACTAGAAAAGAATCCCGAATCTTGGCACTAGGGATTCAGGACTTTTAGGCGAAAGAGGATAGAGTGAAGTTGCAGAAAGACAGTCACCTCTGTGAAGATGGCATGGGGTGCCAGGTGTGTCGCGCGAAGCTGAGCCTGCAGGAAATCCGCGAAGGAGCTGTGCTGCTGAGTGTGGTAGTATTCCTGGGACAGAGACTGGGCCGAGAACAAGCCCAGCGAGGAGGCGCTCAGCCGGACCACGGCGTCGGGGGTGGCGCAATCCAGCAGGATCCGCTTGGCCTCCGCGGACACCTTCCGGTACAGCTCCTCGGTCGGGTCCCCGGGACCTTGCCTCTCTGTGACCTGCAGCACCACAGAGGCGCAGGTGTCAGAGTGGTAGCCGATGAAGACGTCGGAAGGGCTGTACTTGTGTCTGGCTAGGAACGGATCTGCCTTCACGTGGATGAATTTCGCCACCCACGTCTCGAGCTCGGCCACCATGTTCTTCTGCCACTTCTCCAGCATGGTGTTGAGGTCCAGATAGTGCTTCTCCAGCCGGTTGATGAGGGGGATGGGGAAGTGTCTGTACACAACGTCCTTCTCTTCAATGACTATCAGGCGGAAGTCTGGGTGAACCCGACATTTGACACGATGGGTCCCCAAACCAAGGTCCACGTACTTCTGACCCCCGAGGTAGACGTAGTACTGGTTGAGCGCGTCGTACAGGCTCTCGTAGAGGTTCTGCAGGTTCAGCAGCACCACCATCTTGCCCGTTTCCATGCAGATCTTCACTCGGTTGATATTTCTGCAGATCTGGGTGTACTCTTGGTCCTTGGGAAAACTGGAACCAAAAATAATCTCCGGCTGCGGGCCCTCACTGAAGAACATCTGCTGCAGGATCTGCAGGGCCACGTAGTTTTTGGTGAGCACGAGTAAGTAGCGGGAGTCCACCTCGTCCAGCTCTCTGCCTGGCGCCTTCTGAAGAGCCCCGTAGATGTTCTGCTTGATCAGCTGCACAGTGCTGACTTCTTCTGAGCACTTTGCCTCAGGTAAGCTGGCTGTAAAAATGTCCAAAGCATGGATGTCATCTTTGCCGCTGAAGTTCCGGAGGACAGCCTGCGCAATATCCTGTGGGGAAGGCTTGCTATTAGAGGCTTTTGCCATGGCAAAGACCATTTTGATGAGGCTGTAGTAGTCACGAAGCCCAAAGAACTCCTTGTCTTGGCTCTTACACACCGTCTCGTAGGCTTTGGCAAAGGGTGCAAAGAAGCCCTGGATTCTGTCTTGAACGAGGCTGTCAGAAGAGCAGATACCCCTGGCGCTCTCCACGAGCTCCCGCTTGCTGGGGCTGCTGCGCGACACGAAGATACCCCGGTTCATCTTGGCGGGGTCGAGGGCCCAGTTGGAGATGCCCACGAAGCCGACCTTCTTGTGAGGGGCAGGATCGTCCTCAATGCAGCCGTCTTCCAGCAGTGGGTGCAGAGCCTTCAGGGGCATTTTGGGTGAGTCTTCCGCCAGTCCCACCTCGTCCAGCACCACCACGGAGACGTACTGCTGCAGGTCCTTCCCGTGCTGAAACCGGGCGCACTGCTTGAAGGTGCCTATGATGCCCTGCGGAGTGGAATGCGGGCTGCACTGGAACGACACCAGGTGGACCTGCTTCAGGCTCCGGAAGAGATCCGAGTGAGCGGCCTGGCCTTGCATGGCGTCGGCCACAATGGTCTTGGCAAGAGATTTGGAGCTGCCAGGCTTCCCCACCAGGAAGAGAGGAATCTTAAGCTCAATGCAGATAACCATCATGAAGACATTCTCCTTCAAAGCCAAGTTCTTGGCGATGGTTGTCCTCAGAGGGACACCATTCAGAAAGAGATCCTGGGTTAGAGTTATTTCCTCCAGAATAATATTGCTGTCATTATACGGTTCTGGAAAGAACCTGCAAATGGCTTTGCGATACGAGTCTTTCTTTTCTAAAGAGGCGTGATAGCACACGCCGATGGCCAGGACCAGGGACCAGAGGATGGGGTCTCTCTTGACATGGCTTTTGCTGGTGTTGGACTCGCAGACCAACGAATTCAGTTTTAATAAAAGCATCTTGCTGTGGTCGTAAAACCATTTGAAAACTTTCACACAGCGCTCCACGTCCCTCAGGCTGACAAAGCTGCACTCATCCTTTCTCTTCCTCATGAAGCCCTGAGAGGCAGAAAGCACTTCTGTGATCACACGAACCTCGTCTGGTTCTAGGTGGGCGGAGTCAACTAGTCTCTGGACGATCTGCCGGATGTAGAGCTTCTCAGCAGTGTTATTCAGCTGTCCAAAGTCCCACACCAGAGGAATCAGGCTCGGGGGCAGAGCGTGGACGCGGTACACCAGCTGTCTCAGGGGGATGGAGCCCAACCTGTCTGCCGTCTCCTCCGCCCTGACCCGGTAGCCCAAACCGGCAGACTCCAAACGGCAGATCGCCTCCTCGGAGTGCTTCCGGTAGGGGTTGCAGGCGGCTATGACATGCAAGCCAGAGTGCGTAGCCAGGGGCTGGCCATCCACCGTGTGGTCACACAGGACTTCTTTGATAGCGCTTATGGCTTCCGTTGTGTTGGCTTCGTCCAAGAACAAGATGGTGTCCAGCTTATGTTCGGCCTTATTGAGGAAGGCGACGTTCTCAGCCTCCCTGACTTTGGAGTAGATCATGTCCGCAGTTGTTCCTCCATGGACCTTGACCAACTTTATCGTTTGAGCATTGGCACCGGCACGCCGCAGGTCGCTCAGGAATTTAATAAGCCTGGTTTTCCCGCAGCCAGTTTCTCCCATGATGATCACCGGGATCCCACATCGGAACCGCATTTCAATGGCAAGGATCTTGAGCATGTTGTCTGTCGTAAGCTCGTATGTTTCATCAGGGTCAATGGGCCACTGGATCCCTAAGGCCAGGCAGAGCTTTTCGAGTTTCTCGTTCCTGGGCAGCTCATCAAAGTTGACATTGAAGGGCACCCTCTGAAGCAGCAGCCCCCCGTACAGCTCCTTGGTCATGACGTCTCTCTTGATCACTTTCCCATTCAAGTGGTTGATGGCATCCACACCGCCATTCTGGTTGGGCTGCAAATGGAAGCCTATGAACGTCATAGAGGTGTGGTCATCGTTGAAGAAAACGTAGGGGTGGGGCTCTGACTCCCACCTCTTCCGGAGAGAGAAAGGGGCCAAATCTTCTTCCTTAACCCCATCCATGGGGACTGTGTACTTCCCTGGGCTTTGGTCAGAAGTGTCAAGTGTTGGTGTGGAAAAATCTCTTGCCATAAAGATCATGAAAGTCACCACAAAGTTCTTGAAGCCCCTCAGTGTGTCTCCAATAACATCTGGATTGCAGAAGAGAGAGGCCTCACAGTCTCGGAGCTGGTAATTCAAGAACCGCGCGAAGTTCCGAAGCTCTGACCAGGACGGGTTTATCACCCCACAGTAAATCAGGAAATGCTGCAGGCATTCCTCCGGGGTGCCTTCAACGGAGCCTTCTTGGTACTGAAACAGGTCTAGGTTTTGGTTTTGATGGAATCGTCTTAAATACTGGTAAGGTCTTTGGAAAGTTTCTCCGCAGAACTCTATGTAATCCATCCCAGGCTCCACGCAGCTCCTCTCAGGGCTCAGCTCCATGTCCAGCACTTCTTTGGGAGGCCTGCAGGTGACTTTCGGGAAGACATCAAGAAAACTGAACTGGGGGCCACGTGCACCCTGGAAAGGAGAGACGTGGATAACACGGTTACAACTGAGTTTCCTGGTTACAACTGAGTTTCCTGACAAATGCTTTTCGTGTTTCAACCCTCCACGGGATCTGTACTGGATGAAACGTTATGGAAAAAAAATCACTTAAAAATATGTAGCTTTCCATAGATTCTTTTTACTTCTTACATAGGGTATTTTTTGCACATTAAGGTGGTGTGGAGGTTGAGTGGCGGGAGCTGCACTCTTAGGAAGACAGGCCATTTTCTAGCCGACTTCCTGGAAACTAGACTTCCCCGTTAAGCACAGACGTATACACGTGTGTGAGCATAAAACTCCCTTTTGCTAAGAAGTTTCCAACAAAAGTCTCCTTTCCATCTTAACTGGCAAGAAAGATGACCTCTCTCAGCAAATGAATTTGCCATATTCAGAGCACAGCTGGGATTTAAACTGTGACATGCAGCATTATGCCTGAATTGAACAAACAAATTTAAGATACTGCTGGTTAACAAAAGTGTATTTTTTGTTTTTTGAGGCAGGGTCTTGCTCTGTCATAGGGCTGGAGTGTAGTGGCGTCACAGCTCACTGCAATCTCAAACTCCTGGGCTCAAGTGATCCTCCTGGCTCAGCCTCCCAGCGTAGCTGGGACTATAGGCGCCACCACATCTGGCTTATTTTTATATTTTTTGTAGAGATAGGGTCTTGCTCTTGCTTAAGCTGGCCTCGAACTCCTGGCCTCAAGGGATCCTCCTGCCTCAGCCTCCCAAAGTGCTAGGATTACATGCATGAGCCACCACACCTGGGCAGAAGAGTATTTTTATTCCAGACATTACTTAAAAACAAGTTTAAAGATTAGATTTTCTTTACTAACACTGCACTCAGCTGCTTCAGTAAGTCAAAAGTGTGGAGTCACCGAAATGCATCAGTCCCCTGCCGGGGCCCTGAAGGAAGTGGAGACCCTCCCGCGCCAGGTGAAGATGCCCCGCGATACAGACCAGCGCCGAAGCCCTCCTGGGCAGCACTGAATTCCTCTCCAAGATTTCAATGACATATAAATGGCACGGGTTCCGGAGCCACATTTTCCCATTGATATCCATTAGGTACTGTAAAATGAGGAGTTTGAAAAGAAACACCGAGATTCCAGTCTGCACCTAAGGACAGAATCACACGGGTTTGTAAATACGCAGAAGGACGATGAGTCCTTCCAACCCTAAGCATCCTATTGTTTTGTCCTTTGACAGAACGATACTGATCATTAACACGGGCAAGCGCCAACCACGTGCTGAAAACGACGTTTCAGTGAACGGGTCACCTATGCCACGGTTGTCCCTTGAGATTATGATACTGTATTTTTACCATACTTTTCTAGGTTTGGATACACAAATGGCACCGTGTCACGATTTCCCACAGCATTTGGCACGGCACGCGCCGTACCGGTTTGCAGCCTCGGAGCCATGGGCCAGGCCTCGGAGCCTCGCCATGCGGTAGGCCGGACCACAGGGGTCTGCGTGACACACTTGGTGCTGGTCACGCGGCTGTGGAACTGCCCAGCGGTGCATTGCTCAGGACATACCCTTATTGTTGAGAAATACAGGACTGCCCACGTAGAAAGAAGAAATTCTTTACACAGGGAGGAGGCAAAGTCACAAAGTGGGATTATGTCTCTGTTGACGTACCCATCCAGCTGACATTCAAGGGCACTTACCGAAGAGGTCACGTCCACGTGGAATATCACGGGTTTCTTCTGATACTTTGCATCCAGGAATGGCAGGAGGGAGCCCAGGACTTGGCTCTCGTCCACCTGGGGGTCGATCAGCCGAATAGTTTTCAGAGGCACTTTCTTGCCGTTTAACATCAGCTTCAGTTTGCGACACAATCTCTTCACATAGAGAGACTTCCCTGTAACAGAGATGATGGGAATCAGACCCCAGGGCTGTGGACAGAGTCAGAGGATCCACAAAGATTTACTGGAAGTTACTTCCTTCTGTATAAAATTTAAAACCGAAGCAACGTAACATCAGATTAAAGAATACACTTTCGAGTCCTCACATGTCCCAGCTGTCACCTGCTCACTGTCCTGGCCATTTCCCTGCTACGGATGACAGCGGTGTAAACACAGTCATGCGTCACTTGACGACGGGGATATGTTCTGAGAAACGGTCATTAGGCGGCTGAGTAGTTGTGTGAGCATCACAGGGCGCTCACACAAACCTAGGAGGGCTCGCCTGCTACACACCTAGGCCACACGGCACAGCCGCTGCTCCTGCCACAGCTGTACAGCCCGGACCGTCCTGAATGCTGCGGGCAACTGCGAGTGGCGAGTGTTTGTGGATCTGCACATAGACGCGCACAGTGAAGTACGGTAGTCTAATGTTGGGGGACCACTGCCATATACACAGTCCGCTATCGATGGGAACGTCATTAAGAAGTGCCTGTCAGTGACAGTGACAGCGAAGACACGCTGTGGGGGGAGGAAGAGCACCTTCGTCCCAACAGAATGTAGTACTGTCAGTGGGGCAAGAGAATGGAAACCGCTATTTCTCTTCGGGGGAACGTGATGGTCACTGATGGGCGGGTCCAGGGGCATTGGCCTCTCCAGGCAGAGCGGTCACACCCCCTGCCCCATCCACGAGCATCAACCCCAGAGAGACCCCACTGGGGTTTAAGGGGAAAAAGTAAACTACAGAGAACTTTGCCTAGAGGAGGAAGGACGTAGGGGGTACCGGGAACTCCCGATTCAGGACACCAGGTGAGAAAGGGTGTCCCGCTCTGGTACAAGGCATCAGGCCCTCCCTGGGACGCGGTGTCCCCACCTGCAGAAGGGCTTCCCCTGCACGGCCCGCCGCGGGGCAGGCAGGCGGTCGGTGGCCCTGGAGACGGAGACAGTGCCCCCGCCCTCATTACCGACACCCGCTCTCTCTGAGGCCACGATCCCGACACACATCCGATCCCGGAACGCGGCCGCCGCCGCCAGGGTCTGCTCTGGGACGCGGTAATGACGCGCCAGGTAGGCCTGGATGTCCTCAAGGGGGGCCTGGGGAGTGACGAGGACCTTGTGCTGGCTGAAGGCCGAGGGCAGGTAGCAGTGCTCCCGGTCACCGTCGCAGACCAGCACCAGCTGGTAGTCCTCCCGGTGGCACTGGGTACACAGGCTCTGGAAGAGCGCCTCGGCCTGGCAGGCCACCTCGTAGCTCAGCTGGTCTGCGAACAGCAGGCTGTAGACCTTGCGCCCGCGGGAGCCCAGGGTGAGGCAGCGGCGCAGGAGCAGCGCCACCTCCTCGAACGTGGTCCCCGGGGTGCACAGCAGCACCTCGTCGTAGGTGGGCAGGGGCTGGTCCGGGGACTGCATGTAGATGGCCAGGGCGGCCAGCAGCACCTCCGCATGGCTGCAGAGGACGAGGTTGGGCCGGCCGACGTGCAGGCCCCTGGGGAGATGCCGCTCCGGGGAGGGTCCGCCCATCACTGCCAGGTGGGCCAGGCAGCGGCCGAGGGCGTCCAGGTCCAGGCAGTCGGGCAGGAAGGCACTCAAGCAGCCCGTGGACTTTACCATGATGGCCTTCAGCTTGTCCACCAGGCTGGACTCGGAGAGCACCGGCTGTAACTCTCGAACCACCCGCTTCAGGCGGTACCTGGTGGCGTCCTCGTCGTGCCCCACAGAGGCCCTGACGACATCCCTCGGGGTGCAGTGGCCTTTGATGAAGGACAGCATGGTCAGGGCAGCTTCGCTGGGCATCTCCTTCTTGAGCTCAGTGCTCAGGTAAACCAGCTGCTCCGCCGTGTAGAAGTTGAGGTGAAAGTACTCCATGCGCTTCTCGGTCACGAATCTCTTCCAGTGGTCCAGGAAGTGCTCCATCTGCCTGCAGACGGCTTCCAGCAGCCCGGTGACGTCCCCGCTCCCCGTCAGCTGGTTCACCAGCCCCAGGCCGAAGTCCATGCGGATGGAGACGTCCCTCCTGGGTGAGCAGTAGATCTCGGCAGTCCAGCTCCTGAACAGCATGTTCCCGGCAGAGTAGAGGTCTAGGAAGGCCTGCACGAGCCTCTGCACGCTGCAGAACACCTGGGGACAGGACGGGAGCAGACATGGCAGAGCTGTACTAGAGGGCGACGCGCCAGTGAGACCCACACGCAGGCTCATCGCCGAAGGACTCGGGTTTGTTTCTCTGCAGTGGTTCCCCGTGTGACCCGGGGACACAGAAGGCCTTCCTTCCTCATTGATGTCATCGGCCTAATAAGAGGGGCTACCTCTAGGAAGCAATAGGTCGCAGAGACAAAGGTTATCATTTGCAAAGTACAAATGAACTCTAAAGAAAGAACCCACAATAAAATTGAAAGACTGCTACGTAAACCGGAGCACCTTTATCAATACGTTTCTGTTTCTGTGAAGGATGCCCGTCTAAATCTTACGTATTTGGATTCTTGCCGATTTGCAGAGCAAGTGAAGCAATTTAAGTTTCTGAGAACTATCCGCTGGGTGGTTTCTTCAGAATGGTGGACCTGCCAGCTTGTGACACGTCATTCTGGGGACCACAAGGAGAACTGCTGCCCCAGGGGCCTGCCCGCCGTGGACTTCTCTCTGGGACCACGACCTGGGCCACGTGCACCGCGTGACTCACGAACTCCACTCTCTGTGGGCCTAAGAGCAGAGCCAGTCTTGCCATTCAGAGCCCAGCTCAGACCCTCCCACCTTCTCAGGTGCCTCAGCTGTGACAGTGCCCAGCCCAAGCCGTGCGATGACTGCTTAGTGCCGCACACCTACACGTCCTCACCTCGGAAAACCTCTCCACTTCAGCATTGCTGTGATCCTTCTTGCCGGACATCAGCATCAGCTTGTTTAAAAGCTCCTTCAGCTCCTCCAGAGAGTAGTCCCGCGTCTCCTCTTGGCCACCGTGACCCTCGGGGAGGATGAGGCGTAGAACCGCGTCTGGGGAAACCTGCCAAGTCCACACGTTAGAGGTTCTTTTCCCTGGGCGTGCGGCAGCCTGGCAGCGCCACCCAAAGCCACGCCTAGGGACGGGGGTCGCTCACCTTTCGGCCACCTTCGGGTGCCTCAATCACGTAGATGCCTTTGCTGTTGATCACAGTGGCCAGGGACAGGGACGAGAGTTCAACAGACCCGTGACTTTCCTTCACTGTTTTCAGCCACTCCAAGTTCCTGGCAGAATCATGCTGTTGGGACAGAAGGAGAGGTACAGGCCATGGTCCCAGTGACCCTTCCTCCTCTTCCTCCCACCTCTGCCCCGCAGGGCAGGCTCCTGTCACTCTTCCCCAGGTGCAGGGCACAGCTGCATCCCCAGTGCCCGTGGCTGGGTCAGGTGGCTCCTGTGTCCCCCTGCCTGTCCTTCTCAGGACCCGCCACATAGGGCTGCTGTTTCTGTGTGAGGCTGCACCCACGCGTCCACCAGTGCCCGGCACCCTGGTGCCCACGTGGGGCCTGTGGCCTGTGACTCTGGACCTGTGGATGAGGGTGAGCAGCCACGGCTGGCTCTTCAGCCACAGAGCCCTGCGCAGTGACGCCAGCTGTAACAGGGCCGTGGGGGCATGAGGGCCCAGTGTCCTATTGTGGTCCTGAATGTGACCAGAGAATCAAGGAAAGACGGCAATGGAGGCCGTTTGGATGTGGCCTCCAGCAGCAGTGAGGACGGCCCTACCTGCTCGTGCCTCCCTCACGCCCTGCCCCAGCCACCCGCGGAGCCAGCTGTCCTGAGCGCCCTGGACCCTGGATGACCAGGGACGCCTGTAAGTCCACTCAGTCCCTGGCACTGGTAGTTTCCTTACACTTAAATGTTCACCTTTTCTGATACAAAATTAATCCACATCAATTGTGGAAAACACGAAAAATATCCAAAAGTGACCAAATAAAATGACAATTACTACCATTCAGAGAAAAATACAGGTAACATTTTAGTGTATTTTCTTTTAATCTTTTTTCTACGTGTTTTGTGCCAGTTTACTATTGTTTATAAGCAATTTTGTATCCCGCTTCCTAACATAACAAGATGGGGAAAGCTTTTCCATTTGTGAAGAAAGACTTTTTAACATCAATTTAAACGGCTGCGTACAAACCTACGTCATTTGCATTTCCCCTGACGTTTCCGAGCAACGCTGCGTTCAACACGATCTGCTCTGGAGCAGGAACAAGACTCACCAGTTTATCGGGCAGGTGCTGGTCGTTGTCCAGAGCCTTCCACAGTTCCTTCAGGTGCTCCATGAACACGCCGAACCCCGCCGTCAGGTCCAGCTTGTACAGCAGGGGCGCGTAGCCCTGCACGGCGTCGTGGAAACAGGCCACCCGGTCCACGTCTATGTCGTTCTCCCCCGCGGAGATGGAAGCCAGGTCCACAAACACCTTCAGCTCGTTGATGCCTGGGGAAGAGAGGAGAGGAGGTCAGCACAGGACTGCTCCACACAGGCACGCGGCTCTGTCCTGCACAGTACTCTTTAGCGACACTATAAATGGATGTTTAATGAATTTTTAAGGTTTTATACACTTTCTGCTTTCAATAAGAATGAAGGTATTGGTGGTGGCGCCTGTAGTCCCAGCTACTTGGGAGGCTGAGGCAGGAGGATGGCTTGGGGAGGCGTTGGAGGCCGCAGCGAGCTGTGATTGTGCCGCTGCACTCCAGCCTGGGCGACAGGGTGAGACCCTGTCTCAAAACAGCAGACCAAAAAGTCCACTGTTGGAAGCCGTGGAGCTCCTGCTGAGACTGGAGTCGGTGCAGCCTCTGAGCCCCGACCCCGCCGCACACCAGCGCTGCCCACCGGCCTCCTGTCCCACCTCTCCTTCTTCCCTCTGAACTTGGGCCAAGGCATCGAAGCTACAGAACTAAAATGCTGCTAAGAAATGCACCACATCGACGGAGATGTTGGGACAGAATCTCTCGTGGGCAAGAGCTCTCCTTGCTCCACCAAAAGGAAAAGCTGAGGGGCACGAGACTGTGCAGAAAAGGACCCCCAGCCGTGGCCAGCGAGCGTCCACAGAGCAGAGCGTGCGGGGGTGGTTTGTGCCTGGCACGCCAGAAGGGCTGTGCCGATGGATGTGGAACCGCACGCTGCCCACCTTCCCAAAGAACAGTCGCGCCTTTCCGCCCGCCACGCAGCACGTGACCAAGGGGAGGTACTTCCCAACGGTCAGGAACACCACACAGAGAACCATGTGGAAACCCTCTCCAGACTCCTGGCGTTTACCTCCCAGCGCCTTCCGCACCCAGCTGATGAACTCCCTTCTCCGGGACAGCGCCTGCAGACACCGGCACCGCGCCGCGCTCATGTCCTCCAGCATCTTCTTAGCCTGGATGAGCTGCGGGCTGATCTGGACCAGTTTCTCGTGGCGGAAGTCATCGAAGTTATCAGTCTGCAAGACAAAGCTCTGCTGTGGACCGGAACTTGTCACCTGCAACCCCGGAATCTGTGAGTGGCAACGCCGGCCACCCCAACAGCACCCCCACCCCCGGATTCTCAGACTTGCCGCTGTGGTGACAGGCCGGCCAGGCTCTCACCCCGAAACTAGACGTCACCTCCACGGCTGTCTCTGCCCAGTCAACAGTACCTGCTATTCCCGTGCACTGACAGTCTGCTGAGAATCTTACCTGGATTTTAAAACCCATTCCTCACAATAACCCTGCCAGGTACGTGTTGTTTTTTCTGCTTTATCAGTAAAGAAACACAGGTCCAGAGTAGCTACTCAAGGACATGCTACTGGGATTCAGGTTTAAGTGTATCTGATTCCAAATCGGTGGTAAGTTTCAATCACTGTCATACTGGTCTGTACTATAATACAGGTGCACATACCTTATAAATGCTCACCTAAAAACAGCAAAACACTCATTTCTTAACTGTAACAGAAAAAAACTTATCATTACTGTTTTTAAACATTTTTTTTAACTTTCTTCTTCTTATTTTATTTATTTATTTTTGAGACAGAGTCTTACTCTATCACCCTGGGTAGAGTGCAGTGGCGTCTTCATAGCTCACTACAGCTTCAAACTCCTGGGCTCAAGTGATCCTCCTGCCTCAGCCTCTGAGTAGCGGGGACTACAGGCGTGCACCACCACACCTGACTAATTTTTCTATTTTTAGTAGAGACGGGGTCTCGCTCTTGCTCAGGCTGGTCTCGAACTCCTGAACTCAAGCGATCCTCCCTCCTCGGCCTCCCAGAGTGCCAGGATTACAGGTGTGAGCCACCGTGCCTGGGCCATTTACAGCTTCTTGATAGAACTAGAGGATACGACTGGACAGCCAACAAAGTATTTTCCTTTTCTGCTTCTGTAACCTAAAGAGATCCAGTTATTACTCTTTATAAATATCTGATTACTAAAAGCATCATTGCCCCTTCCTGAATCCTTGATCCTCACACCGACCCAAGAAAACCCTCATAGCGAAGGAGCAGTCACAGTGTTTATAAACAAAGGGAAACGTGAAGCCCTTGGTATATTCAGGCCTCAAGTACAATACAAACAAGAACCTTGAAGGAAGCTGCTAAATCACCCTGTACAACTTCTACAGCCAGAAAGCTCGTGGGGCCCAAGGAATTTGAGGCAGGACATACCCCGGACAGCCCCCAGAGTGCCCAGCAAGTAACTTACGAAATCTAGTAAAGTGCAGAGAACACTGAAGTCGCCAGTCAGTCCCAGATCCTCTTTGACCTGCAAGATGACCTTGGCCGCATGGACCGCCTGGTGCAGGCTATGGTACTCCCTGATCTGCCCAACCCGCTCCCGGACCCAGTCCCTTTGGCCCCGGCTGTCCACAGCACACATGACCCGGAGCTCTGTGGTCAGTTCACTGTACTTATTCACAAAGTCCTTGAAGATGACATCGATTTCTGCAAAGGTGACCTCTCCTGACTTCAGATCCTCATAAAGCGCAAGGAACTTTTTGTAACAAGGACGATACAGATCATTACACGCCTCTTTGAGCTGCAGTATTTGCCTTCCTGATTCTTCTTCAGGCTCACTCAGACGCTCTGCAGCTTCTTTCCACAAGATCTGGAAGATGTGGCTGTCTCTTAGCAAGTCTACCTTTTCAGCCACTTCTCGGATCTGGGGGCTCAAGTTGTAGAGTGTTGTCTTTGGCTGGTACGAGGAGGCGGGCAGTCTCACTGTCACGGCTTCGTTTAATCTTTTACTGCTGAGGTCCTCCAAGTGTCTTCTTGCCACCTCTCCAAAGTCCACTTTAGAAACAATAACAACATGTCAGAAGTCAGAGCTCTGATGACGACGGCATTTCATGCTACTTTCCCAGTGTTACTGTCCCCGCCTCTCTAAGGAAACTCACACGAACACAGCTGCTCAGTAAGAATGCACGGGTCTGCCCTTCTCCATGGTAAAGAAAGTATCATGACCCGGGGAAAGACGACAGCTTGAAAACATGCATCTATTTCACTCTCTCCCAAATCCTATTCCAATGACAGAACAGAAATTGTTTTTAAAAAGTCATAAACCGGCGGGGCACGGTGGCTCACGCCTGTAATCCCAGCACTCTGGGAGGCCAAGGTGGGCGGATTGTTTGAGCTCAGGAGTTCGAGACCAGCCTGAGCAAGAGCGAGACCCCGTCTCTACTAAAAACAGAAAGAAATTATATGGACAGCTAAAAATATATATATAGAAAAATTAGCCGGGCATGGTGGCACATGCCTGTAGTCCCAGCTACTCGGGAGGCTGAGGCAGGAGGATCGCTTGAGCCCAGGAGTTTGAGGTTGCTGTGAGCTAGGCTGACGCCACGGCACCCACTCTAGCCCGGGCAACAGAGCGAGACTCTGTCTCAAAAAAAAAAAAAAAAAAAGTCATAAACCAACAAGCGTGGAAGGAGGAGCAAAAAAGGAAAAAACAGCAACAAAATTTTGCAAGTTGAAAACCAGCTGAACCAGCGGTAAATGACATATTAGGCCTGAGAACACAGAATCCTAAGGCCACAGTGGGGAACACTGAGGTCCAGCCGGTCTCTGTCTCAGGCTCCCCACAGCACAGACGCTGGTTGCGCAGGTCACTGGAAACCGGGAGGTGCTGATGACACAAAGTGGCCCGGCTCAAAGTCTGGTTAAGACGTGGTGCAGTACAGCGGCTCTCACCCACCTGGTGACACCGCAGGTGGGTCACCCCTCCTGCACCCCGGCAGGTGGTAGGTGAGTTATTTTCTAGACAGGATGATGCAGAGGGTTCTCGATTGGAAGTCACAGAAACATGGTGAAAAAGGGCATTTCCAGACACACTCCCTCTCTCAGGAAGCAACCAGAGGACACGCACTGCAGTCCAGGAGGAGGGAAAGGGAGGGCGACAGGGGTGGGCAAAGGGGAGAGAGGAGGGCGGGGGCCCCACTGAACACAGGGCTGCGGGAATATGGCACGCGGGTGCCCAGACCTCGCCAGCCCTCTTCTCCCTCCTGGTTCCCAGAAACCTGGCACTGGCAGCAGAACAGAAATCTGACCGGCCCAAGAGAGAGGCCTCGGCACACACCAGCTACAGGGCCGAGCCTCCGCCCCCAGGGCGGCACGCAGTCCAGAAGGCCGGCTCAGGCCCGCAGAGTCCAGCCCACGTGGCAGGGCTCTCTATTCATAAAAACAGACAAACAATTCCAGACATAGGAGGAAAGTCAAAAGAAACCAATAGATGAAAGCTGCCCAGAGGAAACAGGAAACTATGCAAGGGAAAGAAAAAGAAAACCTAAAGCAAAACGTCAGTAATCTCAGATAGACAGATTATCTATCTCAGATAGATAATCTCAGATAGATAGATAACAAGTAATCTTGTTACAACCATGAACAAGAGCAGGATAATGTTGAAAAAGGATTATTCGGAGAAAAAAAAAAAGAATTCCTTTAAATTAAATATATACATGAGGGTTGAAATAAGAAATTTAATGGACAGTTTGGAAGACCAAGTTCTAAGGAAATCTCTCGGGAAGCAGAGCAAAAAGCTAAGATGGGAAATAGAGAAAAATGATGAAAGTTAGACGACCGTTCCAGGAGGTCCGATATCCGCTGTGAATCTCAGCAAGAGAAAAAATAAATAATTGAAGAGGATTTCCCAGAACTCAAGGACTTAGATTTCTACATTAGAAAGACGTACCTACTAATGCCTAATGCAGTAGATGAAAAATAGATCCATGCCAAGGCACATTACGAAATTTTGGAATATTAGGGACAGAAAGATCTCAAGAGCTTCCAGAGAGAGGAAGATATTTCACACACAAAGGATCGGGAGTTAGTATCACATCAGACTTCTCAGCAGCAACACTGCAGAGACAACAACAACCAACATGCCCAAATTTCCGAAGGAAGATGATTTCCAGTCTGTAGTTCTATGCACAGGCGCTTGACCTAGGAGGAGGGCAGGCACCCTCAGGCATGCAAGGACGCAGGAAGGTGACAGAGGACATGTTCTACCAAGACACAGGTGGCAGAGAGCAAGCAAAGGAGACAGGAACAAGACTCTAACCCCGGAGAGAGGCAGGGGCGATGCCAGCAGGTGAAGGAAGACTTCAGGACTGCACCTCCAGGCCAGTTCTGGCAGATCCTTCTCAGAGACCAAACTGACTGTCTTCAGAAGAGACTCAGACAGTCGGTAGAGTTTGGGATTGAATGAGAAATAAATACAATGAACACAAAGCAAATGACAAGAACTGTAATTCTATGGAAAACAGTTTGTGCAAGAAGTGTATTAATAAAAGGATCATTTCCGTCTATCTCATGGCTCACTGGTGAACAGTGCATTTATACAGTCAGGATGATTTAAACCCTAAATCTTGATCCATCTCAAATCAACATAGCGGGGAGCGATGGCAGAGGGAAGGGTTACGTGTGCAGGGCGCAGACCGGACACCCGGAGATCTAAGCCCTCATCGTCCACACTGGGATGTCAGTAAGATGCCGACACCAGAAAAATCCAGGAGACATCACGCATGTTATCGAGAGACGAGCAGGTAAGTACCCGAAAGACTGCTCCAAAAGACGTGAAACTGATGCCCTCTGGCAAACGCATGTGTAACTTTGTTAAAATTTTTGTAGGAAGGCTTCCCTCCAAAATAAAGCTCTGCTATGGTGACTCGTTTGTACTGTATTCTCCTCTAACCCTCTGCCCTTGGAGACCACTCAGTGTGGTTTGCTTCGATTCTTAAGAATACACCACCTTGGACCAGGTGTTTCACACTCTCGCACAACTTCAGCAGCCCGTCAACGTATCTTTTCTCTTTCTTCAGAAAAAGTAGTTCCTCCTTTCTCCAATCCAGTACTTTCTTCATATCATCAGCTACCTTCTCCTTGGGTGGAAGACTTTTTTCCCCTGGAAAACAACAACAACAACAAAGTAACCCAACAGACCGGGTCAACACGGTTTCCAGGCGGCCATCTCTGCTGCCTCCTTTGCCGGCGCTCACGCCCGTGTGCAGCTGTCGGCGTGCCAAGCTGGCGCTTAGCAGCGCAGAACAAAAACAGAGCAAGAGCTCTTAGTTTTCCATTATTTTGTCCCCTTCCCTTGATTTCCTGGAGAATGACAAACCAACCCCTATCAACCTACTGCAAGAGCTACGGGTTATAAAGGCTGAAGAGGGCCCCTCCTTACAAAAACGCACACGCAGACACAAACATTTCCCTTCCTGTCGTTCCTCAGTAGCCTGAAGTGCGTTCCTCAGATTGGTACTTACTTAGTTTCCAGATGTCGAGAAACTGATTCTCGCGCTTCGTAATCACCTCTAGCTGCCCGACGAAAACCGTGCCATTTAGGAGGTCACCAGCAACTTTTGTGATCACAGAGTCAGCAGAGGCCATCAACTTCTTGGCATCCTCTGTAATATTTGCTAATATTTTCTGATCAGTTCCTGATCGGGTTAAGAACACAGTCAGAACAGTGGCTTCCCGCCTCCCACCCCGTTGTTGTTAACGAGGGAATTCCCAATAACCTCTTGCTGCTTTGCCCCAGCGTCTACACAACACAAGCAAGAGTGTGCTTATCACTTCCCTGGACTCTGCTTCCACTGTGAGGGTCAGGTCCCGCCCGAACTCATCTCCTGAACGACCTCCTTGTTCATAAAGATGATTCCCCCAATGGGAATCAGCCAGGAGAACCATCTTTCTTAGGTTTTTAAAACCTGTGCCCCCTTCAGTATACTGAATATATTTCTTAGACAACACATAATCTTTAAAATCCCCTCATTTTGAGCACACCTGTAGCAGCAGAGGAAACTGCACCAGGGATGTGGTCATACCCAGCAAAGACCAACAAGCTGGTTTTAAGGGGACATTTTCATAGCATATAGAAAGAGAAACATCAATGTGACAACTTAACATTCTGCACATCTTAGCTGTCTTGCAATGTGAATATGTGGATCAATTTAGAGGGCAGAATTTTTAAACACCAGAATATTTCTTTCCCAGTAATTAGAGTCATACAGTATCAGGAGAAGACCAAGCTTATCTCTACTGTAAAAAACAAATATAGCAGCTTTATTCTGAATTGCAAAAACCTGAAAACAACCAAGATGTACTTTAGTAGGTGAGTGGATAAGCAAACTGTGGTCCATCCAGACAATGGGACATTATTCAGTGATAAAAAAGAAATGACCATGCAAGTGCGGTAGCTCACAACTATAATCTCAGCGCTTCTGGAGACTGAGGCCAGGAGTTCGAGACCAGCCTAGGCACATAGTGAGACCCTGTCCATACAAAAAATTTTAAAAATAGCTGGATGTGGTGACACATTCTGTAGTCCTAGCTTCTCAGGAGGCTGAGGCAGGAAGATCACTTGAGGCCAAGAGTTCAAGACCAGCCTGGGCAACATAGCAAGACCCTATCTCTACAAAATAAATTTTTTAAAAAATAGCCAGGCATTGTGGCTTGTACCTATAGTCCCAGGTACTCGGGAGGCTGAGGAAGGAGGACTGGTTGAGCCCAGGAGTTCAAGGTTACAACGAGCTATGATCTCGCCATTGCACTCCAGCCTGGGCAACAGAGTGAGACCCTGTCTCTAAAAGAAAAAAAAAAAAAAAAGACCTACCAAGCCATGAAAAGACATGCAGGAAGCTTAAATCCACATGGCTTAGTGGAAGAAGCCAATCTACAAGGCTACATACTACAGAATTCCAACTACAGGACATTCCGGAAAAGACTAAAGGGGAGGGAGCAAGGGTGGCAGAGCACCAGGGATTGGTAGGGCAGTGACACTACTCCGTGTGACGCTGTCATGGTGGATACATGTCATGATATATTTGTCCAAACCCACGGAATGCACAACACCAAGAGTGAACATTAATGTAAGCTATGGACTCAAAGTTAATGACAAGGTATCAATACTGGATCACCACTTGTAAACAATGTACCACACTGACGCAGCCTGCTAATAACGGCACCGCATGTGCGACGGGGGAGACGTCTGAGGACGACACACTTTCTGTTCTATTTCTCTGTACGCCTACAACTGTTCTAAAAAATCTACTAATTTAAAAACCACAAATATAATCTTTTCAAGTGAGTGGCTTTTACTAACGTGTACTGCTCTCCCACATCAATCATCTAATAAATATTGTATCCCCACAACTACCCTGACATGTAAGGTGCTTAGGGTTTTTTTTTTTTTTGGCTGCCCCAGTTATCTGATGAAACTGGGACTCACAATCATCTAACCCGGGAGTTTTAGTTCCAAACCCAGTGCTTTCCCACCAACAGTTCTGAATCTAATGTCTGACTCATAAACTTGATTATAACATTTTTAGGCCAGTATGTCTCCCTCTCGGATCACAAAATACTTGGGGCATGGGGGCAGGGGGAGAGAATCAGACAGTGCAGCGCGTACTGTGTGTTAAGATCATGGGACCGCGTTGGCCGTTCTTCACTCATCTCCACGTAACAGAGAATGGTTTGAGAACAAGACACACTTGGGCTTGGATGCTATAATATTAATAGTTGTTAATGGTTACAATCTTTGAGACCTTGGGTAACTCCCATTGCATTCTCCACTTCTGTTTCCTCCTATGAAAATTGGGAGCCTTGGCCGGGCGCAGTGGCTCACGCCTGTAATCCTAGCACTCTGGGAGGCCAAGATGGGCGGATTGTTTGAGCTCAGGAGTTTGAGACCAGCCTGAGCAAGAGCGAGACCCCGTCTCTACTAAAAATAGAAAGAGATGATTTGGACAGCTAAAAATATATATAGAAAAAATTAGCTGGTACATGGATAAGGTGTATAAAAGAAAAATAAACAAAAAAAAAAAAAGAAGAAAAAAAAAAAGAAAAAATTAGCTGGGCATGGTGGCACATGCCTGTAGTCCCAGCTACTCGGGAGGCTGAGGCAGGAGGATCGCTTTGAGCCCAGGAGTTTGAGGTTGCTGTGAGCTAGGCTGACGCCACAGCACCCTAGCCTGGGCAACAAAGCGAGACTCTGTCTCAAAAAAAAAAAAAAGAAAATTGGGAGCCTTAAAAAGGCCATTTCGAAAGCACTATTTCAAGGACACTGTGCCAGCACAGTTGTTGGTGTGCAGTAGGCATTCAGCGAGTGGTGGCTTTTGGTACGAGTTATTACTTACAGTGCAAGACACGCAGCCTTCCTGGATCTCTCTGTCCAGTCTGCTTCCTCTATCAAACATCAGCCCATCCCCACTGAGGATCAGCTCAAATATTCTGCCCCTGTGGCTCCCCAAGGCCAGGAGGACACCAGCCACACTGAGCCGATGTTCCCAGCACCCCTTTCTCCCACCAAAACGTACCACACAATTTGAAAAGATGCTTGACATCCGGCCACGTGAGCAGGTGCTTAAAAATTTCATCCGAGTCGTCCACGGCCTTCCCTCTGCTCCTAGGCCAGGACTTGGTGATCACGGCAGACACGAGGGTGCCGAATTTCTGCAAATCGTGATAAGAGACTCCCTCGAGGATACTGGTCTGCGACTATAAGAAAATTAATACAAGAGGGAAATTTAGAAGTTTTTTCATTGGTTTGTTTTTAGATGACAGAAGTAAATTACCCTCCAACGGCATTTCAGAAATGTATCGTAACTAGTGTTACAAGGCCTCAAAGAAAGTAAAGCAATGAGATACTTAACGTTTCTTAGACCATCTTCACGTCCCTGCGTGCTGTCTCCTCGAGCTCAGCACACACAAGCACACGCCAGTACAACCCACAAATCACATTCCTTCCTTCTGGCTCACATTTTCAACATTTCTGGCCAGTTTCTACATTTTTCCTGGACTTTCATGTCATGAAAGATACCAAATATGAATAAACCTTTAATACATCATATATTTTAGGACAGGTCCTTCCAGGCAGTGGGGCAGAATCTCTTCTCACTTTGCAGAAAAAAACTGAGTAAACTGATAGAACCCGTTCAACTTCACACATTTGCCTTCCATAACTGTTTGGTCAACCTTTGGAGCGTTTTGCTGCATCTTTGCTAAGCAAGTGTTAACAGACAATAAAACAAACCAGTAGCCACGGTAACAACAGGGACATTTGAGGAGTGGCCTGCAAGACCGTTTGACCAGACGTCACACGTGAGTGGCTGTGACTGCACACAGCGCGCAACAGCCATCCCAGCAGCGGAAGCTGAGTGGCATTTCAGGGAGCCAGGGGAGACCCCTGGGTCTCGGCAGCATTTCCCCAGGCGAGGGGAGGGGAGGGGATGTCCCATTCTCTGAGTCTGACCAACGGCAGAACACAGCTGTGGACCCCAGTACAGTTCCCAAGTAGGAGACCGTTGGCCACCTGGCAGGCTGAGCTCACGGCTTCAATGACACACTTCTCAAAGCTCTTGGCCACACTGTCCTGTAAGCCCGCAGTGTCCCAGCGAGAGTTGCAGTAGGCACGGATCTGCAAGAGAGGCGTCTCCTGCGAAAATGGAAGGCGGGTTAGAGTTTTTGCACACTGCGCTCTCACGCTCCATGGGGGGACGCGCCCCGGGAGTTTTTACCTTCCCACCACCTTACCAGCTTCCCGTGATTTTAACCTCCCTGCCCCACAGCAGGCATGTCCTCCCCGCCTCCCGCCATTGGACCAGCAGGGCTAAAATTAAAAGAAGAGTCTCTTTTCCAACTCCATAGAAAAAGAAGCAGGCACAGCAGCTTACAAAAACAGGTAAATTGTGAGAAATAAGTCATTTTTCCTTAAAAAGATCCACTTAACAGTTACATATAAAACTCTCATGTAAAACTCATTTTCCTAGGGTCACAGGCCCTAATTCAAAACGAAGGGCATGTCCCTGTTCTGTCCACTTGTCCCTGTGTTGGGAGGCTCCTGACAGCCACAGGCCACTGGAGCGGCTGCCTGTGGGGGGGCTGGACCCCGAATGAGCCTGGGGGCCCCATGACGGCAAGATCCTGTGCCCTCCTTATTCTCTGTGATGTCACAACAGAGCTTTGTAACATCCTTCTGGGATCAGAAACAGGAACGCGGAGTCGCGACCCAGCCCGCACCCTGCGCGGAGAGGCTGCCCGCTCAGACGCACGCTCGTGTCGCTGGTCGTTGCCAATGGTCTGGTGGCATCCACCTTGCCTTCCCTCCCCGAAGAGAATGTCCCCCAACTTTTGGCACCTGTTTGAGCCGCCCTTCCAGGTCTCCCAGCAACGACTCCTTCCAGCCGTGCTCCACAGGGAAGTCTATCTCCACCAGCCGTCGCCAGACCTGCAAAACCCGCACACAAGTCACAGCCACTGTGACAACGGAATGCCACAGTGTGAGCCTATGACAAGAGAAAGACCATCGTGATGATACAGAGAGCGCAGGGCTACGGGACACCTGGGCCCCCCCTCTGCCACCAGCGAGCTGTGCTAGTGGCAGGTCCTGGCGGCTCAGCTCGGCCTTCTAGAGCCAGGGCCCTGATGCACCGCGCCCGTCCCCGCCCGTCCCCGCCCTTCCTGCTGCATAGCTGCTTTTTACTCTGGAAGCATTTGCTTCCAACATTTTATTTTGAAAAATTTCAAACTTACAAAGAGGTTGCAAGAATAGCACGACGACACCCACATCAACTACAGTCCCAGGTTGTGAGTTTCACACAGCTGCTCTCTCTCCCCCATTCTCTCTTCAGCCCTTCCCCACAAACGAGCATTTCCGCGGCCGAACCACCTGACAGTCGGCTGCAGACCTCACGACACTCCACCCCACCCTTCTGCTCCACAGCGGTGGGACAAGTGTCCCGTTCAGGACAGTCAGCATGGAGAGGACACTCTAAGAGGTGTCCCCACCCACGTTCCTCCAGGTGTCCTGACCGTCTGGACCTGCAGACACTTGCTGCTCTTCCTTACTGCCTCTCTTTTCTACAAGAGTCCTTGGCCTTTTTTCTTTTATGATGTTGACAGTTTTGAAAAGTTCAGACTAGTTGTTTCATAGACTGTCTCTCTTTTTTTTTTTTTTTTTGAGACAGAGTCTCACTTTGTTGCCCGGGCTAGAGTGAGTGCCGTGGCATCAGCCTAGCTCACAGCAACCTCAAACTCCTGGGCTCCAGTGATCCTTCTGCCTCAGCCTCCCGAGTAGCTGGGACTACGGGCATGCGCCACCATGCCCGGCTAATTTTTCTATATATATTTTTAGATGTCCATATGATTTCTTTCTATTTTTAGTAGAGACGGGGTCTCGCTCTTGCTCAGGCTGGTCTTGAACTCCTGACCTCGAGAGATCCACCTGCCTCGGCCTCCCAGAGTGCTAGGATGACAGGCGTGAGCCACTGCGCCCGGCCCATAGACTGTCTCTTGACCTGATTTATCTCATCATTTTCCCATGATTTGATTCAGATTAAGATATTTTTGGCAGGAACACTGTGAGGCTGAGCCATATGAAAATACACTTTTCATAGGTCAAGCCTGGTCACCTGCCTGCACCTTCCCAGGGCTGCTGCACCTGATGCCTGGGTGCTGGTGGCCCGCAGCCTTACATTAAGAGGCCCGCGAGCCCCATCTGGGCTGTCAGCACCACTCCCCACGGGGAGAAAGAACCCAGCTCTCAACAGCATCAGGGCACTGGCATCTCCCCAAACCTCAGTTTCCTCCCTATAAAACTGGGATAACAACAGCATCAACCTCAGAGTAGATGTTTAGTAACAATTACATTTTAATTTTTATCACCATTATTACCGCATTTAACTTAGAATCATTCTGTTGTGTCAGTGGGTCAACAGCTGTCCCTAACTTACACCTAACGCTTGGGGGATTATACCATTTAGAATCTTCAAATAATATTTTATAAATCAATTTTGTTTTGGTGGGATTTAAGTCTATAAGTCTGAACACAGCGATCAGAGAAGGATTTTCTTATTCTTTAAAAGTCACAAGTTGCTCTGCACGGCGTTCACACCTGCAGTCCCAGCTACTTGGGAGGCTGAGGCAGGAGGATCACGTAAGCCCCCGAGTTCAAGGCTGCAGTCAGCTACGATCACATCACTGCACTCCAGCCCAGGGGACAGAGCAAGACCTCATCTAAAAAAAAAGTCACGAGTTGAAATCTGCAACTTTCTATCTTGATAGCAAACAGGCAGTGGCTAGAGGCCTGGGTCTTGTTAGGAGACAGAAAAGTCTGGAAGTTCACTGTGGGCCATGGATGCTAGTCACTGCCCCGGGCAGCTGCTGCAAGGAGAAAGCGCTGACTGCCCTACGGCGTAGGCGAGCGTGGAGCCACCTCCCACAAGAGCCACTCGTCACGCACGGTGACCGACGGTGGCACCAGGAGCACAGCGTAACCGCTGCCAACCCTGAGCCTTCTGTTTGCCCGTGTTTCTAGTGCAGGCACTTTTCTCAATGACAGTCACATCTCTGGTTTTCGAGGGAACAAGAAGGGAAATGGGCTCCGCTTCAGACACGGCGTGTAGCCACCTGGGCAAGGCCGCACCTGGTCCAAACACCAGAGGTGCTCACGCCCCTAAATCTCTCACCAGCACGATCACGAGGGGGCCTGCGGTCCGCCTCACACCCTGGAAGCTCACCTGGCTCAAAAGGTGAGCTTGGCAACTGCCGGGAGGCAGAAGAGACAGAACGGCGGGAAGAACAAAGCAGAGCAGGTGGGACCCCGGCTGCCCCTTCCCTGGCCCTCTCCAGCCACCGCCGGCCACGCCACGCCGGCCACGCTGAGAACCCGCTGCCAGTTTACACTCACAGGGTCACGGGCGACGGTTTTCCAAATCCAGCAGCTCCTGATCCTCACTGCTACCTGTCTGTACCCGCGATTCTGTCCACGTCTCTCGGTGGAAATCCTCCCATCTCCCACCTTCCTGTGCTGGATTCTCTTTTCCTCATGCTCAGACCCAGGCTTGCCCAGTCTCCCCTCAAACTGCTCTTCCTTTCACCTCTTTCTTCCACTTCCAAGGTCATAACCTAACTCATCGCCCCGGCCCTGCACACCCCCGCCTGGAGCCCCTTTCCCGGCACGGGGTGCCCTCGCCACCCCAGGGGGCACGGCCCAGCCCGGGTGCCAGACGGCAGCGTGGCAGCACTTACACCCGGTGTCTCTGTCTGCCAGGAAGGACCTGCCGGGGGACAGGAGTGTCCCCACTGCACACGTGAAGGCCCCCAGTGGCCCCCTGGCTGCCAGCCCGCGGCCACGACTCTCGACAAGGTCACGCCGGACCACGGCCACGTCACGCTCCTACTCAAAAGCCTTCCGCGGAGCTTACCTCGATCTCCTCGGAGTAAGTGAACGAGACAGGTGATAAACATGTCCCCTGGAACATGCTCTTTTTAAAAATTCTGTGGAGCCACGTTCTAGTAGCCACGAGAGTCCCCTGGGAGACTGTTGGAACGGAATCCTTCCCGGTTTCACTCCCGAGTCCTCCTGAATCCTGTCATCACACAAGAGAGGGAGCTGAAGGTCCCTCCGCGCTGGGACGCGAAGGTTTTCCCCGGGGCCCCACACTCTGATGCTCCTCTGGCATTCGCGGTGGGTGCTCGGGACGCTGCCACGCGGGAGGAACACGCAGGCCTCGCCAGAAGCCCACCTTCAAAAGCACTTTCATGTCCCCAGCACTTTTTGGGTTCACCCCTGAAAGAGGGTGACACAGGAGAGAAGCAGGGAAGAAGGAGTGGGGTTAACGTCCGCCACCGCAGGTCCCCGGGCAGGGAGAGCCCAGGCTTTGACCTGAGGGGGACAGAGTGGACGAGGAAGAGCACCCCAACACAGAGCTTCCAGAGAAGCCCAGACAAGCGTGCGGGGCAGACTCCCCGCCCCAGCTCCTCAGTGACATGCAATAGCCGGTCCGTTGGCCAAGAGGCAAAGCGAAGTCCCCTCCCGTCACTGCTGCTTTTGGTGAGGCAGCTCCCTTCATCCCCCCACCCCACAGGACAGCCCTCTTCCCCGGGGCTCAGGCCCTAGTGATGCCTCCCGCCTCCCTGTCCCCCTCCCTCCCTCCGTCCCCTGCCCCTCCCTCTGTCCCTTGCCCCTGTCCTCACCAGAAGCACATTGACCATAAACAAACACAGCCCAGGCACCAGGGCCCCCACCCCTGGGAGGAGCCTCACCATTCTTTGTCTTAAATACCGTCCCCCAACCTTGACCTGCCGGTGACCCCTCTAGACCCTCGCTGGCAACCTGGAGGCTGGGGGACGTGGTGGCCGAGGAGGAGCTGGCCAAGAGTGGGAGAGATGAACTGTCCACAGACAGACAGACAGACAGGATGGCTGGCCACGGCAAGCGCCAGCAGGATGGGAAGATACAGGAAGGTGTTTTCAACAGGTGTAAAAGGGGCGGGAGGAGAAGACCCCGCCTGCTGGCAGCGGGGGGGCGGGGGGGCGGGGGCAGGCGCAGTGCTTAAAGTGCTTTTAAAAGGGGGGCTTCTGACGAGGCCTGTGTGCCCCTCGCACGTGGCTGGGGCAGCACAGCACACGGGGAGACCGGGCAGGATACACAGGGGGTTCTCCACTGAAAACGGAACAGGCACTTGCTTAAGGTCCCCGAATGGCACCGCACCTTCTAGAACCACCCAGAAGCCTCAGCATGGTGTGTCTGTCCCTGTGGTCTTGCCCTTGCGGAGAACTGGACTTCATCCCAGGACCCCTTAACACCAGCGATGGCCCGGCCACAGGCCACCCCACCTCTATCCACCGCGCCCGGCACGGTCTGGCCGAGGCCTCAGCGGTGACACAGGCCACGAGCCCCCACAGCTGTACGTGCGCCCCAGACCCCCTGCCGTGCTCCCGGTGTCTCCCCACCAAGGGCCCTGCCAGTCCCACAGCCCCGGACAGCGGCATCTAGCCAAGAGGTCTGTAGATGCTCGTCATGTATTTTTGCTTTGTTTAATTTTAGTATTTCAAAGTTTTTTCTTTGTTTCTATGGCACAAAGTGGAGTATTTTGACCATGATGTGGATCAGACTAATCTGAGATCCCAACCAACATTTAAGGTAGTTATTTCTGCAGAAAACATGTCCCAAATATCCCTTAATTCAAAACTGAAAAATGTCTTGAACAGTTTGTTTGAACAGCACTGGCTCCTGGAGGAGCGGGCCGTCTCGCCAGCGACACTTACTGTCACAGTGCGTTTGTGGTGTTTCAAAGCAGAACGACTGAAAAGAGTGAAGGTTAAACACAGAGTTGTTTTCTATCACTCAAGTCACAGCTCTGACTCGAGTAAGGTTACGACACAAGCGGCCCGTCTAGATATGAACCTTCCGTCACTTTCACAGCACGGCTCAGAAACTAAGCGGGGGACACGGACAGTGCACAGACATGGACAGGGAGCTGCTGGTACACGCGACAACGCCACGGATCTCAGAGACAGGATGTCCCGTGACAGCAGTGGGACACAGAATGAGAGCTCTGGTGGGAGAGATGGGAGGGCGGTGCCTTTGTAGGGGCGGGGACGGAGGGCGCGGAAGAGCAGGGTCCTCCTGCGGCCGGGTCTGGGCCTGGAGCGCCTGGGGACACCAGTGGCCTTGTGTGCCTGGCTACTGTATTCCAGTTGCCATGTAAAGATGCAAGCATGGGTGGAGAGGACCATGCTTCCCACGCGTTTTTGGGAGGAACGTGGTCCCCACAGCTTGCTGTGAACAACGGAGGCACGAACAGCTCTTCCGCCTCCGGGGGGCCGTCTGCGGGCCACACAGGAACTCCCTCCTGCCCTCCCCAGAGTGCAGACCTGAGACACCCTCCGCGCACGGAACGGAGCCTGCACCGCGCGGCGGGTGCCCGACACGCATTTCATTCTCCTTCCAGCCATCCTAGAATTACGTCCATTTCCTTTATGATCAAGGCTGCCTGAAATTCCACACCGACCCTGAGTACGACATTAGGCGTCCCAACCCCACTCACCACCGCAGGCAGAAGTTTGACAACACTGAGAACGATCTCGGCCGATAAGGCGGGAATCTCATAAAACACCCTGTTCTTGGTGACGCTGCAGATGGCTTCGTGCAGCTTCAGGCACACAGCCGGGTAGGACTGTGACAAGGTCTCCTTGGGAATACTGCCCCGGAAAGAGCGAAGAGAAATCCCTAAATTCAGGAGAAATGAGAAAACAGTACCCAGTACCGACAGCCCAGTCCCTTCCCTTTAAGATAACCACAAGGCCTTTATTTGACCTCATCTAGGTTGACACCTGGACAATTTTTCAATCAGTCTTTAAGAAGTGACTAAGATAAAATGGAAATATAGTCCTTTTGTTTTGCCTCTGTAGTCTGAACTGTTCTAACAAAAGCAAGTTAAAATATTTCTAAGTGCATTCCCTTACTTGAAAATAAGCAAGGGACATACATTACTAAATATTAAAATACTACGTAAACTTTTTAAAATAGAAAGAAAACAGAAAGTGGGGAAAGAAATGGCAGGAGAGCACTTGGTGTGTGGCTGTCCCTGCCACCGGGCTTTGTGCTTCCCGACTCACAGGGACAGAGCTGGGAGGTGGCGGGTTGAGGAGTGGGTGGACTGGGAGGCGCTATGAGGAAGAACTCGCTGGGGTGACTCTGGGACACACAGTGTTGGGGGCCCTGAAGTCACAGGTGCTCGACATGGATGGAGACACAGCACTGCCACCTCCCTCCCGATCACCCCGGACCCCGGTGAGGAAATACTGGAAGGGCCCCGGGAATCTGAGAACGTCGGTCGCTCACTCGGACGTTTCTGTGGTTCTGCATTCTGCATACTCACGCCACAGGGTGTCAGAGGACACACAGACTTACAGAAGCAAATGATTTCTGATAATTACGTAAAGCTACCTTTGATTTTTAAGCTTTACGTGTTTTGCAAAAAAAACATCTAAAGACTAAATGTTAAAGAAATGCAGCACACAAACATGAATATGATGGTCACTTCAAAATAAGTGGATAAAAAAATGTATAGGAACAAAGGCCAGATGGAAATAAACCAAAATCTTAGCAGCTGACATCCATCACACATTCCTTTAAAGGACGCGGATGACGGCACTGATGGCTTGAAGGGAGAGGTGGGCCGAGCGCTGGCTATTACCTGCCTGCTACGGCCGCCAGCGGGGGGCTCGCCAGCCGGGACAGTGACCGGGGAGAGCCCTGGAGCGTGAGAGAGGCTGCGTTCTGCTTTCTTACTTACTTGCTCTTGTGAGTGTCCAGGAGGTACAACAGCATTTTTAAAATGCTTTCAACATCCTAGGGTGGTGAAGAAAAGAAAAAGAGGAAAGAAGATTAATCACGACACCACTGTCATTGCTAAAAACAGAGCTGGAAAAAAATCCAACGTAAATAAGATGTAAATTCTTTCCTTCTTACGAATTTTACAGTGCTCATATACTGATCTCGTATCTTTCACAAATAAAACTCAAGATTTAAAATTATTTTCTCCACCCAAAAAATGTGAAAGGAAAGACGGCAACTACGAAGCGCATCCGACGGGTGATCGCGTCGGGCCCCGCCCTGCGCCGTCAGAAATAACTAGAGGCCGCCGTCTTCCTGAACGGCTCTTCCTGAAACGGAGTGAACTCGAGGAAATCAACCTTCAGCCCTAACAAGTAACGACTTCTCCTGATTCTTTTGTTTCTTGGTGCTTCACCCTGTCCGTTTTTTAGAAGCGGAGGATCGCGAGCCTTCAACGCCTGGTTTTCAATCTGCTTTTGCTAAGCAAGGACTCGAGAGACGACAGACCTTCAGATTTAGGGACGAGATTTCCGTAAGTCCTCCCAGCCGGTAGTAAGTCCCCAGAAGACAGTCCAGGACACCAGCAGGAAAATGACTCAAGTATTCAATGAAGTTGTTCATATACTGAGCCAAGTTACTCAGAGGCAGCAGGCTAAACCAGGATCGGAAGAGACACTCGTCTACATTCAGCAAATGCTTCTTCCCTTCCACAAACTGAAGTGTTTGACTCCTGCATAAGAGAAATGGGGACAGAGAAATAGGACGCAGTGAGATCAGTAAAACAGATGGAGTTAAAACAAATGAAAATAGTGCTGGGGGCCCCAGAAGTCCAGATTTCAAAAATGATTTAAATGGGCCGGGCACGGTGGCTCACGCCTGTTATCCCAGCACTCTGGGAGGCCGAGGCGGGAGGATCGCTTGAGGCCAGAAGTTCGAGACCAGCCTGAGCAAGAGCGAGACCCCATCTCTACTAAAAATAGAAAAATTAGCTGGGTGCGGTGATGCACACCCATAGTCCCAGACACCTGGTAGGCTGAGGCAGGAGGATCACTTGAGCCCAGGAGTTTGAGGCTACAGGGAGCTATGGTGACACCACTGCACTCTAGCTGGGGCGACAGAGTGAGACTCTGCCTAAAAAAAAAAAAAAAAAAAAAGATTTAAATGCTTCAATGCTACGTGGGAAACAAAAAATATGTAGTGAATCGAATGGAAAGTAAGCAGTAGCATATTAAGAATTCACGGAAATGGATGAACCTCAGCAACATTGTGCTGAGTCACATTAGCCAGGCACACACAGGACAGACACTGCTCGACCCCAGGCAAAGTCCCCAGAGAAGTTGAACTTGTAGAGACAAAAAGTAAAAGGCAGGTGACCAGGGCTGGGGGGACAGGGAATGGTAAGTTAATGATTAATGAGGGCAGAGTTTTGGTTTGGGAGGATGAGAAAGTTCTGGAGCTGGATGGTGGTGACAACAGCACAACAATGCGAGCGTACTTAACGCGTGACGCTGTACACTCAACAGCGGTCAACACAGCGAATTGCGTGTTATGTCTCTTTTACCACGACACAAAAAAGGGTTCAGCGAGAACTCGGCCTTTTGATGAATTATTCGTGAGTTTCCAGGATCAAACAATCCAGGTGAGTTCAGCGAAGGCCCTTCAGCAACACTGATTCTGCGGCACCGCGTTGAGTTCCAAAAGCTGGCGACTGGAACATAGATACCGCAGGTGCACGGAAGTGACGGAAGCTATGAAAAGCCTATGGATAAAGGCCCACCGTGCATGAAGGCCACTTTCACCGGAAAGACTGTGTTCAGGACCAAGGCTAGTGTTTGCCACTGCCCAGTGTTGACTGAATTTCTTCTAGATAGCTGCTGCACCTTTGAAGAGCATTTAAAATAAACATAATTATATAAATGATTTTAGTTTGCCTTTAGTTTCAAAAGGTTCCAAGAAGAGTAAAGAAGCAGTAACTTAGCTCCCCAAGGCACCCCTGAAGGTCTGCAGGCTGCAGCCAGGTGGGGAGGGCGGGGCAGGCAGGTGGGCGAGGAATAGCATCCGCGGCCAAAGACAAAATAAATGGGAGGAGTTACCTGCGCTCGGAAATTAGCAGTAGTAGTAATCTTTTTCATATTTAATTTGGATTTATTTTTTATTTAATTTTTGTAATAAAATTTGATTTATAATTTTCCTTTTATAGATTGTGCTTTCTATGTCTTCTCTGAGAAATCTTTTCTTACTCAAGACTGAATTATTTAGAAGTGCGCTGTTAAATTTGCAAATATTTAGGGGTTTTCCAGGTATCTTCCTGTTAGCTCAGCCTGAGCAAGAGCGAGACCCCGTCTCTACTAAAAATAGAAAGAAATTATCTGGACAAATAAAAATATATATAGAAAAAATTAGCCGGGCATGGTGGCGTATGCCTGTAGTCCCAGCTACTCGGGAGGCTGAGGCAGCGGGGAGTGTCCTACAAGTGCCGTTACCGTGGTGATGTAGGCGTGTGATTGACATGAAAGTTCACAGTGGTGGACACTTGACAGCAGCATCTCATCTTTCCAGCATCTAAAGCACCCACACAGCCACATTCGGATGAAACCTGGATATCTGTATGCCATGGTGTGAACAACGATGATTACCTCCAGGATTGCGGGTCAGTTTTGCATTCTTCTTTATAGTTTTTAGGTTTTCAAATGCTGAAAGCAGCGTATGTCACCTGTGCCATTAGGAGCGGGACTGAGTTCACCGTGGAGCCCACTAGGGCTCCGGGCAGCGTGGCGTGGGCGACGCTCCCAGATCTGCACACGCAAGTGCCGCTCTGCGACTTACCCATACGCCGTCTTCTCCCGGAACTGCGAGAAGGAGATTCCCTCGAGGGCTGCCCAGGTGTCCTCCGGCTGACTCCCAGTGTCCCTTCCTTGTGGGGACGGCTTTGCACAGTAGTGCAGCACGGGCAGGGTGCCCAGCCAGTGGTCGAGCTGCTTCTGGATGCACGAGTGGCACAGGTTTACCAGGTACTCGCGCCATCTAGAAGGGGAGCGAAGGCCCCACTGTGAGCTGAGGGCGGCCGCTGGCTGATATCCCCGAGGAAAAGGGAGCACTGCACACACACGGGAGGAGCACGAGCAGCTTCCCTCGGCCCCCACCCTGGGGCCTCAGGCCCTTCACGGGCCCCCACGGAATCCCACAGCGAACCCCCGGGGAGTTATTCCCACCCACACCGGCAGGCTGCCAAGCCGGGCGCAAGCTAAGTAATCGGCTGTCCTGCGCGCCAGAGCTGGGATCTGAGTCCAGGCCACCCGGTCACGGTAAATCTAAACAGAGAGCAACTTTCTGAAGTAAGGCGCGAGCCTCTAAACAACACATGGCACTTTTCCTCACGTCACGGAACGCGAATGCCTCTCAACGCTCTGAAACGCGCATGCCGACTTTGAACGCTGCCTCGCCACCTTCCTCCTCTTTTTCAAAATGCACGGGGTTGAGCCAGGTGTTTTAATCTCTCACACCAAGAGGCAGATGTCCTACTGTGACCTACCTGGTGTTATTCTCAAGTTCAAATCAACACAGCCACAGAAAACACTGTGAACAGACCCTGCGCCCATCAGAGCTCAGGAGGGTCCAAGGAGGTCAAAGGCCATCGCCTGGTCACCGCCAAACCCTCCAGGCAGAGGCTGGGGGAGGACGCCCCCCCCCACCATCACCTCTACGGACGTCCTTGAGCTGGACTCCTGCGGGCAAGCTCCATGCCCTGACACCCCCAAATGCATGAGACAACGCAAAGTTTCTAAAAAGCAGGGTATTCAACAGAATGTAGAATATGATACAATTTAAAGAGACTTATATGCTAGGAAAAGGCTAGAGGAATCAACACGGACATGACAACAGTTAGTGGTAAAATTCGGGGTGGTTTTATTTCTTCCTCGTATGCTGCCAACCCTTCTGTCAAGCACTTATTTTTGTAGTCAGATAAAATCACTATGAATGGCCATAAATCTTTTGCCAAAAAAAAAATCAACAATACCTCTGAGCTGTCCCGAGGATGTGGCTTAGGTCGCTGTGAAGGTCGGCTGGCGAGCTGGCATCCGGGACAAGCATGTGACACAGCAAGTACAGGTCCTCCTCTGACAAGGGCAAGTCGAATCTCTCCACGGAGAAAAGCACGATCAGCCCCATTCTCAGCTTACTCCTCACCGGGCAGTCTTTAGGCAGAGAGTCCCTTCTTCTGTCCAGAAATGGTTCCATTCGCCTTTGCAAATACTCCCACAGGTCTCTCTTCACCTGATCCCAGGAGAAAAGGAAGATGCCTGAACCACGGCGCTGCCTCCGTCAGAGGTGGCCAGAGCTGCCCCGTCACTGCCGTCAGCTCCACAACAGCTGGCAGGGGACCACGGCCCCCGAGGGGCGGGGAGGGCTCCACGACGGCTCACCCGCACCTGCCTCCCTGCCGCGCCACCGGGAGCCGCAGGAGTGCACGGTGGCGCGGTCCAGAGACCCTGGCCTGGAGGGCGACTCTCAGCTGGGGGCCTTGATGCTCACAGGGGTTCAACTGTCACCTCAGAAGTGGCTCCAGGGCTGCCTCAAGACCACCTGGACCACAGCACAGCTGGGTGAAGGTGCTCCACCCTCTGTCCACTCTGCCCGGGGCCAGGGGGGACTCGGGGCCAATGCTGGGGGCTCAGAGGATCGGCCAGGATGGGGAGGAACACAGGGAGGGCAGCGGGTCCCGAGAGGCAGCGCTAGGAGGGGAAGGGACGGAGAAGGTGACCTGCCCCCACCTGCACCCTGACCCATGGGGTCACAGGGTCATCCAGACACTAGTAGGTCAGGTGATGCTTCCTGCCCAGGAGGTAGAGCAGCTGGTGACACAAAGGAAGCCTGGTACCTCTTTCTCTCCGTAGCCCAAAGCGCTCCACGGCTGTGCGCGTCCTTCATAGATCATAGGCTCTCGGACGACAGAGTAAAACTGCTGGAGCTGGGTGAAAAAGCTGTTCAAGTTGGTGGCGTCCCAGGTCTGGAGGATGCTGAAGATGCCGTCCAGCATCACGGTGGCGGCCACCTGCTTCCCTCTCACCAGCGACTTCTTCGTCCCGTCTATTACGTGGTCTATGGCTCTCTGCAACTTCCCAGGAGGCTTCATACAAATTATGTCATCATACTGATGCCACTCTAAGAGGGACAGAAAGAACAATATTGTACCCAAGATCGTCAAAACCCATGAGACCCAGACACTGCCCTAGAAGGCTGATGGAACTGGCAGAAACACGGAGCGAGTGGGCCCGAGGAGGGGAAGGAAGGAAGGAAAACCAAAGACCTGGCAAACTGGTGCCAGTCCACACGCCGCACCGGGGTCAGCCCCCACCCCGTGCGGACAGAGAGCCCAGACACCCCACCGTGACGGGAGGGAAACCCGAGCCCACAGGATTCAGCGGGCCTGATCTAACCACGGGGCTCAGCAAACTTGGCAACTGAGTTCCTTAACCAGGATCACGAGGAGGTCACACACGCTCCACTGCAAATGCACCACGCACTAGCAACGGAGCACCACCCTGCTGAGTGACTTAGCTGGTGCAGGTGCTGGTTTCCTCTGTTCTAGGAACAGGGACAGACACCCCATGAAGGTCAGCCCTTGGCGGGGTACCCGACACAGGGCGGAGCCTCAATTCATGGCTGCTCTTAGGACCAGGGGCCAGGGCATAAGTGTGGTCCTACGGTACCCAGCGAGGTCAACTGTAAAATAATTAGACAGCAAAAGAGGTCAGAAAGATGGCCAGCGGCCACACAAACACACACAAACCGGTGAGAGTCAGTTAGCGAGTCAAGTGTCTGCGTGGACCCCCACGGCTGTTTTCCTGGCAGGCCTGCCCTGCCCGGCCCTCCGGACTTGTAACTGTTCAGCTCTTGGCTCAGTCGTCACCTCCTGCGCGAGCTTCTCCTGACCTCTGGGCCAAATCCCCCACCACGTGTCCCTTTAACTGGGGTATCCATGTGGCATTTATCATACTAGGAATTCCATATTTATTTATGGGATTATAGGACTAATGCCTATTTTCTCAAAGCTCACCTTCTTAGAGTACACTATCTAGCAATTCAAAATCACACTTGCAAAAAAAGAAAAAAATATACTGTAAAAAGAGATTAGGACTCTGTCTTTGTCCAAGGTAGAATAACAGGGACTCAACTGACACTCTTCTGTGTCTGCCTCAAACAACTGAACAGATGGACAAAATAAACCAGACAGCTGTTTTCGAGACGCTGGGCACCAGGCAACAAAGGGCAGGACGGGTCACCGGGGGGCACTCCCAGGCCCCTGTGAGGGAGCTCCGGCTTGGGCAAGACAACCAGAGTGTGCCGGCAGAGCACCGGGAGGGAGGACAGGCGAGGGGGGCGTGGGGACCCCAGAGGGTGCTGCTCCAGTCTCCCTGCCAGGAGGGGACGCGCCCACACGTGCAGCAGGTGGACAGGTGAGCACAAGGTGCGCAGGGCGGCAGGCAGGAGCCTCAGATGGGGCTTCGGTGTCGGATCCCAGTGCCTCTGACCCTGGCTCGCGGGCCCCCTGCTGCCCCCGTACCTGCGCCCAGTCCTTCCTCCAGCTGCATTTTCTCTCCTTTCTCTTAATTAAAAATCCTTCCCTTGTTTCCTCCTGCAAACCAGTGGGTAAGTCACGCCGTGCTAAAGGGAGAAGCCAACGTGTCTTTAACCACCAGAGACAAGATCCAAAGTCAACGTCACGGGACGCCGCGGGGCAGAGAGGACCTGCACAGACCAGGCGAAGTCCGTGCTCTGCAGAGAGACGGCCGCGTCCCGCAGGCCTGGCACCCACGCGGCGGAGCTGCGGGCAGAGCCCGCCGCCGCCGCACTCACCTCCTGAGCCCAGGAGTGAAGACCGTATGAACAGGCAGCGGTTGACGTGCTCGCTCCCCTGCCGGGCCTTGTAGATGAACTCGTAGTCCCAGGAGCCCTTGTCGTGGCCAACGACGTACTTGTAAGGGATGTGTTTGTTCAGGTGCTGCCTGGAGATGGCGGCACTGCCCTCGACGAGCCAGCCGTCCTCCGGTAAGTCCCTGTGAATGACGGGATACGGCCAGTGACGCGAAAATCCTACGCTGGAAATTTTGGTTCTTCTCAAACACAGCACGGAGTGCAGACCCAAAGATACAAACTGACGCCGGCCACGAGGAGGCTTCTAGAATAGGACAAGGTTTCCAGACAGAACCGAGGAAAAAAGGGGCATGACAAAATGCGTCACAGAAACGCATGGCCAGGGAGGTGTGGCTGAACGATTCACCTTCCAAAAGTCCAAGAATGTCACCAACTTCCTTGGAAGTCCCCGAGCACGTCCCCGCGGGACCACTCACCTGGTGCAGTACAGCTCACAGACGTTCCTGCTCCATTTCGGCTGCCCAAGTTCTTCTCCCCCGCGGACAAACAACTTATGGCAGTCGGGGTTGAACGCAAAGTGCTTGGAGAGGATGGCGTGGAAGTACACCGTGACGCCGTCGCCCGGGCTCGGCAAGCTGCAGGAAAGCCAAGGAGGAATCTGATCGTTGCAAAATCCGTCCACCCGTCCAGGTGCACATGCACCCTAGAATCGAGTCCACAGCCCATACTGCCCGCCACGTGGGTCCTCTCTCTCGTCCCTCCAAGACAGAGGAAGAAGGAAGCAGGCACAGAGTGGCCGATCCCACCCACCTCTGAAGTGCCGGGGGCAGCGCAGGAGGCACCAGCCAGAGTCTGGGTGGTGACAGCCCCTCCCAGCTCCCCATGGCTCTGGGACTCCAGGGACTGTGAGGAGACAGGAGTGGGGACAGGTGCCCCTCCCCGCCCACCCCCTGCGCAGTCCCCTTTCCCACAGGGCTAAACTCCCGGACCAGAGGGCAACAGGCTCCTCAGGCTGCCACGGTCCCCGCCAGGGGCTGCACCCTACCTCGCCTTGACTTCCCGCGCGGCGCTCTGGTTTCTCTGCTCCTTCTCACTCTTCACGGCCATGGCATAGCTTCTGCTGCTCCCTTCTGGCTTCTTCGGGCCTCCCCCCTGCCCGCTCTCCTTTTGACCAGCGTTCTCTCCAGTGACGGCCTTGTCGTCCTTGGTCTCAGCCTCCTGGAACAAGTAAGCAGGCCCCAACCTTCACGGCCAGCTTCCACGTTGGCCCCGACGGCTGACGTTTCTCACGGCAGCCAGAGTGGTCACGTCCCTTCCCTGCTCGGGGCCTTCCCGTGCCTTTGGCCCACAGACCACAGCCACCAAGAGTGCTTGTCTCCAACCTCATCCGTGGCCTCTCCTCCCTTCCCTCCTCCTGGGGGCGCCCCCTTCCTTGCTGCTCTGGGAACAGGCCCACCACTCTGTACCCCAGGCCCTTTGCACAGGCCATCCCCTTGGACTGGGACACGCCCCAGACATCTCCAGGGCTCGCCTCTCACTCCCTCCTCAGGGAGGCCTTGCCCAGCCACGCTGGCTATGGGGGCACGTCCCCCCGTGCCCAATCAGCACCTCCCCTCGCCCTCCTTCTCTCACGGCACTTCTCACTGCCTGGCTTGGTTTTCTGTGTTTCTCTATAATGTGAGCTCCATGAAGGCAGGGGACTGTCTCGTTCCCACTGTATCCCTAGCACCTAATAAATATTCACTGAGTGACCAAACGAAAGCAGCGGCAGCAAGGAGGAGCCACAGGTGCAGCCTGGGTGGGAGCTTCCCGGGCACAGCCAGGCAGGAAGGACACGCTCACCTGGCAGTGTCTCTTGGAAGCAGGTGTGGTTGCTGGTGGCTGTTTCGTTTTTGGAGCCTTGTCTTTCACTTCCTTCCCGGCCCCTTTGACTGCATTAGCTGGCTCAGCTGCAGCATCACTTGCCTGGAAGGAATAAAGATCCTTAAAGCATCAGAACCAAGGTGACAAGATGGACCAGGGAGACTGGAACTCAATGGCTTATGGGTCTGCATCTGCCACCAGGCAAGTGACAAGGTGGGTCGGCACCCCAGGCGCAGAGGCAGTCCCTTCCATGCCCCCACCCTGGGAGCAAGTCCCCAAGGACACCCTCCCAGGCAGGGAAGTGGCGTTGGAACTGCACAGCGCAGCAAAGGTGTCAAGGGCATGACGTGCCACCCCCGGCCACCACTCCCTGACAACTCACCCCAGGGGCTGGGGCCCCCGCCTGTTCTCTGGAGGTCTGCTGTTCTGTCCCGGGCTCAGAGCTGCCCGCTTCTGACTCAGACGGCAGGAGCTGGGGGGCAGCATCTTGAGCCCCAGGGCGGCCTTCGCAAGCAGAGGTGGTGGGGGCAGCCCCCGCCTGGGGTCCCCCGGAGGGGATGCTGGTGTGCTGGTCCTTCCCCTCCAACTGGTCCCGGGGTGAGGCGCTGCCCTGAGCTGAGCCTCCTGCGGCTGCTCCTGGTCCTCCCGCAGCCTGACCCTGCGGGGGGCTGTCGCCACCCTCCTCGTGGGCGCGTGCAGAGGGGCCGTCACTCTCCAGGGGCGTCTGGCCTGTGCCCGAGGGCAGGCTCGGCTGGCTGGTCTGAGCACCCTGCTGAGTTTGCCCTTGGGGCAGGGCTGTGTCCTGGGACCCAGGGTTTGAAAGCGAATTCAGACTCTGGGGGCCGGAAGGAGACAGGGGCGAGGACTCCAGCCCTTTGGAGGCAGAAGTCTTCTGAGCGTTCTTCCTCTTCTTCTTTTTGCTCTAAACAGAAAGAGACACTTGTTTTATTTCTTAGAGTTACTACACTCTAACGTTTCCTCCAATTTTCTCTTCAACTTCTCAAGTCCATCAAGCTTAGCTCGAGCAAACCACCTCACACCTACCAAGTCTGCGATTTCTTCCTGGAAAGAATGAAATTAAGAAACGAGAGGAGCCGGGCGTGGTGGCTCACGCCT
>CM052441.1:145716440-145739624 GCA_028533085.1 Varecia variegata | reverse complement strand
CCCGCGCGGTGCCTGCCACACACGCGCCCCGCTGGAAGGGCCCGGGCTGGGCAGGCGCACGCGGGCCCTCGCGCCACGCTCCGCCGGGCGAGGACTCCGCGCCAGGACTCGGGCGGGGAGGGCGAGGCCACGCGGGGCACGGGAGTCTGAGTGGCTCCTCCCTGCGCGCCGGGCTCAGGGCAGGAATCAGCCACGGGGCTTGTGAGGCGTGTGCGGGACCCCAGACCCCCTGGGGGGTGACGGTCCGCCTCCCGGGGACGCTGCTCCGGAGCACATGTGGATCATGTCGCAACGTGCAAGTGACGCGTAAAGCCCCCGAGACCCAGCTGTACGTGACAGTCCCCACCGCAGTGACACCAGCCGGGGTGTGACCCTGCACCCGCCCCACACCCCCAGGCCCGGGGGTTGTCGGGAAAAGAAATGGCAGAACAGCACCCATGGACGTGCGTCCTGGGGGCCCCTATGTCCTCTCTGTAGCAGCTGGCAGCGCAGGGACAAGGACACATCACAAGGGCCCATCACTGACACTCCAGGAGCCCCTTGGCCGACAGCCAGCCCCCCTGCAGCCCCAAGGAGGGGATGCACACCCACCAGGCCAGGGCACGAAGCCGGCCAGGGCTGAACTGGCCCAGTGGGCTGGGTGAGGCCGGGCAGCACACGTTCCAGGACCAGGACCTCGGCGTTCCTGCTCTCTAAGCTCGGAGGGAACCCAGCTCACTGTGCACAGGCCGCAGCTCAGCTCCAGCGGCCCTCGGCCTGCGTCCCTGCCCCCCACACCCAGGCCACCAGCCCACACACCTCTGGGACCACCATCCCGTCCCTGGGAACAAGCACCACCCCCTGGATGGCACGTTTCCTGCATTTTGGTGCAGACAGGGGAGACTCACCTGCCAACGAACGCAGATTCTGAAACACGGGCTTCAAGTGAGTGAGTGAAGCCAAAGTTTGGGAAAGCCGCTAAGGACGCCAGGGGAGCCGCATAGCAAGGGGCCTGCTAGGGAGGCCAGTGGGCGGGGTCAGGGTTACAGACAGGATCGGGCTGGGTGGCTCCGACGGCCCCGAGTCCAGACAGGCGCTGGCCCCAGTCCCAGCAGCATCTGGTGCCAGCAGGACCCAAGGGGGACAGCTCTGACCCCGGGGGGCAGGTCCAGTAGGACATGGGCCTGAGGGAGGGTGACGTGGGTGGGGGGCTCAGGCTCAGACTCAAGGACATGGCCTGCTGCGGGGGTCTAGGCTGGGCAGTAAAGCAGCAGATGGGCGGGAGGCTGAGGTTGGGGGGACGACATGCAGAGGGCACCGGGCCCCGCACGCGGCGCTGGAGAAGAGGGAACAGCCCTGAGCAGGTGGTCCCAGCATCGCGGCTGGGATGGGCCAGCCACACAGACAGGGCCGAGACCCCAGTGTACGGGGGGCAGTGCCCGGCCCTGGCGGGGGCAGGCGGGGCCACGGCGCTGCCTGCAAAGGCCACGGTGGCAGCTGCTGCTAACCAGGGCTGGGCTGACCCAGGAGGGAGGCGGGGCCGAGAGCAGTGTCGCCGTCCCCTGGCATCTGACCAGTGCTGCTTCTAGCAAGCTAGCACCCAGAGCGCCTTTTCTGGAACAGTCTCCTGGCAGAGGGGACGGGGCCCTGGCCTGGCTCACCCTGCTGAGCTCGTCTCCTTGTGTGTAAAGCTGAGACGACACAGGTTGCTCACGTGCCGGTAAAGCCTTTACCAACACGAGCGTGGCTGCGAGGAAGCGCCCGGAGCAGAGTCTGGGACGGGCCCGGCGCCGGCTAGCGGTGCCATCAGGGCGGACGTCAGCCTCTGCCCCACAGGCCGGTCCGCTGCCGAGGGGGCCTGCCGAGAGGAGGGAAGGCAGAAGCCGTCCAGAAACAGGCAGATGCTGCACGAGCCTCCACTGTGGGCGCCGGTGGCCTCGCTGTGCCGAGGAGGCCCTGAGACAGCCGAGCCTCGGAGAGGCGATCACGCCATTCCCGCCCCGCCAGCTGCCTCGTGCCCCGGGGGAGGGCAGTACAGAGGCAGGGGGCTGGCAAGGGAGGGCCTGCCTGAGTCCCCACTCAGCTCATGACACACCACACTAGCTCCTGACCCCAGTGGATACTGAGCCACCCGTGTGCCTCAGTTTCCCCACCTGCAAAACGGAGATAACAGGTGTCCCTATGTCTTAGGGCCATCATGAGGGTGGCCAGAGGAAACAAAGCATGCCAAGGGCCTCAGAGAGCCACCCAGCAAGTGCAGGGGGCCATCGGTGTGCTGTGCCCACCGTCACCACCACACAGGTCTCAGGGCCACCTGGAGACAGCAAGGACGGATCACCCCAGGAAGTAGTCCCCAAATCTCCTGTTCTCTGCCAAGTGGAGAACAGGTGGGCTCTGTGCCAGCGCCAGGACCAGCCCGGGCTCGTGTCCCCACTCACTTCCCTCACCCCGGCCACAGTGACGGGTGGGGACAGGCACGTGAGCCAACCAGAGCCAGTGAGATTTGAGGGCAGCTTCCTCTCTCTTCCCAGGAACCACCAGAGGAGTGTCCTCTTGTACCCCGAATGATGCAGTGGCAGGCGGACAGCTGGGGAAGCCACCGTGGGACACAAGGCAGTGGCTGGGGACAGCGTGGGGAGGCTGTGGAGACACCGAGGTGAGGAAGGCAGAGCAAGGAGAGGGGGGGCCGTCCACGGGCCTGGACCCGGCCTCGCCGCAGCCCCGGGCCCACAAGGTGCGTGAGTGGCAAATGCCCTGTGTGGTACCAGCCAGTCTGGGATGGGTTTCAGTTCTTCGCAACCCAAAGATTTCTAATGGCCAAAATAATCAAACCTCAAACGAGGCTGCTCCCTTCCTAGGGAATATGAAAGTCAGCAGGGTCATCAACGTTCTAACAGCTCTGGTGACATCTACGGGGACTCTCGCAGACACAGACTCCTCGGGCTGGGGACGGCCGAGTCACAGCGTGGTGCAGGGAACCCCACCAAGGTGACCCGGCCCTCTGGCATGGAAGCGACGCCCCACCCCTCTTCTCCTTGAGGTGGCAGGAGGGGTCGGATCTCAGGGACAGTTGCCAGCAGCCCTCCCCAGGGAACCTGGATCTGCTGGGGTGTGGGGCCTGGCTGTACCCGCTACCATGCAGGGGCCATGCAAAGACCACAGCAACGCGGGGGCAGCCGCAGGAGACAAGACAACTGTCAGGCAACTGTCCTGCACAGCCAGGGCACAGCTGTCCACAGCCAGCGCCCCGCGTGGACCCCAAGCCACCCTCCACCCCACACCTGGGCAGCAGCCACCAGCCCCCACCCTCGTCGCACATAGCACTCGGCAGTCCGATGGATAAAACCGCACCTCTCGGGGCGGGCGGCAGGCGCTTTTCTCTAGCGCTGGTAGGACATGTCCCCACGCCGGCTGCCCAAGCGTCTCTGCGTCTGTGAACTGCCGTCTGCATCCCCCGCCCATGGCTCTGTGAGCGTGTGGACAGGCTACTTCTTCGCAGGAATCGACAGAGTGCGTGGTTACCGCCCTCTGCGTCCGTGCAAACGCTTCCCGGCCACTGCCCTCGGTTTACAGTATAACAGTCTTTCAGCCGGACTCTCTAGATATTTATACGGCCACAGTAATATTTATAATGTTTCTCGATGAGGCTTAGAAATGTTTACATAATTTTATGAATATTTACATATATTTTCTGGAACACTAGGGCTGCTGTTTTACATTAAAATATATAATCCATTTGGTATACAGTCGGCCCTCCACATCTGCAGATTCTACCAACCACAGATCAAAAGTATTTGGAAAAAAATAAAAAATCATATAAATTTTAAAAATACAGTGTAACAACTACCTCCATGGCACTGACGTCGCATCAGGTGTGATACGTGATCAGAGATGGGTCAAGCACACAGGAGGCGTGTGCAGGTCACACGCAAACCCTAACCCCAACCCTTCTGCTACGCCATTTCACACGAGGGACCGTGGCGTCCTCGGATGCTGGTGGCCCGGGCGTCCCGGAACCAGCGCCCACGGATACCCAGGGACCACTGCACCTTCCAGCGTCCACAGGGGTTGGGAACACACTCTAGTTTTCCCACCTGGTGAGCCGTGGATCAGACAGGTGCCCTTAACACACCAGTCGTCACACTCTGCTGTACGACGCCCCTGTTCCCACGTGCCGCGTTGTCACCTGTACTCACACCTGCCTGACGTCCCGTGTGTGCCCCACGCACATGCCTGTTACGCCACCTTCTATAACTCTCCCATGGGTTTTTCTTCTTTCTCACAATTTGCAGTTCAGATAGACTTTAGAATCTTTTTTGACAACTTCCAAAAAAACAAAAGCCAAACCCGTCTGGAGCTCTACTGCTTTACACACGGACCGTTCCACTGAGTGCACGGCCCTGGGGTGAGAACAGATGTCCTTGTGGCAGGAAGCTCCCGGTCGTCCCCTCAGGAAAGCGCCCCTGTGGGACGCGTGGCCGCCTTCGGCCCGACCGGGAAGCCCGAAGCGCCCTCCTCACACCCCCGCGTCAGGCCTCTGTGCAGCTTGTTGGCTCTGATATTGCTGCCGCTGCCGAGAACCAGCCCTGCGCCCCACTGTGTTTTCCGCCTGGGCCAGTGCAGCCCCGTGTTGACAGCGGCCACATTTACCAAGTGCCACCGTGGGGAGCTCACGGCCGAGCGGGCTGTGGAGGAAAGCCCTGGCTCGCGGGCCTCCGCCCGGCACCCAGCTCCCAGCACCGCAGGTAGCAGGTGCTCGTGACAAAGGACTGTCTTACTCAGGAAAGCCGTCAGCACCCTCTGTGAAAGGTAATAAACCTCATGTGCATCGCTCTTCAGTGACAAAGCTTCCTTGCTGTCATCACAAGCAAAAGCACTTCCGTCACATGCATCAGCGAGTTTCATTCTGACATTGTCATTGCACCCTGCAATACCCCTAAATGCTATAGATACAGTCGGGACTGAACTTCCAGAAACCAGAGCCTGGACAGCCCGGGCGAGCGGAGCGCCATGCGTGACGCCCTCACCTGGGCAGCCCTCGCGGCCCGCGGTTTGCCGTGCAAAGGACCCTGTGTCGCCCACAGAGCTGCAGCCGGGAGAGATGAGCCAGAGGTCAAAGGAGAGAGTTTCAAGAGAAACGTGATGGGGGAAGGGATGGCCAGGGAGGACGTGCACCGAAAGCTAAAATGTGACGTCACCAGAACATCCTGGGTCACAGACCGCCCAGGTGTGACCGAGGACGGCTGGTCCCCGGCAGCCTCCCACTGTAAGGGACTGGGGACGGCAGGTGCAGGGGCTCGGCCGGCACGGAGACCTGGCCGGGAGGCATCGTGTCTGACTATCTGTGCCAACTACCTGCTCGGAGCCTGCAGAACGCGCCTCAGCGACACCAAACGGGGCTGCGTCCTTCTTTCTTCTTTTGCTGGGAATGTACTTAGTAGCTTCCAAGTCATCAGACGTGTAGTCTACGGCATCTACAAAAACCTCTGGCGCAACTCCCTGTTGAGACACGGCCCCTTCAGACAGAGCAGGGCTACCCGGGCCCGGCTGCAGCAAGAGGGGCCGCCTCCCCTCAGGAAGGCGCGGCCAGGGCACCCACTCGCGGGGACCGAGCCACACCCAGCACCCTCGGGGGTCCAGGGCCCACAGGCGGGAGGCTGCAGGGAGACCCAGGAAGGGCAAATCCACGTGACAGAACTGCCCTGTGCCAGGGACAGCACCCCACAAGGAAGGCTCCCCGCCCCCCGTGCAGGCAAGCTGGGCTCCCGGCTCCCTGGGGCCACCGTCCCGACACCCAGGCTAGTGCTCAGAACAGACACAGCCGCAGACACGTCAGGGAGGAGCAGGCCAGGCCCCCAGGACCTCCAGAGGCCGACGCAGGCAGTCGGGGGTCCTCGGTGGACATGTCCCCCCAGCACCTCCCGCCCCGCCGGGCAGCTCCAGGAGTCCAGCCGCCCCTGTCGCCTCACCCCGAGGAGCCCGGCAGGAAGCCAAGGGAGGGAAGCTCCACCCTCACTCCCGGCTCCGGCGACGTCTGTGCTGCCCTTGCCACGGAGCCACAAGCCCATTAGCCCCTCAAGAGGAAGCAAGAATCAGCAAAGGGCAGCCGGCCAGCATCCAAGGGCCACCAGAGAAGAGGCCAGGTGGAGGACGGTCATCCTGGGTGACAGGAGGGGCAGGACCTCCCCACTGTCCGCGCTCTCCACCCACCCCACGACTGCTGGGTGGGGACCCCTGACTCCGCGCCAGGAGATGAGCTGGCCACCAGCCCACCGTCTCAGCTTCAGGGACACCCCGGTTGGTCCCCCGGTGCCCTCGCCCCCCACTCTCAGAACACGGCGTCTGCACGGAGAGAACCACGCTCTAGAACGCGTAGGCCACCCTCGGACTGCGAGTTACGCAGGCTCACCGAGGGCTTGGGAACACACAAAAGCCCCGTAAGCCAATGCCGAGACAGCGCCATGGGCGTGCACCTGTGCACCTCCCTCCAAATGTCTTTCACGTGTGCATACGTGCACACGCAGGCATTTTTTCAAACATCCCCTGCTGTGACAACAGTGCTACGCACAGTTACACTGAGGAGGAAACCACACGCCGCAGAACGCACCACCTTGAAGCGCACAACTCAGCGGCAGTGAGCACATCACAGCGTCGTGCGGCCACCGTCTCTAGTGGCTCCCACTTTTGTCGCCCCAAGAGGAAAACCCCGTACCCATCAAGCAGTGACTCCCCGCCCCCTCCTCCCAGCCCCTGGTCACCACTGACTGCGCCCGTCCCCACAGCCGTCTACTCTGCATGTTCCGCACAAACGGGATCCCACGGGACGCGGCCATCTGCATCCGCCTCCTTTCACCGAGTGCCACGTCTGAGGTCCACGCACTGTGGCCTATGTCACACTACATTCCCCTGTGTGCTCAGACCACGTTTTGTTTACCCACCCGTCTGCCGATGGACACCTGGGCTGCTTCCTCCTCTTGGCTACTGTGAGTAATGCTGCTGTGGACATTCACACACAAGTGGTTTTTGTTTTTTAAGAGCCAGGGTCTTGCTCTGTTGCCCAGGCTGGAGTGCAGTGGCATCATCACAGCTCACTGCAGCCTCCAACTCCTAGGCTCAAGGGAGCCTCCTGCCTCAGCCTCCTGAGTAGCTGGAACTACAGGTGCCACCACACCCAACTAATTCTTTTCTTACTTTTTGTAGAGATGGGATCTCGCTATGTTGCCCAGGCTGCTCTTGAACACCTGGCCTCAAGTGATCCTCCTGCCTTAGACTCCCAGAGTGCTGGGATTATAGGCGTGAGCCACTGCACCCGGCTGACGAGACCGCAAAAGGCTATTCTTTGTTGTGTGTGGTCTCTAGAGTCTGTTTCTTTAGTCTGTTGCCAGTTAGTGGTTTGACAGAGATTTCCTTAAACACCTGGAGCCACAAAAGGGAAAACAATACTCTCCCAATCTTCACAGATTGGCTCTGTGCTGGGGCCTCCTCCGGCACCCACCTGGCTGTCACCGCTCTGCCTCAGCCTTCGCTTCTGGCCTGCACGGAACCTCACAGTCAGGTGACGGCGTAGGGTCTCCTCAGGCCTTCTCCGAGTACACATCCTGCCTCGGGCATTTCTGTGGGCTCCGTGGGAACTTTTCAAAATCTGATCCTCCCAGGTAACTCTCTCCCCAGCTTTTCCTTGCAGGCCTTTGACATGTTTATTGTTGGCCCCAAATGTAATCTGCCCCAGGTGGCAACAGCATATTGATTTGCCTTCAACGTTTTCCAGACACACCCTCCACTCAGCCACTTTTCTGCCCCGGGAGTTCCCAGTTAGGTGTAAAAAAGGCTTTACCCAAACTTTATCCCAGGTGGTCCGGGCTCGGGGCTGACCTTCCCCGCTCTGGAGGGGGTGATTCTCCAAGGACTCAAGTGCACACGTGCACACACACACGCACACGCACACGCACACGCCCCCCCGGACAGCACTGCTACCCCAGCCCAGCCACGGAGCACCACCCACGAGGGACAGACAGAAAGCCAGCCCCGACCCGGAATGAAAGAAAACTTCCACTTTCCAGCGCCCAGCAGGACACCTGGGCGCCGGACACAGCCAGCTGGGTCCTCACAGGGCTGAGCTGGGCGTGGGAGCCCTTCTCTTCCCATCTCGCTCCCTGAACACGCCCAGGACGCTCCCTGGGAAGCCTGCCTAGCGCTCCCACGCTTCCCTCCCCGAGGAAGCATTCTCCTGGGGTCTGACACGCCTAAGGGGCTGTCGGAGGCCAGAGGGAGACAGAAGAGGGCTCAGCCTCCCCCCGCTCCCCCCGGCCCCAGGAGGAGCATCCCGCCAGCCAGTGCGTTTCCCGAGCACGCGCCCTGGACCCAAAGCTGTGAGGCACCTCTGGGCTTGCACCCTTGATGCAGAGAGACCCAGAGAACAGTGGGACACACATGCGACTGAAGCTCATGCCCCGCACCCAGCCACTGCTTCCGGGAAACACACGGTATTGGGTCCTGTGCAGGGAAGGGGACGGTGGAGACCCCAGAGGGTCTGGAACCCAGAGACTCTCGCGGCAGACTCATCGGGCGCAGAAGGGGCCGCTCTGCTCTGGCCAGCGGGCGGGGCCACGGTGGCATTGCGGGGCCAGCTGTGCAGTAAGGCTGTCCTGGAGAGGATGCCGTGGGGACACAGGGGCCACCTTGCTCAGCCACAGATGAAACTGCATCAGGAAGCAGCTCCGTGCAGAGCAAGAGCAGGGGAATGGGGAGGCAGGGGCAGCACACCCACCTTCTGGACAGTCCAAGGGCCTTCGGAACAGGGCTCGTCTGGGTTTTCTCGACAATCACTGGAGCCCGGGGACAGGCAAGAGCTCCCTTCCTCCTTCAGCTCTTTCCCACACTCCAAGCCGCCCTCTGGGGCCGCTCCGGCATCACTGTTCTCAGAATCTACGAAAGCAGACAAAGGAAGGGTCAAAACCTCAGCAAGTGGGCACCAGCAGGGGAAACTGACATCCTCCCCATGCTCGTGTGTTGAGGGGCGAGGCCCTGTCCTCCCTCCCAGGTCCTTCCTGGGCCCCCTGACCTGAGCAGGGTACGGTTTCTTCTTCAGGTGGGCAGAAAGGGGCCAGGTACCCCAGCCCCAGCATAACGAGGGGGCAAATCAGACGGAAGTATGGGGCAGGCCGAATGCCCAGCCCCTCCCCCACAATGTCCACATCAGTGTATTCAACCTGGATGGACACTGCACTGGGACGTCAGTGGCTCCTCAGACTCCACAGCTCTCAAAGGGAGCCTGCCATGCTTGTCTCCTCTACCAAAAAGTCCCTACCATTCTGGCTCTCCCGACACTTCTCTTGTCCAGGCACTGTCTGCCCGTGGTCGGCCTCCAGAATCATGCCTGTTCAGGACAGTCACCCAACAGCACTGAGCATCTGATCCAGGAGCCCCTCCCAAACCTCACCCTTTGCTATGGGTTGGACATAGTCTGTCTGTTCCCACGAAAGCTCGTGTTGAAATCTGAGCCCCAGAGTGGTGGTGTTGGGAGGTGGGGCCTGGAGCGAGACCCCCATAGACGGGGGATTAGTTCCTTTGAGAGTGGGGGTTATAAAGCCAGGATACCCCTCGGGTTTTCCCCTCTTTGCACATGTCCACTTCCCCTCTGACCTTCTCCGCCACGTCGTGAGGCTGCACAGAAGCTCTTGCCAGGAGCCGGGGCCGTGCCCTTGAACTGCCCAGCCCGCAGAACTGAGCTAAATAAACCTCTTTACAAATTACCCAGTCTCAGGCATTCTTTTATAGCAACACAAAACGGACTCAGACACCCTTCAAGGGCTCCCAGTTTTCAAACCTGGGTCTCGATGACCCACCGCTCCGACACATGGGGCAGGTGGTACCATTTCAAGTCTGGTTTTCCATATAGAAACTTCTTTCAGGCTCGCTCACAGAGACTCTTTTCCATGGCCCTAGGCCTGCCCTGGCTGCTCCCCTGCCCTGCGTACTCGCTCCCCAAATCCCTGTCCTCCTCCCTGTCCCGTCACCCAGTTTGACCCTCTGTAAATTCTGGAACATGCTGCCCTTATTCTCCTTTGAGTCCCAAGTGCCTGCACATACGAGCTCTCAGGAATTAACGAAGTTTATTCACAGGACTCAGAATGGACAACCAATGCTCTAAACTTCTACTTACATACACACACGCAAAACATTACAGGCAAAAAAATAAAAGCTGGAGAAGATTGTAACACACAGCCAGGGCTACTTCTCTGGGCAGCAGATATTTCCTATCAACTGGGGATTCGGAGCTTGCTGCCTCCCACCACGCCCCCCGCTGGGGGGCAGCCCTGATCGGCCTAACCCAGTCAGAACCCGGTACTTCCCCTGGCCCCAGTGACTGGCTCAGGGACGGGCCCATTGGCAAGAAGGACAGGAGGGTCCAGGGCTGGCTCACTGCAGTTCCTGACGTAACCCCTCCCCCCGCCTACGGATACTCAGAAATTGCCGTTCCTTTCTGCCTCTTTATCTTTATCACCACTAGACCAGGCTTACGAGAAATTCTCAAGGGAGGCTTATATCTGGAAGTAGAAAGATGGTAACTGCCATCATGAAAACATGCAAATCTATAAAACATGCTGGTAGAGCCAATACACAAAGGAGAACGAGAAAGAAATCAAACCTTACCACTATAGAAAACCACACAATTGTAAAAATAAATAATAAGAGAGCAAGTAAGGAACAAAAAATATACAAAAAAATAAACCAGAAAACAAACAATAAAATGACAGTCCTCACCTATCAGCCATAACCTTCAATGCAAATGCATTAAACTCCCCCATTTAAAAGACATAGACAGGGCCAGGTGCGGTGGCTCACGCCTGTAATCCTAGCACTCTGGGAGGCCGAGGAGGGAGGATCACTTGAGCTCAGGAGTTTGAGACCAGCCTGAGCAAAAAGTGAGACCCTGTCTCTACTAAAAAAATAGAAAGAAATTATATGGACTACTGAAAATATATATAGAAAAAATTAGCCCGGCATGGTGGCGCATGCCTGTAGTCCCAGCTACTCGGGAGGCTGAGGCAGAAGGATTGCTTAAGCCCAGGAGTTTGAGGTTGCTGTAAGCTAGGCTGATGCCACGGCACTCTAGCTAGGGGAAAAGAGCGAGACTCTGTCTCCAAAATAAATAAATAAAATAAAAGACACAGACTGGCTGAATTGATTAAAAAATAAGACCCAATAACATGCTGCCTACAAGAAACTCACCTCACCTGTAAAGACACACACAGACTGAAAGTGAAGGGATGGAAAAAGATATTCCATGCAAACACAAACCAAAAGTGAGTAGGAAGAGCTATAAATATATAAGCAAAAGAAACTTCAAGTTGAAAACTGTAAAAAGAGATAAGGATATTACATAATAATAAAGGGATCAATTCAGCAAGAGAATTGTAACAATTGTAACAATTACAATAACAATTGTAAATATCTATGCACCCAACAGCAGAGCACCCAGATACATAAAGCAAATATATTAGATCTAAAGGGAGAGATAGACCTCAGTATAATAATGGTTGGGGACTTCAACACCCCACTCTCAGCACTGGGCAGATCATCTAGACAAAAAAATCTACAGAGAAATATGAGATTGAAACTGCACCACAGACCAAATGGACCTAACACAACATTTCACCCAACAGCTGCAGAATACACATTTTTTTTTTTAATCAGCACATGGAACATTCTCCAGGATTGGCCATATGTTAGCACACAAAACAAGTCTCAAAAAAATTTTTATATCAAAATCATATCAGGCATCTTATCTAACCACAATGGAATAAAACTAGACATCAAAAACAAGAGGAACATTTGAAACTATACAAATATATAGAAATTAAATAACATGCTCCTGAACAACCAATGGGTGAATGAAGAACTTACAAATAAAATTTTAAAATTCCTTGAAACAAATGAAAATAGAAATACAATATACCAAAACCTATGGGACACAGAAAAAGCAGTATTAAGAGGCAGGTTATAGCAATAAATGCCTACATCAAAAAACTAGAAAGATTTCAAATAAACCACCTAACAATGTACCTTAAGGAACTAGAAAGCAAGAACAAACCAAACCCAAATTTAGTAGAAAAGAAGTAAGAAAGGTCAGTGCAGAAATAAACAAAATTAAGATTAAAAAAATGCAAAAGATCAACAAAACAAGTCAGTTTTTTGCAAAGAGAAACTAAATAAATAAATCATCAGCTAGACTAAGAAACAAAGAGAGAAGACCCAAATAAACAGAATCAGAAATGGATACCACAGAAATACAAAGGATCATTAGAGACTACTACACACCAATAAATTAAAAAATCCAGAGGAAATAGATGAATTCCTGGACACATACAACCTACCAAGATTGAACCAAGAAAAAATAGCCCGTACTGACCAATAACAAGTAATGAGATTGAGTCAGTAATAAAAAGTCTTCCAACAAAGAAAAGTCCAGGACTGGATGGTTTCGCCATTTGACCAAACCTTTAAAGAAGAATTAACAAAAATTCTTCTCAAACAAGAAATAAAAGGCATCCAAATTGTGAAGGAGGAAGTCAAATTGTCCCCATTTGCAAAAAACATGACCTTATATATAGAAAAATATAAAGACTCTACCAAAAAACTCAGAACTGATAAATTCAGTAAAGTTGCAGGATATAAAATTAATATACAAAAATCTGGCAGGGTGCGGTGGCTCATACCTGTAATCCTAGCACTCTGGGAAGCCAAGGTAGGGGAGGATCATTTGGGGTCAGGAGTTTGAGACCAGCCTGAGCAAGAGTAAGACGCAGTCTCTACAAAAAGAAAGAATGAGCAGGGCATAGTGGTGCATGCCCGTAGTCCCAGCTACTTGGGAGGCCGAGGTGGGAGGATCACTTGAGCTCAGGAGTTCGAGACCAGCCTGAGCAAGAGCGAGATCCCGTCTCTACCAAAATTAGAAAAAATGATGCCGGGATGGTGTCTGCCCACATTGAGGGCAGATCTTCCGCACCCAGTCCACTTAGACTCACGCGATAATCTCTGGAAACACACTCACAGATGCATCCAAAAATCATGCTTTACCAATTCTCTAGGTACCCCTTAATCCGGGCACACTGACACCTAAGATACCCCCAGGACCAGGCAGCCAGGAGCCTCCAGCCAGATGGCACCATGGCCTCCACTGGCCCCACAGATCCCCGCCCTGCCCGGCTCCCGGGGCCGGGCCTGTCTGCGTGCCCCTCTCCTGCCGTACCCGGAGCCAGCGTCTGGGATGCCCGAGCCCAGGGCCACCTGGCGAACCTGCAAGCGGCTGAAGGCAGGAGCGGCTGCCTCCTCAGTGGCCCTAGCCAGGTCCCCCGACACCTTGGCTTACGTTTCTGTTCCTGTAAATAGAGTCAGGGCCGGGGCGTGAGGAGAGCCCAGGCCACCCTGACGGGGCCGAGGGCACGGCTGCCCCTCTGCTCTCCATGCCCGCCGGGATGGGCACCCCTGGAAGGCAGCCGCTGGCTCTGGCTCAAGTATGAGAAGACTTAATGGCATTCTGTAAAAATGCCACACGCCCACGTCCTCACACAGAACTGCACTTTTCCTGCTCTGCTGCAAACACGCCTGTCGCCCTCATGGCCTGTCAGAGAGCCCTTTGCACAAAATCGGAGGCGGGGACGGGAAGAGGCTTTTGGGGAGACTCTCCCAGAGGATGCAAGTGAGCTTGTCCGTGTCCCCAAAGGGTCAGAGACCACACGCAGCCCTTCAAGGCTCTGTCCCTCCCACGCGGCCCTTCTTGGCCACAGTCAGGGTCCACCCTGCTCCCCCGAAACAGCAGTTAATTCTGCTCCGGAGGCCCACCCTTAATTCCTGCTCCCCCGACTGCACTCTGCGGAGGTGAGGGCTGGAACTGTTCATGGATCGAGCCCAGGTGGGCTGCAGCCCACGCCAGCACCCACCTTCCCATGCTTCACAGGGGCCAGCAAAACCTCAGCTGCGCTCCTGCCAGGGCACGGGCTCTGGAGGGTTCCATCCTGTCTCTGCCAGTTGCTAGCTGTGTGACCGTGGGCAAGTGACAGAACCTCTCTGTGCTTCACACTCAGCCATCTGTGAAAGGTAATTTACGACAGCTCCTCCCTCGATACTCAGCGCAGTGCTGGGCACATCACAGGTTAGCAGATTGGGTTTTGTGTGTGTGTATGTATGTATGCACCTGTGTGTATGTATGTATGTACCTGTGTGTATGTATGTATGTGTGCGTGTGTGTGTGTGTGTATGTATGTATTTTTGAAACACCGTCTCGCTCTGTTGCCCGGGGTAGAGTTCAGTGGTGTCATCACAGCTCACAGCGCCTCAAACTCCTGGGCTCAAATGATCCTCCTACCTTGGCCTCCCGAGTAGCTGGGACTACAGGTGCCACCACACCCGGCTAAAGCAGACGGGTTTTGTTATTTTAATCTCTGGGACTCCAAAGACCCTCTGCTCCCAAGGCCCTCCACCCAGGCAGGCGTTCTGGTGACCAGCAGCTCCACCATCCCATGACGTGTATTCAACAGCAAGAAAGTGACAACAGGAGCGGCCACTCGGACACTTACCAGGTGTACCTGCAGCTCTGTAACCCATCAAGTCCCAGGTATTCCGAAAGAAAAGATGAAACTCTCAAATCTGACTGCCAGCCACGTTCCTCCCCAAACAGCAGCAAGAGAAACTCCGTAAGACAACAGGCAGCCGCCACTCACACCTCTCAGCCCACTGAAGCACGTGTAACACGAGCGCTTTGCACCGACGCACAGCAACAAGTGGCGCAAGAACTGGCGGCTTATACCCGACCCCGTCACACACGCGCAGCGTCGGCGAGTCCCCAGGGGCAGGCAGCTCTGGTACTGACACGTATGGACCTTACCTGCCCACGCAGCCCGTATTCAGAAAACACACGTGGTCTCACGAACCTTCTTTGATGCACGCAGCAAATAAATACCGAGCACCTGCTGTGCGCCAGGCACTTCGCGAGGAACCTGGGACAAAACGGTGCACGAAGGAGCAAAGGTCCCCTAGGAAGCCACAGGCTGGTGAGGCCCAAGGGCTCTGAGAAGACAAGAGCCGGTGGGGTGCACCTGGGTGTCCGGGGGAGGGGCCGGGGGAAGCTTTAAATGGGGCGGTCGTCAGAGCGGACCTCGCCAGAGGTGGCAGTTGGGCAAAGACGGAAAGCGGGGAGGAGGCAGCTGTGCGGTCAAAGCACCAAGTGTGTCCCGGGAAGGACAGGGAGGCCAGTGGGCTCTGGGGGCCGGCAGGAGAGGCGGGCAGGACTGGGGTGGGTAGCGTCTAGAAGGACCCTGTGGGCCGTGTACGGACAGCTTGTGCTCTGAGTTAAACTGGTAGAGGAGGAGTCTGGGTAGAGGGTTCATGATTTGACTCTGCTGTGCTGAGTGGCAGAGACAGGGCAGGAAGGAAATCGGGGACCAGCAGGGGCCTCCTGCTGTCACCCCTGGAGGACGGCAGATGTGGGCTGTGAAGGAAGGAGAGGGCCAGGGGACAGCACTGGGGCTTGGGCGGGGACGGCGGGAAGGACCGCGCAGGGCCTGGGGGGAGCAGAGCTCTGCACTTGGAAGGGCTGAAGGTTCACCCAGCGCACAGGCCACGGGGTGGCCGGCGTTCCAGTGCGAGGTTCAGGATGGAAGGATGAACTGGGCTGCCAGTATGTGGGTGGCATTTAAAACCACAGAACTGGATGAGCCACCAAAAGAGACAGAGAGAATAGCCCAGAGCAGAGAACCACAGTCTGAGGCCCTGAAAGCCAACAAAATTGAGGATGGACCCAGCCGGTCAGCAGGTGGGGCCCACCTGACACCGTGCTCCGCCCCCGTCTCTCCATGGGCCTCCCAGAGCCAGACAGAGTCCTTACCGCCCTCCTAACCCCCCCACCCCCGCCAACACCTCAGACCCCCCAGTGGCACCCGCTGAACCCTCTAAGACCCCTCAGCTCTGCCGGATGCTTCTCACTCCGGAGGGCAAGCAGAACCCCAAGTTCTCACCAGGAAATGAAACCGAAAGTTTAAAAAAGTGGCTGGCACCTCTAGCAAAGGACCCGACAAAGCTATTCTTCTAAAGAAAGTGCTTCTCACGAGGGTCTTAGCCACAGAGGACCCCGGCCCTGCCTGGGCCACCTGCTGGCCACGGCTTTCATTTCCTGGAAAGGAGGCAGGACAGGCTGGCTGTCCACCAGCGAGGGTCCCCACTGGGTCCCCATCATACCCGGGGCCTCACCTGCCACAGGAGGAGGCAGCCTCTCTCCGCACTGGCTGCAGAACTTGGGGGCTTCCTCTTTGGAGACATGCTGGCACGAAGGACACTTCATGCCTCCGGTGGGGGCTTCTCCAGGCTGCGTCTGCCCCGCTCCAGATCTGGAAGCAAGAGCAGGAGTCTGAGCAGCCCGTTATATACCTCGCCTGCTGTCATGTGACCAGGCCTGGCTTCGGTTTCATTTTCTGGGAAAGTGAAATTACAGTGGCCCAGGAGGTTCCCTGGTCAATCAAAACCCAGCACAGCCCCTGCAGCCAGTCCCCGTCACCGTGGCCACTCCATCCCAAGCTCCTCCCTCACCTGCGTGCCCACCCCTGCGGCCCACACCCGGCCCCCCGGCCCGGAGCTCCGACCGGCTCTGAGCCGCCACTGCTCGGCGAGTCTGAGACAGTCCCAGCCAAAGAGCCAGGGTCGCTTCCCCAGCACAACCGCTGAGAACTCGAGGGGAGGAGGGTCCTCGAGGCAGGTAAGACGCGGGAGGCGTGCGGGAGCAAGGCGCTCGGCCGCCTCGTCCTCCCCACAGGTGAGGATTAGGCGAGTCTCACAGGGACAGCTCCTACAGCGCTACAGAAACGCCGGGCTTTCCTGCTGGGGCTCCCCGCCCCTTTCCTGCTGGCCTCGGACCGACGACTGCCGGAGCAGTGGCCAGGGCGGCTCGGTCTCACCAGACCCTGAGTTCTTTCGGGCAGGACCGGGATGGGGGGAACGAGGGGTGTGCGGTTCCCTGGCTTCACCTGTGTAGGAGACTGAGACGCCACCTGAACACTTCTGTGGCTATGAAGGAACTCCACGTTAGTGAACCCGAATTCTAGCAGAGGCCCCGCACCTGCTCAGAGAGGGCCCTCGGGAAGGTCTTGTCAGCAGAGAGCAGAGGTCGGCCGGAGGCTGCCACGGTCTCACCGGTTCTCCGGAGAGCAGCGGGAGGTTACCTGAGACTTTATCTGCATAACAAGACAATTATCCAGAGGCAGCCTCCCCCCACCCCACGCCCCTACCCAGTGCTAATGCTATAAAAACCACCATCACCTGGCCCTGCCTGCTTTAGGCTTGTATTTTGTGAGGCTCCCGTTTGCACATAATAAATTTGTACGCCTTTTCTCCCATCATCTGCCTACTGTCATTTATATTCCAGAGACTCAAATTATCTCTCCTTCAGAGAGTAAAGTTTAAAACTCCCCTACACCTGCTGCAGACAGGACCTGGCCCCCATGCCGCCCCCTCCCCCCTACACATCCCCTGAAGCAACTACCGCTGTGGTCTGGGCACTCCCTCACTCAAACATCTTCAATGACTCCTCATTGCCTAGGCCTCTTTCTTTCCACCCAAAGTGTTTCCTCCTCCAATGCTGTGCTTCCCCGCAGACAAGAAAACTAAGAACAGGCTTAGGAACCCCCCCTAAAGCATTTTGCTGTTCCCGGCCTGCGGGGAGGGGGGGACCAAAGACAGAGGCGAGTGCCCCAGGCACCCAACGCTTCCACCAGCTCGCTGGCATTTCCGGCTCTCTTCCCCAAGTGCTGATTCAACGCCCATCCCCCAACCCCTACCGAAGACAGCAGAGCCGGGGCGGGGAGGCCACTTTGCACTCGCTCTTTGCCCCTCCCCCCGCCAGGCCTGCAGCCCCCTCGCCCCGCGGCCCGCGCTGCGCTCCAGGTGGTGCTGCTCGGGTCGGCGGTGCCTTCCTCCGAGAACTCACTGTGAATGAAGAGGTGGTATCTTTTGCAGCTGCACTTTTCAGGTGCCGCAATCCGTGAAGCGAAGATTCTGGGAGGAGCCCCAGGCGCCAGGTGTGGCCGTCCCGGTCCAGGTCCAGGTCCGCGCCCGGGCACCCACGCCGGGAGCTCCTCCGCCCGCGCTGGGGCCGATCAGGGGCGCCCTGCCCTGCGGGGCTGTCGCCGGCGTCCCGGGAGTGCCTTGCGCGGGGACCCGGCACCGGAGGGGAAACCGAAACTTGGAGCGCCCAGGAAGAGGCGGGAGGGCGGCGGCCGGACACCGGCGCATCATGACGCAGGCGCCGCGCACCCGGCCCGCGGGACCCTCCACCCCGCCCCGCGGGCCCCCGCGCGCGGGACCCACGCACGCGCAGGCAGGGCCCGGCCCGCGGGACTCGCACCCTGCGACCCCGCAGCCAAGCCCCGCACCCCGCCCCGCGGGCCCCCGCGCACGCACTGGACGCGGCATCCCCAACCCACCGGACCGCGCCTTGCGGGCCGCATCCCCGGGACCCGTCCCCGCACCCCGACCCGGCCCTCTTCCCGCGCGCGCTGTCGCTTCCCGGGTTGCGAGGCCCCGGCCGCCTCCGCCCGCGCGCTGGGTCCGCGCCGGGTCTCCCGAGCGCCCAGCACCTCGGACGGTGTCCAGGGCCGCGCACGCGAGGCGGGTCATTCGGCCCCGCTGCAGGCCACCCGGAGCACAGCGGAGGTCACCAGCCCACCGCTGGGGGCCTGTGCGGACCGGGCCGAGTGACCGTCGCGGCCGAGGGCCGTGGACACTTCGCGGCCCCTCGCCGGTCGCTCAGACACCTGCCCTGGAGAGGCCGCCTCGGCCCGCACCCGATCCCCTCTGTGCCTCAGTTTCCTCATTTGTGAGGCTCACAGTGCCGCTTCCCAGGGCCCTTGGAGGGTTAATAATAACCGTATGGCAGACGCCTCGGTACTCACCGTCCCAGCCGACCCCCACCTTCCTCTCCCTGCCCATCTCCCCTGAGAGCTCTCGGAGGGAGCCTGCGCCGCAGCAGCGCCGGTCTGTGGTCGTCATTGCTGACTTGCAAAGCCTGGGGGGGGGCCGCCCAGTTCTCTGACCCTCTCTTTCCCCACCCTCTCCATGCACCTGTCCTTCCTCCTGGGTGGGGTGCCCCTCCTGCAGCACCCACACCCCTTGGGGGGCTGGCTTCTCTGGCATTTGGTCTCCAGGTCGACATCTGAGCTCCAGGCAGTGCTTGGGGCACTGGGCTCAGGTCACTGTATTTTGTATTTCCCACAAAGCCCAACCTAACCAGCCACCCCACTGCCCAGTTCATCCAGGGTCCCCCACTGGGGCTTCCCCTGTGGTGATGTAGCAGGGGTCCCACAACAGAGAGCTTCTGTTGAGAGAAGGGGGCACCAGGCGGGACTGGCTGGACCCTGTCGCAAAGCTTAGCTGTCAGAGGGCGGCCACAGGCTGCACTGCTGGTCCCAGTGGGAGAGGATGTCGTCAGGACCCAGACTGCAAGCAGTCCATGCTGGGATCCCCTTACAAGAGTGTCAAGAGAAGGGAGAAGGTGGCTCTGCCCTATGCCACCCATGCCACCTGTCAGGTCTGGGGAACACCAGCAGAGATAGCTAGGCCCAGCAGAGTGCTGGCCAAGACCAGCACATCCTTCCAGACCATCACAGCCAGTCCCAGTGGCCCGTGGCCCCTTCTGAGTGTGCCCTGAGGGGCAGCGGCAGCCCCGGGTGGGCACTGCGCGGTCCAGAAGAGGAGGCGTGGCAGCCTCACCCGGCCAGCATGCGCATGGGACCCCAGCCTGCCCAAAAGTCACAGGCAGTCTGTGAAGGGCCAGTGGAGTCGCCACCTCAGGGGCGGGGCCCAGCAGGGTGTTAGACCACCAGGGCACCACAGCCTGGTGGGGTCTAGGGACACTGGCTCTACCAGATGCACAGCCTGGACAAGTCGCAGGCTGAGTCTGCTTCCTGATCCGGCCTTAACTGCAAAACCCAACACCACTGATATTTTATTATTATAATAAAAATAATATTGCATACAAGGAATACATAAATGTAATGTATGAGCTAATATAGAAAATAAGACAGAAAAGAGAAATTACACGGACCACGCAGCCGAGGTTCCCTTCGTAGGGCAGAGCCTGGAGCTGGCAGCGATGGCTTGGCTGGCGCGGGGCACGGCATGGTGGAAGGAGGGGCGCGTGTTAGGGTGGTGATGGCGCTGCACCAGGGTTTGGAGAAAAGTTTCTCCAGACAGAGATTAGGATACAAAAAAAGGGCTTATTGACTTTTCCCTTGGTGGAGGGATCGGGAAAGGACCATCAGGGAGGGGAAAGGGGAAGGATGTGCTCCCCCAAGATCAGCCCTGCAGCTTTTTGTGGAATGGCAGGGACAGTCAGAAATTGCTGCCTGGGCTCCTCTGTTTCTTCTTGCCAGCAGGTAGGTGACAAACAGCGCCAGGATGTCAAAGTCCAGGAGTGGGTCTCCTGCCTTCCATGGAGAAGGGATTGTCACAGGAGACGTGACTCTGTCCCCGAGATATGGTTGAGGCTGTAGCTCATTCTCCTGCTGTTTACTCAGGAATCTATAAAAGCAGCTTCTCAGAAAACCATTTTGAAAGAGAGAGATCTACATCTCTTTTCCGTCCCTTCAGCTTTGCAGCAGTTGCGCGAAACAGAACTCCTGCAGGGTGCCTGTCAGTGAGAGAGCTCATGGGATTATTCTTTAACGGTTACTGGGAAAATTGTGGGATTAGGGATTTTCCTGTTATTTAATATTTTTGCAAGGCCGCCCCTTTCAACAAGGCAGATGGAGGGCGTGACACAAGCATGCGGTTCCTTGCAGGTGGTATCACCTGCAGCTGTTGCTGCCCAGCCAGGTTCATTTGCCCAAGAAACAGCCAACACACTGAGTCTGCAGGTTTACGGCAGAGAGAGAGTCTTAGACACTCCTCTAATCCGTCTCCCCGAGAACTTGGGAGACAGGGCTATTAAGGATAGTTTGGCAGGCAAGGGATTAGGCAATTAGGTTTGTTAATTGGGGCCAAATTATAGGGATGTAGAAATCATCTTCTTGTGCTGCTCCAGTCCCTGGGGTCACAGTTCCAGGTGAGTCGGTTTCTTGGTCTGGGCCGCTGGTCTGGGGGGGGGGGGCCAATGGATCCACTGGAATGCGGGGCCAGAAGATATCTTAAACACCACCTTTAGGTTTCGGAAAGGTGACGTTACCTAGGGAGAAAGTGAAGAATCTTTATGGACACCAGCTGCGTGGCTCCAGAGTGGCCATTATGGAGGGACAGTTGCTAATTATCATCATTTGTAGCTAGGCCCTCACCCAGTTCTCGCCTTGCACCCCGCTGCTGAAGGGCGGTTTCACAGCCTTGCCCCTAAAGGAGGGTCTCCTGGGTGCGGCAGCCTTGACTCTGGGCTTCTCCCCCGCGGAGGAAGGCTCCGTGCCCACAAAGGGCTGGGCAAGATCCACCTGGGAAGAAGCCTGCACGAGATCAGCAGAGGGGCCCCCCGACTCACGGCTGCACTGGGCCACCGCTGAGCCCCTCGGCCCCCTGTCCTTGTCATTGTTCTTCTTAACTCACTAACGGGTGTCTTGCTCCGCTTAGATCAGACTGCAGCCTTCCAAGGGCTGAGCCCAGCTCTGCCCACTGCATTGTAGAAACCTGACCTAGACCCTCTTCTTGGTCCAGAGGATGTTGTATCATCTGAAACTTCCTTGATGTTCTGGTTGCAGAAAGTCAGGCCCAAAACCCACCTCAAGCTGCACTTCTCTCAGCCCCTACAGATCTGATAATCCTGGTGTCGCTGTCAGGCTCCTTAGCGGAGCTGCTGCAGGAGGGGACACATGCTCTCCTGCCAGCCCAGGGCGGTGGCAGAGAGGCACACTTTGCAGGGAGCTCAGCGCGGGGGAGGTCGGAGCCCTGAGTTTGCAAGAACAATGGGCCTTGTGCAGGAAGGCCCTGGCCTGGAGCCACAGTTGTCCTGCTCTGAGGCCACGGCTCTGTGTCCCTGCTCTGCAAGAGGTCCCTGGGCTGGTGGCCCATGTCAAAGCTGGGCTTGTTGACGCGAGGGAATGAATAGAGCACTCCTGTTTATTCCAGGACCCTGTGAATAAAAACTGCAGGGCAGGCAGGGCCAGAGTCCCGGCACTGGTGGCGGCTGCTGGCCAGAAAGCCTTCAGATCTTAGCTGTGGCCAGGACGTCCCCACAGAAAGCGAGAATGCAACGACTCGTCTACGTCAGGGTGGAAGAGCCTCAATGCGGGTGGAGAAAGAATAAGAGAGTAAGATATAAAACTAAAAAAGTTTATTTTGCCCTTTTAGAAGAGAGAGAAGGAGGGAGGGGAAGCGAGCATGGCATCACAAAGAAGGAGAAGGGAGGTGCCAGCAGCGAGGCCACGTGGCTTGCTGCTTTTATGGGGACAAAGAGAGAAGGAAAAAATAGTAATTGTGTCAAGGTGTCTAGTCTGCCTTGCTTTTTCTCCGTTCCTGGAGACTTGTTATTGCTGAGAGCAGTCAGGCTCATGCAGGGATGTGATTTCGCCCCTGAGACATGGTTTTGGGCAGGAAACTGAGGCCTGGGGTTTGCCCCCTGCTGTCCGTCCCAGCATCTCAGGAAGACCTTGAGGCCGCAGAAACAGATTTAAAGGCTGTGGGCAGAGGGAAAAGAGAAGGATCTGCATTTCCTTGGGCTCTTTTCAGATGTTTGTGAAGACAGAGTCCCTGCTCGGTGCCTGCTGGCTGGGGACAGAAAGAGTCCAGACAGAGGTCATAGTGTAGGTCTTTAGCTGTTATCGGAAAGTTGCCAGATTAGGTATTTTCTGTTATTTCCGCAGGGCCACGCTTACAGTTTAAGAGAGACGGGGCGGTTAAGCTGTTCACTAAACGGGCTTTGTGTGCAAACCGGCTGGGGCCGAGTGTGGCTGGTCGGAGGCAGTTATGTTTTGGGCCTGAACACTCTTGAGTGGGGGTCATGCTCCTTTGACCTCATGAAATAAAAAAATGTCCCAGGGTCAAATGTTGCCCAGGTTAAAATGGGGGGGGGGGGACAAAAAGTCCTGCATCAGCACTGAATGGTATCCCCGACACAGGCTTCAGGCCATGCAGACGGAAGAGCAAACTGTGGCTGGGACCGGTGGCCCTCAGGAGACCTCACGTGGCCATCACCAGGCCCCTGACCACAGCACTGAAGTCCCCCGTGACCCTGGTGGC
>CM052441.1:145696404-145715940 GCA_028533085.1 Varecia variegata | reverse complement strand
ACGGGACAAAAGGTAATGAGCAAAACCCTGGATGCCCCGAGTCTGAAGCCAGCCTGCCACCCTCGCTGTGTGACCCCAGGCAGGTCACTCAGCCTCTCTGGGCCTCCGTGACTGTGTCTGGACAGGGGGATGAGGAGAGTGTGGGCCTCGCAGGCTGGTTTGAGAGCGAATGACACCTGAGTGCCTGCTGTGCCGACACCTGCGTGCCGGGTTTGAGTGGCATCCTGTTCAATGGCTAGTTCACAAATGTCTCCTCCGCAGGCCTGGGGGACATGCCAACGTCCCCCACATGCCGCCATGTAGGACGCGGCAGGGAGGACGCTGAACTACAATGGCAGCGACCCCTCCTGTTGCTAACCCTGGCCACCTCCCCAGGACGTCAGCCCTGCGCTGCCCGAACGCTCCCGGGTGAGGCTGTGACTGTCTTGGTCCTGTTCAAACGGGAAGAAAAGCATCCCTGTCGAACAGCACCGGCCCGGGGCTTCTGAGAGCTGAAGAACCGATTCCAACATACCCCGTCCGTGACCTTCACCTGCGCCCTGCCAGGACAGTGTCCGCAGAAACCTGTCCTCTCCCACCCTCCGGAGCCCCAACATGTCTCTGCACACAATTCTACACTTACGTGTGTTTTGTTTCCTAAACCACAGCTCCCGAGAACAGGGACCAGCTCTCACTCATCCCGTGTCCCCGGCACCGAGTTACGGCGTGGCAGAGGACCTGCATTGGCATCGAGTGCCAGGGAAATGAGGCCACACACGTGACCCCTTGGAGGGCAGGGGGCTGCCACTCCCCATTTGACAGGGTGGGGGGACAGAAGGTCGCACGGGTACGGGAACCGGGCAGATCAGAGGCAGAGCCAGAGCCAGTGGAGGGGCTGGGCAGTCCATCCTCGGGCAGCGTCACGGCCCGGGAACGTGGGCTGGCGGGGAGGCCGCTCGGTGGCTGCTGACCGGCTCACCTACCTGCAGGCCGACGAAGACCAGGCTGGCGCCCTGCTTGTGGAAGTCCTGCAGGAGCTCACCGAGCCCCAACACCACGGTGTAGTCGACGCTGCAGACGTGCGTGCAATCCAGGACCAGGCAGCGCGGCGGGGACGCTGGGGAGACAGGCCCGAGCCGGTCACGCCCGGCAAAGCAGCCCGATGCCCTGGCCAGGGGCAGAGTGAGGCCAGCAAGTGCTCCCTGGACAATGGCAGTTTGGGGACAGCAGCCACTGCTTCCTTCCCAGGACCAGAGGCGCCTGGGCTCCTCATCGGCTCCCCAGGAGGAGGAACAGGACCTCGGGGACAACGGAGGAGCAACGTGTGGGGAACTGCCACCCCGGCTGCAGCACAGAGCAGAGGTGCACTCAGACACCCCGGATCCTCCTGGCTGGGGTGCAGAGGGCGGGGTGGGGAGCTCGGGTGATCTCAGCCCCGTCTCAGCCCAGCACATGTACCTTCCAGGGCCCGGCTCAGGATCGTCTCCCGCAGGGCCTCCACCGCAGGAAAGTGCAAGCCGCTGGCCGGCTGCAGGACCACAACCGGCCCCTCCGACACCTGGGGGAAGGGAGTGGCCGCTGGACGCAGGTCTGACAGGGCGGCCTCTGCCAGGTGTGGCCTGTCCCAGGCAGGAAGCCCCGACCCAGGCCCCGCACACTGGAGGGGACGGGAGTGGGGAGCTGGCGGGAGCCCCCGAGGCCCGTGGGCAGTGCGGTGAGCGCTGTGGTCTGTGACCAGAGGGTGTGCCTGCCCGCCAGCAAGGGGTCACCCTCAGCAGTGGCCACGGCCACAGTCACTGTGTGAGCTCACAACCCGAGAGGGAATCGTGCTGCGCAGCGAGGGTCCTGCCCACGGCTGCTTCCCCTCCCCCGAGGCCGGCCAGTACCTGGGTCTCGGGCCGGGCCACGGCGTGCAGGAGCAGGAGCACGGACACCAGCGCCCCGGCCAGGATGCCGTACTGCACCTCCCAGAAGCACAGCAGGAACGTCACGCACAGGGGCAGCAGGTCCAGCCCTGGGAGAGGGTGCGACTGAGGGGCGCGGCCTCCTCCGTGAGGCCCCCACTCAGCCCCGACACCAGGGGGGATGCTTCCTGGCCTCTCCCACGCTGAGTGGGACACTCAAGGACCCAGACTGGCCCCCAGGGGACTCGTTCTGGGGATTTGAGGATGGCAGCGGCCAGAGAGGACACACCGTGGGGATGGGGGCTGCGGCTCAAGGCCAAACCCCTCCCCGTCCTCGCTGAGCCACGGTCAAGACCTGCTGGGACAGGAGGGGGAGCACAGCAGGGGCTCGTCGGCACCAAGGAGGAGGGGCCGGGCACAGAGCCAGGCTGAGAAGTGGGGTGGAGGGTCACGTGAGCCCTGGGGACCCCTGGCCAAGGAGGAGGTGTCCTGAGCAAAGTGCTGGGCTTGGGGGTCAGCCCCGGGTGAGTCCACCCAACACAGGTGACTCAGACATCCCCACCCTCCCTGAGCCTCGGCTTCCATCGGTGGCATCTGTTCCACAGCACAAGGGCTCGGTGACGCCTCAGGGCTGTTCTAAGGATCAGATGCAACAATACACCCAGGGTCTTCCACCTGGCACCTTGCCGGGCTGGCCAAAAAACGCCAGATAAGCTACATAAATCCTTTCGGTGCTGCTCTGATACACAACACAAAATGAAACCTGTTACATTAAAGGCACAGCCGGTTCCAGAAACCCTGTGGCCAGTGGAGCAAGGTCAGTGGACATGCTGGACCCTGCCGGTCCCTCGGGGAGTCCCCCCCAGCTGGGCCAGACAGAGGTGGGTGGGGTGGGGACAGGTGGGGCTGCCCCACGCTGGGGCTGCGCCAGGACCCCACAGAGCTGTGCAGCAGCCTTTCAGGAAGGAGGAGCTCCAGCTGGTCCCAGCAGCCACAACCTGCCAGCCACAGGGCCACCTCTGCGCCCGCCTCCTGGCCTTTCACTCCTCTGTCCTGGGAGCACCTAACTTCCCAGCGCCAGCCCCCAGCTGTGGAGCATTAGGGACAACCCCGTGTTCACAGGCGCCGCACCACAGCCCCCCACGCTAGGGACAGGACACACGTACTCTTAACGCGCCAGAGCGTCCGGAAGATCTTGGCGTCAAACAGCGGGGCCACAGCCATGATGATGACCGCGGCCAGTGCGGCCTTGGGGATGTAGTAGAACTGGCAGGTTAGGTAGTCCAGGGACAGCAACACCAGCGCTCCTGTGGGGCAGGGGGCACCGGTGGCCTGGGGTCAGGGTCCCGCCCAGTGAGCAGCCCCCCGTGCGGAGCAGCCTTGCCTGGGACAAGGCGAGCGGGGGATGAGCACCACAGTCCCAGTCCCCGTGTGGCTCCAGGGGACGTGGCCCACTAAGCAGGGCCGTCTCTAGGTGTCGGCATTCCCCCCTCCTCCCACTCTCACTGCCATGGGCACAGGGGGGAGAGGTGGGGGCTCACCTGTCACCAGCCCCCCTGCTGGGGTGCACACCCCCGACTGGGCGTTCACCGCCGTCCTGGAAGGCAACGAGAGACTGAATCACTGGGGGCCGGGAGGGGGAGGGGCGGCCTCTGTCCATGTGGCCACGGCTGAACTCCCAGGGCCGGTGGCTCCGAGCGGGGCCTGGGAAGCGGGGGTCGGGGTGGGGGCGCTGAGGCCAGGCGACTTAGGGCACAGCCACAGGCAGCCGTGCTCACTCCGTCCTGTTGTGTTTTCAGGCAATCCGTATCTCTCACTGACCATAAGAACACAAACCAGAAAGTGCCAGGCCTTCAAGATTTCCACCCACTTTGTCTTCTTCCCCATACGGGGAAGAAGGGGCCACACAGAGCAGGGCCGGGGTCCTTGGCTCTGGGGACCAGGCCCTGCTGGGTGATGCCTGCTCTTCTCCTTTAAGCCACGGGTCACCCCCACCCTGCTGTCCTGACTCAGAGGGGCGCCGGGGCTGGACCTCTTCAGGGCAGAGCCACCGTCCTTCCTGTCCCAGGTCCCGTCAGGAACGAGCCCTGGCATCAAGAACGCACGGGGAACTCTAGGGCTGACCTGCAGTGCCATCTGTCAGTGTGCAGGAGCTGGGGGACCCTGGAGGACAGCAGACCCCAGCCCTGTCCCAGCCACTCAACAGCAGACGGAGGGATGATGGACACCCCCAACCAGGACAGCAGCAAAAAGCTGTTACACGAGGGCGAAGGGCCTCCCCCAGGTGCAGAGGAGGGACTCGGTCACTCACCGTCCAAAGCTGCCGGTGACCGGGTAGGACGAGACGAGGGAGCCCAGCACGTTGGTGAGGCCTGGGAGGAAGCGGAGGGTTTGTGAGGAGGGAAAAGAGATGGCGGCTGGGAGATGGAAACCCGGAAGGAACAGGAGGGCAGAGCTGGGGGGATCCCCCACCAAGGGCCTGAACCTGGGGCTCGCTCTTTCAGGGAAGAGTGACTTGGTGACTTTGCCGAGTTTGCCGAGACAGATTCTGGCTGTCAGAGACACCTGACCCCGGCCTCTCCTGGGTGACAAGATGTGCCTTTCCCCACGTATAACAGGGGAACATCCCGCCTCCCAGGAAGGGGTGACAGCTGAGCACCCCTAAGACAAACCCAACATGCTCAGGAGGTCGGCGGCCGTCCACAGTTCCCCACCGGCTCCTTCCAAACCCCCCACTCCGTGCCGTGAGCTGAGGCCACCGGGCAAGGCTGGCGAGCCGTCTGCCCAGGGGGTGCCGCTGGCTACGCCGGATGAAGCCCAGGCTCCCTGCCTCGCCGGGGGCGGGGGGGCCTGAGAACCAACAAGACTGGCCCACGCCGCTCACAAGCAGCCCCGCAGGGTCCGTCCCACCCAGGGACTGTCTCAAAGACCCCACCACGGCGACCACCCCCCGCAACAGGGCTCCCGGGTTCAAGGCCTGCTCTCCGGCCCCTCCCAGGTCTCGCGGCCCAGCTCGAGTCCCTGACAGAGAGGGGCCCGGGCCAGGCCTCGCGGGGCGGGGACCGCAGGCTGCACACCGTCACCCTGACTCGTTAGCAGCTGCAGGTCAGAGACCCGACCCCGTGAGCAGCTGCCGACCGGGGACGACCCCTCCTGCTCAGCCCCCATGGGTTCACGCGAGCCTCTCTGCGCGGCTGCAGAAAACGCGTGGCCTGTCTCAGGTCAAGGAATCCCACAGCCACCTTCAATGACCCGAGCGTCGTGGCCTCCACTTTACAGCCTCCCCCGTCCGGGCTGTATCCGGAACTCGCTGTCCCAACACGATAGTTTGGTGCTGTTTTTGAAGCAACGGGAATGGGCTGGGTGCCTGGGGAGTCCGTAGGTTTTCTCTGCCTGAGGGCGTGTGACTCCGGGGAACCCCAGCTCCACCCATCACCGGGGTGCCCCGTTCCCCACCGGCCCACGCAGGAGCACGGGCACCGCCCCTCCGTGGTCCAGCCTGGGACCCCCCACACTTTGCCGTCCATCCGTCAAGAGCCAAGGAGCTTGAGTCCAAAACTCTCACGAAGGTGTGTGGGTGTTGCTGGCGGACACCTCCGTGGGAAGGAACCCAGCAGTGCTGACTGGTTAGGCCTGTGCCCGTCGCATGAGGGGCCGGAAGGAAAGGAAGGTCTGGGACCTCCAGTATGTTGAAAACAGTAGAAATAACTGAATTTAAGAGACATGCTGTGCTCTCCAAATACACCACCAGAGAAGCCAGTTCATGAGGACAGAAGGAAAGAGAATGACACCGTGAAACCCAGCACTGCTCCCACCCAGTCGGGCAACTCGGGGTCCACCTGAGTCCTCGTGTGCCTACGCCCCGGCCTGGAGGGGCCCACAGGGCGGGGCAAGGGCCCCATCAGGAGACTCCCCTGAGGTTTCACCTGGCCACTCTCTTCAGCTCTTTGACCCCTGGCTCCGGAAGCTCCCTCCCTGAGATGGAACATTCCAGGTGTTCCTCGGTATAGACCAAGGCTACGGACCCCAGGGTCTGGTCCACAGCAAGTGCTCGGTAAGTGGCAGTCAGCATGGACAACAGCCGTCAGCTCCCTGTTCCTGGGACTAAACTGAACCACGTGGAGGCCTGGGAACGAGTCCGTGCCAACACTTCCAAAGGGCCCAACTGCGGACCTCTGCCCCTGGCGGTTTATCCCGACCACCAGACCATCGCCATGCCCCACACAGCTCAGCCAGGCCAAGGGGACAGGCCCAGGCCCGCGGCTGGAGTCTTACCGATGGCCAGCAGCTCCTGGTTGGCGTCGACGCGGTAATTATTCTGAGACGCTGGAGAGAACGAATGGTAAAGACACGGTTAAATGGCGTGTGCTAGCCCTCGTTTGTGAAATGAGAGCAGGCTATGAATTTCTAAACAGCACTAAGTTCCGTAAACACGCATGTGCACGTGCACACGAGCATGTCTGTGGGCGTCACGGGAGGCAGGGAGAGGCAGAATGAGGCGTCTGCAGCAGCTAACCGGGTGAGTGAAGGGCCCACAGGGGACCCGTGTCCCCTTCACTCCCCTCCGCACTTGTGACACTTTCTACAACAAATACACACAGTTACTGCTTTTACGATGAGAGAAACGTTTTAAAGTAAAAACCTGTCTGATTATAAGCTGAGATGACTAGAAGTCAAGATGAAGCCACCTCAGGGGGAGCAGGGACGTCAGGGGAGGCCACCAAGGCAGGCCTCTGAGGCAGATGCTGGCAGACTTTCCTGCCAAGGACCAGATCGTGAGTATTTTGGGCTCTGCGGGCCCCACGGGCTGTCGTGGCTGCAAAGCTCTGGCTGTTGTACCACGAAAGCAGCCACAGATGATACGTTCTCCAATGAGAACGACGTGTTCCAACAAATTTTACTTGTGAACACTGAGATTCTAATTTCATGACACAATTCATGTGTCACAAGTTATTATTCTTCTTTTGACTTTTTCCAACCATTTAAAAATGTGAAAGCTGTTCTTGGGCCACTGGCCACGCACAGCAAGCAGCAGGCGGAAGTCTGCCAACCCCTGACCTAAGAGAGTGACCAGCTCTACAGATGTGGCCGGGAGTCGGGTGACTTCAAAAGAAAATGGAATGTGTCTGTCCCAGGTACTCAGGAGGCTGAGGCAGGAGTTCAAGTCCAGCCTGGGCAACACATCAAGACCCTGTCTCTAAAAAAAGAAAAAAAAAAAAAGAAAAGTTTTCTAAGTAGCAGACAAGAAGAGTAAAGCCATAAGATGTAGAATTGGAGGAAACACCTTCATTTCTTCTTGCGACAGAAAGATACATACTCAGGAAAGCAGTAACTGAGCAAGACAGACACAGCCATGTATGGAACGAACTGAATTGTGGTGTGATTTTGAGCAATTGCTGGAATTTGGAAAACCCTCTTGAATTGACATTAGTTAAGAGTCTCCTTTGAATGGGGTGAAGGTTAGAGCCCTGGAACTTCGGAGAAGGAACTTATCCTGGTACAGCCTGGGCTGGGCAGTAAACACCCCTTATGGAATCACGCTAACATTCGCTCTTAACTGGGTTTTTTTTTTGTTTTTTTTTTTTTTTTTTTTGAGACAGAGTCTCACTCTGTTGCCCGGGCTAGAGTGAGTGCCGTGGCGTCAGCCTAGCTCACAGCAACCTCAAACTCCTGGGCTTAAGCGATCCTACTGCCTCAGCCTCCCTAGTAGCTGGGACTACAGGCATGCGCCACCATGCCCGGCTAATTTTTTTTCTAAATATATTTTAGTTGGCCAGCTAATTTCTTTCTATTTTTTAGTAGAAACGGGGTCTCGCTCATTGCTCAGGCTGGTCTCGAACTCCTGACCTTGAGCGATCCACCCGCCTCGGCCTCCCAGAGTGCTAGGATTACAGGCGTGAGCCACCGCGCCCGGCCTTAACTGGGTTTTAACCTTTAGAATCTACGTATCGCTAAAGGCAAGGAGGACTTCCTTACGGCCATAGGTTGGCATGACAGTGGCGTCCACACTGACAATCCCAAGCGGGGAGCACGGCGACCCCAGTGGGATGGGGCAGGGCAGGAGGATTTAACAGCTTAGGACGGAGGGCATCAAGGGTCGCTAAAGGAGAAGCAGATATTTAAGTGGGTCGGTGCCCCTGCCTCCCAGGGCTGAGCCAGCTGGAGAAAGCACTGTTACATTTGTAGGAATTTTGTGAGTCTGTTATTAAACCCAGCTCTTATTACCAATTAGATTAAACCTTTTAATTAAACGAATTATGTTAGAAAAGAAGACAATACTTGAATCTCGTCACTTCCTAACTTATCTGACGTCTTGCTATAGCTGGTGAGGTTATTACACCCAACGCACCCACAGGTCGAGCTGCCGCACGGCGGGGCTCACGCGCACCCCGCCCCAGCGCGGGTCACGCTCAGCCTGCGTCGGCCGGGTGGGAGCAGGTTTTGTTCTGCAGCGCGCAGGCTGTTCAAACGTTCACCAGCACACGGATTTTCATTATAAATCCCTCTTTGCTGTACGTGTGTGTGTGTGTGTGTGTGTACACAGGAGCGTGTGTGACCTGGATAAAAATTCACCTTTCTGAAATTAGAGCCATAAAAGCGAGCAGGAAAGCAGGGAAGCCAAGCCAGGCAGGTGAGCCTCGCAACGGGACTGCCCGGGGTGTGGGTGGCGGGCGTCTTACCGAAGGCCTTGGCCACCGCGATGCTCTCCAGGAGGCCCATCAGGGGAACCACAGCCAGCCCCGCCCCCATGTCCTGAGAGGAGAGAGGGACGGTGAGCGGCCTAGCCAACTGGACAGGGGAGGACAGGGGAGACCAGGCAGTGACCCGGCAGGGCGGGGTCCCACCCTTCACGTCTGCCGGAGCCAGTGCGCCTGCAGGGCAGGGGCGGGAGCTTACACGGGCAAGGACCACCTCCTCATCGCAAAAGGACCAAGGTACCGAGAGGAACACGGCAAACTTATCCTTGGCCAGTGTCCGAAATGGGAGAAACAGCCCTGGGCTCAAGGCAGAAACACAAACGGGATGTCCCGTGAGGCCAATCTGGGATTCTCTCCAACCTGAGCGCTCGGCAGTCCTAACTGAGCTCAGACCTCCCGTCCCTACGCAGACACGTCGAGGACGTGCCGCCAGGCTGGGGGTGGTCCTGGCGCCTGTCTCGGCCCACCTGCACCATCTCGGTGAAGGAGATCGTCCCGTTGGCGGTGGTCACTGAGAAGGGAGGGGTCCGGACTGGAGGGAGCCCCTCGGCCGTCTGCCCGGTGAGAACGAAAGGCTGGCATCCAGTCACCTCGAAGGAGTACGCAACCAGGGCCGCGAAGGACACCACGAGGGCGTTGCGGGCTGGGAGAGAAAGAGACGCTGCAGCGAAACCTGCTCCCGGCGAGTGCAAGGACGCACCTGTGCGCCCGGGCAGCTGGGGCGGACACGCCTCGGGGGCAGAAGACGCCCGGCCCAGCCACGACCCCTCACTCTGCACCCTGGAAACACAGCACAGATACAAGGGCCGTGTGGCAGGCGTGAACAGGTGGCTCTGTGGAGCATGCATGACGTGGGGACAGCAGAGGGGGAGGACACAGACCGGTGCACACGCCTCCTCCTGCCCATCCCCCCAGGGACGCACCGACCACGTGCACAGCCGCAAAGACCCCCTGAAATCGGATGCCCGGGGCGCTTCCACTTTGAAGCAAGACGGAGGAAGAGACCAGTTACCCACCTGCCTGAAACTCCTAAAAATTGGACAAAATATGAAACAATCGTTTTCAAGGTGCTGGCTGTCAGCCGTGACGGACATGGGAAACAATAGAGGCGAGTCCCTAACGGCCTCTGAGTGTCCCCAGGGCCTGGTGTGTGGCAGGGGAACCCCTGGCAGAGCCCAGGGGTCTCCCTGGGTTGAGGGGAGAACACTGGGGGTCCGCGGAGGCCCAGGCCTGGGGCTGACACGGAGGTTCACGGGAGAGTTCCAGAGCCCTGCAGGGGGTGCCCTGGTGCGAAGACCAGGGCAAAGCTGTGCGGAAACCACCCAAACTGCCCGGGAGGGGCCGACCCCAGGGACTCACACCAGCCAGAGCGAGAAAACCGCAGAGTTCACGGGGCATCGGGACTCAGCAGAGCTTTACCTCGGCAGTGGGTAAGATTAGCCCTGGACCTGTGGCTGGCAATTTCTTTCCATAAAGGGCTTGACAGTAAATGCTTCTCACTTTGCGGGCCACAGGCTCCGCTGCAACTCCTCAGCTCTGCTGTCACTGCACAAAAGCAGCCGTAGACACTGCAGAAACGCGAGTTCAGTAGAACTATACTTGCAAAACCGAGCGGTGGGCCTGAGTGGGCCTGTCCTGGAATGAAGACTGCTCTGGCCCAGCCCATGAAGCTCAACAGCAAGACCCGAATGGATTGAACTGTCCTAAGTAACTCGACCGTGCCCAGAACAAAGCTCCAGAAGATTCGCACAATGCCAAAACATACTGCAGTAACGTCAAACTCACAAAGTCTGGCACCCACTCGAGCAGAAACTGCAAGGCGTGCAAAGACGCAGGAAAATACGACCCGTAACACGAGAAAAATAAATCAGGAAAAACTGACCCTAAAGCGACATAGTTGAAGATGACAGAGTTAAAACAAAGGAAGCTAAAACAGTGATTGTCATGAAATTCCACATATTCGAAAATATAGAGGAAAGAATAAGCCTGGTAAGCGGAGACGTGGGAGATAAATTTAAAAAGAGCCAAAGAGATAAAAACACCCTGCAGGGCACGGCCCCTCCGGCCTCTCCAGCAAAGGACGTCAGGCCCAGAATGTCAGCAGCCCCGAGGCTGAGAAAGAGAAACCGGCAGGCCCTTGGGAGAGAAAACAAATTCCAGGGAGACCAGCCGCGTCTGTTTTAACCACACACTTGCCAGCGATAGCTAAACTGCATAGCTAAACTGCGGCTTCAGGCGTGGAGGCTGCAGGCTGAGCCACAGGTGACCACAGGGACCCTGAGAGAGGCCGTGGTACAGACTGCAAGGTGACAGGGGCAGTGCAGCCATCGGTGCATGAGGTGGCCATCCCCGGGGAGGCAGCAGCCTCTCCCCAGTGCATCCGGGACGGGCCCGGTCCCTGTAGCTGAGCAGTGATCAGTGACGCCAGACGAGGAAGGCACTGCCGACGCTGTGGGCTGGGCACCGTGAGGGGCCGTGTGCCGCAGGCTGTTCCGCAGCATCCCTGGCCTCTGCCCACTGGCTGCCAGTAAAGCCTCTCCCAGTAGCATCAACCAAGTGTCTCCCAGAATTGCCAAACATTGCAGGGGGCAGAATCACCTCTGGCTGAGAACTGCCGCTGCAGACAGCGTTCTGAGCTCTGGATGCGAGCTGAACCACCTACTGAGTTTTAAATCCGCCAGCCTCCAAGTCATGCCCGCACGGAGGATGTGAGAACCTCTACGGATGTGACTCAGGGCTCCCTGGGTGCCCAGGTTGCGCACAACGTCTGTGGGGCCCTCACCTGTCGTGGCAGCCCAAACCAGCCCGCGGCTGAGCCACACGCCGGGGGGCATCTCGGGGTGCGAGGGAGGCACGTGGTCCCGCATGAGCTTCAGCACCAGCAGCAGCATCATGCACACCAGCCCCAGCACGGCGTCGCCCACCCTGCAGAGACACAGAGGACCGTCACCACCCAGGTCTGCCCGCGACTCACACTGACTCGAGCCTCCCAGCCTCCGGCTGCTGCTTCTGCTGGAAGCCGTTCTCCCTCAATTGTCTTTGTGTTTTCTCCTAAGCAATCTACTATTCCACTTCAAAACTGTACCCCAAATTCAGGAAGCACGCAGGCCTGTGCAGGACCGGGTGTGAGAGGCCGGTCACGATGGCGGCAGGGCCACCCTTTCATATTTCAGTCCCACGGCTCTCTGGGACTCGGGTCTGCAGAACAGGATCTGGTGACTGACCACAGGATACTGCGTACTGCAGGTCCTCGTCTGTTCTGGAAGGCTCTGGCCTATGCACTCTGTAAGGGCCCTCTCACCTCTGACCCCAGTGCCACTCTCTGACTGGTCAGGCCCCACTCCCACTGGCCCCCAGGAGGCCCCTGCCCATCTGGGAGGGCAGGAAAGCTCTGGCTTCCAGCTGGGTTCAGCTGCTGGGGAACCTCAGCAGCTGATCCGAGGACAGAAGACAAGGGTCCAGGACCCCCCCCCCCCGCCAGGGTCTGGCATCAGGCAGCCATCTCTACAGCTCCCCCAAACCATCTCCTCCCCTGTCCCCTGAGGCCACAGAGTGGGAGAGCTGTCCTGGCTGCCGCTGGGCTTGTCTCTACTGAAACCACCTGCAGGAAGTGCTGCCGTGGGACCCTCTGCCCCGCGCTGCCTGGATCTCTCCGTCTCTGTCAATACTCCACCCGCCTTCCCTCACCCCTTCCCTTCGGCACCTGCGTTCTGTTGGTGTCACCTTCCCCACACCCTGGGTTCTCTTCCTCGATAAATCACAAGCCCATGAGAGAGGGGGGGGAGAAAGAGAGAGAGAGACCGCGTGCCTTTTCTTTGCAGGGTCTCTCCTCCTTCCTGCCGCCCAGCAAAGCTCTGTGGAGCGCACCATGCTGCCGGCTCTCAGGCTCAAACCATGGGCTTCTCGTTAAAACACTGACCGATTCAGCAGCTCTGGGGCCTGGCCTGAGAGTCTGCATTTCTAATCAGCTCCGAGGTGCTGCTGCCGCCCTGGGAACCCCTGTCACCAGTAAGGCCCCCCGGAGGAATAAATGCCACCAGGGGTGGACAAGGAGTATGGAAGGAAGAGCTTCCTTACATGGGACAAGAAACAAAGCCAGGTACCTGGTCTCTCCGATGCTGAGGAAGGTGTGATACACTTGCAGGAAAAACTGCCTGGGGATGTTCTGCAGTCCCAGGAGGTTCTGTGCAAACAGAGAGCTGCTCAGATCACAGCCATGCCTCCACCTCCCCTCGCTCCCTCCCGCCAGGGGAGGAGGAGAGTCAGGCATCCACCTGGGCCCGGGCTGGGCAGGATCCCCGACCCCCAGGCCCTGCCAGGGGCACAGCTCAGGGCTCTCAGGGGTCCACCTGCCCTCTCCCAAGGCCTCCAGGGCAGGAGATCGAAGAGACAGCACTTCACAACCTTTGGGTCAATGACGTGTTTCTCTAAGTTACTTTCGAGTCTGAGAAAAAAACACTCTGTGTGATCCCAAAGCCGGGAGACCGGTTCTGCAGCTCTAAGGAGGCCGGGGTCCTGGGACCTGGCACCAGGCACCTGCACCGACCACTCCCCACCCTGCCTCCATTGGCTCGAGGCCGCGTCCATCACCCAGCAGCCCGCCCCCATCATGCAGACACTTGCTGCCATTGGCTCAAGGCCGAGTCTGTCCCTCGACTGCCCTCCTGGTTCTACCCACTGCCAGAAGGAAACAATCACGCCCCGCGCAGGGGCTGGGGATCCCGGCCGAGGGGGTGGGGCTCTTCCTCGTGCTTTAAGCTCTTTCTGTCTCTCAGAAGCTGGCAGGGAGTATCAGGTATCAGCAGGGAAGACGAGGCTGGACTCCCAGGGTGACACATGGGGCTGGGGACCAGGCTGCCAAGCGCAAATGCATGCAGGCACCCTCTACTCTCACTAGGGCCCTACAAAAGAACATCCCTGACACTGAAAATGAAGGATGTTTCCAGAATAAAGGACGGACCACCCCCGAGGCAGCATCTTCCAAGCTTACCCAGGTGTGTGTGCATGTAGTACACAAGTCACATTCACCCTCACCTAAGTTATTTCCTCTCTAAAATGAAGATGACGACAGACCTGCCTCCCAGGGGTGCGGTGAGAATTAAGCACACGGACTGTGTCACCCAGTGCCTGGCGCACAGAGTGCTCAGTATGTCCGCTGCTTTGTTTTCACACAGTCTCCCATCCTGGATTTTCCACGGGGCCTCTCCGGGACACTGTCACCAGCAGGGGGGTGTCCCCGAGTCCGCCATCCGGGCCCCACAGCCCATGTGTGGAACTGAGCTCGCTCCCATTCCACACACACCCAGCGAGCACGCCCTACTCTGCGTGGGGCACACAGTCCCTGCCCTGGAGGAACTCAGGGCCCAGTAAAGAGACAACAGATTACATCCTTAACTCAGTATGGTTGACTTATAGATATTGTAAACAAAAACATAAAAAACACGGCATTTAAAAAATATCAAACAGATGTTGAAAGAAGCACAAAAACAAACTCATCCAGCTAAATGAGTGTGGGGAAGTAATTGCTGTTGGAATTCCAGCAGTGTGCTTGTGACCTGTGACAGGCAGCTGCCCAGGAGCCAGCCAGGCCCACAGGCACCAACACGGCATGAGCCAGCCGCCGGACGAGGTCACCAGTTCCTCAAGTCACTTGCTGCAAAATCTGACCAGCACTCAGCATCCCCCCAGGAAGGTCATTTTATTAATGCGGGACCCATGAGAGAACTGCGTGCTTCTTGACCCACCGAGAATAGACACGCTCAAACAGCAAGATGTCTGCTTGCCACAAATATCAGGACTGGCCTTGGTCCTGCTCCCAGGTACCCCTGTGCCAACCAGCAGTGGCCAGAGGGCAGTGCTCTGGGTGGACACTGTGCCTACCTTGATCTGTCCAAAGGCAATGGTGACAGTAGCAGCAGAGGTGAAGCCTTTAATGACAGGGCAGGAAATGAAGTCCAGCAGGAACCCTGGCCGACAGAGAGAGAATGTGGAGCTGTTCCAGCTCCGTCTGGCCCCAGAGGACGAGGGTGGACATGTGGGCTGGGAGAGATGGCATGGGAGGGACTGGGGAGCCAAGGACTGGTGAGTGACACACCCTGTTTGGGCTGTTTTTGGAGAACAGGTCTAGTGTCTGAGGCCCTGGGTATTTCTCTAGTGTCCCGGCCTCCCAGCAGAATAGAGTAGGACCCGGGGGCCGAGCGCCTCACCCCCCTCAACACACACACAGCCCTTGGAACTCAAGCAAGGAAATGCTGAGGTCAAGGGCACCCCAAGAGGTAGCTGCCTTAGTACCCCGGGAAAAGCAGAACCGGAGCCGTCCCGCCTGTGGCAGGAAAGCAGAGTCTTACCCAAACGCAGGAACCCCATGACCAACTGGATACAGCCGGACAGGAAGGCCAGCAGGACAGCATAGGCGGGCTCGTGGAAGGTGTAGAAGGAGACCAGGAGGGACATGATGGCCGTGGGGCCCAGAGTCACATCCCGGGAGGTGCCCAGGAAGAAATACACGAAGCATCCCATGAAGGCAGAGTACAGGCCATACTGTTGGGGAGAGATGGCCATGAGCACCCAGGAGGCCTGGGGCCCGTCCACACGCGTTCCTGGTGTGCATGTCCACACCAGGAGATCTCGGGGTGTTGACTGTGCCCTGGGCACACCTGCACATGCAGGCAGGGACTGCCACCGCCCTCTGTTATCCCCTGAGGACCTGCAGTGATTAGGATTTAGCAGCAACCAACTGGGGCCTCGGGGTGCTGACGGCCAGACAGAGTGGGGGGGGCTGGTGCTGCCCGCGGGGAGCACAGAGGCTTATGTGCCGTCTCGGTCTGTGCATGCCACCATGAGTCATCTCTCTGGACAACCCAGAACTAGCTTGGTGCCTGTCTGTGACACGCAGGCAGAGGAGTGTGTCACATGTTACAGACTGTAAAGCGAAGGTTTCTTGGGCCCCCTGGGGTTGGAAGCCTGGGAAGGCTGCAGTCTGGAATTGACAGCACATATTTCCACCTGCTTCTGCGCAGGTGCTGAGGCCTCAGTGGGACCAGGCTGTCAGGAGCAGACGTGGCTGGCAGCAGGGACAGACACCTCACCTGGGGTGGGAGTCCAGCCACTTCAGCATAGGCCAGAGCCTGGGGAATGACCGTGAGCCCGACCGAGAGTCCAGCTATGACGTCCATCTTCAGCCACTGCATGGAGTAGTCGGGCAGCCACGCCAGGATGGGCAGCCACCTCTGCACAGCCCCGGGGGAGCAGCAGCAGGTGTTCGGGGTCATGCCCGGGCTGGAGGACCTGGCCTGACCCAGAGCCTTCATGGAGGAGAGCATCCCTAGGGTGGGGCTGGGGGTGGGCAACACAGACCAGCAGTCAGGGTCTGGGCTTTGAGGACCCCGCCATACTGGCCAGGCCCGGGGCGTCAGGGACGCTATCTTCTCCCTTCTCGAGGGGGTCTGAGCCAGAGGGATTAGATCCCCGGCGGCCATGCCGGTCTGAGAGAGGAAGCCAACCCCACGCAGAGGGGGACTGGGCCCCCAGGCCCCTCACCATGCAGTCTCCCTGCATCCCTCCTGCCCACCTCCCTCAATTCTGGCAGATGAGAATCTAAACGATTTCCTAATGAAAAGTCTAAAGACTAATTAGAGTCTCTTCCCTAGAGAATGTTTCCCTTTCTCTCCCCTCCCCAGGGAATGTGGGGTGCAGTGCAGAGAGAAGCAGGATCTGCGGGTGGGGGGGCCGGTAGGGTGGGCGGGGGGGACCGTTGGGACGGGGGCTGGGAGGCCCTTGGGGACTCCGAGAATTTCCAAGTGCGCAGCATGGCCCGCGCCACCCACTACGGCGGCGGGCTGCAGTGCTGGGGGGCGTCCCCCACTGAGGCCACGCCTAACTCAGCCCCCACCTGTGGCATTCACAGACCAGGGATTCTAGTCGGTTCTGAGACAACGTCAGAGGGGCCTGCGAGAATTCAAGGTGCGCAGCATCCTCTGGGGTCCGGCGCCCCTGCGCGCATAGCCCACCCAGGCCGCCCCTCCCCCTGCCCCTGCGCCAGTCCCGGCCCCTGCCCCTGTCCCTCCCCCTGCCCCGGCCCCTGCCCCTGTCCCTTCCTCTGCCCCGGCCCCTGTCCCTGCCCCTCCCCCTGTCCTGGACAGGCTGAGCTGCTCTGGACAAAATCCACCTCCCCACCCCACGACGCCTGCCCCGATCCTGGGGTCCAGGGCGGGGACCCCGCGCCGGCTGACGGTCCACGACCCATGGGCTCCCAGCACGGCCGAGGGGGGCACCCAGGCGGGACGCGGTGGGAATCCCCGCGGCAGGCGCCCGCACTCTCGGACCTTGCGCCGGTCCCGGAGACCCTGGCGTGTGCCAGCCGCCCCCCACGGGCCGCGGACTCACCCGCCGCGCGCAGCAATCGGGGTCTCCGGCGTCGCTGCAGCTGGGACCGCAGGACTCTCAAGGGGTGGAACGGGGCGGGGGCCTGGGGAGCATGTGACCGGTGGGCGGGGCGGGGCCAAGCCCGGGTGGGCGGGGCGGGGCCGAGCCGAGTCGGAGCCGGAGCTGTGCTCTAGCCCGAGCCGGAGCCGAAGCCTCCGCCGCCATGCGCCGTCCCGGGCCCGCCTGCTGCGCGCTGCTTCTCGCCCTGGGGCTCTGCCGGGCGCGGCCCCGGAACGTGCTGCTGATCCTCGGTGAGTGCAGCCCCCCGGGCACGCTGTCCCGCGGCCACCTGTTGCTGCCCCCGGAGTGGCCGCTCTCCCCCCTAGCGACAGTGCCGACCCAGTGCCGTGTCCCGGCGGCCCCGCTGCGGTCCCTCCCGTCTGCCCTGCTGCCCCGCACCTCCGTGTGTCCCTCCTAGCGGCCGGTCTGAGGGGTCGCCCGCATTCAGCGCTGCACCCCTGCCCACCGTGTCCGGAGCCTGGGACGGCTTCGCTGAGCTCGGGGCGCAGGTCCCAGAGGGGGCGCCAGGCGAGGGGCTGCTGCCCAGGGCCCCAGAGACGCGGGCAGGGGACCCTCTGGCTCTCCCCGCCCACCCCCTGCCCCCCATAAGTTTGCCCCAACTTTCTCAGACCTCAGAGCCGGGGGCTGAGCTCTCCTCCTGTCCGAAGGGCACAGCGCCCACTGCCCACGCATCCTCTCCGCCAACCCCATCCCCTCTCTGGAGCCCACGCTCCTCCAGCACGTGCTGTTCACAAGACTTCCTGTTTGGGTGCCAGGGCCGGTGACAGGCGATAAGGCCTCAGATTCTTTCCCCTTCTGAGGTCTGGCCCCCTGCCAGCCCCACTCTTTCTGATTCACTCTGTGGTCTCTGGGCTGGAGATCGGCTCATGGTAACATAAACGGCTCTCCCGTCAACTCACCTCCCAGGGCCACTCGCGGAGGATCTGCTCCGGGATCCAGGTGCTGCCAGAACTGGGGTCAGCGCTGCATCCTTTGGGATCCCAGGCAATCCAGCCCCGGGTTGGGTCCTGTCTTAGCTCAGGTTGCCATAGCAAAGTACTACACATAGGGCGGCTTCAACAGCAGACATTTATTTCTCATGGCTCTGGAGGCTGCAGGTGTGAGATCAGAGTGCCAGCGTGGTCGGGTTGTGACGAAGGCTCGCTGCCTGGCTTATAGGTGGCCGCCTTCTCACTGTTGCTCACATGGGCAGGGGGTCTCTCTTCCTTTTCTTTAAGACCACAGTCCTATTAGATTAGGGCCCCCTTATGACCTCATTTAACCTTAATTAAAGACTGCCACAGATACAGTCACATTGGGGTTAGGGCTTCATTGTAGGAATTTTGGGAAGACACAATTCAGTCCATAGGCAAGTGCAGAGACGCTCCAAGTGAGTTTGGAGAAGGCCAGCTTCTGCTCCTGGCCTGCCGGCAGGACTCACTCCCAGCGTCACGCCCCAGCACCCCACCATCCCTCCCTCCATCTGGTCCCACAGGGTGGAGGATGGTAGCCCAGCTGGAGGCCAGCCACAGCCACCCCTCTGTTCAAGGACCGCATTGCCTCTGAGGGAGCCGGGGAAGGTGTTGCCCTGGGGGTTCCCACCAGCTTCTTCTGGGTGCCCCTGGCGTGCTCTGCTCCACAGCAGAGGGAAGAAGCTTGCTGTGGCTGTAGGAGCTCAAGGCCTGTCTCTGCTGCTTGCTCCCCAGCTGTGTGGCCCCAGGTGCTGCACCTCACTTCTCTGGTTGCTTCGTGTAGGGTGAAGGGGTTGACAATCTGCAGGGTCACTGGGCCTTTGGGGCTGGGTGCTGAGCACCAGTGAGAAGTGGTGGTGGGATGTGCACGCACAGATCCTCAGACACGTCCTGGGCATGATGCTCCTGGCCCCTGCCTCTGCCGCTTCCACAGAGCCCAGGATTGCCCAGAGTGTGCTGTGTCTGTGCACTCAGCCCCTGCCTGCTAACCTGCCTGCTCGGATAGCATACCCAGCCGGGTAGCATGCCTGCTGGGTGCCATGCCTGCCCCGGTATCATACCCACCTGGTTATGCCAGCTGGGCATCATGCCCACCTGCTAACATGCCCTCTGGGTATCATAGCTGCCTGATACACCCACTCAGGTGTCAAGCTCTCTGGGTGCTGGAACCCTGCTTTCTGGGCACCATGCCCATCTGGGTATCTTGCCCTCCTGGCGTCACCAGCCAGAGCCTTTGCAGTGCAACGCCAGGCCCCTTCACTCCCACGTGCTATTCCTCCTGACCCCAGCCCCCCGCGTCCTCCCTGTCTCGCACCTTCCCCAGCGGATGATGGAGGCTTTGAGAGCGGTGCGTACAACAACAGCGCCATCTCCACCCCTCACCTGGATGCCTTGGCCCGCCGCAGCCTCATCTTCCGAAACGCCTTCACCTCCGTCAGCAGCTGCTCTCCCAGCCGCGCCAGCCTGCTCACCGGCCTGCCCCAGGTGGGTTGGCAGGGGGGCGGGAGGAGGGGATGGAGGGGAGCGTGGGTTGCTTCCACCTTTGGCTGTTGTGAACAG
>CM052441.1:145684708-145696304 GCA_028533085.1 Varecia variegata | reverse complement strand
GACCCGTGGGCCTTCGGGCTAGGAGTGGAGGGGGAGAAAGTCTCCATGGTACGGCCGTGGGAGGGTGAAGTCGGGAGCCCTGGAGGGCTGTGGCCGGGCCTCACGCGTCTTTGCCGGCAGCACCAGAACGGGATGTACGGGCTGCACCAGGACGTGCACCACTTCAGCTCCTTCGACAAGGTGCGGAGCCTGCCGCAGCTGCTCAGTCAGGCCGGCGTGCGCACAGGTGAGGTGCTTCGAGCCGGGTGCAGGGTGAGATGAGGGGTTGAGGCCAGGGTCTGGGAGGCCGGGTGCCTTGTCCCAAGCCACCCTCAGCCCACCCGGAGTGCTCATCCTGAAGGACTGGGCCTGGGCTTCCTGGCGGGGCTGTGGGTCCAGGAGAGCAGAGAGCCTGGGCGCTTGGGGGCGGAGAAGGGAACAGAGGGAGTGGGGGGCCCGAGGGGCTCTGGATAGGCGTCTACCCCGCCCAGGCATCATCGGGAAGAAGCACGTGGGGCCGGAGGCGGTGTACCCATTCGACTTCGCCTACACGGAGGAGAACGGCTCGGTCCTCCAGGTGGGGCGGAACATCACTCGGATTAAGCTGCTAGTCCGGAAGTTCCTGCAGACCCAGGACGACAGGTACGCATCAGGGCACCTGCCCCTGCCCCTCACCCACACGGCCAGACCTCCCTGCCGTTAGCTTGAGGCCCGTGTCCCAGAGTCTTCAGTTGGGATTCGTGGTGAGGGAGACAGACAGGGTGGGGGAGAAGATTCCAGATACGCAAGGAAGAAGGGATATGGGGAAACAGGCTGTGAGGGTTGCAGGGAGACTTTCAGATATAGGGGAGTGAGCAAAGCCAGGAGGGTGTCTCTGCCTAGAGCCGGGATTCCCGGGGTGGAGAGTCCAGGTACTGCCCAGGTGGTGTGTCGGCCCCTCCCCCCATGTGCAGGCCCTTCTTCCTCTACGTCGCCTTCCACGACCCCCACCGCTGCGGGCACTCCCAGCCCCAGTACGGAGCCTTCTGTGAGAAGTTTGGCAATGGGGAGAGCGGCATGGGGCGCATCCCAGACTGGACCCCCCAGACCTACAGCCCCCAGGACGTGCTGGTAGGAGGGCCCTCGCCATGTTTCCCAGGCACCTGCCCCCGCTGCGGGCTTGCACCCTTGCCCAGGGGATGGGAGGTCAGCATGCAAGGAGAGACCCTCTGGCTGAATTGGGCCCAGTCCCCCATCTGCGGGGCTGCAGACAACCCCAGAAGTATGGGGTGATGCTGCCAACGGGAGGTGTTCTGGGCTGACCATTCGCAGGGAGAAGGTTCCAGACCCTGGGGGGAAAGCTACCATCTCCACCCCCTCCCCCATCTACCTGTTCCAAGCTTGGCTCTGCCTCCCAGGTGCCTTACTTCGTCCCTGACACCCCAGCGGCCCGAGCCGACCTGGCGGCTCAGTATACCACCATCGGCCGGATGGACCAAGGTGGGCTCACAGTCTGGGCGGTGGGGTATGCCAAGGCCTCATCCTGGGCCGGGCGCTTCTCAGCCGATGGGGCTTGGCCCGGGGGTCCCACTAGCAGCACAGTGTGATCAGGTCTCGCTGTGGAAGGCCCGGGGCTGGGCTGGGCAGAGACCACACTCAGAGCAGGAGCCGGGCGTGGGCTGGACTCAGGCAGCTCGGTCCTGGGGGTGGGGTCGGGACTCACTCCTGGGCTGCCGTGATGCGGAACTGCTCCTGGGCCGGCTCCTTTGGGTGCCCAGAGGTTGGGCAAACACTCCAAATACTTTTCCAGCGATGGATCTGGATTAGATTTGGGGTTTTGAAGTTCCCTAGGTTACACAGTACAGAACTCGGCGGGGGTCGTTAGCGTTTTGTGGCTGCTGTAACAAAGAACCATAAATTGCGTGGCTTAAAATTGCAGAAATTTGGGCCAGGTGCAGTGGCTCACACCTGTAATCCTAGCTCTCAGGGAGGCTGAGTCAGCAGGATTGCTTGAGGCCACGAGTTTGAGACCAGCCTGAGCAAGAGCAAGACCCCGTCTCTACTAAAAACAGAAAAATTAGCTGGTGTGATGGCCGTGCCTGTAGTCCCAGCTACTCAGGAGGCTGAGGCAGGAGGATCACTTGAGCCCAGGAGTTGGAGGTTGCAGTGAGCTGTGATGACACCACTGCCCTCTACTCTGGGGGACAGAGCTAGACTCTGTCTCAAAAAAAGAAAGAAAAAAACTACAGAAATTTGTTCACTCACCGTTCTGGCGGCCGGAAGTGTGAAATCAAGGTGTCAGCAGGGCTGTCCCCCCGAAGGCCTAGGGGAGGGTCCCCTGTCCCTCTTCTAGCTTCTGGGGTGCTGGGTGAGGGGCCCGGCTGGTGGGAGGACCCGCAGGGTGTTTTAGGGTCCAGCGGCCGTGTAAGGAGGTGGTGAGTCTGCGCGCGGTCCCCTGCCCCTGCCCCCACGGTTGTGTCTGTGGCTGAGCCCGGCTCCCCCACCCCCGCCCGCAGGGATTGGACTTGTGCTCCAGGAGCTGCGCGGAGCAGGTGTCCTGAATGACACGCTGGTGATCTTCACGTCTGACAACGGAATCCCCTTCCCCAGCGGCAGGACCAACCTGTACTGGCCGGGCACCGCCGAGCCTTTGCTGGTGTCATCCCCGGAGCACCCGAAACGCTGGGGCCAGGTCAGCGAGGCCTACGTGAGCCTCCTAGGTACGGCTCTATCTGTCTCATGCAGGGGACAGGGCGGAAGTGAGCCTTTGACCTCACAGCAGACGTTGCTCTGCACCCGTCACTGAATGTGGTTCTCACACCACCTGGGTGAGGACGGCACAGACACGCCCATCCTGCAGGTGGAAAGGATGAAGTTTAGAGGTGAAATAAGCTGCCCAGGGTCACACAGGTGTCAGCACCAGCTAGGATTCTGGCCTGGGTCTCGCGGTCTCACTGCTCTCCAAACCGTGGCCCTTTCCAGTGGACCACACGTGAGCACCAGGGTCCCCTGCAATGCTCGTTAGTACCCACATGGCACCCCCAGACTGAGTCGGTGGGCCTGGGTGGGGCTCGAGAATTTGCATGTCTGACTAGTTCCCGGGTGACAGGATACTGTGGCCCCAGGGACCCTCTCTGAGAATCGCTGCTCCCTGTCACACCTGCCTTGGGACCTGGGGACCTCATGACCCTGCTCATGTCCACAGAGGCCTGGGGATGTCCAGTCCCCATTATAGACAAACCTGCAGGTGTGGGAAGACTGTGAGGGGCCCGGGGTAAGCCCCTTGGCCCAGGGCAGACGGTGCCACCCCTGCCCACTGCCTAGCAGGGCCACCAGGCAGGGCGGGCTCAGGGCAGCTGTGCACTCAGGCCCCTGCAGCTCAGGGCCCACATGTCTCTGGCCCCAAACCGTGAGCTGAGAGTGCTGTGGCCTCACCACAGAGCAGGGACAGATGAGGCTTCCCTACATAGGGCACTTCCTTTCTGGTCCCTAGGGTTTTAGAAGGGTCCTAGATATCACCAAGTCGGGGCCTCTTGCTATACCTTTAAAGGCATCTCGCCCCAGAGAGACAGTGGTGTAGCCGTGGGAGGCGCCACACCTCCCTGTTGGGGATTTGACCTCGCAAGGTGGCCGCCAGCTTCCCACGGCTCAGGCTCCTGGGCCCTGGGGCTGCTGTGCTGAGCCGCCGCTTGCTCTGCAGACCTCGCGCCCACCATCTTGGATTGGTTCTCCATCCCCTACCCCAGCTACGCCATCTTTGGCTCGAAGACCGTCCGGCTCACTGGCCGGTCCCTCCTGCCAGCGCTGGAGGTCGAGCCCCTTTGGACCACCGTCTTCGGCAGCCAGAGCCACCACGAGGTCACCATGTCCTACCCCATGCGCTCCGTGCACCACCAGAACTTCCGCCTCGTGCACAACCTCAGCTTCCGGATGCCCTTCCCCATCGACCAGGACTTCTACGTCTCACCCACCTTCCAGGACATCCTGAACCGCACCACGGCCGGGCAGCCCACGGGCTGGTACAAGGACTTGCACCACTACTACTACCGGGCGCGCTGGGAGCTCTATGACCAGAGCCGGGACCCCCACGAGACCCAGAACCTGGCTGGCGACCCGTGCTTCGCCCAGGTGCTCGAAACGCTTCAGGCCCAGCTGGCCAAGTGGCAGTGGGAGACCCAGGACCCTTGGGTGTGCGCCCCGGATGGCGTCCTGGAGGAGAAGCTCTTGCCCCAGTGCCGGCCCCTCCACAACGAGCTGTGACAGTCCCTGGAGGCACCTACCCTACCTGTCCCAGACACGTTCCTGCCGCTAGCCGGCTGGCCTCCTCAACTGGTGGTGGAGGGAACCAGCCCGGGGACGATGACGCTGGCCCTTCCGAGATGCTGGTGTCATTCCTTCCTCTGCCTGGAGGGGAGACCAGGCGTGTGCCCCAGCCCATCCCCCCAGGAGCGCTGCCACCGTAGTAGGGGACACCACTGTCCTTGTGTCTGAGTTGTGTCCTGGCATAGGAATTCTAGGGGCGCCCTGAGGACAGAGTGGGACATGACGAGGGAGTCTGTTTTCTGGGTTGGTTTGGGGACCTGCAGGTAGAGGGACTTGAAACCCTCTTCAGTCTTTGGAGCCCTTGTCCTGTGAGGAGGTGGGGGCTTCTGTGCCACGAGGGCGTGGGTGGCCGGTGGGTCCAAACCACACTCTACGTGGCAACGTGGCATCTGGCTCTTACCAAGCTGCGGTCTAGAGGAAGCCTTTGAGCAACCTGGGGCTGGTTTCTGCTTCCTTTGTTTTGCCCCAGGGTCAGGTACGGCCCAGGAGGGCGTCTGCTGACGGGCGGCTCCCTGCGTGCCCAGCCTGAGCCTGTGGTCTTTCCGGGCAAACTTGTCCTTTCCGAGTGTGTCCAAAGACGAAGGTGTGCAGTGCCCCCGTCCTCTGGCTTGAGTTGGTTCTCCTTGGATGGCACTAGCATTGCGTGGAGAAATGTGCCGGACCTGCCCTGCCTCCACCCTGGGAAACCTGGCAGACGAGGGCTCCCCTCCCCTCCCCCCGCCATCGACTCCATACTGGGGGTGGGGGTGGGGAGAGAGGCACAGAGTATCGTAAAAGCCTTTTGTTTAGTAAAATATACAGAAGTTCATTTTCTGAACAGTTTATGATAATACCAACCCAAATCCTAAAACAACGTCCTGATTCCGGGATCCGGCCATCAAAATGACCTTCAGTTTGGGATAGTTCTGGGGGGGCAGGAGGCAAGGCCAGGATGTAGGGGGACCTGGGGAGACCCGCCCAAGCCATGCTGTGTGGCTCCCTCGCCCTGGAGGTGCAGGGAGGATGTTTGGCCCCAGGAACCTGGCACGATGCCAGGTGGGGTGGGCGGGGAGGGAGGCAGCTCTTGGGCTCAGGAAGAGCCCTAGGCCTGTCCAGGCTTCTCCAGGACACCCACCCCCAGGACCCCAGGGCTGGACGCGGAGGCCACCAGGCAGAGACCCACTGAAAGTACTGTTTCCGTCACCTGGAAGCTTTATTTACAGGTAAACACGCTGGTCTCTCTGAAACGGAGTTACGGAGTTACGGAGGCGTCCCTAGGCGTCAGACCGACAAGAGCGAGTGGGGGTTATGGCACACGGGTTTGTGCCCCTGCTCTGGGCAGGGCAGCAGCGACCTTGCGGGGCGACAGGCTCCCGCCCTGCTGCCTCAGTGTGTTTGGAACGAGCCCTCGGACACTCTGAAACGCAGAAGTGCAGCCTCCCCGAGTTCAGACTGGGCGGTCTGCAGACAGGAGGTTTTCTGGAGCATTCTGGGGCCTCCAGTTCTGGGGACGGTGTGGGAAGACCCCATCCACTGTAGAAACGTCCTCGGAGTCTCCGGCTCAGACCACGCCGAGCGCTGGGGAAGGGTGGCGATGGTTTCCACAGCAAGGTGAGCACATACAAGTGGCCCCACTGTTTACAACCTCACACTGTGAGGGCTCAAGGCCAGACCCTGGCAGAGAGGGGGAGCTGGCCTCGTGTGCTGGGCACCCCATGGCTGTGCCCCAGAGGCCCTGAGCTCAAAGAACAGGACTGTGTTAGGTGCACAAAGGTCCCCATAGCCCCGGGAGGGGACACAGGGGTGTCAGGGGGGGCTGTGCTCTGCCCACACCACCTTCTTCTGCTCGTCTGCGATGGCCAGGCGGACGCAGCCCAGCAGGCTGTCCAGGTCGCTCCAGCCGTCGGGGGCCAGGCTGCTGCACAGACAGGGCGCTCTGTCCAGCTCTGCCTCCTCCTGCCGGGCCGCCTCCAGGAGCTGCTCCTCCGCGGCGCCCAGCCGCTGCAGGCCCTTCCTGCGCGGGCCGGAGAAGGTGGGGCAGGCTCAGGGGGCACAGAACCTGCCCAGATGCCCCGACCTTGTAGAGCAGACAGGACCTGGGCCCCGAGTGACATTCCACAGGTGGGAGCAGGTTGTCTGGAATACAACCTCCCTTCTCGGAGGGTAAAGGGGTCTGTCCCCTGCCACAGACCGAGTGACGGTTTCCAACAGTTTTGGTCCTCGCCCGACACGGGTTGGAGCGCGTCAACTGCACGAGCCCCAGTGGGTGCACAGCCTCAGTGGGCTGACGCAGGTTGCAGGTCCCCCCCAGGGCGAGGGCAGCTGGACAGTGTTTGGAAACTGCCCCGTCCGCACTCCCGGTTCCCGGAAGCCTGCAGGGAGCTGAGGCCCACGCCAAGGGCTCTGGGAGCTCAGGCCTGCTCGGACCCCTGCCCGGCCCCAGCCTGCACCTACCTGAGTTTCTTCGCCACCTTCTCGTTGACAGCGACGTGGATGACGATGGGGAAGATCTCCATCCTCTGCAGGGCTCGGACGCCGCCCAGCCGGACGTCCAGGAGGGCGTGGGTGTTCTGGGGGAGGGGAGACGTGAGTCAGGACCGGGGGCCTCGGAGGAAGCTAAAGGAGGCTCACCCAGGCTGGAGTGTCCCTGAGGTGGGCGGAGAGGACGGCCAGGTGGGACTGGGTCTTAGAGGAGACAGGGAGGAGCGTTTGCCGCTTCCTACGTGGTGGTGCTGGCTGCGCGGTCCTAAGAATTTTCAGCCTTAGATTTTCACCTGGAAGATCTAGAAACTGCCTGCTGCTGCACTGAGGCAGCCTTTGCACGGAGCCCCCTCGACCTCTGTGGGGGGCGGGCTGGATGGGGCTGGCCTGGCCCTTGTGGGTGCGAAGCTCTCCAGTGCCCAGCGGGTGCCTCCAGACAGGGAGAGCGTGGGCATCTGCGTTTCATTCGCTCACTGCCAAACACCTGTGCAACGTCTGCTGCGTGAGGAAGCTGCGGCTTAAGGAGTTTGAAGACTCGCCCAGGATCAGTGGACCCTACCAACTGGCCCAGGCAAGGTGTGGACCCCGCTGAGCACCGGGCTGGGTGTCCGTCCCTCAGGCCTCGGGTCTTCTCTTCCCCGTCACCCTCCTGCATACAGGGGTGTCCCTGAATCCTCCCACCCCCAGAGCAGCCCCAGGCCCCAATCTTCACCTTTTCCATGAGGGACTCCATGGCGTGACGGGTCACCCAGCAGTGGCCACGGGACACCTCCCCATCCTGAACGATGTCCCCTCTCTGGCTCCAGGCGTCATACTCCTCTTGGCTCAAGTACTCTGGAGGTGACATCAGATGGGGGTCACACACCCGGCTGCATGGGGTTCCAGAGGGGGCTCCCTGCTGAGCACCCCACCCCATGAGCCCCCCAGCTCTGGGAGAAGCTCTTCCGAGGGCATCTGCTTTATAACCCTGACCCTGCTCTTCCCACTTGGAGGGGTCTGTGCCCTGTACATCCACGTGGAACCACCCGGACGTGGCAGGCGCTCGGTCAGTAGCAGGGTGTGGATGGGGGAGGGGGGAGGACGGATGGATGTGTGTAAACAAACCCCCCCTTCCCCAAGCTCCACACTTGCATGTCCGACGTTACACCGAGAAATCCCGTGACCCCTTAAGTCACTGTTTTTCACCTGGGGGCAGTTTTGCCCTCCAGAGGATACTTAACAACGTCTGAGCCATTTCCAGTTGTCACAACCTGGGGGTGCTGTGACATCTAGTGGGTTGAGGCCAGGACACTCAACACCCTGTAACGCTCAGGACAGCCCCTACAACAGAGTGACCTGGCCCCCAGTCTGTCACAGTGCCGGAGTTGAGAGCCTTGCTCTAAATAAACCTGTTGAAGCCCCCATCCAGCTTTTCTTTCTTCCTGAATATCCTCCCCTGGTGCCAACCAGCCAGGCCCCACAGTCGGAACTGCACGCGCCTCCTGGCCTGCCGCCTGTGACTCCTGCCCGCACGCGGAAGGGTGTGCGCCGTCCTCCCTGTTGCTGCTCTGCCAGGGCCCAGTGACGTGGCACATCTCCCAGCCCCAGCGAAGTCCCTCCCTGATCCATCTTCCATGCTGCTTTCAGGACGGGTGTTCAGAGAGCAAGCCTGACCATGTCTGCTCCTGACTCTGAAAACCTCCCCGACTCTCCCTTGTGCATCATATACAAGCGCATGTCCGGCCCGCCACCTCCCCAGCCTCGCCTGGTCCCTTATGGCGTGGCCCCTCTTGCTGCCTGTGCCTGTGCCATCAGCTACCCACCTCGCTCTGCTCAGGGACTCCCCCCAGGTCTCGGCGCCCCCCAGGCCAAGGAACCTGCCACTTCTCTGAGGGCTCGTACACGCCTCCCTGTTGGCCCATCCCACCAGCCTGCCCGTCCCAGGTGTCTGTCCCTACAGCAGAATAGACCCTTGAGGGCCCCTCAGCATCTCCAGCTCCCACGTGGAGCCTGGCACACAGTAGGTGCTTACTAGAGAAGCCACACGGACTGCACGTGCTTCCTTGCCTCCTCTGTGAACTTCAAGAGGGTAGCACAGGGCTCGTCACCCCCAGCTTGTAACCCAGCTCCACTCAGCCAGCAGGGAGCTGCCTTGTCTGCTGAGTGGGGCCACTGTCCTGCCTCCCGGGGTCCAGAACACGGACTGAGCGGCTTTTAGCAGGGGGGATGGCGGCCGTCAGCCACACCACCCTCAGGTAGGAGCCTGACTGCCAGCAGGACTATGCTGGGTGGAACAGTGTCCACGCAGAGCCTCAGAAGGGGACCTTGTTTGGACATAGGGTCCTTGCAGGTGTAATTAGTTAAGATGAGGTCACACTGGATGAGGGTGGCCCTAAATGCAGTGGCTGGTGTCCTCGAGAGAAGGCAGAGAGAGACACACAGAAAGGAAAAGGCCACGACCACAGAGGCTGAGGCCAGAGGAACACCAAGGGTGGCCGCAGCCACCAGGGGCTGCAAGAGGTGGGGCGGGACCCTCCCCTGGAGCCGGCACCTTGGTCCGGACTTCTGCCCTCCAGCACTGAGAGGACTTTCCTGCTATTCTGACCCTCCCGTTTGTGGTGGTTTGTTATGGGATTCCTCGGAGATTCCCATGGCAACCTTCCGCTGCTCCCGCTGCTGCTCTCGCGGCTCTGCCGGAGCCTGGCCCGCCCACGGCCAGGCGGGACCCCCGGGGGCGTACCTGGCGGGCACTTCTTAAACCCTTGGAGGAGGCTCAGCTTCTCGCTCAGCATCCTCCCAACCACCCTGGGCACGAAGACCACCGGCCGGGGCCGCGCGGGCCTGTGGGGCTGCACCAGGCTGTAGGGCGCCAGCGTGACGCAGCTCTCGGCCCAGAAGCACACGGTGGCGTCTGTGGAGGAGAAGGACAGGCACCGTGAGCTGCCCGCTCAGGCCCCACCCGCCCCCGGGAGGGGCCGTCCTGCTCTGCTCCCTGCTGCAGGCCCACCCAGCACCTAGGCTGACCCTCGGCGCTCGCCCGGCTGTGACACCATTAACTGTGTCCCACAGCCGCTGGCGGAGCGGTTCCTTTGCACCTGCAGATGGAACAGCTTCGCAGGCTGCAATTCAGTCCCCCAAGCAGGAGGGAGGAGGGAAGCCAGGGTTTCTTCCTTCCTCCACCCTCCTCCTCAGCCTGTCCCCCGGGGCACAGGTCCCAGCCCTCTGTCCTGGGGCATTGTCAATAGCCACCTTATACACACGGAAAACTTTTCAAGATGACAAACTGAGAATGATTCGCTCACTCTGTGTCCACCTCTGCTCGCCCTCACGGTGCAGTGCTACCTGTCGGGGGTGGGGTGGCCGTTCCCACCTCTACCGTGACCTCCTGCACACGCTGTCACTCAGTGGCCGTCCCGGGATCCACTGGTTTGTATAATGTTGGGCATTTGGGTAGTTTTCAAGATTTTACTATTCCAAAAAGACTGCTGTCAACGCAATTGTACCAGTGGCTTCTGGACTACTTTTTGGGCAGATTACAGAAGTGGGAGCCTCGGTTTACAGGACGCTCAAGACGTGTCGCTCAACTGCTCTCCGGAAGGACACAGAGACACCAATCATGGTTCTTAAAAACATATCCTGGCTGAAATGAGTGGCGTCCCCCTGCTAAGCTGACCAACCAGCAGCCCCTCGCCCGCACGCATGGAGTCAGCCAGCCCCTGTGCCCGCCCACCCAGCCTCACCTTCCGCCCTGCTGGGGGCCGGCTGGCCCCTGTCGAAGGATGAATGCAGAGGGCTGGCCTGGGCCTTGTCCATGCTGACGATGCGGACAAGCTTCTGTGCTCCCCCAGAAGACTGCTGGGGACAGGAAGGGCAAGGAGGAGTTGAAGCCATCAACACGGGGTCTGGGGCCTGGTACCCCCATCCTGCCCTGGTGCCTGGCCCATGAGCAAGTCCAGTGTGGTCCCTGGACTGTCAGACTGTGCCCTCGAGCAGCCAGGGTGCCCAGGCCCGTGCCAGGGGTGGGAGGCAGCAGAGGGTCCTCATGCAGGCAGCCCCCCAGCAGGGTTCTGCAGTGGGGGGCAGGAGTCCCCCTGAGCCTCGCCCTGCCATGATCCAGGGGAGACCTGTCCCAGCAGGTTGCTCGGGGACAGGCGGGTGCTCAACAACCTGCGACTGGAGAACACAAGGGGCCCAACCCAGAGGGACGAGAATTTGGGGAGGTGAGCAGCAGCAGGTGGCTGGGCGTGGGTCAGAGAGGAGCAGTATGCAGGAAGGTTTGGAGGGGCCCTGGGGGAGTTGGGCAAGCCACCCCCCTGGGATCAGCAGCCCATACTCTCCACAAGCCACCCCCGCCAGCACCCAGCCCTCTTCCAGCCCACCCCAGGTGGGGCTCACCTTGCGGGTGGCGGCGCACTGCTGGGTCACGTCCTGGATGAGCGCGATGAGCCGCTGCTGAGCCCTGCACAGACGGGAGGGCCTCACCCAGCTGCCCGAGCTGCCTCCTGCCCAGGGCCGCCAGCCCCCAGGGCTCTAAAAGGACTCCAAAGCCTCAGCCCCCCCCGGGAGATGCTGGGTCCGTTGCCCCAGGGTGGGGCCCAGGGGACACTAACAAGCAGCTGGGGTGGAGGCCGCTCCGGCCCTGCACTGGAACCTTCCGTGCACCGTGGGTCTGTGCACGTGAACCTTAGAGGTCCCCGTAGGTTGGTCTAGAACAATGGTTTTCAACGGGGAGGGGGCACTGCTGCTCCCCAGGGAGGGTGGCCAAGTGTCCCAGTTTGCCCAGGACTGAGGGGCTTCCCTGGATAGGGGCTTGTCCTGGGCAAACCGGCATGATTGGCCCCAACCCCAAAGGACACTTGGTGATGTGTGGACACAG
>CM052441.1:145664716-145684208 GCA_028533085.1 Varecia variegata | reverse complement strand
AGAACTCGGACTTGCTCCAGGTCACAGACGTGCCCCAGGCTGGGCCCGGGCAAAGGGATGTGTGACCTGCACGTAAAAAATCATAGAACCAGCCGCGCTGGCAGGCCCAGGCCAGGACGGTGACGTCCTCGTCTTTCACAGAGGAAGTCTACATACATGTGTACACACACCTGTTTTCCACGCACACCTCTACATACCTGTCTAGAACAAGGTTCACCTAATGTTAAGGACGCTATTTCTAGGTAGCGGGATTTTGGGTGTTTCTTTCCTCTGGTGGGAGGAGGCATACTTCTCTATATTCCCTAAATTCTGTATAAAAGCTTTTTAGTCACACTTGATTAGCTTTAAGTAAATAAATAAAAATGTTTTTTAGAAAACCATTTTTTGTATATATATTTTTAAGAAATTGATTATATGCAGAGGCATTTTTGGCCTTTGTAGCCTGAGCAGGGCAGAGCCACACTTCCCACAGGATAAATGCGTGCCCATCAGGAGAGCTCTGCGCTTCCCAAACAAACTCAGGGGCACGCACGTTCATCCCCCTCGCCCCCTGCTGAGGCCAGGCGTCCCCAAGGCTCCGTCTCAGCCCTGCACCTGACCCGGCTGTGTCCACCTCCCAGAGCGCGGTGCGCGCCATCAGTCTGGGCCGGGATGCTCCGTCCTGGCTGATTGGTCTCACAAACCCACACCATAAAAAAGCAAACCGGGAAGCTGATGTTCATAATTGCCCCCCAAGGCACAACTGTTTCTCCACAAAGAAAACACTATTCATACTCAGAACGCTTCCATCAGCTACATATTTCAATTTCACCCTGTGAAAATTTAAGAAGAATTATGTCAGTAGAAAATTCTTTTGTTACTCATACCTTTATTCAACATTTCATCAGCCTCATCCAAAACCAACATCTTGATAGCTCGTGTCCTTAAACTTCTTCGACGAATCATATCTATAAAATTAGATTTTGAAACAATTACACCTGTGACTACAAGGAAACAGCTGGCCTCACAGCACTGCAGAGACGCTCCCTCCCCCACCAGTGACCCAGATGCAAATATCCACCTGCAGACGCCAAACTGAAAACTGTCCGTATCACTTAAGCACTCCTTACAATTACCACTTGCAGCACAATTTGTATAGACAAAAGCGCTTACCGAAGACACGCCCTGGTGTGCCTGCGACAACGTGCTGCCCATAATCCAGTTTCCTGATGTCCTCGCCCACGTTGGTGCCCCCGATGCAGGCATGGCACTGGACGTTCATGTAGTCACCAAGAGCAAGCAGGCCCTGAATCAAAACCCAGGTTCGTGTCCAGGGCGTTATAAAGTCAGAAACATCTGCATCTCCCAAAAACGGAGATCATTTCTATTCCAATTTAAGATGATCACCAATCATTACCAATGTCATCATTTATACCATAAAACCACAAAATTCTCCTCCTAGTCTTTTCTCTGCCAAAATGAAGTTAATTTTGCTGGTTTCTCATTACAAAAGCAATGCATATTAATCAGAAATTATATAAAATTCATAACTCTATCTACCAAAGGCAACAATATTAACACCTTTATATCCTTCCCAAATATATATTAATAACATCTAAGTATAAAACAATTAGAATTGTTTTTACTAAAAGTGGTTTTGTTGTTGTTGAAAAAAGCACATTCCTAAAGCTGCAAAAACCTGTAAACTGAAAGCTACACTAAAAATTACTTAACACAAACCAGCAATTCACACAATATACAATGATTTACAGCAAAATGTTACAAATCAGGGAAAAAATTTGGAGGAAACTGAAAAGCGAGGTTAGATTAAGTAAATCAGCTGGTGTTTTACACTCAATCACAAAAGGACACTTGCAAACAGGACCCCACCACCTCTAACACCCTCACCTTCTGGATCTGCACAGCCAGCTCTCGCGTGGGGGCCAAGATCAGAGCCTGGGTTTCACGAACCTGGTGGAACGGTTGATCAGAAAAAAAGAATTCTCAGTGTTGTCAAGGGGGACCGCAGGAACTCACCCCCAGATCTACTTTAAGTATTATCTCACATTAACCATACTCTGATTTCTGACAGAGGTAAGCAAATCTTAACGTTATTCACACTGCAAATCCAGCAAAAAACACGACATGTCAGTCAGGATTCTTGTTTGCCAACAAGAATGTCCTCTAGTTTTTTTCAAAAATTCTCAGTTTAAACAAAAAAAGTTATGACAGGATATTATTTAGCTCAGATATTAATGTATGATTAAGATTTTCTTAACATATTTAAGTCAGCACAACTACAGAATGTTAAAATTGTACTTTTTGAACATTGTAATTACAGAAGAAAAATCAAGTATATCCTAAGATTCAAGGGCAGTTTAAGAGTGGCAAATTACCTGAATATCCAAACACTGAAGCACTGAAATACTGAAGGTGGCTGTTTTGCCTGTGCCAGACTGAGACCTATTCGAGAAAACACAGTAAGTGGGATTTAGAGGGGGACCTGTGCCACTGTCCCCCTCTGCACCTCCCTCCAGGACTGGGCTCCAGAGGCACTGGGGCTGCTTCTTCCAAGCAGGTGCCTCCTCCCATCCCAACATCTTAATTGCAAGGGGGTAGGACTCAGGTACAGCATCGCAACTTTTAAATCCCCACAAGGACAGTAAATGTGGTTTTTGCATCAGGGACGATGGAGCTGTACAATCTGTAACTTCAAGAGGTGTTTTCTAGGTGGCAGAAAAAGGGGGACTCTCTTTTACGCAAATACAATTTTTTTCTATGATTTTGGACTAAACTGTCCTCTAGAAAATTTTATAATAGAGGCTTTTTAGAAAACAGGCAAATGAGGAATAAAGCCATTAAAAGAGCATTATATACAATTCCACATGTCTACTGACAGCTAAGCAAAGCTGGCTAAAAAAATAATAAAACAAAACCTTCTATATTAGAGAACACAAAAATTTAAAAAATTTAAAATCCTGCAGCTAAAGTCAGGGAAAAAGCTGGTCCCGAGTGTACAGAAACCGAGGAGACAGAGTTGTCCTCACAAAGCATCTAACCACACATGCCTCCCGCCACGGGTCTAGCTGCCGCTCTGCTAGCGGGACAACTTACTGTGCGATGACGTCTCTTCCTTTAATTATCTGCTTGATAGCTCGCTGCTGGATTGCTGATGGTTTTTCAAAACCTGCAAACAACACAGAAAAATTAGCTCTCACCATGATGACAGCATTAAAACCATATACCATAAACTCCTCAAAGGCAGACATGGCTTTTGGTTTTTCAGCCACCAACCCCTACTAACCCCGTCCCCTGGCCTAACCCAATGTTTGTCATAGTAAGCCCTCGAGGCACAGGGCTGAATTGGGTTGAAGTGGATTTTTATACTAATATGGGATATTATTTGTAAACATAAAATATTTGTAAAAGGAACATCAAATTGTATAATATATAGACACCAGTTTTGTTTTGAAAAAAATCTCTGGGGCTTGCAGGTTCTGGAAGTCGGGGCACCAAACATCATTGGTGGCTACCGCAGAAGAGCAGGGTTGGGAGAAGCTCACTTTTTACTCTCATTACATCTGTATTGTTTGATGATATCACAAACAGCTTACATTTTTTGTGTATCACTTTTTAAATTAAAAAAACAAAGTCCAGTGGCACTGTAGTCACTGCTTTTCGCTATTAGCTAGCATTAAGTCTATGCATTGCTCATGCGGTCTCCAACTGTACTTAATCTGCTGGGTTCCAGCGGGCGCGGTGGCTCACGCCTATAATCCTAGCACTCTGGGAGGCAGAGGCGGGTGGATCCTTTGAGTTCAGCAGTTCGAGACCAGCCTGAGCAAGAGCGAGACCCCCATCTCTACTAAAAAATAGCACTTAAATAAAACTTCATGTACTAAACTCTCTTTTAATTTTTTGGTAGTATTTTTTAAAGTGTAACACAATTTCCCATCTTAACACAAAAGTAAATATAACAGATGACTTAAACTCCTCATGAAGTACATGAATTGAAACCAGAAAGGTATCTTAGAGCAGGAATGCCCTGGGTGCCAGGAAGCCAGGTGGGGCTGTCCGCCTCCGTGAGGCCTGGCTGTGGCGCTTTCCTGCCATCTCCCATTACCTCAGCAACTGCAATTCACTTTGTCTAAACTGTCTGGGCATCAAGAACTGCTGGATAAAAGATGTCTCAGCCCCAGGCATTAAACACAATCAACGCTGGTAATTCCCATCTGCATCCCCAACCCGACCTCTTCCCCAGGCTCCCAACTTATACAGACACCTGGCTGCAGAACATCTCCCACTGGATGGATCACAGACCTCTCAGACAGACCAAGGCGGAGCTCCCGATTCCGCCTCCCTCCGGTGCTGCCTGCCTAGGCAGACGTCTGCAGCAGCACCCACCTAGTTACTCAGAGCACCAAGGACTCACACTCCAGTCCTCCCTCCTCTGCCGCTCACATTCACTCCATCAGCCAAGACCGTTAGCCCTACGCACTCGTCTCCAACACAAGACCACTGCCTCTCCCCTGGGCTGGAGCGAAAGCTCCCAACTCATCTCCCTGCTTCCTCTCCTTCCTCACCTCACCCCAAGTCCACACACCCAGAATAACCTCTGAAATGTAAATCTGATCGTGTTGCTTTGCTGTTAACACCCTCCAGTGGCTCTCCACTGCACTCAGAAATGAAGTTCAAAGGCTTTTTCACCATGTGTCTTCACTAAATTGGGCTCCTGCCTATCCCTCCAAAATGCCACCACAGGGAGCTTCTTTCTGTTCCTAGAACGCACCGGCTAAGGGTTGCAAGGCCCTGGCACCAGCTGTTCACTCTGCCCTGACCGCTCCTCCCTCTGCTCATAACAGGCTCTTAGTCCCGATCTCCGCTCAAATGTTATCCCCTCCTGACAGCCCCCTGGCCTAGGTGCTCCACTAATTCTCTCCTCCCCGAAGTCCTACTCTACTCAATCACCCGCCTTATGTTCTCCATAGCAACAACAGGTGCCTGAAGCAACCTTGGTTTTATGTTGTCCTTCCAAAGAAAATTAAGCTCCGTAACCGCACGAACCTGTCTGGCTTACCGCTAAACCCCCAACGCTCACAGCAACTAATAGGTACAAAAGTTATCCGCCGAGCGAACGACTCGGAAGCGCCGGGAAGACTTTGCAGCCCGTGCTGGACCCAGGTCGGCGCCCTCCCTGCACGAGGAGCAGGCACCGAACGAACCCACGCCAATCAGGTGGTGACCGGGTGCCGGGGGTCAGGGTCGCATGTCATCGGACCCGGAGCCTCGGCCCTGGCCCTGCTGAGGGACCAGTAGCCCGGCCGGGGCTCCCCCCGCGCCCCTGGGACCCCCAGCCGGCCCCGCACTCCCGCCCGCGCCTCCGGCCCGTCCCGCGGCCTGCGCCCACCGACCGTAGGCGTAGATGCCGCGCAGCAGGTCCTCCCGCAGGCCCATAGTGTCGAACGTGGGGGTCACGTCCACCTCCTCGCTGGTCTCGAATTCCACTTTGGTCATGTCTTCCTCTTTGAGCAGCCGCTTGCGCGCCGAGCCCGAGGTCGCCATCGTGGCCGTGGCCGCCATGATTCCGACTCGCTCAGAGCAGAGCGCGCGCCGCGGCGGAAACCGGAAGCAGACCCGCGGCGCCGCCAAGAGGAACTGACGTCACCGCGCGCGCGACCGTTGGACTTGCGCCCGTGCGGGCATGCGCCGGGGTCGCGCCTTCGGAGGGGCGGGGCACTTCTTGTCACGTGAAAGGGGAAAGGGCGTTTGTTTCCGGGACAGGGGCGGTGTTATGCTGTGCATAACATAAAAAGCAAGAATTGACCACCCGCTCGGCTAGGCTGTCCGTACGCTAGTTCCCTGTTTAAACTTCCAGGTTAATCTTTCAATTCTTAGCAGAAACCTCAATCACCATTCCAAGTAAAGGGTACAGACATATTTCTTGTCTTGTTTCTTTTACTAATGGAAAAATTAAGGTCCAGTCTGAGAAGTTCAAGTGCCCTACAGCAAGGCCTAGAAAGGGGCCCAGCTCTGAGGTCCCTAAACAGTGGCTTTATGGAGCCTGGGCTCTTCCTCCCTGGGCCCCTCGGTCAAGAAAAGAGGCCTCCCAGTCTCAAAGGTGTGGGTTAAGCTCTGTCTCAGCTGCTTGCTGTCTTGGCATCTCACTTCCCACACTGTTTCTGTTTTGGGGAGGGGGTCTAATCTCCAGGAGGGCAGGGGCCATGTCTATTTAGTCCCTACTGTTTCCCTAACCCACAGTGGGTGTTCAGGAAATAGTTGCTGCCTTGCTCACTGCGTGGACATCCAGGGCAAGAGGGAGGGACACAGGACACGGTCCCGGCCAGTCAGGAGCATCGTGAGCTCTGGCAGTTGCTGCAGGGGAGACGGGAATAGCCCAGAAGTTGCCACCTCTCAGAACCTAACCCGTCCCTTTTCTTCTGCCCACGTTGGCTGCTGGAGTCAGGGTGGAGAAGGTTGATGTGACTGGCTTTTCCAGGAGTGGAGGAGGTCCGGGGGCAGCGCTGCTTGGCTGGGCTGGGTTCACCTGAGTCATCACTGCAGGAGTGATGTCCCAGATAGAAGGAACCTGGATCTGATCCCAGGGGCAAGAGGCTGTCCAGAAGAGTGACTTCCTGCCAGACGTCCCCACCCATCACCTGGTATTAAATGCTGTTCCTTTCTAGGCACAGCCTCTCTAAACCTACCCAGCTGGGGTGGGGCACCTTACTAAACACTGCCTGACCCCACCTCACTGCTGTCCCAACTCCAGGACCCCACCCTGGTGGCTGCTGTCCAGCAGATGTGCAGGGAGCACCTCTCCTGTGCTCTCTGTTCCAGCTGCTGGACTTAGTGGTGGCACCTGCCCCCACAGAGTTTTTGTTCCAAACAAGGACAAAACTGACAAAACACAAGTATGTAAGATAATTATAGGTTTTATAATGCTGTGATGCAAATACAATAAGGTAAAGTGGAAGAGAGTTAATGGGTTGCTGATTTACCTGGGTGGCAGGAGGAAGGTGCCACCTGAGTTGAGTCAAGAGTAGGTGGCTACGGTGACCCTAAGGGGCAGAGTGTTCCAAGAAGAAGGGAGAGTGAGACAGGCGTGAGGTCAGCACGGATTGAGGGACAGAAGGCCCGGGCGGTGGTAGCATAGGGAATGCAGGTGGGGGGGATGGGAGGAGCCGTGAGCTGGGGACAGATCACATAAGGTCTCATAGTGAAATGGAATTTAAATGTGCATTCGTTGCCAAAGGAGCCACTTCACGGTAGTCTGTCTTTGAGGGGAGGGGTGTGCCTTCTGATAAAGAGTTTAGAAAAATGATCTGGCTGGGAGCCCACAGGCAGAGGTGGTGGAAGTGGTGGTTGGAGGGCTTAGGAGATGTTCCAGAGTGAGGCTGGCAGGGCTGATGGCTGGGATGGGCAGGGTCGTTAGGCTGGAGAGGATGAAGATCAACACCTGGGCATCTGGGGTGACCCTTTGGTGGCACAAGCACAAGCTGGGGAAGCTGTGGGGCAGGACCGATTGAGCGATCTGTGATCAGCCACTGCACTCCAGCCTGGGTGACAGAGCAAGACCCCGTCTCTGGAAAAAAAAAAATCGACACACACAACCAGAAAACACATGTGCACCCGTGTTCGTAGCAGCAGCATCCACAGGAGCCCAGTGGCCATCAGCAGACAAATGAATAAAGAGAATGTGGTATCCACGCAGTGGAATATTACATGGCCATGAGCAGGAGTGAGGCACTGACACGGTACAATGTGGAGGACCCTCAAAGGCATCCTGTCGGCCGGGCGTGGTGGCTCACGCCTGTAATCCTAGCACTCTGGGAGGCCGAGGAGGGAGGATCACTCAAGGTTAGGAGTTCGAGACCAGCCTGAGCAAAAGCGAGACCCCATCTCTACTAAAAATAGAAAGAAATTATATGGACAGCTAAAGATATACATAGAAAAAATTAGCCGGGCATGGTGGCACATGCCTGTAGTCCCAGCTACTTGGGAGGCTGAGGCAGGAGGATCGCTTGAGCCCAGGAGTTTGAGGTTGCTGTGAGCTAGGCTGACGCCACGGCACTCTAGCCCAGGTGACAGAGTGAGACTCTGTCTCAAAAAAAAAAAAAAGAGCAGAGACCTTGTGAGGTTCCTATCACCTTAGTGCACTCTGCCAGCATTTCTTTATGTTTTCTGTAGCTATCTAGAACTTTCTATGTCCCCAGCGGAGTGGCGCGTGCTTTCCCACGGTGAGGAAGGTTCCACTATTAGTCCCACTGGAGATGTCAGAAAACCAAGGCTTGGGTGGGGTGGCTGGTGCCCAGCAGCGCTGAGACCCCGTCTGAGAGCCCATGTTCTTGCTCGCTCTGCCCGAGTGGCTGCGCCCTCATCTGTGTCACTCACCAGGAGGAAGTCCGCATGACAATCCTTAAGGCACTTCCTCCTCAGGCCGCAGAGTCACAGTTTCCCGTCTTTCCTGGTCAGTGTCTGCACCAGTGGGACACAGGCCCCCAGCCAGTTTCCAGGACTTTCGGAACATCACTGCCCTAGCGGTGGGGACACAGCAGAGAACAAGAAGGACAAGAATTCTTGTCCTCGGTAGGTTACAGGCTTATAGTGGGGAGGTGGGCAAGAAACCCACCTGGAATGACAAGCGCTGTGCTGGGCAGTGAGCCCAGCGAAGAACACGGAGCCAGGGCAGGGGCAGGAAGGCTCAGGTGGGAGGTCCGCGAGTCCACACAGGACGAGCTGGAAAGGCCTCTCTGGGAAGGTGGCGCTTGAGTGCTGAGGAGGTGAGGAAAGGAATGTTCCAGGCCAAGGGAACAGCAAGGCGAAGGCCTGGGGCAGGTGAAAGGGCCTCGTGGGCCGTGCGGAGGACGGAGGACCCGCGCATGGACTCCTGCTCGAGCAGCTCGCGCTGCTGCAGGCAGCTACGGGGGCCCCGGAGGACGTCGGGGCCACTGCAGGGATCCACGCAGGAGGCCAGGAGTGGCCAGATTCTAGATCTATCTCAACACAGGAGAGCCAAGACTTCCATCTACATCTGAGTAATAGTTACGAAATGTTGATTTTAGACACATCCCCAGGCCTTATATAAGTACTTCCCATAATCAGTCATGGAACCAAGAAGGGCCCAGAGTCTATCCAAACCTTCCCAGGACTTTTCCCAGCGTAGAAATGATGATGAACTGGGCTGAGTGTTCACAAAGGAGCGAGGGGCTCCCCCACCTGACACCATCGCCTCAATCCCCACCTGCTGTGGGTCGGCCAGAGGCACAGACAAAGGTTCCCAGGACTGTCGCACCGGCGACCTTGCTTCTGTGGGACGTGCCGGTCAAACCTGCTCGCCCGCTGCTGTTCAGCCGGAGACTGTGACAGCGCAAAGTCCTCACTTCTGGTGACAGATGAGGAAGGGAAGAAGGTAAGTGCATGCGGCCTGTCCCGAGGGAGGGCGGGCAGGTCGGGGGTCCGAGAGCTGCCCTGGGGTGAGAGGGGCCAGCTCCCTCCTCACAGCGGTGGAGGTGGTGCCCACTTGGGGCTGGAGAGGGGAGAGCGGAGGCGTGTCCTTGTTTGCTTAGTCAAGTTACTGGAACAGTCTCTGCTGCTGAGTACCAGGAGAGCAGTCTGGGCCGGGAGAAAGGAATCCCTGCTCTGTGTCATCTCCTCACTGTGGCCCCAGGCTGGGAGAGGGACGGGGGGTGGTTCTCAGTTTGGGCATAAAGTGAGCAAGACCAACCTGCCCTCGGTGCTGAGGGCACAGCCGGACGGTCACAGCGCTGTGGGACTAGATTTGAGCTGCACCCATCCCCCATGCGGAGTAGCCAGCTGCCCCATCCGCACATCTGTGGGCCTCAGTTTCCCCACGCTTTCCCTGACTGGTGCCCTCCCATGCTGGCGTCCTGCACTCCAGAGTGGAGTGTGTGTCTGCCTGTGTGTGTACGTGAGCGTGTGACTCCCACAGTTTTAATTGCCATTTGGGGACGTGAGCTGCTTCGCTGCTGGAAGAATGGGCTCAAGTGACTACTACTTGGCTACATCCACTCACACCCTAACCCCATATGGGCTTTGGACATCCCTGAAACCTGTTGGTTGGGGCCTAGAAAGGCCTGGAGAACCTGTCTGTGGCTGCCCTGGGGACGCAGCTTGTAGCCTGAGCTGGGAGGTTCACTTGGATGGGAGTGGAGTTGGCACAAGGGCGGTGCTGTCGGGCCTCCCACGGGAGTCCTGTGGTTCTCGGGCAAGCGGGGGTGGGGCAGTTGGACTAGAAGACCCCCCGGAGCCGACTGTGGCCACCTGGACCCAGCCCAGGGAAGGCGTCGGAAGCACCTGTCAGCAGCGCTGGTCCTCAGGGCATCCTCAGAGACCTGGCCGCCCGGAGCTCCCAGGGTTTCGGCTGCAGGCTGGAGATGTGGCCCCTGGCGTCTCGATGTGACAAAATATGGGAGAGTGTGCCAGAGTGACTTTGCTGGCAGCAAAAGCCATATTCTGTGAGCCGCAGCTGTTGGGCCATTGGCTCTTTGGTGCCAACTTATTCACCGGGTCAATGATCCAGTCAAAGAGAGGTCTCTGAGGTCACAATTTAGCGACGCCCACGTTTCCCACCTGCTTTTGAAGCCAGGCCGGGCTCAGCGCCCGTGTCAGTAGACGTTGCAGAGAGATTTGGGGGAACATAGGATTTGACAAAGGTGCTCCGCTCTCCTCCAGCAAGTGGGGAGTTAAGAAATCCTGCCTCAAGAGTAGGAAACCGTCATCTTCCCAACCTACGCAGGACTAGTCCAACCGAGTCTTCCTCCCTGCCTCCCGAGGCTGTTCCAGAACGTTCCCCAGCTCAGCCAGTGCCTGTCACCCTGGTGGCTCCCACCCTCTCCCACCTGCCAGCCCGGGGAGAAGCAAGAGCAACGTCTCTGCTGGTGTCCCCTCCGAGGCACAGGAGCTGGGCCTCTGGGTGCCTGCGTCTCCCATCCCCGAGATGATTTACCCCCAAACCGAGTCGGGTCTGGGACAGAAAGGGACACTGATGATGATTACGCAAGGATGAGAGCGTAACCTGGAACCATCCCAGCCCGTCTGGGACCACCGGCACCTTGTCTACGGGGAACGCTTCTAGGACCAGGACCAATTCTGTCTGATCCATTCAATTAATTTTGTTATTTTCTGAAATAATGACTTTATGGGTTTTATTGAACCCATACTTCCTTATTCTATAAGGTTTGATCAATGCCAAAAAAGAAGAAAGCAACAGCTTTCTTAAAAATCTACCATTATAAATAATTAGTGTAACTAAATAGCATTCCAGAATCTCTCTCTCCTCTCTCCTCTTTGTATCTCGTGCATGTGCACCCACAGACAGACAGACAGGCAGGACAGACAGACAGATTGGAGAGACAGAAGGATGGATGGGTGGATAGGTATGTAGATTGAGCGACTGCTAGAGATAGACCGACATTATTTTGTAAAGATGGGATCATATTCTACATGACTTACATGTAAAATTTTAATTTTACTTAAATTTTAAATAGTTAAAAGTGATGATTGAATTACTGAATGCAGTAAAAATGTTTCTCAGCTGCAAGCACTATTAGTTCCATACATCAAACATCTAATATTAAAAATAAAAGAGCTATCAGTTCTTAAAAATCCCCAGGAAGATTAAGATAAGAGATTACGAAACCGTGACAAGTGAGGGAGTTCTGTGGAATGCGCATGGCTCCTCTGGATAAGGTGACACCTTCCCTCCCACCTCTGCACCCACCTCCCCTGGTTTCCATCACCGTCCAGGCACAGAATCTCCGTGTTTGGGTTGAGGACCCCAGTTCCCACCGTGGTTTAGTCCCAGACGTGTAATTAAGTGGCTCCAGCTATCGCCCTGCCGTGTGGCGGGGCCTGGGCTTCTCCCGCAACTGAGCACGGGGCTCCCCGTCCCCACGACCCGCTGGGGACACTGTGGCGAGTTCTGGGGCATTTTCTTTGGCTTCCCCAGACCTTCCAGAGTTGTTTCGCTTCAGATGCCCAAACAGGGGGACCCCCAGGCCCCCTCCCCTCCACCTGCCCGGGGACTGTGCCCCTTGCACCTCTCCGTGGGTCTCAGGGCTTGTCTGCCAGTTCTCAAAGTTTGTGGCAGAAAGTTGTTTTCCTTTCCTCATTTTGTGACTACAGCTCTATTTAAAAAAAAAAAAACAACTTTAAAAAAGTAATTTGGGGTTCATTTTGCCAGGAACTGGGGGAGAGAGATCGCGTGAGTCTGCCGCGTTCAGCTCCTTTGCTGTGTGGACTGATGTCCTGTGCTGAGGTTGACCCGCGTCTCTGTGCTTGCGTGGGGGAGGTGGCTGGGGGAGGCAGCTGCACTCATCTCAGAAGGCGGGAAGGGAACCCCAGGTGCCTCTGCATGAGCCAGAGGCATTCCAGGGGTGCCACGGGGTCAGCTGCGGGGAACAGGGGTTCTGGGAGGAGGAGGCCATGGAGCTCACCGGAGCACAGGCTCCTGCTGGGCACCGCCAGGGCAAGAGGGGTGCAGCCTGGGGTGGGGTGCTGGACCGTCAGGGCCTGGCCACGATGGAGGCCCAGCTCAGGCTAAAAATGAAAGGGAAGGAAGCGGGGGCAGGTGCCCCTGACACTGTGGCCAGCACTGGCCTCAGGGCAGCCGGGTCACCACAGGAACCTCCTCACCCCCTTTGCCTCCTGGCAGGGTCTGAGGGGGAGGCAGAATGGGCTATCAGCAGCTCTGAGATCTTTTTTTATTAAAAAACTTCATTGAGATATTATATAACTCACATGCTGTACAGTTCTCCCATTTACGGTGGCTTTGCATGTACGAGATACGTGCAAACATCACCCCGTCAACTTCAGGGCATTTTCATCACCGCTGAAGGAAACCGTCCTGCACCCTTAGCTGCATCCTGATAGATACGGGGGCCTGGGGACTCCTCAGTTACGCAGAGCCGGCCGGATTTGTGGAGTGCGACTGTGCCCAGGGCCTGGTGCTTGGTTTATCGTTCTGTCCTTGCTGCCTTGAAATTCTGAATACTTTTTTTAAACAAATACCCGGTATTTCCATTTTGCACCGAGCTCCACAGATGACATAGCTGATCCTGACGCAGGGTAGATCAGTGTGGTTCGAGGGTCGAACCCCAGCGATGCAGGCGTCTGCCAGGGGGGAGCCTTCCGGTGCAGCATGCCCATGGACCTCCCTGGGGACGGGTGGGCACTCCAGGACGTGGGCCACTTTCTAGATCTCCCATACCAGGTGCATTCGTTTCCTGTGGCTGCCGTAATAAACTGCCACAAACTGGGTGGCTCAAAACAGCAGCAATTCGCTGACTCACAGTTCCGCAGGCCAGAGGTCAGCAGGGACGCGCTCCCTGCAGAGGGAGGGTCTGTTCCATGCCCTCCGCTGAGTGGCTGGTGCTGGCACCAGCCCTCGGCGCTCCTGGGCTTGTGGTCATGTCTCCCAGCCTCTGCCTGTGTCACTGCGTGCTCTCCCTGCCCACCTGTGTCCCTTCTCCTCTTCTAAGTAGGACACCGGTCCCTGGCCTGGGGCCCACCCTGATGACCTCAACTTGGTGACAGCGGCAAAGACCTAGTCCCAAATACGGCCATACTCACAGGTACCAGGGGTTAGGACTTCAACACATCTTTTGAGGGGACACAATTCCAAACGCTCAGATTCACAAGCATCGATCACTGGTTCCCCAGAAGGAACAGGATTGGGATTCGAAACGGCAGCGACGCAGCTGCTGTGGCCTGCCTCCCCTCCGTCCTCATCACTGGCCCCTGTGGGCCCTTTGCCCATCCGCACCCCTTTCCAGGCCCTCTCCCTGGGTAAGGGGCTTGGGGGAAGAGTGTGCGTGGGGTCTGGCCCTGTGGTGAGCCCCACGCACGCCTGTGGACACTTTGGGTGACTGTCAACTCTCCTTGCTGTTCTAGGGCTCAAAGTCCAGGTTCACACTAGTTCGGTTCTGCTTCCAAGTACTAAGGAAGCTTCTGTACCTGCTGAGACAACCGCAGGGGCCAAAGGTCCATGGAGTTATTTCCTGGATTAGTGTTTGTCTTCTTTTCCCCCTTGCCTTTGCCTTTAGTGACAAAACTTTGAGTTTTGGAGCACGTCACATGGCTTGAAACAGCCGTCAGGTCATCTTGACCAGTGCGACTTCGATTCCGTCCCACCTGGCAGCCTGCAGGAGCCGGCACCACACCTGGCTCTGGAGACACTGGAGCAGAGGGGCCACTGGATCCCCGCCTGCTGCGAGGAGCTCCTGCCAAAATGAGTCCCAGCGTCTCCGTGAGCTCCTGGGGGACGGCTCCCTGGCTGGGGTGTGGGGCTGTCCGGGCAGCCTGGGCTCTCCAGCCGTTATTTTCTATTTATTAGACAAGAGTGGATTTGCTCTGGTTTTTAAGCATCTTTAGTGTACAGACCTCTTTGAGAGGCACGCAACTCTAGCTGGTCCAGCTGTCATTCCAGATAAAAGCACCAAGCCACGGGAGTTCACAGGTCTGAGGGTCACGCCCCCACCTGTGCCCTAGAGATTCCCAAGGTTGGTGGCTTCAGCGCCATGTGTGTTGGAGAGAAACCGACACATCAACTGTGGTTTATTCATATAATTGTATCCAATACACAGTTTAAAAAGGAACATGTGTGCATCAAACCACATGTGTCAACGTGATAAACCTCAAAAACACGCAGATTGTGGCGCCCTGTGCAGAGCAATACTCTTCACCTAAAGGTAGAGGTACCGGTGACGACGCTACGGATGTAAAGTTACCGTTTGGCGGAAGGGATCACGCAAAAATACTATGTATAACCATACACAGTGTGGTTATAATGGAAGTATGGTTATATATGGAAGTGTAGCTACTTCCATCATGTAGGAAATGATTTTTAAAATATGCCCAGCACTGACCTCTGGGCAGACAGGGAGGGGAAAGGGACCAGAGAGAACAAAAGGCATCAGCTGTTTCTTTAGTGTTGCGTTTCCTTGAAAAGAAACCTGAAGTGCAGAGTGTTAGGACGGTTGAACGTGCAACCGTGATTTAATGGTAGATACATGGATATTGGTTCTGTCCTTTGCAGGATTTTTTATATGGTTGAAACAGTCTCCAGTTTTAAAACATTTTTAAATTATTTAGACGGATTAGTGGGCTGATGGCCTGTGCCAGGGCCAGGAGGGCAGAGAGGGACGCAGGTGTGGCCACAGCGGTGGGCGCAGCTTGTCTACACAGCCAGGCGCCCAGGCGTGTTCCCGGGAGCGGGAGGCTGGGCAGGTGACTGCCGAGGTCCTCCCAAATCATAAGGTCTTAGGTTCTAGGTGAGCCTGCGTGTCACCGCAGAGCCTGCGTTCCGAGGCTTTAATGCAGAGTTGCTTCATGCGCTTTGTCCAGACAGACCCGGGGCTGACACCAGCCGGTCAGTCCACCCCAGGCTGTGCTGCCGTTTGCCGTCTCTCCCCTCTTAAACCCCCACGCCCCCCAGCCGAGCTGTCCCGGCCTTTACTGCGCTAAAGTGTCCTTTGTTCTTTGGTTTTGCCTTGTCCTCTAACACGCTTTTGCCGAGTGTTGCTCCCCTGACACATTTCCCTGTGTGTCCTCTGGGTCAGTGTCCAACAGGTCACATGCGGGCAGCTTAAAACAACAGAAGTTTGTTCTCTCGCGTTTCTGGAAGCCAAAGCCCACATCAGAGTGTCCCGGGAGGAGCCTTCCTGGCCTCTTCCAGCTCGGGGGCCCAGGTGTCCCCTGACTTGAGCTGTGTCACTCTCTGCCTCCTTCTCTGTGTGTCTGATGCGTCCTCTCCTCTTACAAGGACGCCAGCCATTGGATTTGGGGTGACCTCAGCATAACTGTGTACGCCTGCAAAGACCCCTTTCCAACTAAGGTCACATTCTGGAGTTCTGGGTGGACGTGAGTTTGGGGTGGCAACTATTCAACCCGCTGTAGCCTCCTTGTTAGGAATTATCACCCAAGGAGAAATTCCCCTCACACACCCCAGAGCCACCCTGAGCCCTCTCCCCTGCCCCTACAGCCAGGATTCAGAGTCCCGGGACGGTGCTCTCGCCTGGGTAGGTACTTGGTGTGACAGCCACCAGAAAAAAAGGAGAGGGGATGTCTGGCCACATTGGCTTCTGACCAGAAAACAGGGCCCACGAGTCACCTCCGCGCTGAAAAACGGCAGGTGTCCTCACACCAAGTGCAAACAAGCAGCGTGCTTCCCATGCAGGCCCCGTTCCGAGGCACATCGGCTAGCCCTGCTTCCCACCTGACTCCACCGACCCCTCCACGTGGGCCGTGGGCCTGCTCCGACTGCGGGGTTGGCGGCCTCAGCGTCCAAACCTTCACGTTTGTTCTAGGGCAGTTTCTCAACCTTTTCTCTTCATCACCTCCCAAGCAGCCTTTTTAGAAATCTTTTTCCTAATTGTCCTCTCACGAAGTATTAATGTCACTTATACCATGTATCTGTTTATGTGTGTCTGTGCTTTATATGTAGAAGAATAAGAATTTTCGCCCCCCGGGAAAGGCCCTAGCACCCCTGTTGAGAATGCAGGTTCGAGACCCCTGCAAGAGCAGGGCTGTGTTTTCATGTCTCTCTCACCGCTGAATCCATTCCCTGCACCAGGAGCAGCTTCCTGTGTTTTCAAGGCAAACCCAGTCTGCCCCAACCTGGTGCGGCCCGTTTCCTCTGGCTCTGCTCAGGGAGAGCCGATCTGGCATTGACCCTGAGGATGGCTGTTCCCCGCCCCCGACCCCGCCGGCCGCACGACACCAGGGCCGGGTGGGAAGTGGGTGCAGGTTGTGGGGCGTTTGTCACGGAGTCGGTCGTTTCCTTCTCTCCCAGCAACGTGGGGAGGGCGTGTGCACGGAAAGTCCTCGCGGCCCCAGAAGCGTCTCATTGATCCCACCCCATTGCCACCCTGTCCAGGGTCCCCCCAGCGCTGCCATGGCGGAACTCAGCCGCAGGGACTCCACGCTGACAGCCCTGGACGAGGAGACGCTGTGGGAGATGATGGAGAGCCACCGCTACAAGATCGTGCGGAGCGTGTGCCCCAGCCGCCTCACGCCCTACCTGCGCCAGGCGCGCGTGCTGGGCCAGCTGGACGAGGAGGAGGTGCTGCACAGCGCCCAGCTCACCAACAGCGCCATGAGAGCGGGTGAGCGCTCCCGCCGGGCTCTGCCCTCCTGGCCGGCTCCACACAGGCTCGCGCTGCAAAGGCCCCGCGGAGGGCAGGGAGCAGGAGATGTCAGGGAGCAGCACCACGGGGGCTGGAGTTCCGGACGTTGGGGACCCTGCATAAGTCCCTAGGGTGGCCCCAAGTTACCACAACTGGGAGCTTAAACAAGAGAAATGTGTTCCCTTGCAGTTCTGGGGGCCGGAAGTTGGAAACCCAGGTGTCAGCAGGGCCGAGCTCCCTCCGAGGCTCTAGGGGAGGGTCCTTCCTGCTCTTCCAGCTCCGGGGCCCCCGGGCACTCCTTGGCTTGGGGCAGTGTCACTCCCACCTCTGCCTCTGTCTTCAGCCGGGTCTCCTCTATGTCTCGTGTCCCTCGTGCGAGCTCTGGTCATTGCATTTAGGGTGCACCCGATGTTCACAATGATCTTATTTCTTATCTCAAGAGCTTCAACTTAATGGCATCTGCAAAGACCCTTTCCCCAAAGACAGGGACAGGTTCCGGGTGGACATATCTTTTGGGGGGCCCATGATTAAACCACTACAGATGCCTGTGGAATCAGTTCTGATAGTTTGACCAGCAGTGTTTATTCATTCAAAATGGGGGCGCTAACGGCTTTACCATAGAAGGTTGTTAGGAGAGTTAAATGAGTTACTGTTTATGACATACCCATGGCAAAGTCTGGGCCCAGGCAGCCGGCAGTAAGTGTTGGCTGTTAACAATACGTCTGTGCATCTGGCCTTACAAGCCTCAAATGCAGGAGAGATTAATCCAAGCTGCTAATTCCAGCTGAGGGTGATGGGATCTGGACCCTGGGATTGGAAGGCCCCCTGGATGCATCCCCCGGGCCCTGGGGCGCTGCTGTTGGCTCCTTTCCTCCAGCAACGCTTTGTCCACACACAGCCCTGGGAGCCCTGCAGTGGGACTGTGCCTCTGCCCCGTCCCCCAGCTTGCCTGGGAGGTGCTCGCGAGCAGGGCTCCTCCTCCTCATCCCGCATCCCCAGCTCCTGGCAGAGCACAGGGCTCCGGTGCCAGGCTTGCCTTTCTCAGGTCTGGGTGAGGCCACGCGAGTTAAGGGAACCTGCACGAGCAGAGAGGACTCATCGCACCCCACAGATCCCAGAAAACAGCTTTCACCTCCTGATCGCGAGGCATGGGAGGGTGTCCCACCCCCAGCCCTCGTGGGGAAGCCAGCTTGGTAGCTAAAAGACGGTTCTCTCTCCCCAGGACACCTGCTCGATCTGCTGAAGACCCGAGGGAAGAACGGGGCCATCGCCTTCCTGGAGAGCCTGAAGTTCCACAACCCTGACGTCTACACCCTGGTCACCGGGCTGCAGCCGGACCTGGACTTCACCAACTTTGGCGGTGAGAGCTCCGCCTTTGACTGGGGGGTTGGCAGGAGCTTCCTGGGAGCCCAGGGCTCCCGGTAACCCCGGGTGGGATGTTCTCTCTCCAGGCTGAGGTCCCTGTCCCCGTGCCCCAGCACTCTTGAGCAGACCCCTTAATGTGTGGGGGGTGGGTGGGACAAGGAGCCCCTGGGCCTTGGGCTCTAAAGGTCTGTCCCCAATACCCGGCTCCAAGAGGAGACCCCTGGGGGCAGGATCTGCATTCGGGAGGCAGAGGGGAAGCCAGTCTGCCCTGGCACAGCTCCTGGCATCGCTCTTCCCTTGCCGGGCAGCCCAGCACCAGCTCTCAGGAGGGGATGAGGGGCCCCTGCCGGAGGGTGAAGGGAAGCGGAGCCTTCCGCACCTTTGTGCCCCCGTCTGAGCACAGGCTCACTCCCGCTTGGTGGAAGATAAGGCCATTGTCATTAGCTGAGTCATTTTGGGCTTTCCTGGAGGGGCTGTTGAAAGATTTAGGTGCTCAAAGCAGAAGGACTCACATAACTCAAAACTGGATAATAAACCTTTTTCTTCTGTCTGGCCGAACAGTACATGTTTATGTTTTCTAGAGTTCTATTAGGCAGAGTCACATTTGTCAATATATTTTTCTTGGGGTGACATTAAAATGAGTTTGCTTTGAGGAGGGTTGCTGGGTCTGAACAGCGGGGTCTCACGGGGAAGGCCAGAGTGGGTAATCCTCGTGCCGAAGTTGTGAATCACCCTGTTGTTTAACCAAAATACCACGGCTGGTTGAGGCCTGGAAGTTTTTAGGGGACAACAGGTCAGGGCTGGGGGCCTGCTGGGGAGCCTGGGTGAGGGACACGAAGTCCCTAAGGGGAAGGGCATAGGGCAGGGCTATGCCTCAGCCCCCCTGCCCCCTGCCCCCCGTCCCCTACCCACCTGTCCCACTGCCCCCCATCCCCCTGCCCACCTGTCCTCTGCCCCCTGCCCCACTGCCCCCCATCCCCCTGCCCACCTGCCCCCTACCCCCG
>CM052441.1:145643959-145664216 GCA_028533085.1 Varecia variegata | reverse complement strand
GTAGAGTCACTTTCACGTCTGAGGATACCGTTGGTGGTGGGTGGCTTTTGGGCTCCTGTCCCTTAGGGCAGAGTTCTCAAAGAAAGGTCTCTAGACCAGCGCATCTGTGTCCCCTGGGACTTGTTAGAAATGCAGACCTGGGCTCCACGGTTTACGGAATCGGAACCTGCAGCTGTCAGCAGCCCGCCGTGAGGAGGCCGGGCCGCCGGGGGCCCCTCCCAGGCTTTGCAGAGGCTGTGTTGTGGTGCCCAGGGCCAGGTCCTGCTTGCCGGCGTGTTTCTTGTGCCGTGTTAAATAATGTGATACAATAAGCTGCTGACGTTTTAATTGGGAGATTTTGTGTAAAAATCCAGATCTCTGGATTCTCTTTAAAGTGTGGCAGATGTGGCCACAAATACTCACAGGGCAGCAGCAGGTGGCACCGAGTTACGACTGCCCCATGGGTTCCAAGTTGTGGGTGACTCAGGGCTGGCGTTTCTGTTGCTTTTGATGTGTGGCATCCAAGACTCGGGGTGGGCCCACGGTCCCCACAGCACCTCAGATTGAAGATGCACCAAGGAGAAAACTGGGTTCCCTCAACCAGCAAACACCCGGGTCGGGTGGCGAGTGGAAGAGAGAATGTGGGTGCCGCCTGGTTCTGCAGAAGGGAGGTTCCCGTCCGCTGGACCTTGCCGTGGTTCAGCGTCCAGCCGACGTGGACTTTTGTTGGGCAGCTTCTGTTCCCACATGTGCAGCCTTAAACATTCCTGGTGTCTTGCTCCCCCTCCAGGTTTCAAAGAGCAGATTTACGACGTGTACAGGTACTTGCCTCCGGCCACGCAGGTGGTCCTCATCAGTGCCACGCTGCCCCACGAAATCCTGGAGATGACCAACAAGTTCATGACGGACCCAATCCGCATCCTGGTAAAACGGTAAGAGCACCCTCTTCTCGGGTGTTGCTAAAATACTGGGTTGCATTTGTAAAGGCGTTTAAAATATAAAAATTTTTAAAATTTTTTTGAAAAACAAGCTATTATAATGCTCTCTCTTCTTTGACCAAGTAATTCGAAATTTAAAAATTGGCTTCGAGTATTTGGTTGTTATCAGTGTGTTTTGTTTAGAAGCATATTCAAGGTGGTGCAAATTGTGAACAGGCAGATCCAGAATGCAGGCCTGTGTGGTGGCAGTGGGGAGGGGACGGAACTGTGGCTGGGGCAGGTGGGGGACGCGTGGTGACCTGCCTGGCACAGCTGCGGGCGATGGTGGCGTGGCCCTCCCCAGAGCCCTGCAGTCCCGGTCGCAAGGGCGTGTGTGTGACAGGATCTGTCTCTGTCCACCAGTGATGAATTGACCCTGGAAGGCATCAAACAGTTTTTTGTGGCAGTGGAAAGAGAAGAGTGGAAGTTTGACACCCTGTGCGATCTCTACGACACGCTGACCATCACGCAGGCAGTCATCTTCTGCAACACCAAGAGGAAGGTACGTTAAGCTTTTCTGTGCAGGCCAGGTAATACGTATTGGGTTTTCTGGGTGCAGTGTGTGTTGGGGAAGCCGTCGTAGGCAGCACTCAAAGGAACGCGCGAGGCTGTGTCCCAGTAAGGCTTTATTTACAAAAATACTGATGTTGGTCCCATCCCTAAAGGTTCATGTTTGGCTGGTTTAAGGTGGGCCCAGCCCCAGCAGCGTCAGCCCCCCGGGGCTGCTAACATGCCGGCGCGGCCGAGAACCACTGGCCGCTGTCCTGGAAAGGGAAACGGAGTTGGGCTGTGTTCTCACAAGACTTGAATTTAAATTTCAAATGAGAATAATCAGACATGCCCCCCCACACACAAAAGAATTGCTCTATGGAAGGAATGAATTAAGAGAGTTTTGTAAGAGAGCCCCGAGATTTGCTGGGCGAAGGTGAGTTTTCTGCACATCCAGTGCGATTGGTCTGAGCTGGGAGAGCAGCTGCCTCAGGAGCGTTCATACTTCTGCACATTGAAATGAAGCCGTGAATACGCATCTCGGGTTTGGCGTACCAGCTTCCAGTAGCATCTCTGATCTGATTTGTAGGTTGACTGGCTGACAGAGAAGATGAGAGAAGCCAATTTCACCGTGTCCTCGATGCACGGAGACATGCCACAGAAAGAGCGCGAGTCCATCATGAAGGAGTTCCGGTCCGGCGCCAGGTCAGTCGGCTGCGCTCGGTGCCTGGTTCTGGGCGCGCCAGTCCCGGGTGCCTCGCCGTGTTCAGCACTTGACGCGCACCACCCTGGTCCTGTTGCCCTGGAACCCTGGGGGACGCTGCTCCCTCCTCGCACGGCTGAGGCTCGGGGAGAGCAGGTGACCCTGTAGGACGTGGGAGCCCTGCGCTCCTGTGCGACGCGGGGCGGGCAGATGACTGGCCTGAACCGGCTGGGTTGCTCGCCTCGCTGGAAGTCTTCACTTCCAAATAAATGGGGGTTTTCTCTTCATCTTTCTGTGATTAGTTCTTGGTTTAATTCCACAGTGGTCAGAGAACGTGGTTTGTAAGGTTTCATCCTTTGACCTTTACTGCAAGTTGCTTTGTGGCCCAGCTTATGGCCAGTTGCGAAGGCGTGTCCGTTGGAACGGCATGCTGTGTGTGCCCGCACGGGACACATGCCCATTAGCATTAGCTGCCGATCGTGCCTGCAGTTCAGCCGCGTTCTCACTGTTCTCTTCGCTGCGTTACCAGTGCTGAGAGTGGGTGGACAAGGTCGTCCTCTTCGTGGTTCTACGTGTAATTGTAGAATTATGATTTCTGAAAATTTAGCTTATCGTGGAAGTGTCTTTATCTGTGCAATCCTTTTTGTCCTAAAACCTGCTTATCTGATGGAGCCACACAGCTTTGCTTTGGGGGATGTTCCCTTAGCACATCTCAGCTTTTTACCTCCTTCCGTATCCTTAAGCTTTAGATGTATTTCTTGGAAACAGAGTTGTGTGTTTTTGTTTTTTTGTTTTGGTCTAATAACTACAATAGTTATCTTCTGATTGCAGCATTTATTCTTGTTTCATTTGATGTAAATACTGATTAACAGTCATGTTGCACAACGACGTTTTGGTTTGGTTTGGTGGTGGACTGCGTATGGATTGTGGTCCCATGAGACCATATAGTTCCGTGGTTTTAGAGCTTTTCTGTGTTCAGGTACACGGACACTTACCGCCGTGCCGCGTTGCTGTGGTGTGCACGCCGCAGGCTGCAGCGCAGGCGAGGCTGTGGCGGGCTCTGATCACACAGCGTTCCTTAGAGCCCACCCCCATCGCTAGCTCACCAGTGACTGGTTTTAAACTGACCGTCTCATAAGTGCATTTGTCATACTTTCTCTGTGGTTCCTTTTTTCCCTGCTCCTTTTCCCTCTTTCTCATTTTGGAAGATGCGTGTGTTTTCATGTTGTGCAGTAGCTGCTGTGTAGCTGTGACATGTCATCTCTGTCCTCAGCATCTGTTACTAGTTGGTACTTTACTGTCTTTCTAGACACTCGCGGACCTGGAAGCACTAACTGCATTTATCTCCCAGACTTAGTGGTGTCCTGTATTTTGATGTATCTCTAAGCCCACAACGTTTTCATTTGAGATAGCGACACTTACTTAGATCCACGTAGGCCGTGTTGGTCACTCTCCTGGTTCCCTTCATCTCTGAACTTCCATCTGGGATGAATTTCTTTCTGCCTGAAGAATGTCTGTTGTGTTTATGTTAATTTGGGTCTGCTGGTGATAATTATCTGTTATAATTTGTCTGAAAATGTCTACTCCACTCTGAAATGTCTCCGTCAGACGTCTTGAAGGAGGCGCTTGCTGAGAGGGCTCCGGGTGGGTGGTCGGCTCCGGGGCACAGTTCACGGCGCTTTGGCTCCCCCGGCTGCTGTTGGGAAGTCGGCTGCCAGTCTGATTGTCCCTTTAAAAACAATGTCTTTGGTAGGATGGTGGTTTTTCTGTGTGTTTTGTTTTCAGCAGTGTTTACCCTGTTTGTCTAGTGTGGATTTCGTTTTCTTGTCTCTTGTTGGCATTTGTAGGATTTCTGGGTTCTCTCAGCCTTAGCATTTCAAATCCTCTCCAGCCCTGCTCTTTCTCTCCTGCCCCTCTGGGACTCCGGGTGTGTGTGATGTGCTAGCGGGGACCTCTCCCCTGTGTTTTGGACTTCCATCTCCTGTTCTGCTGTCCCCTGATACTCTGTGTCTGGACCAGTGATGTCCAATAGAATAGAAGTTGAGCTACATGTGTAATTTTAAAATTTCTAGTAGCCACATTAAAATAGGTAGAAAGAAACAGGCGAAGTTTGTTCTGTGTGTGTTTGTGTGTGTGTGTGTGTGTGTGTGTGTGTGTGTGTTTTAAGAGACAGGGTCTTGCTCTATGACCCAGGCTGGAGTGCAGTGGCATGATCGTAACTCACTGCTGCAGCCGCAAACTCCCGGGCTTGAGCAATCCTCCTGCCTCAGCCTCCTGAGTAGCTGGGACTACAGGCACCACCACACCCGGCTAATTTTCCTTACTTCTTTTGGAAGAGATGGGGTCTCACTATGTTGCCCAGGCTGGTCTCAAACTCCTGGACTCCAGTGATCCTCCCGCTGCAGCCTCCCGAGTAGCTGGGACTGCAGGCGCATGCCACTGCACTCAGCTAAATTTTTTATTTTTTGTAGAGATGGGGCCACTATGTTGTCCAGGCTGGTCTTAGACTCCTGGGCTCAAGCTGTCCTCTCACCTTGGCCTCCCAATGTGTTGGGGTTACAGGCATGAGCCACCATGCCCAGCCTCTATTCTTAATAAATGTATTTTATCTATTAAGATATTATATAATTTCAGCACGTAATTAGTATTAAAATATTTATGAGATTCTTTGCATTCCTTTTTTGTACTAGGTCTTCACAGTCTAGTGTGTATTCTGCACTTACAGCAGGTCCCATTTCAGACCAGCCACGTTTCAGGTGCTCAGTGGGCACTTGGGGCTGACCTCTGACCTCCGTGGTGGACGTGCAGCTCCGCGCTGTGTCAGACTCCGCGCTGTGCGGCAGTGGCCTGCGCTGCATTTCAGATTTGAAAACAGTACAGCCACTGAACCAACATCAGTGAGGTTACTCTTCTTCATGGAAGTTTTGCTAGGCAAAAGTGAAATATTTTTCCCAATTACTGGTCTGGAACTGACTTTAAACAAATGAAATGTTGGATAGTAAAAGATATCTAATTTTTTTTTATCTGATGGAGCACATGACCTAAGTGAGCAGACCGGCTGGCCCTGAACAGGGCTTTCTGGTGCTGCCCTAACACCTCGAGTCTGCAGACGGCGCGCGTGCAGGAGGTGGGCTGTGTTTCGGGCTCGTGATCCATTAGCGTTGGGAGCAGGTCCAGTCTGCTTTTATGGCAGAGGTGACTGACTCCAGTGCCCTTTCCTGTTGCAGCCGAGTGCTCATTTCTACAGACGTCTGGGCCCGGGGCTTGGATGTCCCTCAGGTGTCCCTCATCATTAACTACGACCTGCCCAACAACAGAGAGTTGTACATACACAGGTAGGGCTGCAGGCTTTTCGTTGGTTTCACTTTTGTTGGTACATTTACTAAGTCTTTTTTGCTATACTTAACTAAAGTAATTTTGTTTTATTCCTGAAGAATTGGGAGATCAGGTCGATATGGCCGAAAGGGTGTGGCCATTAATTTTGTAAAGAACGACGACATCCGCATCCTCCGCGATATCGAACAGTACTATTCCACTCAGATTGATGAAATGCCGATGAACGGTGAGAGAGAATTCCTTCCTAGGTTTTTGTTTTTGTTTGAGAAGTCTAGTGTGAGTCCTTAGTTAAATTTACAAATTTTCATTTTGTTTGTATTTTCTCTCAATCACTATCTTTTTCCACTTGCAGTTGCTGATCTGATCTGAAGAAACAGGCCTGCGCTGTGGATGGATGGGAGGGGTTGGAGGGTCACCGGTTTGTACTCTTGCTCTGAAATATTTAAGGGCAGCTCTGTTAAAGGCGTTTATGTGAAATCTCTTCTCATGGCGCCCCCAGGAAAAGCCCCAGGGTTCCTGCTGCTGTGTTTTCTTAACCACATGTAAATAATGCATTGCTCGAAGTCTTTTTCATTAAACATTTAAAACTTTTGCCATAAACTCTAGTTTATATTTTTTAAGGTACGCCCACCTTTTGTGGTGACTTGCTGCGTAGTCTTGGGCAGGTAATTTCTCTCCGTTTCTAATCTTTGAAATGGAGATGGTAGAACTGCCTGGCTTCTCCCTTTCCCAGCTGGGTTGGGATAATCTCAATTTCCAGGGTTGGAGGAGCTTGGAAATATTTTGAAGTTTATCAGGTGATTCTAACTTAAGGCATGTGAAATCGCACAGTTTATGAACGGAATTTCCTCTAACTGAAACCGTGACTGGGTCCTTGCTGCTCAGCATGGCTGCAGCCCAGCTGCGCCACCAGGATCCGCGTGGAAACGCAGGTGCTCAGCCTCTGCCCTGAGAGCTTGCGGTTAACAAGACCCCGGTGATGCCGTTCATGCCGGTGTGAGGGGCCCAGGTGGCCTCGTGAGTTCCTGACAGAGTAATGATGCAGGAACCAGGCTCAGGTGTGTTGGGGCAGTCCCTCAGCAGCAGCAGGAATGACGCCCACCCGTCACGGCGGTGCCCGGCAGCAGAGCGCGCGCGGGCGCGGGTTCCCTCACTGGGACCTGCTGTCAGATTCGCAGACGAGGAGCCGGCCGGGCTCACGCGGGACTCTGGTAGGACAGCCGGGGAGACGCTTCCGTTGCCCGAGACTCATCTGGGATTAGTCGTGCAGCGTGCAGGACCGGGGACTCGGGGAGGGGGTGGCGGGAAACAGGAATGGGCTTAGCCTGCCTCCCACGCTGTCTTGGAAAGGTGGTGATGGAAAACCAAGACAATATTCACGACTGTGCAGCTGTGCCAGTGATGGGGACATGGCAGGTGATTGTCAGACTTAGGAACCCTCAATCCTAAGCGTTGACGAGGGTGGAGCAAGTGTTCGTGCTGGTGGTTCCGGTAGGTGCAGACTTCTGAGGAGCGGCCTGGCCCGTGGGCAGTCGGGGCAGTGAATGTGTGGGTTCCCTTTGAGGGAGCGGTTCTGCCGCGTCCGGAGTCTGGGGTGTCCCGCGTGCGAGCGAGGTCACGGTTGCTCCTGCTGGCAGCAGGGAAGGGGGTGTGGTGAGGGGAGTGATGGGACATGCGTCTTGATGCGGGGGAGGGGATGGGCAGGGACCTCGTGGAGGTGCCGGGGCGCAGTCAGGGCCGCAAGCCTTGCGGAGGCCAGAGGGCGTCAGCCGTGACCTGCGGCAGCTGAGCGTGGAGTTGGGGGGTGGGTCTGGTGAGTCTTGCAGGGAAGTGGCTGTGTAGACCCTGAGGGGCTTCCCAAGGTTCCTGGGCAAGAAGAAAAACCCTGGGTTTTATAACTTAATTACCAAACCATAACCGCACTGCAGAAAACAGAAATGTATAGTTTTTTAAATAGTCATCCTTAATCTTTCCATCCAAAGATAATCATTTAACAATTTGATGGCTGCCCTCGTGTTTTAACTCAGGTTGTACATCTGCACTTGTACATAAAGTAAGTACTTTTTCGACGAAAATCGTAACTCACTTTGTCACTGTTGGGTAACTTAAGTTTTTCACTTAGTAATATGCCATAAACATTCCACGTGTTAAAAACTACTTTTCCGGTCTCTGTACCACGCATCCCTTACTTGGGAAGCAGTTTTCAGAGATTGTGTGTGTGCACGCACACTGGACAATCCATTAGGATAAATAATCTTCAGAAGTGGTTTTTTGGATCAAGCCGTATTTTCCAACTCACTTTCCAGAAAGACTTTCGTACCAATTTGTACTCCTTTTAGCAGTGTAGAGCCTGTTCCCAGAACCCTGGCCCTTTAGTATATGTCGTAGTGCAGAAATGGAATGGTAATGTTTACACTGTTGGCATATTTATAGTAAGATTTAAAGACTGCTTAAAACAAAAACAACATATATAGAAGCAAAATGTCTGACAGAGTAGCACAAAGCCAGAGAAGGCACAGGCCTATACTGTCAAGATTCTTCGCTTGAAGGCAGATTGTGATGAATTAAAGATGCGTGACACGTGTAAAACTAAGTAATTTTTAGGTATGAGCCCTAAAGCAGTCAAAAAAGTGAAACAGAAATAGCCAACATAGGAGACAAAATAGAATCTGAAAACAACACGTGGTCGGAAAGAGGCCTGAGAGGGGGAAAAACGGATGAAGTGGATGGAGGGGACGAAAGAGACTAGGACCAGAACAGCCGCGCCCGTAACTCCAGTAAATGTGAACCGTCCGCCCAAGGCGAGAATAGGAATAAAGAAAGAAAAGCAATGGAGACAATTAAAACCAAAAGTTGGTCCTCTGTAAAGATCAACAGTTGACAAGTCTTTAGCGAGACTGACCAAGAAAAGACGGTTCCAGTCACTCCGGGATGAGGGGGTTGTTACTACAGTTGACCTTGCAGGATACGAAGGGTTATGAGAATGGTATGAAATAGGTAACCTTGACCAAACGGACACTTTCCTGGAAAGAACAACGAGGCCTGACTCAGCGAGAAACACAACATCGGAATAGACCTACAGGCAGGAAGACTGGCGTGAGAGTCCCCACGACAAAAAGCCTCGGCGTGAATTCCACCAAACCTGGAAACAGTTACACCAACCCTTCGCAGACCCTCAGAATACAGGCCGGCGTCACCTGACACTGAGACAAAGACGTCACGAGAAAGGAAAACCGTGGCAGGTGCCCAGCACGCTGGGACAACAGGGTCCCAGGGGCTCAGCCGGCTTGGACGGGCTGCTCTTGCCACAGTCGCGCCTGGGGACGCAGCTAGAATCGCTGTTGCAGCATCTGCTGGTTCCTGACGTCACCCGAGGTTGCCCAGGAGCCCGAGGGAACAGCCACAGCAGCTCTGCTGACGTTGAGTTGCTGAGTTGCCTGTCATTACCCCGCCCCCTGCGTGTGGCCGACCTGTCCAATTAGAGCCTCTTTCCTGCCTTTCCCTCTGGCCCCGCCCACCACGGTCTCAGAGGGCAGGAGGTGCAGGGGACCCTCCCTCCCAGCTCCTCTCTCAGGAAGAAGAGATAAGGCCCACGAGGCCCCGCGGTGGCCGCTAGAGGGCTTCTCTGCAGGCGACACAGTCGATCATTGTGTCTTTGGTTTGCCCCACGGAGGGCTGCCTGGGACAGCACAAGGACCCGCCGGCCCCACGCCACACCCCTGCCTGACGTCTGACACTCTGCGATTCTCAGCTGGTTTCCAACATCAGCCCCTGGGCCTCCTGATCATTCGCCACCAGTCGGGGGAAAGAGCGTTTCCCTTAATTGATACCAACGTGTAAACGAGAGGAGAAACGTCTCCACCCCACCCCAGGACGGGCTACTTAATTTGCAGGGCCCCTTGCTAAAAAGTTACTAAGAATATCAAGACGGAGATGGCGGACTATTAAACCCTGCTGTGCTCTCTGAGCTCGGGCCCTGTGGGCCTGCACGGGTCACACGCGTGAAGCTGACCCTGGTCACAGGCAGTAACTCCTTGCCCGGAACTTCAACCAAGAGCGTTTTGTCCCCAGCAACAGGCCTTGCTCTGGGGGCGCTGGGAGGAGAGTGCGGGGTCTTCTCCCAGGGCAGAGGGTGGTGGCAGGGGAACACCCCCGGCACTAGGATGTCTCCACTGCGAGGCTCCCGGGTGTTCTCACCCACGTGGCTTTAGAATTCACCTGTGTTTAACAAGCCCCCACTGAAGCAGGGCCTGCACGAGGCCCTGGCCAGAAAACAGACGAAGCTGCCTTGAGGTGCCAGTGTCCACGTGACGGCTGTGCCGTGGGGACCCCACGTGAGTAGACCCCCAGCCTCCCGTCCCAGCCCCACGGGGCACGCTGCCCCGTAGCATGCAAACCCCGCCCCCAGGACTGTTGCCACCCCTGTGCGGTGCTGAGGCTTGTGGCCCCCCAGATCCCTATGTTGAAACAATGTCCCCAGTGGGGAGGGAGCGAGAGGTGGGGCCTCTGGGCGGTGACCAGGGCAGGCGGCTTGGTGGTGGCTTCCACCACGTGCGGATGGAGCAGACGCCGTCCACGCGGCAGGCGCCCTCGCCAGACACCGCAGCTGCCTCAATCTGGCTCCAGCCTCCCGCACCGAGATTCCTGCTGTTACGAACCACCCGGCCTGAGGTGTGTTGTCACAGCAGCCAAGGAAGGGTCGGGTCCCGTAAGGGGCAGAGGCCACCGTGGCCCTTGAGGGCTGGGCAGTGGCACAGAAGGTGAGGACCCTGGGGAGGCCTGGCCGGGCGTCGGGGGCAGGACGCCCTCAGCACTGAGGCCAAGGGCACTGGTGGGTGGCTGCCGCCCAGGGAGGGGCCGCTCCCGTGTTCTCCCCAGTGGCTTGGGGGTGTGGGCGCAGGGGCGCCTTCCTGTGTCTGTCACCTGCCCCACGTGGTTTCCCCAGGCCCTCGGGCGCCCGGGACGCCTGCGCCACCTGAGTCCATTATCCCTCCAAGCCATCCGGCCGGGCATGCCTCACGGACATACCTCTGCTTCTTACCCCACACAGGACTGAGGGAGGTACTGAAGCAACACGTTATCACCGTCACGGCTGTGTCCACCTTACGGATGAGCCTGGGCGTGAGGTGACGCGTCATGTCGATAGGGACAGTGAAAGTGGCCTGTGGGGCTCTGGTCCAGCCTGTGTGCCCGACTGTGGCACAGTGGATGGGCTCATCTGCGCCCACAGAAGCTGACCCTGCGGACAGGGCACTGCCCGCCGGGTGGACATGCTGCTCTGTGGCAGGTCCTCGCTCTTCCTACCCTGGGTTTCAGAAGGTGACGGAGATGACCTGGTTCTCTGCAGAGGACAGGGCGTGGCCACTGCCCCGGCCCCTGACTCTGGGGAGATGAAGTGTCCGGCTGGCTAAGGACAGGGATGTCTGCCAGCACCGTGACCTGTGGACAGTGGACTTTCCCTCTCTTCGGGCTTGCCCGGGAGAGCCTGGGCCGAACTTAACCGCCAAGGGCATCACGTGGGGACAGACCGCTGGCCTCTGCCTGAGGTCCTCTGTCCCTGCGGGAGGCCCTGCTGAGGTCCTCAGGGCCACATCTCCCACCTGTGTATCTGACGCCAGGTCCAGGTGGACCTTCTCCGGTCACCCGAGATGGGCAAAGTAGGACCCTGGGTGACGTGAAGGACGCTGGCTTGAGAGGCAGAGGACGGCGCACCCCCAGGGGTGTCCGGGGCTTGTCGAGGGGCTGCCTGTCTCACGGCCCTTGGATTCACCCTCCCTGCCCCGAGCCCCAGCAGGTCCAGGAGGAGGAGGATTCCAAATGCCCTTTTATTACAGACAATTGCACTTGAAACGTTCATGAAGGACTTCCCAGGCCTGCGCATGCTCCCGAGGCTCCATCTCCGGCCTGGCAGGCAGCTTTCTGGGGGAGCCTGTGGGGACAGAGCTCTGTCCTTTCCCTGGGTCACAGCAGGCTGGCGACAGGACCTCGGTGCAGAGGCAACACTCCTAGCTCTAGCACCTTCTCTGGCGTCGGGGACAGAAGGCAGGTGCTGGGCTCAGGGGACACATCCTTTCAACACGTGGACAGAGCGACCCCGGAGCCCACTAGGCAGCTGTGGGATCTGGGGGGGGCAAGCCCCGACCCCAGGAGGTAGACACGACGGGCAGCGTGAGCTGCTCAGGGGACCACGGCACGCACACAGCCACCGTGAGCGCCAGGCTCTGCCTCGTGGGGAAACCAGCCTCCCCCGTGAGGATCAAGCTGCCGCCACTGGCTACGACCAGCTGACGAGAAACTGCTTCCCCACGGACAGCGCGACGGGGACAGCCAGAGTCTGGAGAAGAAAGAAGAAAAACTGAACCAACAACCCCCAACAAGGGTGAGACCCCGGGGCTTGGCGGACGGTGGGGGCGCGTGGGCGCGGGTCTGCCGGGCCCTGGGAGGCCGCGTGCCCTGCTCCTGCCAGCCGGCATGGGGGACTGTGGCTCTTGGCACCAGCTACCTCCCTGTGCCCAGCTGGTGTCACCCCTGAAGGCAGTCGCGGGGAGAGGACAGGCACAGCTCGTGTGGCCCGACCTGCCCCCTGCTCCCCGAGGCCCTTGTGAGGCCCCAGTGCCCCCGCCCTCACCCACCCCAGGGGGCGGAGAGCCCTCTTGCCTTGGTGTCGGGGCTGTAGGTGAAGTTAGACACGGGGACACCATTGGAGAGGACCTGCTGAGGGGCCGTGGCCACCCCCAAGACGGTCACCTTCCGCAGCTGCAGGCCAGCGCCCTCCCCGCTCACGCGCACCAGCTGGTTCATGACCGTGTTCTGGCCGGAACAGAGAGGCAGAAAGACAAAGCGTGGAGGTGACAGCAGAGGGCCAAGGACTCTCGACGGCATCAGGGACTGGCCACCCTCTGTGCAGACCCGGGGCAGAGCTACGCAGCCCTCCTGGGGGAAGTGGCTCCCCTCACACAGCAGGGCAGTCACCCGAGACAGCCCCGCCGCCTCAGCCGGGGGTCCAGGACTCACGTTCCTGGCCCGGAAGGTGACCAGCGTGTAGTCCCCGCGCTCCAGCACTCCCAGGCTCTCCCCGTCGTCCCAGAACAGCTCCCCTCGGGCCTCTCCGCTCTCGGTCAGGGCCACGACCAGCGCCACGGGCTGCTTGCGGCACTCTGTGGTGGTGAGGCCGGGGCCCTGGACAAGGGTGGATGCGTGACCTGGACACGGAGGCCTGGGGTGGGGGCAGGTGCTAGGCTGGGACAGCCCCGGCTGCGGGAGACCGGGATCCACAGGACCCCCGCTGCTGGGGGGCTCCGTGCCCGTGGTGACAGCCTGGCTGGCGCCACTCAGTTGGCCCGAGACCCTCCCCCTTCAAGTGCCACCCACAGCCTCGGGAGCCCAGGCCCTGGCCCAGCCTCCGACGTGCAGACCTGCCGCGTGGCTGCCGGCTGCACGCTGCCCTTGCAGGCCGAGGCCACTTCCCGCACTGGGACAGCGCCTTGGTCTCCTCCCACCCGGGGCGGCCCCTCCCGAGCCTCTCCCCTCCCCAGCCCCCCGTGCCCCCCTGGGCTCGGCAGCGTGGTGTCCACCCTGCACCACAGCACCCGGCCCGGGTACCTGCAGGGGGAGGACGTGCCCGGCCCGGAGGTGGACGTTGATGGTGTCCAGCGGGGCTGGCAGCGTCACCCACTGCCCCTGGCTGTGCACGGCTGGCCTGGGGGGTGCTGGAGGCGGAGGCGGGTGGCTGCCAAGGGCCTCTACTGGCACCTGGAAAGACACATCCCCTTGAGAAGGGTCCCAGGCAGTGCCGCAGCCCCCACACTGTCCTTGGGAGCCATGTCCCCGTTTCCCGGCTCTGTGTGGAGGCCCAGGAGGCCTGGCGCACACAGGCTGGGCTGTGACCTCGGGCAGATCGGTGCTCACTGCAGGGACCCTCACGGCACTCAGTGGGGACAGAGACCGAGAGGTTAGCTGGCAGGTTATCTGCTCAGGCCTTAGTTTTCTCATCTGGAAAATGGGGATGCCGGGAGGAACTGACGGGATGGTATGCACGGGGCCCCTGGCTAGGGCCGGGCACATGGTCAGGAATCCCCAGACGTCCCCTTCCCACCACCCGGTCACAGCCACAGGACAGGAGGAGGGGCCCTGGTCTCCCCGGACTCCTGGTGCAGGGTCCCCAGGACTCACCATCTGCAGGTCGTACCACGTGCCCGAGGGGAAGTAGCCAGTCACCTCAGCCTTCCCGGGCTCCAGTACTGGGGTGATGAGAAGAGCTGCCCCCCACAGGAGCTGGCGGTCCACGGTCCAGGTGCGGGGGTCCTCGGGGAACCTTCAAATGGCAGGGACAGGCACGTGGGCACGGGGTCCGGGCTGGGGCCGAGACGGCCGTCTGTGGTTGGCACACGCACCCGCCGGGAGGCCCACAAAGAGCTGGAGCTCCCATCTCGGGGAGCTCAGGGAGTTGGGGGACTCTGTTACCAGGCAGGGCTGGCTGCAGCAGACTGAAGTCGAGACCAAGGCCAAAATGACCCTCTCGCGTCGGACACCGCGGGCAGCCTGTGCCCAGGGCAGGAGTCGGGGACGGCATCGGGGAGGGGCCGGCCCTGGGCTTCCCTCTGTTGCTCACTCACTGGTGGTTTGTGGTCAGCCCCCTCCCCGGGGCACACGCAGACCACCCCTCCCTCACCCAGCTCACTCACTCCAGGAAGAGGGGCCGGGCCACGGTCTCCCCGCCGACGTGGGCCCGGTAGAACAGTGTGTAGAGGTGGGGGAGCAGCGCGTAGCGCAGGGCGAGGGCCTTCCTCATGGCCTGCTGGGCCGGCTCACTGAACCGGTACGGCTCCTGAGGCTGCCACGGGGAAAAGGAAGTCCTGGGGCCGCGGGTCCCCTGGGGTCTCCACCCCGCAGACCTGGGCACTCCCTGGCCACCGTGTGGGGATGGGGTTTCCCAGGGCAGGGTCTCGGTGGGTGGGACCCGCCCTACCAGGCTGTGCAGGTCGTTGTGGTTCCGCATGAAGGGGTAGAAGGCGCCCAGCTGGGTCCAGCGCACGCACAGCTCCTCCGACGTGTTGCCCAGGAAGCCGCAGACGTCAGCCCCGACCAGGGGCACCCCCAGCAGGTTAAACAGCAGGATTTCTGGGAGGGCAGAGTCAGGCCAGGCCTCAGGCTGCCTGGAGCAGGGCCAGCGTCCCCCTGGAGGGGCACAGGTGCTCCGCTGGGCGGCCCCTTCCTGGGGTGCTCACCTGGCACGGAGTAGGAAAGCTGCTCCCAGCTGCTCCACACGTCCCCCGTCCAGTGGCCGGCGTATCGGCCGTGGCCGGCAAAGGTTGAGCGGGAGATCACGAAGGGACGGGTCCCTCGAGCCTTCACCAGGGCCCTGGGTGGGCAGGGGACACCATGAGGGCCGAGTGAGTGGGCTGCCAGGACCCGTCGCCACCCGCCTGGGCGGGGCACCTGGTGGGACTGGGAGCCAGGAGCCGTCCGGGATGAGACAGGATGGAGGGAGGACGGCGAGGTCCCTGCCACTGTCTGCTGGGCACGGCAGTGCTACCTGGGCTGCCCTGACCACACTTGCGTCCCCCAGCCCTGCAGGGGTCACACGCCCCTGCTGGTGCAGACCACCCTGTCTAGCAACACCTGGGTCCCTCCTCTGCAGGCGCCAGGCATGAGGCGGGAGGGACAGCTCCAGCTCAGGTTGGCGGTGCCAGGAGGGACTGGGGGAGCAGCAGGGGCCGTCTGGGCTTCCTCTTTTCCCCCTGTGCCCAGCGGAGGCCTGGACCCTCTTCCCAGCCCTGGCGCGGGGCAGGCTGCGAGGGCAGAGCTGAGCGGGCTGGGCAGGGCCTCACCTGTGGGAGGCGATGGCTTCGGTCAGGCCGTAGAGGTTGTGCAGGTTGTAGTGTGTGGAGAGGAACTGGCGGCTGGAGGCACAGATGGTGGCCGCCTGGAGGGTCCCACCAACCACGCCTGGAAGACGGAGCTGGTTTCCGAGGAGCTCCCTCGTGGTGGGTCTAACCACACAGTCCCCCGCTGGGACCCCTCCACAGGTGCCTCCGCACACGGTGTCACTCTTAGACTTGGGACACATCCCTGTGCAGTCTCCACCATTCCCAGCAACAGGCTCGAGCTGGGCGCTGAGGGGTGGCCTCTGCGGACCCCCGACTTCTCATCCACCATCCCTGGACTCACAAGTGTTCCCTGACTGTTTACCCAACCCTGAAACCTCCACCTCTGCAGGGTGACAAAGGTTCCTTCAGTCTCAGGCTCCTGACCCTCCTCCTAGGCCCGTCTGCACGTCCTTGTAAAACCTGGTTTTAGCAAAGAACCCGCTGAGTCAGCCTAGCGGGAAGCCCCATCGTCAATATCTGACCACCCCCCGCCACCCTGGCCTGTCTCAGCAAGAGTCCTTCGGGTTGGTTGGGTCAGAGTCCCCGACCCGATTTTCCTGTTGGTGACTTTCCACCCACCGACCCCACCTGCGCCCTGGCGGTAAATTCCCACTTGCTCCTCAGCGTCTGGAGTTGAGCCCAGTCTCTCCCCCATGCCAGACCCCGCTGAGGGGTCCCTGTACTCATCAAGGTGGTCCTGAGCAGAGTCCGCCCTGCTGTTGCGCCACGTGTCACTAATGCCGTTTCCTTCAGCAAGGCTGCGCCGCTGCACGTCCGTGTCTGCGCCGCTTGGCTGGCGGCTCCCAACCTGGTCCTTCCTCCTGGGGTTCCCCTCCCCACCGTGCCCCCGGCTGGCACTGCCCAGTGCTTCTCAGAAATGAGCGCTCTGAGCCTCCCCGACCACGGGAAATCCTGCTTTGAGCCATGAACCCCCAGGCGGCACTCGGGGAGGTGGTGGGAGAGCTCACCGGGCATGTAGGGCGGGTTTTCCAGCTCGTTGCTGGGGCAGCCGTCCTCAGAGCCCCGCACGAAGTTGGAGGGCTCGTTCATGTCCTGCGGGAGAAGCCCTGGTGGTGGGCGTCCCTGCCCAGAGCACAGAGGGTGGGGCCAGTCCCCAGGGGCCACAGGGATGCCCAGGGTGGGGGTGGGGCTCTTACAATCCACATGCCGTCAAAGGGCACCTGGGCGTGGAACTCGGCCACCATGTCCTGCCACCAGTCCAAGGCCTCGGGGTTGGTGAAGTCGGGGAAGGCGGTGGATCCGGGCCACACCTGGAAGACAAGAAGCCAGAGTGGGGGGCCCAGCCCCTCCCAGAGCACACACTGAGGCCCTGCCACATCCCGCTCTTTGTCAATGCCCAAATCCGCAAACCCGAGACACCTGGGCCCTGGGGTCAATGAGGGGGTCTCTCCCCACAGGCGGGGATGTGGGCGGGGGCCCCGGCCCTGGGAGAACAGGGGGCCACCCCGACACGTCCACTGGGGGTGGGGGGGCTGGACTGTAGAACTAGAGACGTCACGAGGAGGACCTCGTCCAAGCCTGGAACTGAGTCCCACACACTCCCACCCTGGGCGGAGGGTGCAACTCCGTGGCGCTCCCCCCGGGAAGGCCCCGGGGGCCGGGAGGACAAGGAGGACCCCAGGGCCGCACCGGGGATCGGCAGAGCTCATGGCTGGCTGGGCCCACTGCCCATCGAGTCACAGACCCGAGATGGAACAATCCAAGGTGGCATTCCTCGTCAGGAACTGCCGTCACCCCGACTGTGACTCGCCCCTCCCGATCTGTCCTGCCAGATGTGACGATTTCTGAAATGCTACCCTCTTCCTGAACAGCTGTCCTGTTCCCACTGGCCGGTGGCCTCTGCTTTCTGCCCTTTTGTCCCCAGACCCCACCTACCTTTCCGATCAGCGGCTGCCCAGTCTCGTTGGTGATGAAGACCCCCCTCCGCAGCCCCTCGTCGTAGGGTCTGTAGCCCCCGGCGGGGCCCGAGCTGCTGATGGCGGGATCCTGGGGGAGAGAAGCCAGTCAGGAGGGGAAGGACGTGCCCAGGGCCTTGGCACCAGCCACCGGGAACCGGGGAAGACCCTGAAGGCAGTGCTGGCGAGGGCGGGGCAGGGGACAAAGCCATGTGGGCACATATTGCTTGGGGCGGCCGGGAGGCTGTGGGGACAGACCAGAACGTGAGCAGCACCTGCCTTCAAGCTTCCTACAGTTTCATAAAGGTTCTACAGTGATCATTTATTTTTTCCATAATAAAAAAAGTGAAAAAGAAAAGGTCTGTGTTTACCCTCCCTGCTCTGAGTGGCCACTAAGTCTACAGCTCTCAGAGCAATGACAGAAACGTGTGACATCATCGCGATTCCAGACTGACTCTCCCCTGCCGAAGGCGGTCCCCGTGGCAGCGACCACTCGGTCTTCCCAGCTCTCTTCACGTCCGTCCCCTCCTCTGGCCGGAGGCCCTGGTGCCAGACTCGGGCTGGACCAGCCCCGGACCAGGGAAGGTTCTGTCTGTGTGCTGGGTGACCCGGGGGTCCGCCCTGGGGAGCTCACGGAAGTGCCCTCCCTCCCCCCTTTCCAGGAGACAGAGCTGCCTGAGGACAGGGCAGGCCCAGGAGACGTGTGGCACCTCCACGGTCCCAGCTGCCCCCAAGTCCAGCACTTTCCAGTGCTGGTGACATCAGCTTATCATGCCCCCGCCTTTTGCTTTCGGGCAGTTCAAGTAACCTACAAGAGTCCTGAGGAACAGACATGTTTCCAGGGACCTTGAACTGGGCCTCCGTGGACAGCAGGGGCCAGGCCTGTAAACCTGTCCATACTCCTTCCGTATCAAAAAGACCCTCAGAAATTGTCGCCAGGGCCACGGCAGGGAGGACAGAGGGACGGGAGCAGCACTCACCACGATCATCACGTACCGCCGGCCGCCCTGGTGCAGCTCCCGCACCATGGCCGGGAAGTCCTTGAAGCCGTCTTTGTTGAAGGTGAAGTCCCTCTTGGAGTCCATGTAGTCCAGATCGTTCCACTGGACGTCCTGCCAGCACAGGAGCCGCTGCTGGGGCCTGGGAGCCGCCCGGCAGCCCCTGCCTCCCAGCCCGCCTGCCCCGAGCACTCACCAGCGGGAAGTGGGCCTCGGTCATGTTCTCTACCACCTGGCGGGTGATGGCGGTGGAGGAGTAGCCCCAGCGGCACAAGTGGAAACCCAGACCCCAGTACGGCGGCAGGAACGGGTACCCTGCGGGGCGAGCCAGCTGGTGAGGGTGGGGTGGGGGCGCGGGGCGGGGCGGGGGCGGGAGCAGGCCATACCCACGACGTCCAGGTACTGGCGCACCACGCTCTTGGGATCCGGGCCCAGGAAGACGTAGATGTCCAGGATGCCACCTGTCGACCTCCAGCTGAGGGCCGGGCTCGGCTGCAGGACCACGTCTGGGGATGCAGCCCTGGGGCTCAGGGACAAACACCCCACCTGGAGGGCCCTGCACCCTGACGACAGGCCACCCACAGGCAAACAACGAGGCTCCCCCACAGGGAGCCGGTGTGGCCTGGTGGGGTGGGGTGGGGGCAGCCGTGCCAAGCCCAGCTTGCTGTGGAACCAGCGCAGGACGGAAGGACACCGAGCAGCGGGACCCGAGACTCCTTCCTGGCCTCTGCTCACCTCCAGGGTGGGGGTCCCGGAACCCCTTAGGGGCACGGACGGGCAGGGCTGGCAGAGGCCGCAGCCCAACAGCCGCATTTCTCAGATGAGAAAGGGAGGCCCAGTGCCCCGGCCAGGCGGGCAGCTCACCCATGGCGTTGCTGTTCAGGAGGAACACTCCGTGCGCCGACCCGCCATCCTCCAGCGCCAGGTAGAAAGGGTGGGACCCGTAGAGGTTCACGTTGGGCTGTGACACATGGGAGACGGCACCTTAGCCCCTGTGGTCCCAGATCCTGCATCCGGCCCCCACCCCCATGGCCGCCGCTCCTGTACCGTGGGGGCGATGTCCCGGTTCCAGAGGGTGACCCTGGCCCAGCTGGTGCTGAGCATCAGCGGGCTGAGGTGCTCGGCCAGGCCCGCGAGGTGCTGGGAGGGCAGGGAGGTGGACAGCTGCAGAAACTGGTCAGCGAAGAACAGGGGGGCCACGGTGGTGTTCAGCCTGCAGGGCAGAGGCCAGACTCCCTCGCACCCTCCCAGAGAGCACCCCGGGCCTGGCGCCCCAGAAGGCTGGAGGGGCCTGGCCGCTGGGACCTGCCGACCCAGGGACGGGCGGCCACGCCAGGTCCAAGGAGCCCAGCACCCGAGCCCGGGCGTGAAGCGCACTGAGGGCATGTTCACAGGAGGCGGGCTGCCCAGCCAGCCCGTGCCATCCCAGATGGGTGTCACAGCCACGGAGCCTGAGTCCAAGGCGAACCCCAGGACACTTGGGTGCATCCAATACCCGGGCAGGGCGAGGGTGCGACCCACGGATTTGTTCATTCTCTCGACACACGCCTGCCCGGGGCCCGCCGCGGGGCAACCCAGGCTAGCAGCTGCGGCCAGGAGTGAGGGAAGCGGAAGGACTCCTGCCACAGCAGGGGACAGCAGTGATCCAAACACGTGCCATCGGGACGGGGATGCCAGCCCTGGAGGGACTCGAAGCACAGAGAGGCCGCCTGGCTGCGTGGTGCCTCAGTGTCCTTGTCTGGCACGTGGGGGTGCAAGTAGCACCTACTTCTGAGTTGCCATGGGAATCACGCGAGTTAATGATTACACGCCTAGTGCACAGTAAGTGGTGTGTCGGCATTTGATAAACAAAATAATAAAACTGGGTGACAGCGCGACGCCTGGGGCAGGGGCACCACCTCGGACTGGATGGGGGTGTCTCAGCCTCGGCCCCACTGACATCTTGGGCCGGGTCAGCCTCTGTGGGGCCGTCCTGGGCACCCCCAGCCTC
>CM052441.1:145599814-145643459 GCA_028533085.1 Varecia variegata | reverse complement strand
GAGAGAGAACGCGGCTGCAAGGGCGAGATGGGGGTGTTCTCCGGACCCGTCACTGTGTGAGACTCTTTTTGACGCACAGTGGGACACATCTCATTAGTGGGTCATGAAGTTCTTGGGTCACAGCCAGCATTCTGAGATAGCAGAGTGCCTTGACTTCACGGAGTAGGGGTGACACGGCGTCCCGTGAAATGACACGCGCTTTGGTGTGTCCTGTGTGCTCTGTGATGTTTCTGTGCAGTGAGAACAAAGGTGGACAGACCTTGCCTGACAGGTAGGTTGGAGGAAGGCTGAGTGCAGGTCGCTGTGCTGGGGGGTCTCTCCCTAGAATCCCACCATTGCCATGGCCAGGGTGGCCTGTGTGGTTCCCACAGGGGCCGGGGGAGCCAGGGACTCAGTGCGGGCAGGTCCCTGGAGCCCGTGGGTGGTGCCACCTGGTCCTGCCCGTGCCACTGTCCTCTCACCTTCATCCTGTGGATCTCAGCCTTCATGGCTTGGGTCTCCGTCTGGCCAGTCTCAGAATCCACCGAGGCGCGCATCTCTTTTGCCAGCTGGATTTTTTTCTCCCAAAGCATAATCTGGTGTCTTCAGGGGTAGAATAGGCAGTGTAAGAGCTGGCGAAATTAGGAGTTTTCTTCTGATGCTTCAGTGAGCTCACCCTCTAAGGCCTTACCTAGCTCTCGAGCTACAATGGCTGAGTCGAGTCCTCACAAGCACAGAGACCGCGGGGCTCACAAGGCCCGAGACGTTTGCTACGCCTGGCTCCTTACAGAGGTGTTTGCCACACTCGGTCACCCGGCTGGAGTGCAGTGGCATCATCCTGCCTCAGCCTCCCGAGCAGCTGGGACTACAGGTGTGCACCACCACCCCCCAGCTAATTTTTCTATTTGTAGTAGAGATGGGGCCTCGCTCTTGCTGGTCTCAAACTCCTGTCCTCAAGCGATCCTCCCGCCTTGGCCTCCCAAGTGCTAGGATCACAGGCGTGAGCCATGACGCCCGGCCCAACCCTTGACATAGACAAACCTGTGGCACAGGGGGAGAGAGAGAGGGAAGGAGAGAGGGAGGGAAAGAGAGGGAGAGAGAGGTACGGAGACACAGGGAGGGAGGGAGGAAGAGAGAGAAGGAGGGAACACGAATATATAACTTTAGGAGCTGAGAAAGTAAACAGAATTGATAAAAGTTGACTTAAGAAGAAGTAAAAAGCCGGACTGAATAGACCAATAGTCTAAAAGCTATCAAAATGTCACCGAAGACACGTGCCCCCAAGCGTTGTCCCAGATGGCTTTATGCCCGGACTCTACCAAACTACAAGGAATATGGTCCCTCTGCTGTCTGCTCCCTTCCGGAGCGAGTCAGACACACCTTGGCGCCTCAGCAGCCGTCCCAGCTGGGGACGTAGAGCCACGTGCATGGGTGTGTAGAGAGAGCCACAAAATCATAAAACTGCTTCCAAAGAAACACACAGGACAAGCACAGTTTCGTTGAAAACAGAGCAAGACAGGAGAGAAATTGCCCTACACAGTGGTTTTCTGGTGGAGAAAGAGGGGAACGATGTGTTTCCCTTGCTCCTCTGCACACATTCTGGATTAAAGTGCTTAGAGTTGGGTATGTGTGCCTTTAAAAATCCGACGCCGTAAAAAATAATACATATTTTTAAAAAGTTTATCCCAAAGAAACACTCGATTTCTGGTGATGACTGGTTTGCCCCAAGAGCTGCCCCCGAGGGCGGTGGATCAGAACCCTGCTGTGGCTTTGGTGGCTTCCGTGGTTCTTCTGGGATCCTCCGGGGTGGGTTCCAGAACCTCTCCCCAGGTGATTTTAAATGCAGGGCAGACAGGTGCTGCAGGTGCAGGGACACCTGTGACAGCGTGTGGCCGGGACGGGGACTTACTCGGCCTCCAGCAGGTTGCTCAGCACGGCCGCCTTCTCCTCGCTGAGCTGGCTCAGCTTCTCCTGCAGCTCGAGGGTCTCCCGCTCCGCGACCTGCGGCAGGGGCGACGGGTCAGCTGTGGGGGTCCAGGGCGTCCTGGCGCTGGGCTTGGGCCCAAGTCCCATCACAGGTGGCAGGGACGCTGTGTCCCGGGGCAGAACACCCACATCAAGGACACCTGTGCTCAGGCGTGTGCCTGCGTCCATTATCCCGTGCCCGGGGACCGGGGTACACGGGGCGGGGGGCACCTGACCTTCAGTGCGCGCAGGAACTCGCCCTCGGTCGCCAGGTTGTCCTGCTGCAGCTGCTCCGAGCTGCCGCGGCTCTTGTTCACCAGCAGGTTGAGCTTCTTCAGGTCGTTGTCCAGGTCCTTTATGTGCCGCTCGATCTCCTTCTGCTCCCTCCGCTCCTGCTCGATCTTGTCTGCGGCAGAGCACAGCGGTGTGGGCGAGGCCGCGGGAGGGCCGGGTCCTGGCTGGCCGGGCAGCGATGTCCCGGGGGTGGGGGGGGGGCCAGGGTTTGCTTCTGTCCCGGCTTCCTCTGCCGCCCCCTCGTCCTTGGGGTCCCGCCTGCCACTCGTCCCTGGCACTAAAGCCCCGAAGCCTGGTCTTTTGAGGAAGCTGACAGGACCCCCGTGCGGGGACAGCCAGGAGCTGTGGGAGTTGGGTGCGGGAGGGCCAGGCTCCCCACCTCCGAGGACTAGTGGTTTCTTGGATGGTGGGGGCGTGGCTGGCACTCAGACGCTGTGAGTCTCCGGGAAAGCTGGGCCCGTTTGCCCCCCACCCCGCCCCTGGCAAAGGGCAGAATGTGGCAGACATTCTCCATGTTGAGACAGGAAGAGGACATCAGCTGTGCACCGGTTGCTCACCTGGCCACTCCCCCCAAGTACACTCCTGGCTCCTCCTGCTAGCCCGGCCATTGTCACCCTACCTTCGCCAGGGCTTGGTCATGTGAGCCTGCTCCCTGGCCTCGCCCCATCTCGCAGCTTTGTGTTTCAGTCAGGTCTCGCTTTACGGCATTGACTGACGGCGCCACGTGGGTTTTTGGTTCTCTCCACTCTCCAACGGGCAGGGCTGGGCAGCCCGAGGGCAGGGCAAGAGGGCAGCAGGGCCTCTGAGAGTGGATGGCACCCAACGTGTCTGGGCAGCATTTCCCGTGGGGGTCTCATCGTGGCAGGCCTGACCCACGTGGACCCTGATCCAAGTCCAAGTGGGACCAAGCTGTCTCAGCAGGTGGCTGTGTGGGTGGACGTGGCCCGGGAAGGACCCCCACCTCCCCCATTGCGGGCACCCGGCCTGTGTGGCAGGCCCTCGGGTCCTAGACACTGCCTGGGGCAAGCAGGGGGTGGGGGAGCCCCCAAGGGGCAGTTTTCTGAGCCCCGCTGGAGCAGGGTGGCCGGCCCAGCCGCGGTTGCACCCCCGCTTCCTGGCTTTGGCAGGGATGGTGACCGCTAGAGGAGCCCTGAATCTGAACTCAGACAAATTCAGTAAGTTCTCTCAACCCTGTGGCTGCAAACCGGGCGTCTGGGCAGGCAATGGTCTATGTTTACAAACGTATTGTGGTGTTTTGCTGTTTGCTGTAAGGCTGAGTGGACGCCAAGCCACGTGCCCCCCGCAGTGGGACCCCCCGCCCGGCTTCTCCGTGAGCCCCCGCAGACCCTGCGCACAGCAGTACTTACTTTCCACTCGCAGTTTCTTCTGCTCCAAGATGTGCATCTCCTTCCTGACCATGGCCGTGGACTGCAGCTGCTGCTCATGCTCCTGTGTGGCCGTGACCAGCTCCTGCTGCAGGCGCAGCCAGGTCACCTGGGCCTTTGTCACGCTGGTGCTCTGTTCGTCCAGCAGCTTGGTCAGCTGTTTGATCTCGAGTTCGAGAGGCCCGACTTCCTCCCCCTGGAAGGGACATTCATCAAGAAGCAGAAGGAGCCTCCCTGGGCTCAAAGGTCTACCCCAAGGTCGTGACGCCGTGGGACGGGGGGCTCAGGTTAGCTCTCAGAAGCGCCAGGGAGTTCGCTGCCCCTGCAGACCCTCCGTAGGAAGTACGGGTGTCTCGGGCTCTGGTCAGCCCCCTGCCGGGAGCTCCCTGGGCCACAGCCTTGTGGGTGCGCCGACGGGGCGGGGCCTATTACCCAAAGGGGCTTTGAAAGTTGTCCTGGGACAGTACCCGCCAGGGCTCAGGGAGTCACTCCCTCGGCATCCGTTGGGTCCTGTGGCTTTGACAGCAGAAAGGGGGCTCTGCAGTGTTTGGGGCCAGCTAAGCGCTCCCCATCTGCCCATGCTACTCGGGGACTGGAGGCCCGTGGTGGGGTCCTGAGGTTACATGTACCCAGATGATGTGCCGGGCATCAAGCCTCAAACTCAGGAGACCACTGCCGGGTCCAGCGGCTGCCTGTCGCACGTGGGCTGCACAGACTATCGAAAACAGTGTTTCGTGCCAGGCAAAAATGAGATGGAATTTAAATTTCAGTGGCCATAAATGACATCTCCTTGCCACGCCCCTTCCTTTACGTATTGCTGGTGGCTCCTTCCTGGCTACAAAGGCAGAGCTGAGTAGGCGCAAGACACTACCTGATTCACAGCACTGAAACCTTTACCGTCTGGCCTCGCAGAGAAAAGTGTGCTGGCCACACCCATGCCATCTTGTTTGCAAAAGGGGCAGGGGAAGAAAGGCTTTGCTACCTCTCCTGCGAGCTCATTTCTGACCCAGGGCAGCTCAGAGAGGGCCTCACCCCCAGCTCGGACACTATCTGCTCCAGCTGCTTGTTGAGGAAGTTGATGAGGCTCTGCTTCCGCTCGATCAGGATGGTGCGCCGGGAGATCTCGTTCTCGCTGTTGGTGATGAGCTCGTTCAGGTTCTTCACTTCCTTGTCCAGCTCGGCCAGCGTCCCGTGATGCATCTCCAGCCTGCAGCTGGCATTCGTGATGTTCAGCGTGGCCTGGGCAATGTCACCGTCAATTTTGGAGAGATGTGTCACCTGAGTTTGTAAAGGAAACGTGTGTGAACGTGTCTTTCCACATGAGCTTGCTGGTCTTCCTTTTCCAGACTGCCGGGTGTTCATCCGGAGAATTTCCAAATACGAGACCAGGAGAGGGGGACGCTGGTTTTCTCTCCGTCTTGAGGACCCGGGAGGGACCTGCTTGTTGGAACCCAGACAGTGCCCCTCACAAAACAGAGAGGAAACATTATTGGTTTTTCTAATCCAACAGTAGCAGACATTGTGGGGAAAATGAGAAAACACAGGCCAGAGGAGTCGACATTCAGCCACAAGATCAACGCTGTCACCACCCGGAATCGAGAGCTTTCCTTCCAGTCTACCTGCTGCCCCCCAGCCCCCAGATAGCATCACCCTCCGCATGATGGGTCGTAACCTGCTTTTTAATTTGGTAAATTGTGTCTGATATTCCTACGTCTCGTAGGTTTTAATGGCCGTGCAATACTCTATTGTGTTTGCGGCATAGTTCACGCAGCCAGTCGTGATGTGAGTCCTTCGTGCCTCGGCGAGCCCTGCAGACACCGGCAGGTCTGGCCAGCCTGTGCCACCGCCTCTGTGGGCCCTGTGGGTGGCCTCGCTCGTCTCTGCCCTGATCTCCTGCCCAGCCTCCTCAGGGCCACCTCAGCTCCTCCTCTGCTGACACCTGCGGGCTCCTGTGACTTCCCAGGGTGCCCACCTGAAGCAGCAGCATGAAGCGTCCGGAGTCCCACGGCAACGTCAGCTCACTACCTCCTCCTCTGCCAGGGGGCCCCCGAGGTCTGGGGCCTGCAGGGGTCCCTGGCTCACTCTTGGCCCCAGCCCGGCTGTCCTGTTGGGGCTGCAGTCCCCAAGTCCCTTTACAGCCCCTGCCACTGTCACCAGCTGGGCCGGCACAAGCACACCTGCCCTGCCCCCAGCTCCACTCCTGGCTGTCTATGCTCCTTGCTGGGCCCACCCCAGCCACCTCCCAGGACACCTGCACCGTCCCAGACCCCTGCCCACTCTCCTCCTGGATCCCAGCTCCAGATGGATGGTCCCGTCCATCCGCACTCTGCCCCTCCTCCCAGATATGCCCCTCGCCAACCTCCCACCAGGCCCCGGGGCTTTCGAGCAGTTCAAAAAGTGTCCCTTGTTCAAGAGTTTGAGGGGCATCTGTTGGAAAATTGCCATGATTGTGGGTCCGATACTCTTTGCTGCCCTCTGCTGTACACTGGAGGTAGTACGTGTCCGGCCTATGCAGCTGCCTGGGCAGGGACCTGGGGGCTGGGGGCTGGGGGCTGGAGCCTGAGGCTGGGGGCTGGGGCCTGAGGCTGGGGGCTGGAGCCTGGGGGCTGGGGCTGGGGCCTGGGGCAGGGGCCTGGCCTCAGCTGTGCTGCAACAGGGCTGGGCAGGTTGTTTCACACCCACGTCTCCAGTGTACTCCAGGCCACTGCTTTAGCTGCCTGGGGTCTTGCCTCCGCCTCCCAGGGAAAGAATAGGTGGGAACGCCCCCACATGTCCAGAAAGAGCCAGAGTGTCCATGTGGCTAGCTGGTGCCAGCCCTGTCACCCCTACTTCCTTGGCACGGTTGAGCCAGGAGAAAGCTGCCATCCTCCCAGGGTGTCAGGGAGGGGTGGGGCCGCCAGCCAGGACATAGGGCCCCACCCCCGGGAGGCCAGGTGAGACCCACCAGCTGGGTGTCGGGTCAGTCTTGGCTCAGCTGGGCCTACTCCTGACTGTCACCGCCATGCCACAGGGCCATGGCTGCTGTCTGGGGAGCACAGCCTCTGGCCCTCCCCAGGCACTGTGCTCAAGTTCTCAGTTACCTGTGATCTTCCGACACCTGGACACCTGCCAGGTAAAACAGCCGAGCCCCCTGTGGCCCAGGGTCGCACGGCAGTGGGGCTCCCGCTCTAGCCACTGGGGCACCTCTGCCTAAGGCCCGGAGGGGCCCTGCCTCCCTCCTGTCCCCCCTCAGAAGGGCAAAACCAGAAGAGCTGGGGTGGGAGCCTGAGTCGGAGCTGCAGAAGCAGGAGACGGGTTCACAGCTGCTGCCGAAGAGCTGGACCTCGGCAAGCCGCTGCCTCTCCCCCGGCTGCAGGCGCCTCTGCGGGGATGTGCGCTCGGCCTGGCCCCCCAAGGCAGGGGGCTTCTGTGGGGGTCACACCGCGGGAACAGGCGGGCGGGAACAATTCAGATGAGGAATTGTTTTCTGAGGACACGGGACCCCCTGACCCCAGCTGAGGGGAAAGCAAGATGAGCTGACATTTGGGGCCCCCCCGCCAGCCATGCAGGCCCAAGTCACACTTCGGGGCCCCCAGGGCAGATCGGCCTTCGGTGGTGACTGGCCAGGCAGCGCTGTCCGGCCGCTTGGTGACTGCACCCTGTGACCCAGGGTTTCTGCTTCAGCAGTTTGTCCTCAGAAATGTGGACAGAGATTTACACACAGGATGTTCAGTGCTGAGCTATTTATAACATGTAAAACCTAGAAACAGCCTGAAGTATCTATCGAGAGAATTGTTAAACAAAATATGTACTCTCATATGATGGAACGTTATGCAGAAGTGAAAATTTAGGTTTTCAAAGAATATTTAGTAGCCTGGGAAAATGTTATGTTGAATGTGGTCAACAAATTAAATGAAAAACTACATGAACAGTGAAAAATGCACTGTATCCTACTCTTATATTTGTGTACTGTTCTGTGTCATTGTTCAGTAAAATTAGAAATGGATTAAAATGGACCTAAAAGCTGACACAGGATGACACGATTGTTGTTTACGGCATGTCTGTCTCTGTGCATGTTTGTGGGAGTGTGTGTTTGTGTGTGTGTGTGTGTTTGCTGCTGTGTACGTGGGGACACGTGCATATCCATGCGTGTTTGTGTGTGCAAGTGTGTTTGCCTCTGTGAGGAGGAGTGCGTGTGTGTTTGTGTGTGTGCATATGTACCTGTGCATGGAAACGTTTCCAGGAGGAACTTTACCGGAGTGTTTAGGCAGCTTCCTCCGGTGGTGGGGATAGCTCTTATTTTTTCTTTATGACTTTCTGCATTTCCAGGTTTTCTACAGTCAAAACGTATCCCTTTACAACCAGGGGACGGTGAGCGACCGGTGGGCAGGGGAGGCCCCCGCTGCTCACTCGGATTCTCCCCGAGGTCCCCGAGGACGCTGTTCCCCGTCCCGCACGCCTTGCTCAGGCGAGGGCTGGCCTACCATGTTGGTCTTCTCCTTCTGGAGCTTCTGGATGAGCTGGTTGAAGTACTTGGTCATCTTGTTGGAGGTCATGTGCTCCTGCAGCTTCTCCCGGATGGCGGTGTCCATCTTCCTCCTCAGATCCTGCTCGCTGTGGATGGCCTGGTGCACGGCCTGCAGCTCGCCGGTGACCACTGCATGCTCCTGGAAAGCGGGAGCCACGGGGGACGTTGCTGGAGGGGCCTGACCAGGGCCAGGCGTGACGTGCCGGGGTCGGGGGACGGCCGCACCTGCTGGCCCTTGCTCAGGGCGTCCTCCGCGTCCTGCAGGGCCAGCCTGTAGGTGTCGAACTCGCTCTGCAGGGCCTCCTGCTTGGCCAGGCACTGGGCCGTCAGCTTCTGCATCAGGCCGACCTCCGTCTGCGCCTGGTTCAGGATGCGCGCCAGCTTCTCGTTCTTCTCCTCCTCCCGCGTGATCGACTTCTTGTAGGCCTCGATCTCGACGTCCGCGGACTTGGCTTGGTGCCGGCATTCCCTGCGGGAACGGGAGAGCAAAGCCGCTCGCGTACTCGGAGGAAGCGCGCTGCGTGGAAGTGGAATTCGGCGTGGAGAGAAATACACCAGGAATCCAACCCTTTCGATCGCAGGCACATCTTTTAAACATCGTTTTTACTTTTAATTTTTATAAACACTAATCGTTGTGCATGTCTGTGGGGTACGTGTGATATTTTGACACAAGCGTGCAGTGCCTAATGATCAGATCTGGGTAACTGGGACACCCGTCACCGCAGACGTTCATCGCTGCTTTGTGTTGGGAACATTGCAAACCTCCCCTTCCAGCTGTTTGAAATATACAATAATTATCGCTAATTATAGCCACCCTGTTGTGCAAACGACACTAGAACTCACCCCTTCCCTCTAGCTGTCTTTCTGTACCCACTAGCCAAATCTTGACTATTATTTCCTAATGTATCAATAGAACTATTACCCACTCAAAGTCCAAGTTTAAAACTCGTTTATATTTAAATATAAATATATTTTGTATTTAAAACTCTTTTATGGCCTCCTGTAGTAACAGGGCCTGCTCGCTATTTGTGCTGAACGTACCTTGCTTTTGCTCAAGAAACTTTGCCTTTTGCTTGCTTTGCTTAAAAAACCCTCTTTTATATATTTATTAAAAAACATCAAAAAGTACTTTCTTCTTGGACTAGAATAATGCTTTCCATACTTTCTCAACATCCGTCCCCTATCCGTCAATTCTCTTCCCCAAGCAGCCTGTGGCTATTTCTTAAATGTCTTTCCAGATACCTCATGCGTACATGTGCATTATCTCTGTGTGCGTGTATGTATCTCTCTCTACTTAAAACATCTTTACAAGGGCGGCTTAGTCTATCCTATTCCACAGGGCCATTTTCTCGTGCTATGTCTTAGAGATATTCCACATCAGTGTGTATACAGAAAGCCTCCACCAGCAGTGCTTATATTTCGATTTGGGAAGTGCTCCGGGATATGTTGTTACATGTGAAAAGCAAGGTACAGAGCAGTGTGTGGCATGCTCTCGTGGTGCCAAAAAGAAAAGTTAGGGCCGGGCGTGGTGGCTCAAACCTGTAATCCCAGCACTCTGGGAGGCCGAGGCGGGAGGATGGCTTGAGGTCAGGAGTTTGAGAATAGCCTGAGCAAGAGTGGGACCCTGTCTCTACTAAAAATAGAAAAATTAGCCAGTCAACTCAAAATAGAAACAAACAAAAAAAATTAGCTGGGCATGGTGGCGCATGCCTGTAGTCCCAGCTACTCGGGAGGCTGAGGCAGGAGGATCGCTGGAGCCCAGGAGTTTGAGGTTGCTGTGAGCTAGGCTGATGCCACGACACTCTATCCTGGGTGACAGAGTGAGACTCTGTCTCAAAAAAAACAAAAACAAAAAGGACAAGTTCGACTGTGAATGGCGTATATTTCCTGTGATTGCACAGACAGCCGGGGAGGGGAGGGGAAGGGGCACTAGTGACCGCGGGGTGGGGAGGGGAAGGGGCACTAGTGACCGCGGGGTGGGGAGGGGAAGGGGCACTAGTGACCGGGGAGGGGACATGATCTCACAGGGCTTTTAGCCAAGCGGAGGCCGCATCTGCAAGGGCACACGGGGATGGCCAGGGGACGGGGAGAGGAGGACGCTTCACAGAGAGGACACTCTGGGGTTAGTCCTGGAGGCAGGGGACAGCTGGGCAACAGTAGCATGGCACCTTCCCCTGGGGACCCTTTAGGGGACACAGGCCTTGAGCCTTGGAGAGCCGGGTTTGGCCCTGGACCCTCCGTGAGAACCTCAGCCTTGGGTTTCCTCAAGGTTCACGGCCGGCTGACCTGTGTCATTAAATGGTCAAGTACTAAGTACCAGCGACGGGGGCAGGGGGAGAAGAAAGCTGCCACGTTGCAGGTGGCCAAGTCCCCTTTGGCCCTGAGCGCAGGCAAACCCGGCGCACAGGGAGAGCAGCCCAGACCTGCCCGCGCCGGCCCTGACTCTCCCACCTGCACATTTAGAGGGAAAACAAGACCTTTAGCCAAAATCTGCCTGGATAACAGATGCCACAATGTTCCCTCCGGCCTCGTATCGTTGACTCAAGCCAGTGAAGGAAACAAGCGCCTTTAGTCCAGCATGATGCGTATGAAAACGTCTTGGTTTAAAAACATAACGGTTTTGTTGTGTTTTAATCACATGACCGAGAAGGAAAAGCATCTCCTGGTTGAGCAACTGCCACCAGGCCTGCTACCGCGCCCTCATTCCTGCCTCCAGCAAGCTTTCCTTGAGCGCCGGCTGTATGCGGGCCCTGGGCCGGGCACCAGCGGACGACACACTGTGTAGGAGGAGCTGAAGCTCGGCAAAGGCGCCCGCACCCCAGGGACAGCTACTGCTCCTGGGTCCCAGCTCCAGAGACCAACCGCCTGGGGTGGTTTGGGGAATTAAGGCAGCACCCCTGTCTCCCACTCTGGGCCCAGCCACACGTCCATCCCCCACAGCACCAGAGGGGACTCCAGGGGGGCCTCCCCACCCCCTTCATTTGGAGATTAAAACGGAGGGTTCCTGGACGCAGCCTCAGGCAGCACAGTGGAATGGGGTTTCCCGCCCAGGTGGTGAGACCACAATTCAAAGGGACACCTTTATCTCCCAAAGAGCAAGACCCCCGTCTCTGACCTCTCTCACTGCTTCTCCTTCATCCTGCCAGGAAAGCTGGGCATAACAGCTTTGCCACTCCTGAATCTGCCCTTCACGAAGGAGTAAAGGGGTGCGAGGTGAGACCGTGGTAAGGGCCTAAACTTTGCGGGACACAGGCCTGGCCAGAAATAATGACAACAATAGGCCACTGTCCCTATTTGCTTCTCTACAACTGCCACTCTGGAGTCGCACAGCTGGTGGTCATAGAGACAGACTCTGAGTTTCCTTTGTGCACAACATCACCTTTTTGAAACCTAAGGGTAGTTCCTGAGATGTCTCCCGGCCCCGCATCCCAGTGGACTGGCAGACCTGTCCCCCAACCCCCGACGGGCGGCCCCTACCAAGAAGCCAACTCAACCAGAATCGTGACCCCAGCCCAGGACCAAATTCAACACAGGATTTTGCTCCAATTGCCTCGTCCTTCATCCACTGAACTGTCCTTATAAACCTGTCTCCCAAACTCTCAGGGAGGCAGATTTGAGGATCTTCTCCCATCTCCCCGCTTAGAGCTCTGTGAGATTGAACCCCCTCTCTGCCGTAACACCTGCGTGTCCCGGCTTCCTCCTGGGCAGCGGGCAATGAGCCCGGTTGGGCAGCAACACTCCCAGGGCCACGGAGAGTTTGCAGGGATTTAGGAAACACTGAAATCTTGTCAAGCCATACGGGAGCCCGGGCTGCAGGGCTGCAGGTGGACCCTCTGTCCCCGGACACGGGCAGGCCTGGACAGGCGGCCTGAGGAGACCCTGCCCCAAGCCCCCATTCCCCAGGGTCCCTTTGTGGGCCGGGGAGTACCTGAGCGCCTCCAGGATGGTCCTGTGCGCCTCGTCACGGTGCTTCATGCCCACCAGGCTGGTGGCCCACTGCTGCAGGATGCGCTTCTTCTCCATGGTGATGGCTTCTATCTCCGTGGACGCCTGCGGCCAAGAGGTAAGGGGACGTGAGCGCCGGTCTTATCTCATCTGCATCGAAGCCCAGAAAGGACGCCAGACCCTCACTTCCCTGAATTGTCCTCTTGTCCCTCACGCAGTTGTCGATGTGTCCACTGGGCGGGAGGACCCAGTTCCAAGATGGCCCGGAGAGGTGTGGGAGCACCTTCCAGAACGCTGTCCTGCCCTGTGCCGGCCCCTCCCTCCCTGTGCGGGGCTGGACGGCAACGACTGTGGCCGAGGGTGGAAGGTCACTCCCAGGACACATCCTCAAAGGTGCTGCGGCTTCCTCCTCGCTCTCTTGCTTTTGTACCAGGTGCTCTGCCGGAAGCCTCTGGTAGCTTCTTTGGAATAAAGTCCAAGCAGTGATATTCGGGGGGTGGGAAGGAGGGAGTTTGCTGCATGTCACAGTATTGCCCTTGCGACGACCTCCATGCAGACCGAGCTTCACTGTCCCCAAAGCGTGGGCCATTGTCATTCTTCCCCTATCTGCCAACCTGGTCCCTGCCTGTGGTTCGGTTTCCCGTCCCTTCATCTGAGGACAGTGGGCTTGTGACGCCCGGCGCTGTCCCGGCGCTGAGAGTGAATCATGACCGAGCGGGAGGCCCGGGCCTGGCGGAGGCACACCCAGGACACGGATGTTTCTTGCCGACTTTCACGTCCCCTCACGCCCCAAATTCACTAGTGCTTGTAAGTCTATCCCCTGGCGTCCCCACCCCTGCGCTCTGTGCGTGGTCTCACTCTGCAACGTCCTCAGCTGGCGCGGGCCGCCCTCCCCATCCCCCAGCGGGCTTCGCTCTTGCTGTTAGGCTTCCAGGGGCCTCTCCACCCCAGGATTATGTAAATATTTTCACGTGTTTTCTTCTGCTGCATTTTCCCCATTTAAACTTGATTCCATCTGGAATTTATTTTAGTGTCTGATATGAGGAAAAGATTTATCTTTTTCTCCAAATGATTAACCAAATGTCTGGACACCATTGGATGCATAATTCACGAGTTCTCTGCTAATTTATAATCTACTGGATTTTTTTTATTTTTTTTTTTGAGACAGAGTCTCACTCCATTGCCCAGGCTAGAGTGAGTGCCGTGGCGTCAGCTTAGCTCACAGCAACCTCAAACTCCTGGGCTCAAGCGATCCTCCTGCCTCAGCCTCCCAAGTAGCTGGGACTACAGGCATGCGCTGCCATGCCCGACTAATTTTTTCTATATATATTTTTAGCTGTCCATATAATTTCTTTCTATTTTTAGTAGAGACGGGGTCTCGCTCTTGTTCAGGCTGGTCTTGAACTCCTGAGCTCAAACGATCCGCCCGCCTCGGCCTCCCAGAGTGCTAGGATTACAGGCGTGAGCCACCGCGCCTGGCCTCTACTGGACTTTTATACAAACCTTGGCTTGTGTCTGGGCCTTCTTGTAGGCTCACTTGTCCCTCCTCGTGACGCACTGTTTTAGCCTCGGGGGCTTGACGGCGTGTGCAGTACTTGGTGGGGTGACCCCACATCCGGGTTTGCCCGGACACTCAGGTTTAGCACAGAAAGTTCCACATCCCGGGCACCGTTCAGTCCCAGGCAGACGGGGACGGCCGGTGGCCCTATGTGAATGTTCCCTTCCGAAGCAGTTCTTGGCCAGCACTCCTAATTTATTTTCAGGTAAACTCAACAACCACTTTGCTAATTAAGAAACTGTTTTCCCCTGGGGTTCTGGTTGAAGCCCCTCCTACTGCAATCGCAGTGGCAGGTGGGGAGGATGGGGCGGCACCGAGCCCTGTACCCTCCCTTCACCCTGGGAAGGGGGTGTCTGTCCACTCGTCCCCATCCTCCTCTCTCTGTCAATATCAGTTTTCTGTTTCCTTCCCATGGTTCCTGCACACGGGAATGCAGAAGGTGACTCACAGATTTAAAAAAAAAAAGTCACAGTAACTTTGGCCTGTGATGATGGCCTCTGATGTTGGCCACCGAGGAGCTGAGTCTGGCACCTCGAGGGAGCAGCTTCCACACATTCAGTCACCTCTGTCCCCTCACTCCACCCGGAGCAGGGACAGGTGCTGCCTGGGAACGCCCACTGCCACGGGGCTGAGAGTCCTTAGCGAGACTGCAGTGCTCCCTGGAAGAGGCCCCTGCAGGCTAAGGAACTTGCTAAGGGTCCCCCCAGCAAGCTGGCATCAAGAGTGCAAGAAGAGACTAGAAGAGCTGAATTCCTGCTAGACCTCACAGTCACCCCCTGGCTATAAAATAGGAATAAAAATACCAGCCATTGATCGGTCAGTTTCTACTGCACCTCCGCCATGGGGAGGGCCAGATGTTCTTTTACTAAATTATCATTTTTTAAATTTTATTTCAAAATATTAAGGGAGTACCAATGTTTTTGATACATGGCTTGAGGCGGGCTATAAATGGGCCCGTCCCCCAGTTCATGGTACCTGCTAGGTGGGCTTTTGCCCCTCCCCTCTTCCCCCAGATGTTCTTAGATGCTTAAGGAGACGTGCAGATGTGCAAGGCCTGGCTTTTAACCTCGAGGAGCTTGTGACTAGCTGGGGCCACAGCTGGCTGCAGTTGTCCCTCCCACAGACACGTAGGCACTGTCCGGGCAAGTCCACCAGCACCTCGGGTGGGCACTCACCGGCACTGGGGCCCCTGGCCGTGGGGCCCCTCTTACCTCGCTCACTGCTCTCCTTAGAGTCTGGGTGTCGTCAGCTTGGGCAGCGCACTGAGCCTCAAACAGCGCGATGTTTTCTTCCAGCTGCTGGGCCTTGCTGGTGAGCTGGTCCACAAACAGGTCCTGGGAACGGCAGGGGCACGTCCGCGCCTGAAGGCAAATCCTGCCAAACCTGACCCAGGGCGACCCTGCCATGGTGGCCACCGCCCACCCACGCGGCCAGGCTGAGCGCCTTTTTGAAGTTCAAAGGTCCGGGGATCATTGGGTGCGCTGCGTTTGCACGATACCTGCTTCTTCTTCTCAGTTTCTGCCCGCATCCTCTCCACCTCGGCCTTCTTCACCACTTGCTTTATCACGCGGATGTCGTCCTGCACGTCCTGGTCGATGTTCTGCATGTAGAAGAGGTTCAGAACCAAGTTCTCCAACTCCACCTGCAGAGCCGCCACTGTGGGAGGAGGCAGAGGCTGGTCCAGCGCCCACTCGGAGACCCGGGGCCCAGGGCGCCCCCCGCCGTTCTAGGGTGACAGTGGGAAACTATAAAGGCCCAGACTTCGCCATTAATGAGTTTACAATCTCACTGAAGAGATAAAAATACATGTAATCTATGCCCACAGATTGCAACAAGCTGTTTCATTTCCCACCAGGTATTTGAGCTCCTCCCCTGGTGTGAGGACACACGGAAATAGTGTCAGACGGCTTCACGTTTGATTTGCAGATTTCTTACCACTGAAGGGTCTGCGACCCTAGGCAGAGTCCTAAGTCCCCTAGGAGGAAACCAGAGCACAGAGGGTGGGCTGAGCGCCACTGCAGTCCCCAGTATGCCAGGGCCACACAGCAGCGCCGGCCGGGAAGGGCAAGGGCTGTCCCCCTGGGCTGGGGCTCCACGAGGCAGCACTTCCCGACCAGCTCAGAGTCAGACAACAGATTTATGTCGGTGCTCTTAGAAGAGACCAAGCCCTGAGGAATTGATTCCTTTAACAAAACTCACATGAGATTGATTTATAAAGCTAGAAGGCCCATTTAGTTAGGGAGCTGTACCTTCATCAATAATGGTTTGCTCACTGGCACGGGGCATTCCTTCCTCAGGGAATGGAGCCAAACAGAAAACCGAATTATAGGTCAAAGGTTGGTGGGTGAATATCATATTGGAGTCCAGCGTTCGCCAAAGAAATAGCTTAAACTCAAAACACAAAATTTTAAAATACAAGATCATTGTAAAACTTCTAACACGAGAGAGCACTCCAGCTCTGTACGGCTAAGAGTCCCAGGCGGGAGAGCAGTGGCAGCTGCGCAGGCAGGTGGGGGGGTTTGCAGGAGGACAGGCCACGAGGCTCTGGAGAGAGGACGGAAGACCCCAGACGGGTCCGGCTCCTCTGTAAACAGCGTGACCTTTTCCTGCAGCTGCTTTTAAGAGTGTCTCTATCGCTGGTTTTGACCAATTTGATTAAGGTGTGCCTGGTGTAGCACCTCGTGGAGCTCAGGGTTTGTTGAGCTTCTTGGATCTGTTGGTTTATAGTTTTCACCAAATTTGGTAATTAAAGAAAAATTTTTTTTTTTAGAGACCGGGTCTCTCTCTGTCACCCAGGCTGGAGTGCAGTGGCGTGATCATAGCTCACTGTAGCCTCCAAGTCCTGGGCTCAAGTGACCCTTTCGCCTCAGCCTCCTGAGTGGGTCCACCGTGCCCAGCTAATTTTTTAATTTTTTTCTTTTGAGACAGAGTCTCGCTCTGTCATCTGGGCTAAAGTGCAGTGGCATCATCATAGCTCACTGCAACCTCAAACTTCTGGGCTCAAGCGACCCTCCTACCTTAATTTAAAATAATTTTTTTTCTGTAGAGACATGGGGTCTTGCTATGTTGCCCAGGCTGGTCTTGAACTCCTGGCCTCAAGAGATCCTCCTGCCTTGGCCTCCCAAAGTGGGTGTGAACCACTGCATCGGGCCCAAATTTGGAAATTTTCCATCCTGGATTTCTTTTTTTTTTTTTTCCATCCATGATTTCTTTAAGTATTTTTTGGTCCTTTCCCTTTTCCTCTTCTTGTCCTCTAATACACAGAGATACGAGGCCACTTGGAGTTAACTCCCAGCTCGCTGACCTTCTGCTCTTTTGTTATCTTCTTCAGCCTTTGCTCCTCTCTGTGGTTCCTTCGGGGCAGTTTCTACAGCAGTGCCTTCCAGCCACTGCCCCCATGTGCGTTTTTGCACATTTTAACTATTATTTATTTGAGTTAATCCCCTCAAGTGAGAATGTTGTGGGAAAGTGTACGCATGCTTGCTTTGGGAGAGGGCACTGCCCAGTTGCCCTGTGAGGACACTGCTCCAGTTCATCCCTGTTATGGGCTGAGCGGTGCCCCCGCCCCGGCCAGCCATTTGTTGAAACCCTGACCCCCAGCACCTCAGACCGTGCCTGCATTTGGAGACAGGGTCTTTAAAGAGGTGATTAAGGTGATTAAATGAGGTTCTTAGGTCGGGCCCTAAGACAGTAGGACTGGTGTCTTTATAAGAGGAGGAGGTTAGGACACAGACACGCACAGAGGGACAACCACGCCAGGACACAGGGCGAAGGCGGCATCTGCAGGGCACGACAGAGGTCTCAGCAGGAATGAGCCCTGCCGACACCTTCTCTTTGGAACTTTGGACTTCTAGTCTCTCACACTGTGAGGGAACTGGGCACCTTGCAGGGCAGGCCCCGCAGACTGGCTCGCCCCAGCCTGCCCCGTGCGAGACGCATCCCCACGCTTTCTTAAGGGCACCAAGGTCAGCCCCTCTCTTCTTTGCCGGTTGAGTAACTAAAAGCTGGCATCTCAACTGTCCTTTTTAACTTTCCTTCCTTTAACTCCCAGTGAAGGCAAACCTACGCTCGGTTTAGTGGCCAGGGGGCTTCTCCCCTCTCTGAACTTCTTGCCCCCATCCTGGCTACTCTTCCTCAGGGATATACAAGAAAACATGGTGGGTGGAACCTTCCAATAGCTCCCCTGACTTCTGGCCCCTTTGGCGTCACTCCTCAGTTATGTCATGTCCTATGGCCAGAGGGAGATGACCAGTGGGTCTGACCTCAGCAGGGAGCCCTTCAAAACCAGAGCGTTTTCTCCAGCTGGTGGCAAAGGGGAAATCAGGAACATTCCAAGGGTGAGAGGGATTCCACCAGGGAGAAATCCTCCATTGGTGGCTTGAAGATGGAGGGGTCCCCATGGCAAGGAACAGGGGTGGTCTCTGGGCACTGAGAGGCCCCCACTGGCTGCCAGCAGGAAGCAGGGGCCTCAGCCCTGCAGGCACCAGAGACGTGATGCTGACAACCACGGGAATGAGCTTGGAAGAGGGTTTCCCCCAGAACGGCCCCACTCGAACCAGTCAACCCACACCTGATTTCAGCCCTGTGATGTCCTGAGCAGAGAACCCGGACACGCCACACCGGACTTCTGACCTACAGGGCTGTGAGCTAACGTATCATAAATCGGCGGTTGTTTTAAGCTCCTACATGTGTGGCAATTCGCCGTGAAGCAACAGAAGACTGATACAGAAGATACGGGTGTTGCCAAGGATATTTCAAACGTTTTTCCCAATTTTCATTTGTCTTTTAACTTTGTTGTGCTTTTTCGACAGATACGTGTTTTGGTTTTATATAATCAACCTGTCACGGTCCTCTTCTCCGGGCTCCGTCCTCCTGATGCTAGGGAGACCTTCCTCCCGCCACATGATGAGCGTGACCCTGAGTGTTCTCCCGATGCCCCTGCAGTGTTCTTGGAGCCTCCCTCAACCTGACACTTAGTTGTCACAGAAAGTGAAATAGGGGTCTCAGTATTTATTCTTCAGTTAGCCAAATGATCAAAAAAGATTTGGTGATTTAAAAATGTGACTTGTACATTTTATATAGTTTGCAAAGTCCATTAATAAACTCTGAAGTCTATTTCCTCAAAGTTCTCTTGGAGAACTTGCTATCCTTGGATCTGCTTGTCTGTGTTCCTCCCAGTTTGACTTTGTCTTTATGATGATAGATTTATACTACGTTTTGATACCTGATACCCAAAATTTCCTTCATTGTCCTTCCCTTTCAGAATTTTCTTGGATATACCTGTGCATTGGCCTTTTATGTATTGATACGGAATAATCTCCAGCACACGTTGTTAAGTGATAAAAGGAAGGAACGGAGTAGTAGGTATAACATGCAGCTGTTTTTAAGTTTTCAAAAAGAGAGAAAACATATATACACACACTCTTGTGACTTTGCTCATCCACGCAAAAATATCTTTAAAAGACGCGCAAGAATCGATGGTGCCTGCTGCCTCCCGGTGCTGGGGGGTAGAGAAATGACTTCACTATAGACATCTCGAATTTTGAATTATTACATTTCCAAAATAAGTAAATAATTACGTTACATAAATTTAAGTTCACCCAAAACATCCCATCATGGACTCTAACTGGAATTGTGTTGAATTGTCACTGAGAGAAGTGACATTTTTATATCATGCATCCTCCCATCCAGTGACATAGTTTGCTCCATTTATTTAAATTCGTTTCATGCCCTTTAGTAAAATTTTATTGTTTTCCTTCAGATACGCTCACTCCTTCCTTGTTAGACTTATTCCTAAGTATTTTATAGCCGTGACGGCTATTATGAGATTTTTAAAAATTGTAATTCCTAGCTGGGTGTTACTGGTGAAGAAAGCTACGGCTCTGGCATCCAGCTGCTTCATCCACTCCTCACTGTTGCTATGGGCTTGTTTTCACAGTAGAGGACGAGAATTTCAGCATTTCATTTTCAGAATCTATACCTCATTTCTTTTTCCTGTTTTCTTGCATTGTTGGAGCTTCCAAAACAGCGCTGGGTGATGGCCGGCAGACCAGCTCATCTCGTTCCTGATTTTAGCTGTGACATCCAGTGCCTTCTACCAGGAAAATTTTCTTGTTAGCTTCAGATAAAAACTTATGAAGAACTTTCCTTCTATCCTAGCTCGGGAGGCATGATGAGTTTTATCAAACACCCATGTGGCATCCGCCCACAGAACCGTTTTTTCTTACTTTAGTTTATGAACACAATGTTTTGAATTAGTAGATTTCCTAATAGCAAATTATTCCTGAATTCCAGAAGTAAATTCTACTTGGCTGTGAAGTATTTTTCCTTTAATACTTTGCTGAATTTAATTTGCCAATTTATTTTAAGGTTTTCACACCTCCTAAGTGGGCAGCTCTATCGCTTTCTGTTTTGTTTGTCAGCTTTTGCAGTGGGTGTGACACTAGGCATCCTAGACAAGCTTGCTGAGAGTTTCCTGAACTTTCCACTCCCTGGAGGGTTGACAACACTGGAAGTGTTTGTTCCTTGCAGGGGTGGGAGGTGGGGGGTGTTATTGGGACTCTTCCATGGCATCTTCAAATACTCAGATTTTAGGGAAAACAGATTTTTGACACCATTTTTCACGAAACCAGTATGAGGCATAGCTTTCTTGAAATTAAAAAAAAAGAACAAAAAACTCCCGGAATTGTCCCCACTCCCAACGTTGCTGCTCGTATTATCTCCTTTTTGTTCCTTGTCAGACACGCCAGAAGGTTAAGTTTATTGGTTATTTTAAAAAATAAGTAGTTTTATTTGTCAAATCAATTTATTTCCCTTTTTTTTTTTTTCACTTTACCAGCATTTGCTTGTGATCTTTATTAATTTCTTTTTCCTATTTCTTTTGCCTTATTTGCCCAGAAGCCTTCACGTGTGGACTTCCCTTCCTCGGTAATTTATGAAGCGTCTGCAACTGCAGTGCGGCGCAGACCCCGCTGGCATGTCCCCTAGAACTCGGTGAGCATCCACACACTGCCACTTGTATCTAAGATCTGTGATCCTCAGCCCTGGCTGCACACTAGAATAGTCTGGAAGGTTTAAAAAAAAAATAAACAAGAAACAGACGCTGCCTGGTCCTTCCCAGAACAAATCCATCCAGAATCTGGGCTGGGCTCCTCCAAGGGCAGCGCAGGGTTAGTCCTCGACAGGCATCTGGTTTCGTCCTGCCTGGAAGCCTGCAGCATCTTCTTCCTTTATCTTTGGAATTCGAAAATTCCGCCAGCTATGCCTAGGCGCGTTTGCTCTTTTCTCCCAGCTGTCTGGCCCTCCACAAGTTTCTGCATCTGAAGGTTTGTCTTTCCGGAACTCGCGCAGCTGTTCCATGGGCATTGGCTATTGCCTCTCATCTCCTGAAACGTCTGTCTCACGACAACGGTTTTCCCCATCTGCCGTCCATGTCTTTTATGTCCTTCTCAGAGTATCTGTCATCTCGGGTGTGGCTGTATGTTTGGGGACGATTTCCCGAATTGGACTTTCAGTTCACAAATTCAGTTTTCAACACTCTTCGTCTATTTCGTGCCTTTTTTGGTGATGATGATTGTATGTTTTAATTTCAGATATGCTTTTTCCTAACACTCAGTTCTCATTTACTGATGTGTCTCCTCTGAAACCTCACGCAGAATACCACCGGCGTGGGCCACGCTGTCTGTTTTTGGAATCAGGACTGAGTGAGCCCTGTCTGGGGAGCCCTGTCTCCTTCTGTCTCTGGGGATCTAGATCGTCTGGTGACCCCCACTTTGACACGAAGGTTCAGGCACGGGTGGGCTTTCTCCAGGGCCCGTGTCCCCCTTAAGGGACAGTGCGGTGGCAGCAGCCCTGGGGTCACTGTGCAGCCCGGCGCAACCCTCGCCTGGCTGAAGGGCTTCTGTTGCTGCACTCTGCTGGTCTCGGGAAAGCACACAACGTCCACCAGGGTGTTTGGATCTCTCTAGAAGCCCATCCACTCTTTGCACCTAGCGGAGGGGCACTGGCAGGCACTCTGCTCTGGCTCTGCTGCAGGTGTGGAGGGGGCAGGGCGCCTGTCCTCCTTCAGGTCGTTCTAGGTTCTACTGTATCTGGAGAATGTGGCACTTCAGTTTCAGTGTGGTTTCATGTTCTTCCCTTTTGGGAGTTTCCTGTTAATTTGGCGGTAGCTGGAGAGAGGTTCTTGATAGATGCCCACTCACCCTAGCTCTGAAGGTTCCAGAAACCTCTCCTGTATGTCTCGGGTCCACAGTGTTTCTCTCCAGCACAGTTGGGATATACATATGACTCCGTTTCCTTCTGGATTCCTTTAGACCACTTCCCCACTATAAGAGCAATAGAGTCGATAAGGAAAGTTGGAAACATCAAAGGCGTAAAAACCCAAGCAATGGGTAGCCAGGAGGAAGCATCCTCGGCTCCGTGGTGGCAACGTCGCAGGGAGTGTCTAATTCCAGAGCCGCCCGATTTCCCATTAATCCGCTCTTGGACCCGGGCTGCCCGACTCCGGGCGGGGCGCTCTCGGAAGGGCTTCGCCCTCCTCCCCACCCACCCCTACCCCCCGCCCCAGCCGCCCGACCCACGCAGGCCTGACTCGCCCCTGCACGGTTCCGAGTCTCTGTACTGACCGCTGGCGGTTTCAGCATTTGCCGCTGTGACCAATGATGTGCCTTTTAAGATATTTACACGCCTTCCCTACCTAAAAAGGGTGGGAGCCCCTCCTGGACGCACACACATCTTGCTTTTCTCGATGCCCCACGATGGCACGTGGGGCCACGTCGCAGGGACACCCCTGGAGGACTTGATGGCAGGTGGGGACGCCCCCTGGGGATGCCCCTCGAGGCTATGGTGGCAGGTGGGGACGTCCTGCGCGGGGACGCGGAGCCGCCTTACGCTTCTTGCGCTCCTGGTTGGCGGCCGCAGAGGTCTTGGCGTGGAGCGCGCGCGCGCCCTGCAGCTCCTCCTCCTTCTGCCTCCTCTGGCACGCGGCGACCGAGTGGCGGTCGTGGCTCTTTTCCAGCTGCATCTGCAGACGGGCCAGCTGCTGCTGGACCCCGTAGAGGTTCACCCCCAGCTCCTGCCGCTGGGCCCGGCTTTGCTTGGTGGCCACGCCCTGTGCGCCAGAGAGAGAAACAGGGTCACGGGGCGTGGGCGCCCGCCGGGTGGGAGACTGGACAGATACGCACCAGCTCTTGAAGTTCCAGCTTCAGCTTTTCTATCTGTCGGTTAAGGTAGCTCTTCAGCGCGGCCTGGAATCTGACCATCAGGGGCTGAAACGGTGGAAAAGCACATGCGGTTACATTCCTGTCCACCGGGATGAGCGGGTCCCGCAGCGCTCCCTCAGCGGGGCGGGGAGGACTCGTGCTGAGTCCCCTTGATGCCTGGGGGTCTCACTGGGGAAGCCGCAGACCTAAGGCACCTCCCGGTCTCGTCCCAGGCACTGCAGAACTGAGTGCGGGTTTGGGTGAAATGACAGTGAACTGGATGGTCAGGCCAGGTCAGCCCAGTTTCGCGGGGGCCAGTGGGTGGGGACCGCCTGGGATGCGGCGTCCAACGAGCGCGCCAAGAACTTTCTGGGCCAACCCTGCTCTTTCCTGCAGCTGCTGGAGCCGCGGCTTCCGACTGGGTTCATCAAGCCAGTTTGCGTGTGCCTGAGGGCTGCTCAAGGAACTCCAGCGGGGCTGGTACCTGCGCGGAGGCTCTCAGCGGGGGGAGGGGTGGAATTTTGCTCTCATCCCCACCCCCCAACGATTGGCAATGTCTGGAGACACTTGTGGTTGTCGCACAAAGGGAGAGGTGCTCCCCGCATCTGGGAGGCCAGGGATGCTCAGCCTCCTAAACGCCCAGGGCAGGCCCCTGCCCCCCAAAGACAGATGGGGCCCTGGTGTCACTGGTGCCGAGGCAGAGGAAGGCAGACTTAGGTATGTGCGCATAAAAGGAGAATACAGAGCGTGGGCGAAAACAGCGCAGGCAAACTGTGCAGGGAACGGGTGAGACAGGAACATGCATGTGACAGCTCAGGAATGGGCCTAAGTCTTCCTTCACGTGTGTGTGGCAGAAGTAAAGTCTTCTTACGTGGTCTGGGTCCAAAACCACCAGTTGGGATCCTTCGTCCTCGGCCTCGTCGCTCCCCTCGGACTCCGCCCTGTCCTCCAGGGGCTGGCCCTCCGGGCTTAACTGCTGGATCCGGTCCAGGAACGCCGTCTGGGCCCCTTCCCTGGGCTGGGTGTAGGGCCCCGGGAGGGGCCCTGCTGGGGGAGGGACGGCAAACACCGGTGGGGAGCTGGCAGAGGGCGTGCTCAGCAGTCCCGCTCCGGAGTCACCAGCCTCAGGCAGCGGGACAGAGAGAGAAGCACCCCAATGGCTCAGGTTCAGAAATGTCATTCACAGCATCTTCTGTGCATGGATTCCACACACTCCATAGAGAGGATTACATTTTAAAAGTAGACAAGAGGGAAATTTATTTTGTGGAGACTTCTGTATACATAGAGTGAATAGAAAGGAGGTCCCTTACTGATGGACCAGATTTGATTTTTTTTTAATAGCTGATAAGATTGAAAAATAAATGACATTATAAATGACACTCTAGTTGCAGCTTTGCTATCCCTCCGAGTTAGAGAGTTTTTTACTAGTTTAAGCATGTGCTATTTTCATGTCACTTACGAATAACGCAAGGTTACTGGTACCATCAGGGAATTGGTAATCTCCTGATCTGCCCTCCCATGCACACGCAACTGGGATACCCGAGCCAAGTGCAAAGACCGGGGTCCCAGGAGAGCCTTTGAAACCCAGCAGACTGATGTGCTTTTAGGGGGCGCTGTCACAGAGCTCCTCTTTCTGAGACGAGAAGGCAGTGAGATATGGCCATCAGTGATGCCCACTGGGTGTTAAGGCCCTATTCTGGCATTTACTCAGATAAGTCCCTTACTGCTCTGAGAGTACCTCTCTGTAAAATGGAGAATGGTTCCTACTTGGTCCGGTTAGTGTAAAGATTGAACAAAATAAAACAGTAAATGCTCAATAAATGTTATCCATATCTGTTAATAATATATATATTTTTTGAGACAGGGTCTCCCTCTGTCACCCAGGCTGGACTGGAGTGGTACCATCGTAGCTCACTGCAACCTTAAACTCCTGTGCTCAAGTGATCCTCCTGCTTCAGCCTCCCAAGTAGCTGGGACTACAGGCATATACCACCATGTTTGGCTACTTTTTTACATTTTTTGTAGAGATGGGGTCTTGCTGTGTTGCCCAGCTGGTCTAGAATTCCTAGGCTCAAGCAATCCTCCTGCCTTGGCCTCCCAAAGGACTGAGATTATAGACGTGAGCCACCATGCCCAGCTAAATAATATTTTTATCTTTAGGCTCACAGCCATACAGGAAACATACAGGAAACAAATGAGTGGCATTACTTGCACAGCAGAGCATGTGCAAGTGATGTATCCCGTTGGACAGGACTACCCCGTGGGTCTGATGGTACCTGGCTCCTGCTGCTCCATGCTCAGGAAATGCTCATCTATGTCTGAGGACACGCTGCTCCCTCGGCTCAGCCTGAAACGGTGTCGGGACCCCATGGGAAAGACCTTCTGATGCAGCTTTTCTTGGGATTTTGTCTATGGCAAGAACAACCAAAACTGAATCAATGAGGGTTTACTCACCACGGAGAACTTAATCAGTTTTGAGTCATTACATTTGTGAAAGTTGTCAGAATCAAAATGAGTTATTTATATTAAAAAAAAAAACTCTGAAAAACATAGCCAGGGAAGGCCATAAAGGGAGGGTTCTCATAACAAAAACTATCACACAAGACTCTGCAAAAACCACAACCTTCCACGAAGGCCATCATAACCTTATACAAGAAATGCTTCTGCGAGGACATCTGCCCAGCAACTGCCTGTCCAGCCTCGACTGTCGCCACCCTTGGTACTGATCCTTGTAGCCAAGGATAGTTATCTCAAAACCATTAAGTAATCCTCCTCATTTTTCCTTTAAAAACCTTCGTCTTCCTTTACTTCCCTGTATGTGAACATAGTTTACTATGGCACATGTATTCCCATTATATTGCCCTATCCCTGAATAAATGTCATTTTCTTTTAGAGAGACTCTTTCTGTTTGTTATTTAGGTTGATAAATTGTTCAAAATTCAACAGAAGTGTTCAAGTAATAGAAAATCATTTGGATGTAACGATTATTTGGCTTTTGAACATGGTCAAAATAGAAAACATCCCTGGCAGGGGTGGGGAACCTGCGGCCCTGGGGCCACATGTGGCCCTGCAGATCCCCAGGTGTGGCCCCCTGACCAAATCCAAACTTCACAGAATAAGAGGATTTGTTCTGTAAAATTTGGATTCAGTCAAAAGGCCACATGTGGCCCCAAGGCTGCAGGTTCCCCACCCTTGTAACCCTTCTCCCAGGGAATCTAGCAGTGGCTTCTGCCTGTCTGGATCTGCAGCGAAGTTTGCTACTGAGGCACGGTGCCTGTTGGATACTGAATGCTGATCTCCTAGAGGATGGGAAACAATGTCTCTGAGCATCTTATAAAAGCACGCTGGAAAGCCTCAGCTCTGGGCAAGGGTCTCCCTAGAAGACTATTTCTTCTTCTCTTCTTTCAAACCATCCCCCTTTAGGGAAATTTCAGTAAGAAAATATCTTCCCTCGATAAAAACACCTGGCTCCATTTTAGCTTTAAAAGAGGCTCTTGCAGTCATTATTATTGACAATAGTTATTGCGGAAGAAGAACTGGTGACTATTAGCAACAACAGACGAGACAGTGCCCTGCTACTCACAGAGAACCTTTTACAACTATCATCTCATGCTACCCTCACCTTAACCCCACCAGTCGGCTATCAGTCATTCTGTTATCTGCAGGAGGAGCAGAAGAGCTCGCCCAGGTTTGCACAGTCAGCGGGGTAGGTTCAATGCCAGGCTTCTCAATCTCCAGCCCATGCTCTTCCTAACTGTCCTTCCTCAGGTCATGGTGACACTAGAAATTATGTCTGAGGCATCCAGAACCATAATGACATTAAGAGAGACCCGGAGTCAAAGGCCCACCCCCAAGAGTCCAGAGAAGGCTTCCCCTGGTGAGAAGTTGGGGAGGTGTCCGTACACACACCGGACACAATTCCCACTCTCCCCAGCCCTATCCCTTCGAAAGACTGAGAGCCAGCGTTTGTCCCTGCCCTCTGGTTGATCATATTTGGAAACTGCTTCCTGGTGAATTTTCTAGAACCTAGACCCAAGGATTGAAATTGGGTTTACAGCTCAACAAGTGACCTATACTTCACCTACACAAAGGTGAAGACACTGTTCAGGTTTTTGTTGTTATTAAATTCTTTTTTTTTTTTTCGAGACAGAGTCTCACTCTGTCACCCTGGGGAAAGTGTAGTGGCGCCAGCCTAGCTCACTGCAACCTCAAACTCCCGGGATCAAGCCATCCTCCTGCATCAGCCTCCCAAGTAGCTGGGACTACAGGCCTGAGCCATCACGCCTGGCTAATTTTTCTATTTTTAGTAGAGACGGGGTCTCACTCTTGCTCAGGCTGGTCTTGAACCTGGAGCTCATGCGATCCTCCCGCCTCAGCCTTCCGGAGTGCTAGGATGATAGGCGTGAACCACCGTGTCTGGCCAAAAAACTTTTTTGAGATAGGGTCTGGGGTCTCACTATATTACACAGGCTGGTCTCAAACTCCTGGGCTCAAGTGATCCTCCTGCCTCAGTGCCCCTAGTAGCTGGGACTATAGGCCTGTGCCACCACGCCCAGCTAAAACATTTTTGAAAATAAAAAATATATATATATAAGAATGTAACCATTATCATTGTTATTATCTGGAACTTCACTGTCCAGTATGGTAGCCACTAGCAACAGGTGGCTACTTAAGTGTAAATTCATTAGAATCTTAGAAAATTGAAAGCTCAGCAGCTCCGGTTCACTAGCCACATTTCAAGTGCTCTGTAGTCACAAGTGACTAATGCACCATATCGGCCCACACCACCCTGGAAGACTGGAGACCTGGATGCCGGTACATGGATGGGGGCTATGGAACGTCACCAACCTTGGGTTTGGGGTCACTGAAGAAGAGTCTGGGATCTGTCCACATTTGATAGTGGACCCTGAGACCTAAGTTGGTGAAGAAATTTCTAACAGGGATTGCAATTTGTACTTCGAGTATACCCCTAGGTTCCTCACATAGGGGGACAAACCAGGTGGGCAGTGAGACACTTGCACAAAACAGAACTCAGGGCCACTCACCGATCCGCTCAGTGTGGATCCAGAAGTATCCTGGTCTATTTGCTCAGGGGAGCTCGGGACTCCCTGGGATCGCTCTGTTGCGATAACCTCTCTTTCTCTTGATCCTGATGGGCCGGTCGCCTCGCCGCCAAGCCCGTCTTCCCTGCTACCTCTTCCACCCAGGTGCGTGGGGCCAACCTCCCCTCCAGGCAGTTCCTGAGGACTGCCATATGAATAGGCCAGATCCATGGAACTGACTTGCCCTTCAGGGGAGGCAGTTTCTAAATCAAATTCAAATTCCTCTTCCATCATGACTTCCTCTTCAAATTCGAGGTCCCCTTCATATTCGGGGTCCCCTTCAAGCGCAACTTCTCCTTCAGTTGTGTCTTCCCTTCCAGGATGTTCCGTAGCATCCACGGCTTCTTCACCTTCCTGGCCATCATCCTTCTCTAGTGGTGACACCTGCAATGGTGTGGCAGAGAAAAAATCAGGACACAAAGTACAAAGGGCCTTGTGAGGTGTTCTTCTTTCCAGGGTGATTATACTGGTGGGAAAGCTGCGTTTACGTGTGAGAGATCATGTTTCATGCTTTAGTTTATCTGTTCTCTCTCATTTTCATAATCGTGTTGCACCCTTCATTGCAAGAAATGAGTTCTAAAAGCTCAGGGCAACCCAGGAGTTGGATATCTTTAGCGTTTCGGACTAATTGCTTGAGAGTAGGGTAGAAGGAAAATTAACACTTGAGAGGGGAGTAGAAGGAAAATGAGTTTCTCCACACTTTAATTGGGTTTGTTCCAGTGCAAGGTAACAGGGTCATCATATGATTTGACCAAGACCTAATTCTCTTTACTTTCTAGCAAATGCAAGCCCAGAATAACTCCCACCGGCGCTTTACCCCGCTGCCTTCCTCCTCGTTCTGCTCCTCTCCGTTGGAAGCCGGCCCGCCTTCCGGGACAGACCTGGTCTCAGAGAAAGAAGAGAACAGTTTCAAGCAATGGTTTTCTTTCTCTTGGCATTGATCACCTCCCGAATTCTGCACACCAATTTATGTCCTGTTACTTCTCTGCCTCCCCCCAGACTGTGGGCCACGACTTTGTCCTGTTTGTCACCCACCATAGGACTAGGGGGCCTAGGGGCCACAAAAGAGGTGCTTCATGAACAAATGAAAAAGTCAATTATGAAAACAGTAAAGGAACAGCAGGATGAGACCACCCCAGAAAATCCACCTCAACTATACTTGTGTCTGGGACAAAACTGGGGAAAGAAACAAAAAGTAGGCCGGGCGTGGTGGCTCACACCTGTAATCCTAGCACTCTGGGAGGCCAAGGCAGGTGGATTGTTTGAGCCCAGGAGTTCGAGACCAGCCTGAGCAAGAGCGAGACCCCATCTCTACTAAAAATAGAAAGAAATTATCCGGCCAACTAAAATATATATAGAAAAAATTAGCCGGGCATGGTGGCGCATGCCTATTATAATCCCAGCTACTCAGGAGGCTGAGGCAGGAGGATCGCTTAAGCCCAGGAGTTTGAGGTTGCTGTGAGCTAGGCTGACGCCACGGCACTCACTCTAGCCCGGGCAACAAAGCGAGACTCTGTCTCAAAAAAAAGAAAGAAACGAAAAGTAGAGGAAGTTGCACGATCAGGACAAGTGCTCTAGAGACTTTTGGAGTTTCTTGGCGATTTACATAGGACAAGACCTTTCTGAGTCACATTTTAAAAATATTTTTAAAAATTGAAAATGCAAGCTCATTTTTTCTGTCAAACTAATGCAGATGTGTGGACACAGACAGTGGTATTTCCCTGCGATCTTCCCTTTCCTTCCCAAGACAACCGCTGGTAATGGTAAGAGATTTGGGGCTATATTCTTTCAATTTTCTCTATGCATTTAAACACACACACAAACCCTAAATTAGAGATCATACTACACCTATAGTTTTACATTTATTTAGTCTTTTCAATCGATGTAACCCAGATGTCTTTCCATGTCAATACATTCATATAGACCTACGTTTTTTAAAAAAATGAAACCATGCCGAAATGTCTAAGGTAAAAAGGTAAAATTCTTTAAAATCGTTTCTATCCTTGTAAACAAAGCCTAAGCAGGCCGAGGCCTGGTGGCAGGGACCTTCACCTAACCACCCTCTGTGACCGCAGGGACCCCTGCCATCGCCGTCACGGCGAGGGAGGCGCGGGGCTGGGTGGACTCGGGTCACGGGCGGACGGGCTCTGGGTCCCGGGCAGCACCGATAGCGCAGTGCGGGCGGCCGAGCCTAGTGGTTGCCATGGTTACCGCAGGGTGGCGAGTCCTGGGTTTTAGAGGGAGTCGTGCGCTTCGAGTAGGGGACGAGGTGACAGAGGACAAAGGACAGGAGGTGAGAAGTGAGGAGGACACGAGGGGTGGCGGCGGGGTGAACCGGAGGATGGGGAACGGCCCAGGAAGCGGGAAGGAGGCACAGAGCGGGCGGGGAGGGCGCGGAGGCGAGGGGCGCCGAGAGGGGCTACGGAGGGCGACGGGGGCACCCGGCGCGTACGACCGGGGAGCACGGCCCCGCCGCTCGCACACCAAGTCTTTCGGCCCAGCTTACCCGCCCGCCTCGCCGCCGGGCTCCGCCATCGCCGTTGCTAGGCGACGCCGTCAACTTCCGGCGGGGCCTGGCGCGGGGCGGGCTAGCGCGGGGCGGCGTGGCTATTGTGCCACCTATATTGGCGTGTGTGCACACAGACCACAGGACATCCAGTTAATAAATATACTAATGCATAAATGTGCATATTCCTCACCATTGTGTGTCCCGGCTCTGCCACGCCCTGCCTCAGTTTCTGCAGCGGCAGGTGTCACCGTGGCGCCCAGCCGGCGACTCAGGCGTCCCGAGGAACCCGCGGGCGCCTGGGGACTAGGACGCCGTGAGCCCCGGGGCAGCGGTCGGGGGACCCCCGGGACCCAGCCCTGGCGTCCGCCTCTCCCCCTGCAGGCCTGGGGCTCGCGCCCGTCTCCCGGGTCGCGCAGGCGGCAGGCCCAGTGGCCTCACGGTGGGGTCGTGCCCTCCTTGCCCCAGCTGTGGAAACCAAGTGCCGAGGGTGGCTCGGAGACCGCGAACGCACGCGGGGGCGTCCCCGGGGCCCGGCCTCCCCCGGGCTACGGAGCTCGGGTCAGGGGCAGAGCCAGGGGCCAGGGCGGGCGGCGGGCCCCGGAGCGGGGCCGGCGGACCCGGGGCTGGGCCCAGGGCTGGGACAGGGGCCGGGTCGGGCGCCCCCGGAGGCGGACGGGGCGGGCCCGGGGGCGGGCCGGGGGCGGGCCGGGGCCGGGCCTCCAGCGCGTCCCCGCCCCGCCGCGCCTCACAGGCGGCTGCCGCGGCGGTAGCGTCGCTGGCGGCTCCCAGAGCCGGCGCGAATCCGGCCCCCGCAGCGGGACGCGGGTAGGTGTCCGGGCCCTGCCGGGGCGGCAGGAGCCGGGGCCGCGGGGCCGGCCGCGGACTGGGCAGCGCTCCTCGGCGGAGTCGGGCTGGGGCGCGCGGGGCGCGAGGGCCTGCAAGCCGCTGGGCCGGGGAGGGGCCGGGGCGGGGGGCCCGAGTCCAGCGGAAGCCCAGGGATGCGGGGCGCAAGCAGGAGCCGGGCGTTGCGCGAGGACCCGGGATCACGCACGGGATAGCCGGGGACCGCCTTCGCGGCTAGCGGGGGTGCCCCGGGCCGGGACTGGGCCTAATTCAGGGAGCCTCGGTCCCCGCCTGCCTGGAGCCGTGGACCGGGGAACTAGCGGTCTTTGTCTGGCTTGTTCGTCGGAGCACGCGACTGGGACCTTGTGAGGTGCCGGCGCTCGCGGACGCAGCCCCCCAAAGTGTGCTTCCTCTCCCGGGGCGCGCGCGCCCCTCGCACTCCCGGGCCTGTAGGGCGGGTGGTCTGCGCTGTTTCGGACCCGCACGTCAGCAGCTCGCTTCCTTCGGCCTGGGCTCAGCGCCCTTGCTCTTTTCTTAAAAAAAAAAAAAAAGAAAGAAAGAAAGAAAAGAAAAAGAAGAGAAAGGATGAGAGGGGAAAAAAAAGAAAGAAAAGGCAATTTAAGATTGCTAAAAATAACCTAAGGAATCCTGCCAGAAGCCGGTGAGTCTTGAAATCCTGTTGTCCCCACACTCGGAAGTTGGTGTCATATGTTGGCCACAGTCTTGTTAGATTTGATTCAGAATTAGAAAACGAATAGAGAGGGACATAGTAAAAGTTGGTCTGTTTCTGGTATAAACTTTGTCTCACTGCGTGGTGGAGTTCACATGAGAAGCTGGGCTGGTTGGCTACCCTGTGGTTTGATCCTGAGGATCTACTTTCTTTACTACTTGAAGACATCCAATTCTTTTGTCTGGGAAGAAAAGGGAAATGCTTCTCAAAGATGCCCTTGTGATGGGCATATAGTCAGAGGGCCGGGAATTCCATTCCAAATCTGTTAGGATTGATTAAAGTGCTTTAAAAGATCTGTGCATTAGTTTTAGAAATTCCTCATTAGAAATGTTGACATTAAAATTAATTAGTGAATATTAACACTTTAAAGAGACATGAAACCTTTTGCAAATAAAGGATTATTAAGGCGAGGAATATCTTTTAGTACTAATTATAGAGTTTGTTAATGGCTGTCTGTTGTCTGTTTTGAAAGAAAGGCAAGTTGTATGCTGAGTGTAGTTATTTTGTTGTCTATAGCCCAGAGTCTCGGAATATGGCTAAAGAAAGTTTTCATCGGTAGAATTATTTAATCCACCAGCAACTATGGTGGTTGTGTAAATAGCTCCTGATTATCCCGTATGAATTCACTTACCTAACAAAACAAGCCCATGAAGTTGGGACTGCAGTCATCCTCCTTTTGCAGATGGGAACACTGAGACTTAGAGAAGTAACTTCCACAAGTTCATGCAGCTGGGAGTGACAGACCTTGGTCTCAGGCCCACAGTGCCCCAGCTCCAGAAAGCCATTGTCCCACACTGCCTCCCCTCTTTTAGTGGGTCCCCACCATTCTTATACACACTCTCTACCAAGTGACTCTTAAAAGTGCAAGGAGGTGGAGCTATTTCCATGTCACCACTGGCTTCTCATACCAGTTCGCTTAGTCTGTAGAGGGTTCCCAGTCTTCAGTGTAAAGGCATCTGAGAAAACAGCCATTGATGTTGCAACAGCTATCTGCCATTGCTCTGGTCTCTCCGGCCCGTTTTGGGTAGCCAGGTGCAGTGGTTAAGAACGTGGCATGCACAGATAGACTGCGGGGTTCAAATACCAACCCTGGCACATATTGCTTGCTTAATTCCTCTGTGCCTCGGTTTCCCCATCTGTGAAATAGGAATAATCATACTGCCTACTTCAAGGACTTGTTGCAAGGATTATCTGAAGCATGGCGTGCCTGGCCTAGGGTAAGTGCTTGTTACCATTTATTATTATTACTAGTGAGCATCATTTGCATTTTTCACATTTAGCTAGGTTGTAAAAACGTTTTGTTTTTGCTTTTTGGCTCCCTATTTGTGTGGTCTATCGGGTGGAAAGCTGATTGCAGGCAGATGTGGGATTCACCATGTGTGCATATTTGCACTCTTATCTTTAGAGCTTGGCCGGGGCCTGGGTCCCTGCAGGGTGTTCTGGGGAGTGAGCTGATCAGGTTGCCTGGCAACACCAATCTCCTGGGAACATTTCAGCTCCCCCTGTTCCCCGGCTGAGGGACCCCCGATTTTTTCACAAGCCTAAATCCTTTTTGTGAGATTAGCTACTTAGTTTCATACAATGTTTCAGGGTGGGGGAGGATGGCTCTTGACGGCGAGGATTTGCAGCGGCAGAGGTTGATCTTGCTGATGCACACGGTGTCGGGCATCATTTGTTGATGTGTGCTGAGAGGCCAGAGTACCGAGAGAGCGTAAGTTTGCTCTTCTCTTCCCCAACACAGGGCAGTGATGTAGGAAATCTCTGCATTCGCGTCAGTGGCAGTTTTCATCCTATTGATCTTATTGGTGTTTTTATCCCATGTGTCCCTTGGGCCCTGGTCTTGCATCTCTAATAAATCTGCTGTTATGAGCAGTGAAGTCTGATCTGAAATGTGTTCTTTATCTTCGGAACTTACATAACCCTCCTCAAAGGATGAGAGAAATCGGGCCACTTGAAGACTGAGTTCCGTTCATGCTTGCAGTAGCTCCTGTCACTCAGCTAATACAAAGAAGGGAACAGAGAGTCCAAATGCGTTGTCCAATGGGGTGGCTTGTCCTTTTGCTGAGCCGTGGGCAGTGAGTCTGTGCAGGTGTTTAAAGTTGACGTGTGTGACGAATGATCTGAACGGACTGCACAGGCCGAGACGTAGCAGTGTTACTTCCCCGGTCCCTCTGGTCTGGCATTGTAGAAGGCACCGCTGTAGGTGCAGAGCCCGTGTCCACGCTGGCTCACGCGCTCTGGTTTATGGCTGCTTCTCCCACGCTGAGTGACTCTGAATTCAGTGGTCTGATACAGTTGCTCATTGCACGCTCTAGCATTCTGGAAGTGAGGGACAAGACATACTTTGCAGTGTCGTTTGACACCGTTTCATCTTTCAGTTTCTACAACTAAAATGCTCTCTTTAAGCAAGGTGAATTGTGTTGCTTTTTGGGTGTTGTCAATACCATCCCCCCGTTTGAATTTTGGTTTGTGGTGCGTTAGCTGCTACTTTACCGCAGACAGTGACAACCTGTAGGTATCCGTGTATACAGGCATGATACAGACGTCGCAGGTAACTGAGTTAATGCCCTAAACCTTAGTTCCTTCTTTTTTTTTTTTTTTTTGAGACAGAGTCTCACTCTGTTGCCCGGGCTAGAGTGAGTGCCGTGGCGTCAGCTTAGCTCACAGCAACCTCAAACTCCTGGGCTTAAGCGATCCTACTGCCTCAGCCTCCCGAGTAGCTGGGACTACAGGCATGCGCCACCATGCCCGGCTAATTTTTTCTGTATATATTTTAGTTGGCCAGCTAATTTCTTTCTATTTTTTTTTTTTAGTAGAGACGGGGTCTCGCTCATTGCTCAGGCTGGTCTCGAACTCCTGACCTTGATCGATCCACCCGCCTCGGCCTCCCAGAGTGCTAGGATTACAGGCGTGAGCCACCGCGCCCGGCCAGTTCCTTCATTTTAAATGCAAGTCGATGGTCCTTTTGTCACTTGTGAATCCTGAATGTGATGTATGTATTAAGCAAATGTTTCTTTTCTGTGTTATCCTATAACGTGAAGTTAAGTACAACAGAATGGGGGAATCATGTCAACCCCACAAGGGCTCATCCCAGTGGTGAGACCGGAGGACACCCAACGTCCCCAAGCCATGCGGCCTGAGGATGGGTCCTGAGCTGGGCTGCCTGCAGGATTCATCTCCCGCTTTGATCCACAAAGCCAGGGGTCCCCCGAAAGAGACGGTGAACCTGCCTGGTTCCGGAGGGTGCAGGGAGCTGGGGCCCCATTGAGCATGCCAGCGAGATGTTTTGTGGGAGGAAAACAATCCCTGTTTGCCTGTGTCCGGCTGGTGTTTAACAAGGCACGTCTTATCCCTGCGCTTTGTTGTTTGGGCTTCGAGGGCAAAGCAGATGAACCGGTTTCTGCTGGCCATGTGGCCGGTAACTGGAGCACAGGGCATTTTGCATCTGAGCAGTGTGACAGTGACAAGGCCAAGGGCATAGTCAGCTGTGGGCTTTGTTTCCTGACAGCCTCTCAGCGTCTAGCGCCCTCCCCCCCATGCCCTACCTGCTTCCGTCCCTGTTGCAGCCAACAGCTGTCACCAATGGGCGTGGGCTGCATCCCCCAGCTGGGTGGGAACTGCCAGCTCTGTGAGGGGCCAGGGCCAGGGCTAGGTCTGTCCTGCTGACTGCTGCATCCAGCCCTGAGCCAGGCAGGCACACGGCTGCGAGGAACGAGAGAAGAGACTGGGGCAGTGCCCTCCCCTCGTGGCTCCAGGCCACCCTGTTACTTTGGTCTTCGTAGGAAGTCTCTTCCGGAAGAGACTTTTGCACCTTTGCTCTTGCTTGTTTCCCTGTGTGGGAACCGATGGGGCCCTTTATGCCAGGACAGGAAACCGAGGCTGTGGGTGGAGGTGTCTCCTGGGGCAGCACTGGTCTGGGAGCATGTGGCTGTCCTGTGCCCGTTCCCGCTGCTCTCACAGGGACATTGGGCCAGGTGCTCTCCTTTCCTGGGTTCTAGGCCTCAGTCCTCATCTTACTGCTTAATGGGAAGTTGTGCTTGGGGGGACTTGACGCTCAGTGGGTAAGCCAATCAGAAGCCTCCCTGGGACTTAGAAGTCAGCTCCCTGCAGTGCCCTTGGCTTGGTGTGGTTGGCAGAACGGCCCCGAAGATGTCCATGTCCTAATCCAGAGAACTTGTGAGCATGGTCGGTTACGTGGCCAAGGATTAAGGTTGCGGGTGGAATCGAGGTTGCTCATCAGCCGACCCTGAGATGGGAGACTGTCCTGGGTTACCCGGTGGGCACAGTGAATCACTGCGTCCTTAAGAGTGGGGGAGGGAGGCAGGAGAGTCAGGGCCAGAGTGACGCCACGTGGGAACGACGAGAGCCAAGGAAGGTGGTGGCTGCTAGAAGCTGGAAAGGGCAAGAAAACAGATTGTCCCCTGGAGCCTGCAGAAGGAGCCAGCCTTGGTGACACTTTGATTTTAACTCAGTAACACCCGAGTTGGGCTCCTGACTCCAGGACTTTGAGATAATACACTTGTGTTGTTTTAAGCTGCTAAATTTGTGGCGATTTCTGCATCTTGGAGGACTCTCTCCTGTAAGGTGTAAAGCACCTAATCTTGGGCAATGAATTTTGGGTAATGGACACTTTAACTTCACCCCCTGTAACTATTTGCGAGGAGACCCCACCCCACTGCTACCACCCCGAGTCAGAAGAGCTTCAGTTGCCTCTGGGCCAAGTTTTGGTGGCCAGGCCACTCCTAGAGGGAGGGCAGAGGGGACAGACAGCGGCCTAGCTGTCCGGGCTCCGACCCAGCAGTGGGGCCAGTTCCCAACAGGGTTGTGAAAGAAGAATCTGCTACCTGTCCCAGCGCACTCTCGCATCCCTCCCGCCGCCCCTGCTTGCGACTTCTGTGGTCCTCACACCTCCCCTCGAAGGCAGCCCCCCTACTCCAGCTACCTCAGAGACCTCCTCCCGGAAGCGGACTTCGGCTCCTGTTCACCAGTGCAACTTGGCCCTGCAAGCTGTCGAAGGCCGAGAACCCCTATTTCTCAAAGGTGCTTGAACTTTTAAAGAGTTGCAGGTTGATGGGAAAGAATGACCCTCGGGTGGAGGTGTTTCTGCAGAGTTTTCAGTTTTATTAGCATGTGTATTTTTGTTGAGGGGAGGCCAAGTTGTTCTTTCCTTTCGAATTACACAATAGGCTATTTTGCAAATATCTGGCCCGACCTCCTGGTCACTGATGGCTTCGAGCAGCAGAGAATCCAACTGGTAATCGTGCCCCAGTCAGATGGTAAAAAACCAGCACTGGCATTTTTACTTCATACCTTTTAAAATCATTACCCTTTTTTTTTGTACACTCAAGCTGATGTGCATTGTAGATCTTGGCTTCGCTCCATCTGCGTATTCTTTGTGCCAACTGCCAAGTTGGCATTGCCACCCTCTCCGTCAACAAAACAAGGCGTTGGGAACTTGAAGGGAGATGGCCGCCTGCTAGGCACACCGTGACGCGAACTGCTCGGAGGTGTCCCGCACTCAGGACCTTATCTAAAATCAGCAAACGGAACAGAGAGAACCATTTTAAAGCAAAAATGTCAAGCAAATACATTCCAGGAGACTGAGGTTCAAGGCTCTGCCTTTAGCTTCTTCGTCCGTCTCTTCCCTCGGGTGGGGAGAGGATTCGTGACAGTGGCCACAAGGTGCTCTGAGCACCCCGGGTTGCCGCGCTGATTTCAGCGGACTCCGGTCCTTGTCAGAGGCTGGAAAAGCCAGACGTCGGCTCCTTGCTACGGGCTTCTTTGGGCTCTTTGCTCTCCGTTCACTCGTCTGTCTGTCTCAGGAGCTGAACCACAGAGCTTCTGCTGTTTCCATAGTTTGGCTTTGCCAGACGTCCTACAGCTGGAGTCACACAGCCGGTGTCACACAGCCGGTAGCCTTTCCAGGTTGGCTTCACTTAGCAGTAGGCGTGTGCGCTGCTTCCGTGTCTTGTCCTGGCTTGACGGCCCATTTCTTTTTAGCGCTAAATCGTATCCCACTGTCTGGATCCACCACGGTTTGTGTGTCCACTCACCTCCTGAAGGACATCCTGGTTACTTCCAAATTTTGGCAATTATGGATAAAGCAGCTATACACATCTGTGTGCAGGTTTCTGTGTAGTAGGCTTTACTTTTTAGGGCAGTTTTAGATTTGCAGAAAAATGAACAGAAAGTACAGAGTAAAAAAAAAAATTATATGTATATATATACATAAAAAACACTCTGGGTTTGCCTATTCTTTTTTATTTGTGCTAAATTATACGAAACATAAAATTTACCACTTTAACCATTTTGAAGTGTGCAGTCCAGTGACATCAAGTACACTTGCAGTGCTGTGTGACTGTCCCCACCCTCCGGCCCCAGAACTTTTCCATCGTCCCGGCCTCGGCTGCTCTGCTGTGCCGGGGCTTCCTCCAGCCCTGCCCACTGTGGCAGCCGCCCCTGTGGGCTCAGCACAGGGCAGGCCCTGGTGAACTCGCCCTCCCTCCCTCCCTAGTGGGCCCTCTCTCTGGTACTCGCCCTCTGAGGCCTTAGGACTGCTCCCTCTACCACAACCTGAACTGCAACTGTCGCCTCCCTTGGGGACCTGACCCCTACCTGTGCTGTACAATTTGTCATAAGAGTTTAAAACCTCTGTACTTAAAAATAGATGATACAATTAAAAGGCAAATGACAAATTAGGAAAAACAAATGTGCAGCAACTATAGCAAGGAATTATGATCTTTGCTATATAAAGAGTTCTTACACATCAAATAAGAATTCCAACAGCCCAGCAGATTGACAAAGCACACCAAGAGACAATTCACAGGACGAACACAAGTGTCTAACAAACAGGATAATTGACTTGGCGGATGGATCATCAGAAAGCCATTTTCCTGTTCTGGAGGCCAGGGGTCCAAGGTCAAGGTGTCGGGAGGGTTGGTTCCTGCTGAGGCTATGAGGGAGGGATCTGTCCCAGGCCTCTCTCCTTGCCTATGGATGCTATCTTCAGGGTCACGTGGCATTCTGGGACATGCACGTCTGTCTCCAAACTTCCATTTTATGAGAACGCCAATCACGTTGGATTAGGGCCCACCCTAATGACCTCATTTTGACTCAATTACTTCCATAAAGACACAATCTTCAAATAAGGTCATGTTCCGAGGTACTGGGGTTAGGACTTCAACACATGAATCCTAGGGGTACAGTTCGACCCACACCACCTAGGAAAATATATTTACTATGTCACTGAAAGCAAGAGATGATATCACTCCAGTGGGGGAGTTTTTAAATTTTTCATTTGTTTATTTTTAGATAGGGTGTGGAAGATGATAGAAAATACACAAATATTTTTGGAAGATTTAAGGGATATGCACACTCCTCTGAGTGTTTCATAATTTTTTTAAAAAAGTTTAAAAAGTAGGTCAAGGGGTGTTCACTTCTACTTTGAGGGTGGCCAGAGGTTGGGGACCAGGTTTAAACTTAGATGAAACAGGCTCTCGGAGGAGCCAGTAGATTTTAAAAATAAGTAAAAATTGTCTTACGAGAGCAAATAATGCTGGCTAATGTTTAACAGACATGCCCTGATTCATCCAAAAGGAGCCTGGTCTCTCCAGCAGGAACTGGGAGGCGCTGGGATGGGGGAGGAGCCGGAACTTGCACGTGGCGGGCAAAGGTCTGTTCCCAATGCTCTGGGTGCTGGAACCTGTTTTCTCATTTGCACACGAGTGCACTTCTGGGACGTACCTCCTAGAGCCAGAGCAAGATTCCATGTGTGCTGGTACCTGGGAAAACGCTATATTTGGAGCACTTGTGTTTTGGAATCTCCTTCAAAACCTCTAGCACATTCTTTTGATTATCCTCAGTGGTGGCAAAACATCTCCACTTAAAGATGGTTTTGATTTTTGGAAGCAGCTGAGAGTTGTTTGCAGCCAACCCTGGCGATGCGGGCGGTTACACTAACACTGTTTGGGGCTCAGAGGAGGGGAGGATCCAGGCCTACTGTGGCCTTGTCCACTGCGGAGGCCACGGCCACACCAGGTCACTAGCACCCAAAACGTGGTTGGTCAAAACTTCAATGTGCTTAAGTGCAAAATTTACACCAGACTTTGAAAACTTTAAGAATGTAAAATATTTCTTTAATAATTTTTTTCATGTTGATTATGTGCTGAAATGATAATTTGGATACAATCGGTTAAAAATTATTAAAATTAATTTTACTTGTTTCTTTTTACTTTTTAAAATGTAGCTACCAGGAGAAAAAATTTTTTTTTGAGATGGAGTCTTGCTCTGTTGCCCAGGCTGGAATGCAGTGGCCCAATCACAGCTCACTGCAACCTTGAATTCCTGGGCTCAAATAATCCTCCTGCCTCAGCCTCCGGAGTAGCTGGCAGTGCAGGTGCACCACCATGCCTGCCAATTTTTTTTTTTTTTTTGTAGAGGTGGGGTCTCACTATGTTGCCCGGGCTGGTCTTGAACTCCTAGTCTCAAACGATCTTCCTGCCTGAGCCTCCCAAAGTGCTGGGATTACTATAGGCGTGAGCCACTGAGCCCAGCTGCTACCAGGAAATTTTTAATTGTATATGTGGTTCCTGTTAGATTTCTATCAGGCATGGCTGGTCTAGGCACAGGAGACTAGTTTTCTTGTATCACTCATTAACTGACCTTGTAATTCCTGAATTCTAAAAATATTCTGGACGACGGAAGCATTATTAGAATAAGGATATAGCTTTTCCAGGTGATTTATGGGAAAGACAACAAAGTTTTTGATGTGTAGGTTGCCATGAGATTTTTTTAAAGTTTCACAACTTGGTTACCGTATGTCATAGCGTGAGATGAAGCCTTTAGACCGGGAGTGGCCAGAAGGCTTCCTGGAGGTGACTGGACAGGCAGCGTGAGTGTGCGGGTGTGGTTGGGTGGTCTGTGCGGGGCCCACGGACCGAACCCAGCCTCTGCCTGTGCTGCACAGCCCTGAGCTAAGGGTGAGTTTTACATTTTGAAAATGGTTGACAAAAGTCCAAAGAAGATTTTTCTTTTGGTGACACGAGAAAATGATATGAAATTCTAGCTTCTGTGTCTCTCCGTAAATTTTCACACCCATTTGTTTGTTGTCTGTAGCTGTTCCCGACAAGGGCAGCATTGAGTGGTCGCTCTCTGACCTTTGCAGAACAGTTTGCCGACCTGTGCACCGAGGGGTCGCCCCCAGTGGACGTGTCCCCTGACCACCTTAGGGTTTCCTGGAAGTGGGATTTCTGGGGTCAGCCCCGTGCCGTGCGTGGCCGCATCACTCCCCAGCCTTGGAGTGGACCGGAGCCTGGGAGAGCCCTCTCCCTGCACCCCTCCAGCATGCAGCACTTTCAGACTTAAAATTGCTTTGGCCAGTGCGTTGGGTGTTGGATTTTTGTCTGAAACTGAGAATTTACGTTTATCAGGTCTTTGGTTTTCTGCCTGTGTGTGTCACCCGTTCTACCTGTTGGAATGTTGCTCCTTTTCCAGTGAGCTTGTAGGAGTCTTTATGTATTCTGGATACTGGTCCTTTTGTTTGTGGTTTACTTTTATAACAGATGAATTGTATGTAAATGCAGGTTCTTCAGATGGTATTTGTGACACCTTGGTCAGGATGCGGGGGACACACAGTGAGGGCAGGGTGGGAGGTTCAGGGAGGAGGGGCCCACATGTGGTGGCACCAGCGGAAACTAAGCCCTGGAGCTTGGCACGTGCTTCCTCTGGCCCAGTGGTTCTCCCTGGGGCAATGCCAGTGGCGTCTGTGGGCCCAGCTCAGGGCTCTGCTCTGCATCCTGCACCACACCGGCTGCTCCCCCGACAAAAGAACGACCCAGCGGGGACCCTGGCCTGCCCCGCACATGGCTGTGTGCTAGCAGGACCCCTTCCTGTAGTTAACTGGCACCTGCTGGGTGCCCGCTGGTGTGACACAGCGCTAGGGATGCCTGGCACGAGTCCATGACCTTGAGCTCGAAGCATCTCCTCTCTCTCCCCCGCCAGGCAGGTCTTGACGAGCCCCGCCTGGGCCTAAGCGTTCGGAGGATGGAAACACTCGCCCAGCAATGTCTCTGGGCCGCCTCCTTCGCCGGGCCTCGTCCAGAGCCTCCGACTTCCTGACCCTCACCCCGGGCAGTGGCAGCGGGTCCCCCTCCGTCCTGGATGGTGAGATCATCTACTCTAAGAACAATGTCTGCGTGCACCCGCCGGAGGGACTGCAGGGGCTGGGGGAACACCACCCAGGTGAGCCAGAGAGGGCCCCTGAGGGCACAGGCCTGGGGAGGGGAGACCCAAGGTCACAGGCCTGGGGAGGGGGGACTGAACCCTGAGGTCACAGGCCTGGGGAGGGCCCAGCTGATCTGCTGATCTCTCTCCAATCACCGGGCTCTGCCTGGAAGGCTCTGTCTCACTTCATCTGCCCTCATCTCCCGAGCTGTGAGGGGCATCAGTGACCTCTGACTGATGCACAGGGGGTGGGGCAGAATGGGTTAAGGAATTTACACTGTACTGACAAGTTCACTGAGGTCCTAGAAGGTGGGGGCCGGAGTCCCCTGCCCACCAGGCTAGGGAGTGGGACCCCTCCCCTCTAGGAACGTGCATGTGGCGTCAGGGCCCCGCCCCTCTGGGTGCAGAGGCCAAGGTGGGAACAGACGGTGTCAGGTGGGGCTGGGGGTCCAGGGCCGGAATCCCCCAGAAATCACTGCTCTTAGTTACCCTCTGCCCTGGAATCCCACTGATTCAAAATTAGGGGAAAAGCTCTGGCCGGGCGCTCAGGGTGGAGATGGACAAGGGGCCTTTCTGCCCCTCGGTGCTGGGCTCCCATCACCTGCAGCCTTTCCTGGGACACCTGCAGGCCTTGTTCTTGTGGTTCCTGGAGTGGGAAACTTCCTCCTGTGGGGACGGAGACATTGTTCTCTTGGGCTGAGCCACAGAGAAAGAGACGATGTGTTTTTGTTTTGTTTTGTTCTGTCTTTGGCAGGGCCCAGGTTACATTTGAGCTGGGACATCCTAGGCCCTGGGCCGTAGCACATAAGAAAGATGAGTGCATTTGAGTTTTTTTTCCTAGAATGTGAAACTAACTGTAGCTGTCCTCCCAGAAGGGGGCTCTGGGGTGATGGGTCTGGCTTCCCCCTGGAAGCAGGCCCTCCTGTCCCCAAGGGAGGGCCAAAAAGATGGGTTAGTGATACTGGAGGCCTAGGAGGTCCCTTATCGTCATTTATGTGAGTGACTTGCAACAAATAAACGTGTTGCTTTTTCCAGCTACTGCTTTAATTTGCACAACAACCCCATGGGAGTGGGAGGGGTGGACCCTGCTGCTCTGAGAGGCTGCCCAGCAAGGGTCGTGGGGGGGGTGGGGTGCTGAACCTTCCCTGGGCTGTCCTCGGTTCTCCCCCCCTGCCCCCAGGTGGTTCGGGGTCCTGCAGCCCCACTGTGGCCCACAGGGACTTGCCCCCTCCCTGCCGCATGGGCCCAGGGCAAGAGCTCAGACAGGCCCCAGACCAGACCTTGAAATATTTAAAAGTGTCAACAGAAAGAAAGCCAAACTCTGTAAAATAGTTTTAAAGAGATTTATTCTGAGCCAAATTTGGGGACCATGGCCCAGAGCCACGCCCAAGAGGCCTTGAGCAAGTG
>CM052441.1:145586875-145599714 GCA_028533085.1 Varecia variegata | reverse complement strand
TAAGGAGCTGTTTATCAGAGAGAAGCCACTTGACATAGATTTGTTGTGTAAATTGAGGGCCTGCAGTTTGTCTTGCAGACCCTTAGGCCTGTTAATGGGTTACAAAGGATGTCCCCAAGAAGGGAGAGGGGCACGATGAGGCATATCTGACCTCCCTCCTCCTGGCAGGCAATTTAGTTTTAGGATATCCCCTTGGCCAGGAGGGGGTCCATTCAGTCAGCCGGTGGGGGGTGAGCCTTAAGATTTTATTTTAGTTCACAAAAGTTATAAGTTACAGTGAGATCTGGGCACTTTACTGTATGCAAATTATGTTTCAGTAGAATTCTGAATCCACAAATTACTAAACAAGACAAAAAGTTCAGCTGTGCCTAGTGGTGCGGAGCCCTGGAGTCCAGATACTCAGGAGGCCGGGGTGGGAGGACCCCTTGAACCCAGGAGTTCGAGGCCAGACTGGGCAACATAGCAAAACTCTGTCTCAAAAAAAAAAAAAAGTTTAAATCATGCTAATGGAATGTCTAAGGAGAGTACTCTATCCTCCTGCCTTGATAAGTGTAGCTTCCTGTGACCTGGATGTCAGGTTCAGAGGCAGAATCCAGGGCCTAGAGCAGGAGAGTAGCCGTCAGCCCACCCCTCTTGCAGCCTGTGCCCTTCCTGTCCTGGACTTGGGCCTCAGCTGTGCGGGCAGGGGGTTCTGGGCCCGAGTCCCGACTGTGTTCTGGAAGGAGGTGCAGGCCCCTGGTGGCACAGCCCCATGGGAGGGGCCCGGAGCCTCTAGGGCCAGGCCTGGGGTGAGACAGCAGCAGCCTTTGGAGAGCGTCCTGTGGCGCTGGGAGGCAGAGGGGTAGTGAGGCAGGGGTGAGGTCTCGGCAGCCACCTAGTCCCAAAACTGCGGGAACGCTTGGCCTGGCCCTCAGACTGCCCTTATGCACAACTGACTGACACCCTCTGCTGGAAACAGGGGCAGAGCCGAGCAGGTGCTAGGGGTGGAGGCGCAGCCCCTGCCCGGGGCTTTCCAGCACAGAGGGGGCGGGGCTGGCCAGAAAGGGCTTGGTGCTGCGAGAGGAAATGTCCCCTCCCCCAAACCCAGCGCCCACCCACTGCTGCTGGCCTGGGAGAGATCACACCTGTCCGTCCTCACCAGCAACCCAGCACCTTCAGAGGTGGCCCTTTTGTCCAAAAGGCCACGTTAAAAAAAAAAGAAATACCCTACAGCCACAGGTGATTGGAGAGGCCCAGACACCACCCAGCTGGGATGTATTCTTTTTGTGATGTAGAATAAAGTCTCCATCCTCCACCACTCCTGCCAGTGCTGTGCAGCTGGGCTTGCCCGGAAGTGGAGGCTGCCGCAGCCGGGTGAGCCCTGGGGCCAGGGTGGGTGCCGTGACCCGGTACAGCTCCCCGTGCTTGGAAAAGCCCGGGACAGGACGGGGACCGGTGCCCCCTGGCTCTGCTGGAAGTGTGTGTGAACTCCGACTGTGCCCCTCTCGGGTGCTTTGCCTGGGGCCGGGCTGTGTCCGAAGCCTGGCTGGTGTGCACAGGGGTGACAGGGGTGGCCTCGAGGAGGAGCAGGCCAGGGCCCCACCTGCAGCTCCCACCTCTGCTGACCCGCCCGCCCTGCTGCCCCCCCCACAGGTTACCTGTGCTTGTACATGGAGAAGGATGAGACGCTGGGCGCCACCCTCATCCTGGCGTGGGTCCCCAACTCTCGCATCCAGAGGCAGGACGAGGAGGCTCTGCGCTACATCACCCCCGAGAGCTCCCCCGTACGCAAGGCACCCCGCTCCCGGGGCCGGCGCACCCAGAGCTCGGGGGGCCTCCACCAGTCCTCCCCCACGGAACCACGCCCCCCGCCCACCCCCAAAGACGAGGACATCCTGGTGGTGGCCCAGAGCGTCGGAGATGCCATGCTCCCCAGCCCTTCACTGGAGGACGGGGAGAAGCTGGCCAAGAGCCTGGGGGAGGACAGCCCCCTTCCAGCCTTGCAGCCTGCGCACAGCGACTCCGGAACCCTGTCCACAGTCAGCTCCCAGGATGGGACCGAGGAGGGGCAGGAGCCGCAGCCCGAGCCCGGAGAGAAGGAGGGGTCCTTGGAGCTGTCAGCCGAGGGCGTGAGCAGGGACAGCTCCTTCGACTCGGACTTGGACGCCTTCTCCTCGCCCTTCTGCCTCTCGCCCATCCGAGCGGCCCTGGCCGACAGCCAGGGCTCCGTGTTTCTGGAAGGCGACAGCAGGTGAGTCCCTGGTCCCAGGCATAGGGGCTCTGGGGTGGGCCCCTGAGACCCGACCTGGGCTGTGGGAACCGGTTGAGTACGTTGTGCATGACGCTGACTGCTGGTGGCTCCTCCCCGAGGCCAGGGCTCTGCAGGGTGTCCCTCCTTGCCCCCAGCCCGGTGGCTGGTGACATTCCTCTCAGCATCCTCACCTGGGCTCAAATGGTCCCTGCCAGGTGGATGGGCCCCAGGAGTCCTGGTGCCTTCTGTTCCCCTGGCGGAGGGGCGGCATCATAGGGTTATTTATAGGGCTGGCTGCTCCTCGAGGTCCCCAGCGGGCCCTCTCCACCCTGTAACCCACCAGGCACGTGACCTGGCCCACTGGGACCCTCAGGAATGTAGCCTTTCTCCTCCTTGCATCTGCGAGGCTGGGGCACGGTCCTGGGGGAATGTTGGTGGCATTCACCCTCCTGGGCAGCTGCCCTGCACCGGGGGAGCTGGAGTGCCAGGGGGGTGGGACTCAGTGGCCGAACTTTGTGGGGCCAGGGGAGCAGGAGTTCAACCCGTGCCCTCTGGTGGGTTCCCTCGGCCTTGGAGCCCAGGCAGGGGTGGGGACCTGCGGCCTCGGGGCCACATGTGGCCTTCTGGATCCTCCAGTGCAGCCTTTTAGCTGAATCCAAATTTACAGAACAAATCCTTTTAATAAGGGATTTGTCCTGTGAAGTTTGGATTCGGTTGAGGGGCTGTACTTGGGGCTGTACAGGACCACATGTGGCCTTGAGGCCGCAGGCTCCCCACCCCTGGAAGGTGTCATGAGGGTCCTGGGGCCACCCGGGGTGGGTGTGACAAGGTGGGTGAGCAGTGCATCGCACAGGCCAGGTGGGGCCACACCCGTTTCTGCAGCCCCTCCCCACGCTCTGGGTGTGGTCCTTGCGCTCGATAGATTTCCAGGCGAATGATGGCGATGACAGTGGACATTAGAAGAGCTGGCATTAGTCAGGGAGCACGTGATTGATTATTGAGCTCACGCCGCGAGCCATTGGTGGTCAGAGCATTGCCTGGGACTGGACCCGGTGCTGTGGATTGTACGTTTTTATGCTTTCAGCAACCCCAAACCTAGTGAGGGAGGGAGGTCCAAATATTATCTCCTTCGCATGGAAGGGGAAGGGAGGCTCAGACAGCGTAAGTGACCTGTTGGAGGTCACCCAGCCAGGACTTCAGTCAGACAGGGTTTGAACCCAGCTGCGTCTGAGCTGGAGCACAAAAGGTCACAGCAGAGCGAGATAAGCCAGGGAGCGCAGGGACAGGGCGTGGGGACCGAATGCTTTGCTGGCTGCAGCAGGAATGCATTTGAGATGGATTCTTCCTGATTTCATCCCTTAAGGAAGATTCAGTCCATTAAAGCCCGAGGCTGAACTGGTAACATTTGTCTCGAGCACTTGAGAGAGCAGATAAAAGCACGCAGTCAGCCGCAACCGAGGACGCCAGTTCCCAGATGAGGTTCGCTGAGCTGTGCCAGGGAATCCCCAGGCTGGGGCTAAAACTCCAGCCCTGGCCCGGGGCCCAGGTGGAGGGAGCGATGTGCCCCAGAAAGGTGGCAGGCTTGGCCCACAGTCTCGGGCCCAGGACCTCGTGGCAGAACCCACATCAGAACCTGGCCCATGCAGCTCTCTGTCCAGCAGCCCCTCGTAAGGAGCTCGGATTTGGGACTCAGGGAGTTGAGTCCTGGCACCACTGGTTGGTGTGGACCATGGGAAGTTCTTTATCTTCTTGGAGCCTCGGCTTCCCTGTTTGCAAGATGAGCATAGTACTGTGCATCATCTGGGTTATGAAAACGCACTCTCGGTTCCGCTTCCCCTGGCCCCTCTCCCGGGCTGCACACGGCACTGCCCCAGGGCAGCTTTTACACACCCAGTGCCCAGGTGTCTGCAGGTTCTTCCAGAGCAGTGATTCTCACCAGGGGCTGATTCTGTCCCCAGGGCACTCGTGGCAGTGTCGAGAGACATTTTTGTCACAGCTGAGGGGTCTGCACGCCCCTGCACTGTGGTGGTGGAGTTGCCTCTGCCTGGGACCCCTCAGGGTGCAGCCTCATCTCCTTGTGGGGCTCCGAGGCCCGGGGGGCCAGGCCAGGCCCGCCCACTCCTCCCTCCGTCCAGCCTTCTCCCCGGCGCTCGCCAGCCCCCGTCTCCACCTGGTGCCTGGGCCATGGCTGCCCTCATCTGGGCGTCCCCTCCTCCTCCTCCCGCCCAGCTGGTGTGTGGGAGGTTCAGCCCGGGCGGTGTCTTCGTGTCTGGTTTTTGGGGCAGCCTCCTCCGTCCCCCCAGCCAAGGAGGGGGCTACTCATCGCTCGCTTCTCTGTTCTCCCGCTCGGCCCGCTGTAACCCCGCCCGGTGTGCGCTGCCCTTGGGAGGCAAGCAGTGGTGGTGGTGGCGGGAACTTGCCAGCCCGACGCATCTGCTTCAGATCCTGGCTTCACCCCCAGTTGTGTGACCCTGAGCGTTACCCACCGAGTCCTAACCTCGGCTGCCTCAGGGGTGAAATGGGGCCGAGAGCCCCCTCGAAGTGTTGGTCGGGGTGAGGTTGAGCGCCAGCCGGGGCACGCGGTTGTTGAGCCAGGCCTGGGGGTGTCCTCCACGGGAGGCTGGTGCTGGGGTGCTCACCTTCTCCCAGCCTGCGCCCACGAGGGTGCAGAAGATGCTTCCTGACCGCGGGGCTGCGGCTCAGTCCGTGCCGCTCTTTCTTGGGCCTCTCTGCCACGGAGCACAGAGCCCCGGACGGTTCCACGTGGCCCTTCAGGCCCGTCTCAGTCCAACTCAGCTGCGGCTCGCTGAGCGCGGCACAGCCTGGTGGGTGACAAGGTGGACATGAATGGGACCCCTCCCTGCCTCCCGAGAGCGAGTGCCTCAGCTCGGGGTGATGTGGAAAAGGTCTGTCCCCAGGGCAGAAGTAACAGGTGATGTGGAGTGGCAATGGCTCCAGCCACAACCCGTGTGAGAGACAGACCCTGGGAGCTTAAGGAAAGCAGATGTGGATTCTGGAAGGGGCCGGGCCGGCCCTGGAATCTGCGTTTCCCAGCATCCCTTGCTCCTTTGCCGTTGCTGTCCAGGATGCGGCCTCGGGCCCCCCCCATCGTAGGCCCTGGAAGCACAGCTGGCGCTCCTCGCCCCTCCCCCTTCCCAGGGCGCCTTCACCTCGTGGACTGGTGGGAGTGGACACCGTAGAGCGGGTGTCTCCGGCCGGGCTGCCCACGAGGACCCCTGGGCAGCGTTTTACAATCCTGATGCCCAGGCCGGATGCAGACCAAGTGGACCTGCATCACGGGGTGGGCTGGCGTGAGTGGTTTGCGAACTCCCCACGGTGGGGGGAGCCTCCAAAGTGCAGCCAGAGTTGAGAACCCCCTACCCCATGAAGGTTGTGTGCTGGGGCAGGGAGTGGCGTCAGGGCCGAGGTCCCCAGAGCACCGGCTACCCCGTGTGTGGAGTGGCTTTGAGGACCACGTGCACCTGTCACTGCTCCTGGGGCAAAGGTTCCGGTTAACTGGGAAGAGGCCCCAGGAGGGCAGAGCCGCAGGCTGGCTCACGGGGCCCCTCTAGTGGCAGACCTGGAGAACTGCGCGCGCACGCTGCGCGTCTGGCTGGGACAGGGGGGGAGGAGGAACGGCCCCTTGGGTGGGAGAGCAGTTCTCAGAAGGGCCCAGTGGTTAGAAATGGCAGTGTCCCCCGGAGTCCTACCTGTGGGCCACAGCTGGGAAGGACCTGCTTTCTGCAAGGTGGGCCCACCTGTCCAGCCCCCAGCACAGTGACAGGCTGGACGTCCTTGACCAAATGAGCGTTGGCAGCCGACTTGGGGGACGGGTTGATGGGGACAGCTATTGCCACCGACTCGTTGTCACGGGCTTCCCTGAGAGCCTGAGCTTTCCCCAGCAGAGCCGGGTTCTGGGCTGTCTTGGTCCTGTGCCCACCAGTGCCAGAAATCAAGTGCTAGGTTGTGGTGGGGAGGGTGGCCTCCAGGCAAGGCCAGGGGACATCTCTCGTTGGTTTCTGTGCTGAAAGGTGCCCGGTCCAGTCTAAAGAGCCAGTGGGGGTGAGTGCGTGATCTCACAGGACCCCCGTGTGGCCAGTAGGGTGTCAGCGGGCCCTGCCTGGGGATGTGCGTGGGTGACCCGGATGAGAACTGAAGCAGAGCTCCTGCTCTGCAAGTCACAGGGCATCTTCTGGACTCACCCTGAGAAATGACCAAATTGCAGCAAGAGAGGAAGAAACCACGTGCGTGAAGATGTTCCTCACGGCATTCTTTATAGCGGGAAAGAAAGAGAAGAACCGAAATACCCAGCAACAGAGCAGGGGGTACATCAAACACGGTTCATCCGTGGGAGCCAGGAGTTTTCACTGAGGCCCACGGGCACCCTGCTTTGTGTGCATGCTCAGGGGACACGTGTGTAAGAGGAGGGGTGCCCCCCGACTTCCCCAAGGGCCTGTGACCCCCAAGAGGTTCAGCACGTCCGTGCGACCAGAGGGAAGAACATGCAGTGTCGGTCAGGGCCGTGCTGCAACATGGATGCAGTGTGTCGAAAGGGTGGGGGACAAGCAGGGCTTACGCACTGTGGTTACGCTCTGAGCGGCCTGAGGCGCGAGAGGCAGCTCAGAGCAGCGCTGCCCACGGAACTTCCGCCAGGACCGAGGCCGTGCTCCGCCTCTCTCGGCAGCTGCCACCTTTATGTGGCTCTTGAGCCCTTGAAATGTGTCCAGTGCAACTGAGCAACCGAATTTTCAACTTTATGTGGTGTCAACATAAATGTTAACAGCGGGTGTGCCCAGTGGCCACCAGGGTGGACGGCGAGGCTGAGAGGAGGACGCGCCAGCGCAGTGTGACCATGAGCGCATCCTTTCCCTTTTCGCAATCTTCAGAAATGTTATTCTGTGATTATATTGATCTGAGGATGGAAACCAAGTTTTCCTAACAGTAAAACTGTACCTCAGGCCCGGCCTGGCCACCTGCTGCCCTGTGCAGGGCTTGCTGATGAAGGAGGCTCCAGGCCATCGGGCCACTGGACTCCTCGTCCCGCGGCTGTCAGCCTTTCCCCGGGAAACGAATGCCACGCTCTCTCTCATAGCACCCTCTTGTCATTCCTGCCGTGGGTTCTCTGGGTGGTGGCCCACGTAAATGGCGGCATTCAGGGTCATGGAATGGGCCGAGTGGCGTCCCCGCAGGGTTTGGCGTCTTATGGTGGCGTAGTGTTCCTGCCCGCCCGGTCCAGGCAAGCTGGGCGCAGCCGCAGGTGGGTGCGGGCGAGTGGACGATGTGCCCGCCTGCCTGGGGGTCCTGCTGGGAGCCCCCTGTCCCCCAGCCCTCCCCCGCGCACTCTCCCGCACACGCTGGGCATTTTGACTCAAGCCTCCCGGTGCCCGGCCTTGCTCCCTGCAGCTGGAGGGTGCCGTCTCCCACCGCAGCCCACCTGTAGGTGGAGGAGACTCTTCTCCCTGAGCCCCGGGGGCTGAGCTCCCTCTGGGAAGCACCTGTGGATCCCGTGTGTGTCATGCGTGGGACACTTGGGGGACTCTGCCCCTCTCTGTTGCCTCCTCGCTGGGTCTTACCGATGTGTCTGGGCCAGCGCCGTCCAGCAGAACATCCTCCCGTGCTGGACGCCGGACAGCACCGTGGTTGTCATGCACCAGAACACGTGGTTGTCATGCACCAGAAATGTGGCCAATATGACCGAGCAACTGGATTTTTAAATTTTATTTATCTTCAGTGACTTTAAATTTTAATGGCCACGTGTGACAGGGGCTTCTGGGTTGGCCAGTGCAGGTCCAGAGGAAATGTTCTTGGGAGCCTCCCTCCCAGCGTGGAGTAGGCCCGCGAGAGTCTGCTGGAGAGAGAGGGGGAGAGGACGGGAAGGACCCAACAGTGCCCCCTCCGACCCCGCTTTCTTGAGGGGCCGCGGAGGCAGGAGGGTTCAGGTTGCTGAAGCCACAGGACGAGCCTGGAGCCAGCCAGTGCTGGTGACCGCAGGGCCCACGTGAGTTACTGTCCCCACCTCTCGGCCCACCCAGCAGGTGCCGGCCCCCTGCAGGGCGTGCGAGGCTGAAATAAAAGGTATCATAAGTGCTTTTGCCTTTAGGAGGAAAAGGCTCTCTGACAACAGGGCATCGCAGTAATGGCTGAATTATTGATGGCGCTATCACTCGGTGTAACGGCCCCTGCCCTCCCACACGGCACAGAGGACAGGAATGAGGCTCTCAGGGAAGAATCCCAGACTCTAAGCAGTGTCATTGCAGGGTGCAGCCCAGAAGGCCTCGGGGGCATCCGCCCAAGTCCCCCAAGCCTGCTCAGGTTCTTCATGTGGGTGGTGGTTTTCCCAGACAGCCTTGCCATTCCTTTTCTGCCCGGCCACCAGGGCAACAGGCAGGCCTGAGGGGTGACAGAAACTCCTGGGGGTCGGGGAAGAAATGAAATGGTGTCACAAGGACCAGGAGATGCCCTTTGCCCCTCCTGTCTCTGTGTCCCAGTCGGAGTAGCTGGCCAGGGAATAAGCACCAGGGACAGGAGGTGGGGGACACAAACCGTGTGGCCCCGGAAGATGAGGAGGGGAGCCAGCGAGGACCGGGGATGGGTGTGGTGGGGAGAGCAGATGCGGGGAGCTGGTCCAGGGGCTGCTGCCGCCACCCAGGTGAGAGGTGAGGGGTCCCAGAGAGATCTCAGAGGTAGAGTGGCTGGGAGCTGGGGGGCTGTGTCCCCTGATCCTCCCAGATTTCAGGACCAGATGCCTGAGCTCAGTCGTGGGCCAACACTGGCACCCTGGCATACCCGTGAGCACCCGCCGTCCCCCAAGGATGCTCCAGGAACACCCCCCCACCCCCCAGCAGCAGCCTGGCAGCCGGGAAGCTGGCAGCTTCCGAAGATCTGTTGTTTGGGTTTGTTTGTGCTTCTGCAACCGGGAGCTGAGATTTATTTCTTTAAAACATCCCATCGCCCGACACCCTGCAATCTGTTCTGCGCTTCGTTAAGACTAATCTTGTCTTGTGTTTCTGTAGCACTTGGCAGGCTCTGTGCAGCATCTCTCCCTCCCCCTTACTCCCCCCAGTCAAGGTGGCCATCACTAGCTGCTCCCCCCGTGCCCGGAGGGCGGCGGACACTGGGGGTCCGAAGGAAGCTGCTACAGGAAGGGCAGCTGGCAGGTCCAAGCCTGTGGACTGGCTGCGGCCACGGTCAGTCTAGAAACGGCTGCGGGACAGTCTCACCCTGGGAGTCTCGCTGCCAGGCCAGGAAGCCAGGCGGACGCCTGGCCCTCCTCTCTGGCTGCCCTCAGCTCTGGGAGCTCCCAGCAGAAGGCAGCTGCCACCAGCTCCGGGAGCTTGGAGGGGCTGCCAAAGAATTCGGGCTGGGTCTGCACAGAGCCTGGCGGCTCTGGAGCGTCCGTCTGGCTCACACTCGATGTCTAGGGAGGGACAGGGCTGGCTGGCTGGGTCTAGCGAGGCCCCAGGGCCCTGGCAGGGCCTGTAATGGGCAAGCTTGTGGTCAGACGCCCGGTTGTGAGTCCAGACGCCACTTGACATCCCGAGGGTGTGGCCTTGACCTCTCCGGGCCTCAATGACCTCATCTGAGAAATGGAACCGTTGTGAGAACCAAGCAAGGCAATTCGAGTAAAGCACAGAGTAGGTGGGCAGTAATCGTTACCACGATGGTAAAAATTGCAGGTCGCACTTTTCTAACACGTAGCAGTTTGCCAGAGGTTCTAAGTGTTGTCTTAGTGTCCTGTGGCTGCTGTAAGAGAGTGCCACAAGCTGGGCTGCCTAAAGGAAGAGAGACGTGTCCCTCATGCTTCTGGAGGCTGGAAGTCCAACATCAAGGCAGCTGCGGGCTGGGCTCTGGGGGAGGCTCCTTCCTGGTCCCTTCCAGCTTCTGGTGGCTCCAGGTGTTCCTCGGCCTGTGGCAGCATCACCCCAGCCTCTGCCTCTGTCTCCACGTGGCTTCCTCTGGGTGTCTCTGTGTCCAAACTTCGCTCTTCTCAGGAGGACACCCGCCATCAGATTAGTGCCACCCCACCCCAGTGTGACCTCATCCTAATCTGGTCACATCTGCAAGGATCCTGTCTCCAAATAAGGTCACATTTGGAGTTTGCGGGTGGGCGTGAGTTTTGGGGGACACTAGTCACCCCGGCACAGGTTCTGTGGGTGCTCACTTTAATCCTGGACTTACATAACTCGCCAGGCCCATGTTGGCATCACCTCATTTGGGAAAGGTTGAGGCAGAGCTCAAATCACCTGCACAAAGTCACGGCACATGAGTTCTTGGCCAAGACAGTGACTCTGAGGCTTAAAACAAGAAGCAAAAAACCAAAACGTAATCAGTCCCTTGTGAAGCCCTTGTCTCTTTTGTGCCTCAGTTTCCCGGTGTGGCCCAGCCTGCCGGCCCCCAGGGCTGAGCAGATCCCGTCTGGTTAGGAGTCCCCAGAGAGGTTGGTGGGGCCCGAGCAAAGAAGCTCTAGAAACTGCTTTAACGGTGACAAACGTGATCCGTGCCCATTTTAGAAAGGGGGGGAAGGAGTCAGGAAAATACTCATGGCTTTGCCCCACCAACACTGCTGTTATCATTTTGGTTCCTTTTGTCCTGGCCTTTCAAAGTTGGGGAGCATAATTGTTTGTCCCGGTGGTGGGCGGGGAGGCCGGATTGTAGGTATTTTCTGCTTTTGGGGCCAAATGGTCTTTGCTGTGGCTTCTTAACCCTTGTAGCACGAAAGCCGCTGCACATGTATAAGTGGGTGTGGCTGTGTTCTGTGAAAACTTTATTATGGATACTAAAATTTGAGTTTCATATAATTTTCATGTGTCATGAAATGAAATATTCTCCTTTTGATTCTTTTCAACATTTTAAAATGTTCAAAACCATCTTTCACACAAAAAAAACTGCACACAAATGTTTCTAACAGCTTTATTCATAAATGCTCCACATGGGAACAGCCAGGAAGTCCCCTAGTGGGCAAATGGGGGATGCAAACCCTGGTGTGTGCCTGCAGGGAATGCTGTTTGTCGCTAAAAAGAGGTGCACTTCCCCACCCTGGAGAGCTGGCGGACGCTGCAACGCACCGTGCTCTGCGCAGGAAGCCAGCCTGAGAAGGCTCCATACCGCGTGCTCCCAGCCATTGGACGTTCTGGAAAAGGCAACAGTAAAACTATGGCAACAGTAAAAAGATCAGCAACTGCCGGGGGGTCCAGGGAGGAAAGGAGGAATCGGGGGACACGGAGGGTTTTTAGGGCGTGAAGCTACTCTCTAGGGTACGTGATGCTGTGCATCTGTCCAAACCCACAGACTGCAGGGCCCCGAGAGGACCTCTCATGTCAACCATGGGTGTCAGTAATTACTAATGAGGGATCAATACGGGTTCATCAGTACGGCCAGTGTATCACAGAAATGCAAGGTGCTAACATAGGGGACACTGTATGTACTGGGGAGGGCACATGGGAACACTGTACGCTGCTTAATTTTGCTTTGAACCTAAAACTGCTCTAAAAAATAAAGCCTATTCATTAAAAAAAAATTCTTAGTTCATGGGCTGTGCAAAGATGGGTGGCAGCCTCAGTTTAGCCCTCAGGACACAGTTTACTGACCCCTGGGCTAGACGAGCACTGTCCAGCGAAATGTCACATGAGCCACATCTGTGATTTAAAATAGTCTATTAGTCATTTTTAAAAAAAGTTTTATATTGAAATAACCGTAGAGTCACAGGGAGTTGCAAAAAATGTATAGGATTGTCCTATGTACCCTTCCCTCACTTCCCTGAGTAGTAACATCTGGGTAAAACCATAGTCAGCTCTCCACACCGGGAAATAGAGGTGGGTACAATCTGCAGCTCTCAACGCAGAGTCTAGAGTCTCGTGCAGCCGTATCACCTGGGCGTAGAGTCCTGTGCAGCCGTTTCACCTGGGCGTAGAGTCCCGTGCAGCCGTTTCACGTGGCGTGTAGAGTCCCGTGCAGCCATATCACCTGGGCGTAGAGTCCCGTGCAGCCGTTTCACCTGGGCATAAGTCCCGTGCAGCCGTTTCACCTGGGTATAGAGTCACATGCAGCCGTATCACGTGGGTACAGAGTCACATGCAGCCGTATCACCTGGGCATAGAGTCCCGTGCAGCCATATCACGTGGGTATAGAGTCATGTGCAGGCATATCACGTGAGTATAGAGTCCTGTGCAGGTGTATCATGTGGGTATAGAGTCACATGGCAGCCTTATCACGTGGGTATAGAGTCCCGTGCAGCTGTTTCACGTGGGTATAGAGTCACATGCAGCCATATCACGTGGGCATAGTAGAGTCACGTGCAGGCATATCACGTGAGTATAGAGGCCTCTGCAGGTGTATCACGTGGGTATAGAGTCACATGGCAGCCTTATCACGTGGGTATAGAATCTTGTGCAGCCGTATCGTGTGGGATAGAGTCACATGAAGCCATATCACGTGGGTATAGAGTCCCGTGCAGCCGTATCACGTGGGTATAGAGTCCCGTGCAGCCGTATCACATGGGTATAGAGTGCCCTGCAGCCTTATCACGTGGGTATAGAGTGCCGTGCAGCCGTATGATGTGACGTGTAGAGTCCTGTGCAGCCGTTTCACTTGGGCATGGAGTCCTGTGCAG
>CM052441.1:145566377-145586375 GCA_028533085.1 Varecia variegata | reverse complement strand
AGCCGTTTCACGTGGACATAGAGTCCCGTGCAGCCGTTTCACCTGGGCATAGAGTCCCGTGCAGCCGTATCACGTTGGTGTAGAGTCACATGCAGGCATATCACGTGAGTATAGAGTCCTCTGCAGGCGTATCACGTGGGTATAGAGTCACATGGCAGCTTTATCACGTGGGTATAGGGCCCCTTGCAACCGTATCACCTGGGTATAGAGTCCCGTGCAGCCGTTTCACCTGGGTATAGAGTCCTGTGCAGGTGTATCACGTGGGTACAGAGTCCCTGCAGCCGTATCCCGTGGCGTATAGAGTCCCGTGTAGCCGTATCACGTGGCTATAGAGTACCGTGCAGATGTATCACGTGTTGTGTAGAGTCCCGTGCAGCCTTATCACGTGGGTATAGAGTACCGTGCAGCCGTATCACGTGACCTAGAGTCCTGTGCTGCTGTAACAGGTGGTGTCTAGAATCCCCTGCAGCTGTTCATGGTAGCTTCGTGTCGCCACCATCACGATGGAGACTCAGAATGGGTCCCCCCCACGGGGCTCCCTCCTGACACCCTGGTGTGGTTGCCCCAACCCTGACCCTGGCAGCCACCCCTGTCTATGAGAATTTTATGTAAATGGAATCTGATAGGACGTGGCCTTCTTTCATCCAGCACGGTCCCTGTAAGTGCCATCAGGTGGTGCGTATCAAGAATTTGCTCCCTTTTATTGTGGAGTCGCAGGGGTGTGGGCACCTTACAGTGTGTTTGGCCACCCACCCACACAGGGACATTAACGGACTGTTTCCACTCCCGGCTGTCACTGGAGGGGAGCTGCTGTGGACGTCCACGTGCGGGTTTCGTCCGAGCCTTCATTTCTCTGGGAGGGATGCCCGGGAATGCGAGGGCTGGGTCACGTCGGGATCCATGGTATGTTTAGTTTTAAAAGAAATTACCAAATTACCAGAATGTTTCTGGAGTAGCTGTACCATTTTATATTCCCACCAGCAATTGATGAGTATCTAGTCTTGCTACATCTTAACCGTATTTGGTGTTGTCACTATTTTTTTCTTTTTTAGCCATTTCTGACGGGCGTGTAGCGACAGCTCGCTGTGGCTTAGCTCACGTTTCCCTGATGGCTGGTGACGCTGGGCCTCCATCCCTCCGTGTGTTTATTGCCGTCTATACGTCCTCTTTGGCGAAACGTTTCTTCCAGCCAAAGTGCCCGTGTTCTACTGCAGGTTTCTCCTATTGATTTTTGAGAGTCCTTTACATATTCTAGAAATGGTCCTCTGTGGGTGCGGGATTTGCACGTGTCTCCCAGTCTGTGTTTTTTCATCCTCACACCAGGATCTTTCACAAAGTAAAAGACTTTAATGTTGATGAATCCAGTTTATTAAATTCTCCTTTTATGGACCACGCTTTTGATGTCAAGTTTGAGAACTCCTGGCCTAGTTCCTGATCCTGAAGATTTTCTCCTGTGATTTCCCTAAAAGTTTTATTTAGGCCACGCTTCACTTTTGGTGTCCAGCTGTCCAGCGCTGTCTGTCGCAAGAGCCGTTCTTCCTCCATTGACGTGTTTTTGCCTTTTTGTCCAAAATCAGTTGGCCATATTTATGTGGGCCTGATAGCTACACTTTTTAAAGTTAAAAAAAAAGGTAAAATTAATTTTTAAATTTACTTAGTGTATTCAAAATAGTGTGGTTTCAATGTGTGACCAGTATGAACCCTTGTCAATGAGAGAGATTTTACATTCTGTCTCTTTGCCAAGTCTTGGTGATCCCGTGTGACTTTCTGCCTAGAACACAGCTCAGTTCAGACTTGCCACACGTCAAGTGCTGATGCCACGTGTGGCTCAAGGTCACTGGATTGGCCAGTGTGGGTCTGTACAGATTAGTGACTTGCTTTTAAAAAAAAAAAAAAAAAAAAAAAACGTTCTCTGGCCAGTCCTTTCTCATAGACCCCTCTTCCTGCGTCCCTGGTGGGGTGTGGTGCCAGGAGGAGGCCGGAAGAGGGTTTCCGGAAGTCACCAGCCAAGTGTGTCACCCAAGGGAGCTGCCGGTGGCGCCATTGCACCTGGTGGCTCATCTTGAGACCATGCTATTATAGATCCCCTTCCGAAGGACTGACAGCTCTGCACCAAGCTGACCTCTTCCTATTAAGTGTCAGGCCGGGGAGGAAATAGGGCATCAGCCCTCCTGAGCCAGAAAGCAGGAAGTCGGGGCTCCTACAGGGGCAGCTCCCCCAGGACTGGTGCTCTCGGGGAAATGAGCCTTGTCAGCCTTTTCCACCGCGACAGACAGCCGCTCTGGGAGGCCTTGACGCAACCCGGCCGACTGGTTGCACTGGGGCTTGCTCGTGGACACTCTTGGGGGCTGAGCTGCTCTAGTGCGTGGAGCTGCCCTTGGGGACAGGAAGCCAGAGGCCCCTGGGTCCCGGCTCTTGCATCAGCAGCCCTGGCAGGGCCCCGCAGGGCACGGAGGCCCACGTGGGTTTCCAGAGATCTGAGCATGAGGTCACAGGCGCCCAGAGGCAGTGACATGGCAGCTTCTCCCAGGGCAGTCGGGAGCTCACGCTGGGCCTCTGGGACCCAGGCCTGGCTGTTGTAATGTGACCCAACAGCTGATGAAATCCCCCCAGAAAGTTGGGGGGCAGGCAAACAACCTTTCGACTTGCAGTAGAAATACTCCCATATCCGCTTCTGTTTGCCCTCATGTCCTTCCCAGCAAAGTAAACAGAAAGGGCATTTTTCACGTGGATTTTCCTTTCAGTCCGACCAATCCCGTCCTTAAGCACCTGTGGGGGCAGAGGACAAAGGGCGCCTGGTGGCCGCCACCTCCGCATACAGAACAGGCTTCCTTGCCACGGGGAACCTGCTTCAAGAACCTGAAAATAGGGTTTCCCTGATGGTCAAGGGCAGCTGGACACCAGCCACACTTGTCCACCTCCCACCCCTTGAAAGGGACTGGCCGGTAGAAGCAGGTGGCCTCAGCCAAGCCCCTCCTTCCTTAGCCCCAGGCGGTGACACAGGTGGTCTCTAAGTGGGGGACCCTGGAGCCAACTCCCTGGGCCACGTCCTGGCTCTGCCTGGCCATGTGTGCTGGCAGGTTGTTACCCTCATTGGCTCAGTTTCCCCCCTGCGCCATGGGGCTGCCCCCTCCCCGTCAGACCACCATGAGGACTGGCATCTGAGCGTGGGCCCGGCTCCACGCCTTGGCTGGGGCTGGCGTTGGCTCCTCTAGTGTTTGACCTGGCGTTGCTCCACTCGGCCTCACCTTGGGTCCCGGGGCGGGGGGGGCGGGGGGGGAGGACGGTGAGACCAGCCCCAGGGGTTAGATGGGCAAATGCCCCTTGTGTTACATTTTGTTCAGTGGTTTCCAGAACGGGGTGCAGCCCCCTGGAGAAAGGAGGCTTCTTTCAGGGGGCTCAGGAGCAGGAGGTGCTGGGGGGGTGCCAGGGCTGGAGTGACGTGAGAGCAAGGAGACGGAAGTGGGGTGTCCTGGGAGGAGGGGAGGCTGGAGGCTCCCCTCGTGGTCCCTGGAGAAGGCAGCAGGGAGGGAGAGGGCAGGAGACCCAGGACCTCAGAGATGGGGGTGGGTGGTAAACGTGGCCTCCCCCGGGGCACCGAGGGGCTGGTGGTTGGGGCAGAACCCGGTGGGCTGTACAGGCATCAGGATCTGTCTTGCTTCTGTAAATATTTAAACACTGGGAGGATTATTTTTGGTAGCTACGGTCTCTCTGCCCGCCTGGCGGGCTGCCGGGACGGGTGTCGAGTGACATCAGGCGCACAGCAGCCCTCCCCCAACCCGGGCTCTGTGTGTTTGCCGTTCCAGTGGACACCGTTCGATTTGGGTCACAGTCCCCCGCTTTGGGAGACATGGAAAGATGGTCATAGGCGTCACCTTTAGGGTGGACTCCCTGTCCAGAAAGTTTCCCTGGCAGTGGTTGAAAGGGACAGTTCCGAGAGCTTCTGGACCAACAGTGGGCCAAGAACAGCAGTGCAGTGCGGAGTCAGGAGCCTGGCCGGGGACACCCCTGGGGAGGTGGCCGCGCTCCACCAGACCCGCCCTGGGTGAAAGGATGCTTTATGCGCCCGCAGTACGCGGGGAGCCTGCAGAGAGGCGTCTTTGTGGGGCCAGCAAGGGGGAGCAGCCTCCCGGGCAGGCGGCCCGTGGCTGGGGTGGGCGGGGATGCAGGGCCCCCAGGTCTGGCAAGGACGGGGGGCTGCCTGGGCCCCGGGCCCCTTGCAGAGTGTCAGCCCCTTTCTTCCTGCTCCAGAATTGGTTCGGGCACTGCCGCCCTGAGCTGCCCGCTGGGCCCCTTGGAAACCGCTGCGTGGAGGCGGCACCCGCTCGGGGAGGGATCCCTGGGTGCCCAGCAGATGGCAGGCTTCCCCCAGATCAGCCCGGGGCCGTCCGAGCCGCAGCGCCCGCCTCCCGCCCGCCCCTCCCCGCCCCCGCCCCACCTGCCAAGGACTGCGGGGACCTTCTACCTGCTGTCCCTCCCTGTCTTCCCAGGCCCCTCTCCACCTCCTCCCTGGCTGATCTTGGTAAACCCTAAGTAATGTGGACACTCACCAGCAAGTGCCGGTGAGCAGTTACAAGGGCTGGGCCGTCCCTGACACACGCGGCTGTGCCAGGGGCTTCAGCACAAGCTCAGCTCCAGGCCAGGCCCCCTCGGCCAGGGCTTTGCTGGACGACCTTCCTGTGTCCCATCTACTTTCCGCCTCCTCTCTGGGTGTCTGGTGGGTGGAGAGCCGCCAGCGTGACCTCACCCCATTTACCTTGTGCCAGCCTCGGCCCCCCAGAGACCAGCCGGATCCCAGACACGCTTGGCTGACGGGGTGGACGGTCAGCCTCACACAGCCAGGCACGGCCTGCTTCATTCCCCCCGTGTGGACACGTGAACCCCGGGACAGCCCAGCTAAGTCTCCAGGGTGACCTTGTCTTTTGTGACCTCCTGCCTTTAAAAAAATTGTTATGATTACATAGAGATTCATGACCCATATAAAAGTGTTAGAAATGAACAGAAGGTTCTCAAAAGAATTGAGAGCAGAGACTCCAACAGATATGTGTGTCCCCGTGTTTCTGGCAGCGTCATTCACGACAGCTGCCCAAGGTGGGACTGGACAAAGTGCGGTTGGTCCACACGGCGGAGTATTATTCAGCCTTAAACGGAAGGAGTTGCTGACCCACGCTGCAACCTGGGTGGACCCTGGGGTCATTATGCTGAATGAATATAAGCCAGTCACCAAAAGACAGCATCTGTGATGCCACTCACGTAAGGTCCCCAGAGTCATCAGAGTCATGGAGACAAAGTAGGGTGGAGGGTGCCAGGGCCTGGGGGAGGGGAGTGAGGGTTCAGTGGGGACAGAGCTTCAGTTTGGGAAGGTGAACAAGGCCAGGAGGTGGCCGGTGGTGATGGTCACACCACCAGGTGAATGTACTCAGTGCATCACACTGTGCAAGTAACAGTGATTGAGAAGGTACATTTTATGTTATGGGTACTTTCCCACAATATAAAAAACAGAGAAGGGAAAAGAAATTCAGGTGATCACCAGGGCAACTGGGTGCGTGAGAAACAACCTTTGGTATACATTTTTCTAGGCTTCTGGGAACCCACTTTCCTGGATTAGGTCCTGTGAGCCAGTGCAGGTGTCTCCGCCCCAACAATTGGTCTTGAACGTCAAGTGTGGGGAAATCACGCCCCAGGTGCCGCCCAGGCTCACCTCTGCCCCGGCTGGAACGAGAGGCCCGCACAGGGCCACGCCGTGGCCGGAGCACTGAACCTGGGCTCCCGCAGCCTACAGCCAGCCCCTCACCGGCTGGGCACCCACGGCGGTCACTGCACACACCTTGTGACAGGGACCCATTGTCCACACAGCTTGTCCGGTCTGAGTCGAAGCCTCTGTCCAGGCTGAAAGCAAAATCTAGTTATTAGGTTCTGAAAGCTGGTCTTTCCGAGAGACCTGCTGTGAAGGGCAGAGAAACCTGGACGGAAGCTTCCAGGGCTTTGTCAAGATTAGAGGTGACACTTTCCCAGCATTTTTATGAGCTTAGAAAAATAGACACTCCCCATTGTCTTTGGGAATTTGGAACCATGAGTGCACGTTTCTGGGCGTGGACGCTGCACGGAAGGCTGCTGCAGGAGTGGGCACGCAGCCCCCAGCCCCCAGGATGGTGGGGACCCCTCGGCCAGCGCTTTGGGAATCCAGAAGGGGGCGCCAGGGAGGGGCTGGCGTGGCCTCTGGCCTTGAGGGCACAGCGGCTCCCCTCCCCCACACCCCATCCCAATAATCTTTTCCTTTTCTTTTCCTTTCTTTTTTTTTTTTTTGGAGACAGAGTCTCGCTCTGTTGCCCAGGCTAGAGTGAGTGCCGTGGTGTCAGCCTAGCTCACAGCAACATCAAACTCCTGGGCTTAAGCAATCCTACTGCCTCAGCCTCCCGGGTAGCAGGGACTACAGGCATGCGCCACCATGCCCGGCTAATTTTTTCTATGTATTTTTAGTTGTCCAGATAATTTATTTCTATTTTTAGTAGAGACGGGGTCTCACCTTTCTCCGGCTGGTCTCGAACTCCTGACCTTGAGCGATCCTCCCGCCTTGGCCTCCCAGAGTGCTAGGATTACAGGCGTGAGCCACCGCTCCCGGCCAATCTTTTCCAATAATATTCTCCGGTGAGACTGGCCAGGGCCAGTGTTTGTGCCGCTGTGCATGGTGTGAGGATGTTCACGTGTTTCGTGACGATTCCGTGTCTTGGCCGCACAGCCGGGAGCAAAGGGCGGTGCTGAAGGGCAGTGCTGGGTCTCGGGCTGCCGAGGGAGCCGCTGGCTCTGCAGGGCTGAGCTGGAAGAAGCGGCTTCCCAGGAACCGGCCTCCCATTAGTGGGCCGGACCTTGCCAGGCGGCTATGCAGCGAGGTCACTGTCAGGGGTGGGGCTACCGGTGGGCAAGGAGGTTCCCAGGCCGACGCCCGGCAGCCCAGACGCATTTGTGTCATCCAAAGTCCAGGGGTCCTGAAAGACCGGTGAGGTCTACCCTGATGGCTGGCGGGTTGGGACGGCACAGGAGGCTCCAGTGAGGATCTCGGGGTCACTGCTCCAAGATGGCCCAGCCTGGAGCCTGAGAGCCTGGCTGGCTCTGCACACTGTCACCATGACTGTGACCAGCGCTGTCTGCACGTGTGCACGTGGAGACTTGCCCATCTGCAAACAACCAGTGCGGCCTGCCCACGTGGGAAGTATTAAGAACAATTCTGAACTCTACGAGGTCCATCTGCCGAGCCGGGCTGTTGGGAAGACTGTCTCCATGAGCAGGTGAAAAAACTTATGTCTTTTCATCCTGGAAAAAACCCAGCATGTTGTATATTCTGGGGCCTGTCGCTCAAGTAAGGCACAGAGTGGCAAGGTGGCCTGGTCAAGGCCACGCGGGTGGAGATGACGGGGCGGGGCAGGCTCTGCCGGGGCCAGGCTGTTGGGGACAGGGCTTGGATACGCTGAATGGGGCCACCGCCACCCCCCGGCAGGGCCTGGGAGCAGTTCTGACTTGGAGGACTCTGCTGCCGTTACTGAACGGGCAGAATTCCCTCCCATGCCGGCCGCAGCTGTTTCCATCTACTGTGGGGGTCTCCGACTGGGGGTGCACGGCGCTGCATTTGAAGGTCTCGAGTGGTCCCTCACATGCGCGGTTCCTTCCGGCCACCGGCACTCCTGTCTGCGAGTAGGATCGGCAGGTGGCCAAGGGTTTGCTTTTGTATAATGGACGATGGAAAAACGTCCCTACTCATGCCCTCTGATTTTTTTTTTTTTTTTCCAATTTAAGAAACTTCCTTTGGGGGGACTTTTTTTCCTTTTACTGACAGAAGAAAGGCTTTTCCTCGGCAGGGAGACTGAGGGCGCCGGAAGCGCCTAAGGAAGGTGATGCTGTCTAGCCCAGCGTAGCCCAGAAGACAGGACGGAGTGGGGCTCCCAGCGGGGCTGGCTGGGGTACACATCACCACTCTTAGCAGAATTAGACTTTGTGCGTGGCTCTGACAAAACAAGCAGGGCCTGCCGATGAAAGGACCAAGGTCTTGTGTGTAGAACCTCTGGAAACAGTCTTTTTAGCCCCTAAAGTTAATTTTTTTCCTTCGGTTGTAATTGCGTTGCTAGGTTGCTGGTGCTGGTGGGCGCTGACAGGACGGTGGGGTACAGAACACAGGAGCCTGGGTGCACCCGGGCCCCCGCTGGCCAAGGCGGGCTGCGTGTGCGCTGCCTGACGACTGCATGGCATGTGGCGGTCCTGCCCGCTGTGCCCTGGGGGGCACACCCGCGGAGCAGACTGATAGGGCTGTGGGCTGGGCTCGCACCCCTGCACAGTCTGCAAGAGGAACATGGTTCCAGTTTGGGCTAATTGGCCACGACTGTTGCTGAAGCCAGGGAGAGCGGCCCGTCCGGTGACTTTTCAGGGTGGTGGTGTTTGTGCAGGGTGTCGTTTTTGCTCTGTGACTTTGGGAATACGTAAAAGACTCAGCAGATGCCCCTGGCTGGGCCCAGGCTGGTGGCCAGGCCAGCCCCTCCCAGGCAGGTGTCAGGAGAACATTCAAAGTAAATAAATAACATTATTTCTGGGAGTGCACGGTATCTTCCCCGTTTCCTTTCTACACACACACACACACACACACACACACACCAGGGTTTCAGGGAGAAGAACTTGAAAGCACTTTGAGTCGGAGGAGGAATATTCAGTACTCTCTATTCTCCTACACCTGTTTAAATTCTTCCTTGGGTTTTGTTTTTTCTTTTTTTTAAACCATTTTCAGAATTGCTGGGCAATTTAAGATACTCCCATCCAAATCTCACACTGGCAAAACTCCGAGAACCTGAGAGGGTATCTGGGATTGTGCACTGCCAGCTGCTCCTCCCCAGCCCGCACACGGCACACGGGTGTCTGTCTGTGTTAGAGCTGCGTGGGCCTAGAAGCCAGTGCCGTTTGTAGGCAGCGATAAGCCCCGCTGAACCCCAGTCTCTGAGTTATGACTTGACTCCCTTCCCCCTTAGAGCCAGCTGCTGGCAGCACCCAGGGTTCTTCCACAGACGCCACAGCTGGGAATGAAAAATGCCCACCCAGGGGTCCCGTTTGTGGGGACAGACTCCGCCCCCGCCCCAGCCTTCACTCTCCGCAGGAGTAATGGCCCCTGGTCACTGGGCAAGTTGCTGTACCCAGTTACTCTGTTTTTAAAATCGCCATGCTTAAAGAAATGCTTGTGCCCCGCCCCCACCCAGACCAAGATGTTCTGGAACAATTTTCTTCAAGATCCTGTTTCCTGCTCCTGGCTGGAGGCCAGTTGTGCCGTGGACAGCAACACTGGACACAGCCCGGTGCTGGCCTTCCATGGCCCTCAGTGGAGGTGCCTGGTCCCCACCTCACGTTCGGGGTCCCTCCATGCAGACAAAATGCTTCCCAGGTGGCTTTGCTCCCAGGCCCCTGTAGCAGGGAGACCGGTACACAGTAGCCTGGACCACAGGCGAGAGGGAACAGCTGACCTCAGGGCCCAGCTCCTCCCACGGGCCACGGCAAATGCCCCAGCCGAGCCGTTGAGACCTGCACCTGGCCAGGCCTCCCGTTGGCCTAACCCGGGGCGTCACCCCACTGCGGCTCAGCCACGGCGCTTAGGGGTCGGGCTTGCTGAGACCGTCCCAGGGAATGGAAAGCCCAATTCCGATATTGGCTTCCAAGATGAAGCCCGTTTACCTGCCTTGGTGGCCCTACCCCTCAACAGGAGGTGAGAAACTCAGGTGTCGTGGGCGCAGGTCACTTTGTCAGGGCAGACAAACCCCTGCTCGGGCTTTGGCACGAGGTGGCAGTTGTGGTCTCTTTTGTCTTTTCTGATGGAAAGTCAGGGAAAGGTAGCTGGGCTGCTCTTTTCAGCAGGCAGGGACGCTCCGAAAATGTCCCCAGGGCCATGTAATCACCACGGTGGTGCTGAGGCCGCGCTGAGGAATCTGCTCCCGAGCTCTGCGCTTTGGCGCCGATCGGCAGCATCCGCTTGCCGAGATCACCTTTGCAGAGATCACCTTGCGCTTACGCAGTGAACGTGGACTCGTGGTGTAGACTGTGTGTATTTCTAGACCTTCCTAAAATACAAAGTCTGAGACCAGCGAAAGAGGCGAGGGCTGGCTGTCGGCCCACGGCGGGTGGACGTGGACCCGACACAGCCCTGCTGCCTCCCGCCTCCCGAGCGCCGGGACCTCAAGGTGATTGGCACCGCGGTGATTTATGCGAGTGCTAATCAAAAGCTTTTATTTCCTGATTATCTCTCCGTTTGATGGATGGCAGATGCCAGAGCAGCCAAAATATAAACAGATTCCAGTTAGAACATTTCAAAGCAGAAATTAGCTGTTCCGAGGAGCTGAGGCCGGTGTCCCTCCTGCCGCCTGGCAGAGAGTTTCAGTGGGAAAAATCATTCTTCATAACCTTTTTGCTTTCTTATTGAAATTAAGCTTCACCAAGCAGGTTTGGCGGTGGGGGAGGGCTCCTAATTTGGTCCCCCCTGACCTCCGCATTCGTGATTGGCAGTTTGTTGTCAGCCTTGAAGTTGCGCCTGCGAGGTAGGAACCCGCGGAACAAATGCCCCAGGACAGCTCGGCGTCCCCAAGGACCCAGGCGGAGGGGGGAGAGCGCGCAATTAGAGAGGTCTTCGCACAGAAAGTTAATTAGCTACTAAATAGCGTTTAGCACAGTTTACGATGGGAAATGCATGTTTGAAAAGCAAATGCAGATCCTCGAGAAATGGCTGCTACCAGGACGGGGACGTGGCCCCCCCGCAGCGCCTTGCCCCTTGGTTTGGACCCAGCGCCAGGTCTCGGGGCGGGGGAGGGGCTCCCTAGCGGGGCGAAGGGTGTACAAGCTGGACTGACCCGCGGTACCAGCCGCTGTCCACCCTAAAGGCGAGGGCCAGGCCGTCCCCTGCCTGGTCTCGGAGTGGCTTTCCTGCCTTGCACGTGTGGCGGAGCTTCCCTGTCCAAAAATTCATTAAATATGTCTTCAGTGGCTGGGAACGGTGTCCGTAGTGGGTCGGACAGCTTCCCGTACCCCTGAATTCACATCTGCCCAGAACCTCAGAATGTGACCTTATTTGGAAATAGGGTCTTTGCAGGCAAGGACAAGATGAGGTCATCCCTGATTAAGGTAGGCCCTAAATCCAAGGAGTGTCCTTAAAAGACAGAAAGTGACACATGACACAGGGAGGAGCCACGTGAACACGGAGGCAGAGGTGGGAGTGGTGCACCTGCGAGCTCAGGCACGCCAGGGGTCCAGGGTGACCGCCAGAGCCGGAAGAGGCAGGAAGGACCCTCCCCTAGAGCCTTCGGAGGGAGCTCGGCCCTGCTGGCACCTTGATCGCGGGCTCCTGGGCCCCAGGGCTGTGAGAGAAGACCCCTGTCTGTGGTCCTGTGTGACAGCGGCACCCTGGGGCACAGCCCCACAGCCATCCACGGGGACTGGAGACCCGAGTGGGGCCGGGTCTGAAGCCAGAGGGTGGCTTGGTGGCCAGGAAGAAGCTGGGCCCCCCTCTTAGACGGGGGTGGGGGGGGCGTTAGGATCTGCTTTTATTTTCTGTTAAGATCCGGGAGCTGACTTGGGTGTGATCTTCGACCTGCTTGTTTGATTTCCCTGTTGGTCCTATGGGTTGGCTGCGAGGGATAATTTTTTATTTCATGGGGGGTGGGCTTTGCCTTTTTTTTAATGATGTTTTCCATGTTTTGGAGGGTTTTCCTTTATAATGATAAAAGTAACGCTTGCTCCCTAAGGAAATTTTGGAAAGTAGGGAAAAGACAAAAGGGGAGGCTCGGTATAAACGTGAGAACATACAGGATCAGTGTACACGTGTGCACGCACGTGCACTCACGGAGAAGTTCAGTGCAACATTATCGCACAAAGAAGTGAAATCGGTCACATCCCAAGTCTTTCTCTGTAGGGACGGTTTAAAGCAACACACGGAACACACAGCGGACCGTGACCTGCCGGGACAGGGGCCTCGGAGAAAGCCAGCCTGACTCAGCATCGACAGCGGGGCCTTACTTTTGCTTTCTCGTGTGCATGTACACGTGAGCGTGTGCGAGCGTGTGCGAGCGTGTGCGGTGTGCATGCACACGGAGAGCCCCGGTGCTGCCCCGGAGGAGCAGGTTTGAGGCTGGGCCGAGGCTGTCGAAAGGGCAGACGGAGTTTTCCTCACACACTTGGCGGTGTCTGCTTTTGTAGCAAGGAGCACATTCCTTTTATGATTAGAGAGGAGCCAGTGGGCGCTCCGAGGGGCGGGTGTCCCCTTGCTGCTGGCAGCGGGTGCCCGTTTGACTGTAACCTCCCAGCACTGGTTTCCACCCTTCAGAAAATAAAAGGCTGCCGGCAGGATGGGTTAAAAATCACGTTCGTCTCCGTTTCCTTGTAATTGATAGGTTTTGAGTAGATTTCTGTGTGTTTCTTCACTCCATGTCTTCTCTTGTGACATGGGTGTCAAAGAAGGAAGGTGCTACCCCCACTGGGGACACCCAAGGCCCCTCCTGCAAGCTGCTAACCAGGGTTCTCATCCTCACGCCTCCGCCCTGAGGCCAGCTCCGCGGAAGTGCAGTTGCTGGCGGCGAGGCCCAGCGTGGAGCTTGGGTCGGAGCCTCCCCTGGGGCCAACACCCAGGGAAGCCCCTTCCCAAGGCCCCCCTCTCCCGGCTGGCCAATGGCCGCTTTGCTCTGAGCATATCGTCAGCCAGGGTCCCAGCCCTGGTGGGCATTCGATGTGCGGAGCCAGGCCAGGCGGCGCCGAGGGTGCGCCTGACGCCAAGCCCAGGGCTAGAGAACAAGGAGGGGGAGGAAAGGGTTTGGAAACAAATTCTATTCTTACGTTGCTCATGCCGTGAGGGGTGTGTAAAAAGTTCAGTTTTTTGATGTCAAGCATGTGGATGGAGTTTAAGTGCGTATAAATGTGCAGCCACGGCCCTGCCAAAGACGGCAGGTGATTGTCGTCACTGTGACTTGCAGTTTGGGGTTGGGAGCGGCAGAGAACAACCACAGTTCCCCCGGGGCCTCCCGGCGCCCAGGTCACGGACACCAGCCTCAGCCTTGGTCCCAGCAGCTCAGGGCCAGCTCCAGGCTCCGCTGGTAGCTGCAGGGGCTGTTGGTGATGGCGGAGGGGCACAGACTCGGGCAGTCCCAGGTGTGTCCTCCGAGGGCCCTAGAAGGTGTGCTTGGAGGAGCTGGTCAGGTCAGGTGGTCTCTGCTGTTGGGGCACCCAGAGGTGGTGCAGCTGAACCCAGACTGGCCGAAAGGTGGCCCAGAGCCTCCTGGGGTGTCACAAAGCCCAGTGGCTTCAGATCTGGGAGGTTCTGGCTTCTCCCCACCCCCCCACCAGCTGTGTCTCTTAGCTGGTTCCTTCACTCCCTGTGCTGTAGTGTCCTCGTTGGGGAGGTGAATAGACGAGGCCTGATGATCTTCAGGGTCCTTTAAGGGGCTTGGGGATTCTATGACCACAGGCTCTTTTTCTGGACAAACCCCGGGTTCCCTGACCCATGACACAGCACCCCAAACTCCCACTGCCCATTCCCCGGGAACCTCTTCCTATTGTCCTGTCACTCCAGGAAGGAAAGTGCCAGCCTGTTAGGTGGAATTCGCTGACCCTCTATGATGGTCAACAAGTCCTCATCATGAAGCCGACAGAGAAGGGGAATTTGGGCTGAATGCCTGAAAAGAGTTCATGAAATTTAATCAGGTACCTCAGGGGGACACCTAAATTTAGTCAAATTATTACTGGTATTCATTCCATTTTTAAATTGCCTAGGGGAACGTCATGGGAAAGTTGGGAAACCACCAGCCTGGGTGATGATTATTCGGTTTCCGCAGAGCAGAGGGACGCGGGGAGGCCCAGGGGCCTGGGGACCCATCAGCGGCGTCAGGGCACAGGGAGCCGCTTCTCCGGGCCAGGGCCGAGTGGCCCAGAGGCCTGGGGAGCAGCAGGTGCCTGGGGCAGCCTCCGGCAAGCCTGGAGCTTCCTGTATTTGGCCATAACAGACTCTCCGGGAATCGCAAGTGGCCTTGGCCCCGTGAGTCCCAAGCGTGAGCCCCGACCTGGACTCCCATCAGCGGAGACACCTGCGAGAGCTCTCTGGCTGAGCTCCACCTGGCTCTGTAGCTGGGTGCATCGGGGGGTGTGAAGAGGGGGCCAGGTCCCTTCCTGCTCCTGGTGAGAACTGTGTGATTTGGAGCCCAGCAGATCATGGGGCCGCTTCCTTTCAGGGCTGGCGGCTGGTTCCGGGGTGTTTTTGCAGAAAACCACACAAGGCCAACACGTGCCTTTTTGTGACGCTAATTAACCCGGGCCTGTGAGTGGAGCCAAGAGCTTCTGCCTGTCCCCAAAGGGTGTTTGGGTAATGCTTGAATATTTGGTTCCGCCGAGATGACGTGAGAATGTTCTCACACCCAGGAGCGTTTGCAGTGACGGGGTCCTACCCGTCTCCTGCCCACTGGCCTGCTCTGTCTTCCTCCAGAACTGTGCTGGCTGTGGGCGCAGTGTCACAGTTTCATTTTGGAGGGGCCACATGATTGGTGACACTGGGGACCTCTGAGTTCCAATCTCCCTGCTGGGCGTGTGGGCTGCGGAGTTGTGTTCTCTGCCCGGCTCCGGGGTGGGGCCTGCGCAGCAAACCTGTGTGGCCCCACATGTTTTCTAGAAATTTCTCAGGTGTGCCTGTGACCGGAAAGGCTGAGCACCTGAAGCCAATGAGAGCACTTTGGGAATCAGCTTTGCTTACCCACGTTAACGTCCTGCAGAATCTGGGGAAAGTGTTTCACTGCACTTTTCATTCTGTGGGGTTGGGAAGGGCGTCTGCCGTGGTCTGCGCGGTGGCTCGTGACTCAAGGAGGAGCCGGGAGGAGGTGGCGACGGAACAGCTGGTCCTCAGGAGCCCAGCGCAGGAGCGGCTGGGAGTGGTCTCCAGGCTGCTCACGCTATTAATTATTTTGCTTTATTTATTAGATGTACCCGCGTCCCCTTGCCTCCAAGCATATTTGCAAATGCCTTAAGGGAGAAGGAAAAACAAATGGTTGCTGCCATCAGCGTCTCCAGCCCATAATGAATAATACCGTGTAATAACGTTAAGTGGAAAGAGCCCCGCACAGCGTCACGTGTCCGTCCTGCGTCTACTGCGTAACAGTTATAAATGCACACGACAAACAGAAACTCGTGACGGCGGTCGGATTTGTGGAGTGAATTTTTTATTAATTTTCCTAGGAAATCTGATGTGATCACTCCACTTGACTAAGAAAAAATGAAAATAAAAATAGCACCCAAAGGACGGGTGCATCCTCCCCTCCTACCTGCCGTGGTTTGTGGGAGGCCATCACCCCCCCGACCCGCCGCCCCCCACGGGCTGGTGGAGGAAGCAGAAGAGGCCAGGCCTGGTTATCTCCTCCCAAACTGCACTGGTAATAAACCCCACCTGGGGCCTCTCACTCTTGCCCGAGATTCACACCTTTCCTAAGTAGCCCCCCAGCGGCTCTGGGGGTTCATCGCCCGACCCGAAGCGCGATGCCATGTGAGGAGCTGGCGTTTGTCCCATTCTGCCTTGCAGCTCTCGGATTCCTCTGGCTGGGAGAGCCCGGCTGTGTCAGGTGCCGCTGGATGACACTCCCAAGCTCGACCTCGGGGTGGGGTTCTGGGAGCTGGGGTGACAGAGATGGACCACCTCTGGTCCGATGACTTTGTTTCCACTCACATCAGAAATGGCATCTCCAGCCCAGTAGAACCGGGTCCCCGTGGGACTCCCCAGCACCGAGGGCTCCGGAAAGCATATAAGCCCCACCCTGGCTGCAGAAGTCACTGCAGTGGCCGCAACATAGACCGTCATCCTGCGCGTGACTGGCTGGACTGCGCCAGCAGAGCCCGGAGCTCGGGCCACGCGGCCTCCGTGGCGGGGGGAGCTGGGGGTCCAGCCTGGCAGTGGAGGGTCCAGCCCGCCTGCGCGCGTGTGAGATGCTAATCACGCCAGACATCCTTCGGTTCCGCTGGGAATGCTTAGCTTAGTGTGCGGTTTAGACGCTGCCAGGGCTTTGGAGCCTAATGGGGTCTCAGAGACCTAGAGTCCTGCGGCCGAGTCAGCGTTTCACAGGGAAATTGAGGTGCGGAGAGCGGGACCCCTTCGCCCCTCGTGGTTGTGAAGACAGCAAAGACACCGTACTTGCCGGAGGAGCGGGACATCAGTGGGGCCCAGAGAGCCTGGGAAAGGGGTTGAGGAAGGCGCCACCCTTGAGTGTGTTTCAGACGAGAGGAGGGGCGCAGCCGGTGGGAGAGACGTCAGTAAAATCTCAAACCCGTGTGCTCCGTGCGGTCCCTGTAGCCAACGCCCAGGGAGGCTGACACAGCGAAGACCCCAGGCCCAGTTCCTCCCGGCCCTGTTGCGTCGGGAGCTGGGAGGGTTTGCTGTTTGGGTCACCCTGTTTCTCTAGGACCCCCTGAGCTGGTCTTTCCACAGGATGTCCCCTTGGCTCTTGGGGACTGTCTGTCAGCAAGGATGTCCTTGACAGGAGAATGTGGCGCCACAGACATGCCCAGTGCCGTCTTCATGTTTCAGGCATTTGAACACACACGTGCACACACGTGCACACACGCTGCCTGGTACCTGTCTTTCCCGCGGCCTTTTGTCTCCAGAGCTGTTCTTCCCAGACTTCCAGTTGGCCCCTTGGTCGGCCAGCGTTTGAAAGCCGTCTGCGAGAAAGTGCCTCGTTTTGGAATATGACAGAGGATAAAGAGACGCTTTCCCTGCTGCAAGAAGGACAGTTTAGTGCAGTGGTCAGGGGCACTGTGTGTCCTTGAGCAATGACCGGGCTTCTCTGGGTCTCAGTTTTTTATTGCATCTGAGAAGTGGGCATGCTACAGGGGTGCATGGGGGTCTTGCATAAACCTTTAGAACCGTAACTGCTCTGTATGGGTTGGTTCCTCCTTTATTAACAGCCCACCCTTGCTCTTGGCCTTGGCTGGACAAGCTACGGTTAATAAGGTCCAGATCACAAGGTGACCTGTGCGTGGAGCACTTAGCCTCCCAGGGACGAAACAGACTTGGAAACGCCCAGTGTTGTCACCAGTTCCCGGTGCCCCCACGCCTGGCTGGCTGCCTCGCCTGCGGACCAGCAGGCGCTGTGAGGGTGCAGGGTGGTCTATGCACATGGCCTAGAGAGCCCCCTGCCAAGGCCGCTGCCATCCTGAAACCCGGAGGCTCTGCCAGGCCTCGGTACAGACCCGTCCCTGGCAAAGCAGCCTCAAAACAGGCCCCAGGGTCCTTTCCAACGTGGGACTCCTGTTCCACAGCTGCGGGCAGACACAGGTGTCACCGGGAGTTGCGTCATACTCAGTGCTCCAGGAACAGGTTGATGGGCTGCTGGCCGCAAGTTTGGGGTTGTTGGGGGCCTGAAGCTATGAGTGGTTGGTGGCAGACTGGGGTAGAGAGTGATGTCTGTCCTCCCACTCCAGGGTGGACCTGTTGTGGGTGGCGCCTCTCCTAATGCCTGACACCCCCACGCCCACCCTCCCCCCTTTGTCTTGCATTGATCTTGTGAAATCAGGACTGGTAGAGGGGATATGGGGGGCTTCAGAGAACATTCCAGTGGCTCCAGGTCTCATTCTTTTGAGCAAGCTTTTTGTCTAACTGATCAAGGAATCTTCACAGGGGCTTAAAGAACACCTGGTTGGCTCGGAGCAGCCTTTTAAGTAGGTCACACAGGAGCCAGGGGTTCCAAGAAGCCTCGCAGCCAGCTGGGGCTGAGTGCGATAGGACCCACGGCGGCAGAAGCGCCCGCTGGCCAGAGCTTGGCTGCGCAACGCCGGGCGTTTCAATCCAGGTAGGTCACAGGAGAGCAGGTCTGTCTAGCTCTTCCTTGAACCCCAAACACTGGCTTTCCTGATGTCAAGTTTACCAAATTTGAAGGGAAAAACCCAAATCAAAACAAAACTTTGCTATCAAAAATCCAAAGCCCTGCTGCAGGGGTGAGGAAGGCTACGTGGCCTGGCGGGTCCTTGCAGCCTTGCAAGTGAAGCGGTAAGTCGCTGGCCTCTCTCTGCACCTGCCGCCCGTGGGGCAAGAGTGGTGACGGAGTGACTGGCAGACAGTGTCCTCCTGGGCTGCCGTACATGGAGAGGACAGGCGGGCACAGGGGCGGGACCCTGGGTGAGGTGCCGAGGTCCCCAGCCCAGGTAAGAGATGGAAAACCAAGGCTCCCTTAGCAGCTGGACAGGGAGATGGCCACACGGTCACTTTGAAAGCAGGGTGGCCGACCACCTCCGTCCTCTTGCCACATTTGAGAACCTAGTCCACAGACCCCTCATCATCCTCAAGATAAACCAGCGCAGTCCCCGAGCTTCCCGCCAGCCCCAGCTGCCGGCCTGTGCGTGCCCCCCTGGCTGCCCATCACGGGCGCTGTAAAATGGGTTTTGAAGAGGAGTCACCAAAGTACTGACGACAATGACTTCTTGCAGGGCTGGGGAGAGCCCAGGATGGGGCTTCCAGCGCTAATTCTGCACACTTCAGTATGTTTTTAATTTTTTAATCACAAAAATGAATTTAATTATTACTTGCAAATGTTAAGCAACTAAAAAACACAGGGAGTGTATGTTAATGTAAAATTATTTACAAGATGAGATCACTTCCATTCCCTCACCAGGAGGAGAGTCAGAGCAGACTGGAGTTTGTTTCCAGGGTGGTGCCGTGTTCGCAATGAAATGAACAGCGATCGGTGCTTTTTCTTCTGTGCCCAGCTTGTTTCGTGCCTTATCCCCCCGGCTCTTTGCTGGCGCTTCCCACCCTTCAGGTCACACTGAGGCTCCCCGAGACCCTCTCTCCAGAGTGGCCACCCCGGCTCCTCTGCCTCCCACCTGTGCTCAGGGCCCTAGAGCACCCCACGACACGGGTACGTTTACCCATGTGCCACCTCGTCCCCCGCCGGAACGAAGCTCTGTATGGCTGTCCACAGGTCAGGGGGACACTCGGAATGTTTTGTTGGATTAATAGATGTTTTCTGAGGTCATACTTTGTGCAAGGCCTTTTGCTAGGAAGTGTGAGTCCTCTAACTTCGTTCTTCTTTTTCAATTATTGCTTTGGCTATTCTGGGTCCTTTGCATTTCCGTATGAACTTTAGAATCAACTGGTCAATATATGCCAAAAAGGGAGCTGGGATTTTGATAGAGATCATGTTGAATCTATGAATCAATTTGGGGAATATTGCCATTTTAACAATAAGGTTTCCAATCCATGAACATGGGACATCTTTCCATTTACTTGGGCCTTTAATTTATTTCAACGATGTTTTGTAGTCTTAAGTGCAAAAGTCTCATACTTCGTGTGTGTGTGTCTGTGTGTGTGCGTGTATTGTCAATAGAATTGTTTTTTTTAATTTCACTTTTGGATTGTGCATTGCTGGTGTATAAAAATACAATTAACTTTTGTATATTGATCTTATATCCTGCAACCTTGCTGAATTCATTTATTTGTTTCAGTAGGTATTTTGTGGGGGGTATGCTATATGCTAAATCATGTCATCTGCTAACAGAGATAGCTTTTCTTCTTTCTTTTCCTTCTGGATGCCTTTCGTTTCTTTATCTTGCCGAACTGCCCTGGGTAGAGCCCAGTGTGGAATGGAAGTGGTAAGAGTAGACGTCCTTGTATTGTTCCTGATCTCATGGGGGACGTCTTCAGTCTTTCACCATTGAACTTGTGGATTTTTCATAGCTGCTGGTTTTTCATAGGTGCCCTTTATCAGATTGAGGACGTTTCTTTTCTATTTTTAGTTTGGTGGTTGTTTATATCATGAAATGATATTGGAGTTGTCAAATGTCTTTCTGCATCTATTGAGATGATTATGTGGTTTTTGTCTCTTATTTTATTGATCCAGTGTATTACATTGATTGATCGTCATACATTGAACCAATCTTGCATTCCTGGGATAAATCCCACTTGGTTATGGTGTGCAATCCTTTCTATGCGTTACTGGATTCCGTTCGCTAGTATTTTGTTGA
>CM052441.1:145455784-145565877 GCA_028533085.1 Varecia variegata | reverse complement strand
CCGGGGCTCCCGGGCCCTGCTGCCACCTGGATGTTGGGGTTCCTTCCTAAGGGAAACCACCGGGGCCTCCAGGCTCCAGGACAAGTGCAAAGACGGTGGAAATGCTTTAAAGTTGATTGCGATGATGATTGTACAACCTTACGAATATACTAAAAACCATTGAATTTTACACTTTAAAATGGTAAATTTTGGCTGGGCGCAGTGGCTCACGCCTGTAATCCCAGCACTCTGGGAGACTGAGGTGGGAGGATCACTTCAGGTCAGGAGTTTGAGACCAGCCTGGGCAAGAGCGAGACCCCATCTCTACTAAAAATAAATAAATTAGCCGGGCATGGTGGCGCATGCCTGTAGTCCCAGCTACTCAGGAGGCTAGGCAGGAGGATCACTTGAGCCCAGGAGTTTGAGGTTGCTGTGAGCTAGGCTGATGCCACTGCACTCTAGCCTCGGTGACAGAGCGAGACTCTGTCTCAAATAAATAAATAAATAAATTCTGTCTGTCCTTGCAGATATGTGGTTTCATTTGCATTTCCCTAATGAGCGATGGTATCAAGCATCTTTGGACTCGCATTTTGGGACACTCTTACGTCTTCTTTTGTGATGTGTCTGTTCAGATTCTTTTTTTAACTCCCTTGGGCCCTCCGCCTGCTTTTGTTTATTAGTCTCCTGTTTTACCACATCAAAATCAGAGGCGAGGCCTGTGTGGGTTCTGCTTTTGGACACTGATGTTCTCTGTGGCCTAGAACATGAACAAGTTCATTTGTACAAGTGGTTTGTGGGAAGTTGACATGAAAATGTGGTCTCAGGCGGTTGGGAGTGGCAGGAACCCAACTCACTCTAGCTGGAGCTACCGGGGGTCTCCCAGCTAGGAGGGTCCCTCGAGGATCCAGGCAGTTAGGTTTTGTCCCGGGTTCTCTCTGTTTCTTGCTCACTCCAGCTCCTTCCTCCGATTCTCCCCGAGTGACATCGCTCCCATTTAGCGAGATCAGAGGAAGCGAGACCTGCTGCCCGGCCCTCCTGCAAACTCCCAGGAAAGGGCTGTCACTGCCCCAGCGTGCGTCTCGGCTGTCCCCAGGCGGGGACCACAGAAATTTTCTGACCACAGAAATTTTGGAAAATACAGACAAGTATAAGAAGGAAATAAGACCTTATTTGGAAATAGGGTCTTTGCAGATGTAACTAAGTGAAAAAATGTTAAGATGAAATCATCCTGCAGTTAGGTTGGGCCCTGAATCCAATGACCGGTGTCTTTATAAGACACAGGAGAGGGAGTTCTGAGACACAGACACCAGAGAGACCAGGGGCAGCCAGGAGAAGACGGCAGCACTGAACAGAATTATTCTGCACCAAGGGACACCAAGGACGGCCCTAACCACCTGCGGGAAATAAAACAGGCAAGGCAGAAGCCTCCAGAGAGCCTTCGGAGGGATCACGGCCCTGCTCACACCTTGATTTGAAGCTTCCAGCCTCCGAAACTTTGAGAGAATAAACTTGTGTTGTTTTAAGCCACACGCTTTGTGGTGATTTGTCACAGCAGCCCCGGGGAAAAAACACAACATTGTTCCACACTTTGCTTTTTTCACGTAATAACGTGCATCTTGGCGATTTCCCCACGTGGACACACGCAGACCCACCTGTCCTTAATAACGGCACGGCCCAGCCGGCCACCGCGTAGATTTACCCAAATGACTTAAGCAGCCTCTGCAAATGTGCATTTGCTCATTTCCAGTTTCATACCGTTTCCGGTTTTTCAATAGTACAACAGAGTTTTGTTGCACCTACATCTGACTTACCCAGATGCCATCCTTCGGGGTTGGAGCTGTTTTCTGATAGATCTTTCTCACGTGGCCTGGCCCCCAAGCTCACGGGATCTGGCGTTCAATCTGACACGGAGTGATTTCTTACAACGACGAAGAGAAAACGGGCCCCGTGGATCATTTAAGAGTTGGTGTGTCTGTTTATGGTCCTCGGAGGTGATTACGGATCCTGCTGCGGCTACAGGAAGGAGGAAGGTTGAACAAGGTGACACACGAGGGTCCTCGCACTGTGCCGGGCACACAGGAAGCACCGATGAACGTCAGCCACGAAGATGAGAAGATGATGAGGATGACACAGAAACAAAGCAGGAGGCGCGGTGGGGACAGACCCCGTGTCACGGGTCTGAATGGTGTCCCCAGAGTTCACATGTTGAATTCCTGACCCTCAGGACCTCAGGATGTGGCTGTATTTGGAGATATGGTCTTTAACAAGATAATTAAGTTAAAATAAGGTCATGAGGGTGGGCCCTAATCCAATATGACTGGTGCCCTTATAGATGAGGAAATTAGGACACAGACACATACAGGGTACGACCATGCGAGGACACAGGGAGAAGACGGAGTCTACAAGCCCAGGAGAGGGGCCCCAGGGGAAACCAGCCCCGCCACACCTTGCCCTGGGACCTCCAGCCTCCAGGACTGTGAGAAAATTAACTTCTGTTGTTTAAGGCCCAAGTCTGTGGTCCTCCATTGTGGCAGCCCTCGCAGACAGACACACCAGGATAACGGCTCGAGCTGCACCTGCAAGTCTGGGGAATTAAGGATCTTCATTAATTTAATACCATTTGAGAGCTGCTGGGCTCAGGAGCTGAGAAACTGCTTTCCGGATGAGCAAAAATGTTCCTATGTGGCACCCACCTGCTGCTCCTCTGGTCAAGAGGTCGAGTCTGCTTCTCCACGTGGCTTTCTCGGGACCCGCCTTGGCCCCGGGGACCTCAGCAGACATGGTTCAAGAGGAGTTTTGTAGACCCAGCCCACTGGGGCTTGCCGTCTCAAAACTCGGCCCCTGCGGGAAGGACCCCAGCCGGCCTGCTGCAGACGGGCACCCCGCCAGCCGGCACCAGCTGCAGCCATGCAAGGGCGGCCGTCCTGCCTCAGGCACCCTGCCAGGGGACTGCAGCCACATGGGCGACCCCAGCCTGGCCAGCAGAAGGAACCGTGCAGCTGACCCCTCAGGGGCTCCGCCAAACACCAATCCCGGCGCTGCTGCGAAGGCAGTTTGTAGATGTGACTTCAGGTGAAGGACATGATCCTGAATGGTCTGGGGGGCCTGGCCCAATTCGTGGAAATACCTTAAGAGCAGCACCGAGGTTTCCCTGAGGCAGAAGAAATCCTGCCGTGGGCGCAGTGTCGGCTCTGCCCTGCAGGTTCAGAGGGGCCGTGCCAGCCCCCCAGGTCGTGCAAGGCAGCTCCTTGCAACACATCTCTTTATAAATGGGTATCTACATATAGGTTTTATATAAAATATGCATGTGTAGGTTCTGTTTCTCCGGAGCACCCTGACTGATGTGACCCACCCCCCGGCTGAGGCCAGGGGCTCTACTTTGTCTCTTACGGCCACTCCACTTCCCTCGGCCACAGACCAGGGCTCTGTCATCACTGCTGGCACCTACGTGGCGTCCTGCAACTGTCCTGCTTCTGCTGCCTCTCCCAGTGCCCGGCAAAGCGCAGCCACTCGGCAAACGTGTGTGGTGATTTCACAACCACGTCTCAACCCGAAGCTCACCTGGCCAACTCTTCTCTGGGTGAATGCTCACCCCTTTGTCCCACGTCCCCCAGTGAAGCTGGGGGTGTGTTGACATGCGCCCCTGGGGCAGCAGCATCCACACCAGGACCCCAAGAAATCGGAAATGGTGATATCAGGAGCAGCCCCTCCTACCCCCGTAGCCAGGACACATGAGATGCAAAGTTTTAGTTCCAAAGAGGAATATCCTATAAACACGCCTCAAAAGACAGTAGCCACCCCTGCCAGCGTTGAGAGCCCATTCCTTGCGAACGCACACCAGTCCTGCGAGGACACGCTGTGCCAAAGGGGCTGAGGCCGCCGAGGACGCACCTGTGCACTGTGAGTTAACTGCGTTTCCATCCGTGTTCTGTTTCCGCAGCCACCACAGAGCTGCTGCCCAGAGCCCGCCTCCCTCAGAGTCCGGCACACAGAGAACCTTTTTTTTTCAAACAAGTGCTGCTCACGGCAGCAGGAGCTAAACGCTGGAAGCAAGTCGACATCTGTCAATCCGGGTCTCGCTCAGTAAAGCACGGGACAGCCTTCCACAGAGTATCGTGGGAGGTTCAAAGGATGGAGGTGGGTCTCTCCTTCGGTGGGGAATGACCTTCAGACCACATTGCTGAGAAGAGAGGCAGGGCGTGGAGCAGCGTGGGGCGTGCCACCGTCTGTGTGATAAAGAGAAACAGGCAGGAGGGCAGCCGTGAGAAAGGTCCCTCGGGTCCTGGCTGGCACAGGCACGCCTCTGGGAGGGAGGCTGGAAAGGCACAGGATCTGTTGCCTCCAGAACTAGGAGGCAGCCAGGCCACTGCAGACAAGGAGGGAGGAAGGTTTTAAGTACATCCGGGGGAGGCGCGACGTGGCCGGTGAGCTGCTGCCCTGCCGGGAGCCCAGGCTCGGACCCTCGCTCACCTGGCGAACCCGGACACTCTCTGGGCCGCCCTGTTCTCCCTTGCAAAATGGCATTCCGTGGTCCCTTCTGGTTCTGAAATTCTCTGACTCCAAATGCAACTCCTCTGATTATTACTGATTTCTCATTTCTGCCAACAAGAGGCAGGGAAAGGGTTCTTTTTTTGTTTTTTAATAGGAATCTCATGGGCATATCTTTACACTTCCCCACCAAAAAGCAGCAAGATTCAAGATCTCTCTTTTCTGTGGGTCACCTGAATGACATTCCGGTATTTGGATTCTTTCAGACTAGAAGTAATTCAGCTAAAGACCGGGGTGAAACAGAACAGGTGTTGGATTCAGAGAGGGTCTTGCAATGCTGTCCTCAAATCTTTAAAGCCTTGGGTTTATTGACGGTGCCCGAAGGACGCGTGGAGGAGGCCTGAGTGCACCTCCCGCCCGCAGGAAAAGCAATCAGCACGCTCTCCAGTCGTGCGCTCGATTACCACGTTGAATCCCTGAGCTAATTGTTTTTAAGTAAGGGCTTCACTCTAGATTTCAGACCTTGGTAAGTGTAAGTTATTTTTAAAATTATGAAAATAATGCATTTCACACTGGAAAATTGCATTCATAAAATCATTTTACACCGTCACAATTCTGCACCAGGCAAAGGTCTTGGAAAAAGCAGAGGCAGCCGGAGTACCGAGGTGATTAATTTATGCTAGGATGCCACCCAACCACTGGGCATCGAGGACGCTCAGAAATCCCCTGGACCACTCATAACTACTAGGGTTGCAGAGAAGGGGGGACAGAGGACACCCATCTACCCAGAGTGGGAGTGTGAATTAGTGTGGACCCTCAGGGGATAGTTTGGCGATGGCTAACACGAAAAAGTAGATCCATATACCCTTTTAATACAGCATCTATGTGTGCTATTCTATAGATACGCTAGCACCTTGCACATGAGAAGACAAAGACGGTCATCACTGCACTATTTTAATAGCAAAAAACTGAAATCAGGGACTGAGCTGATTGCAAAATTAATAAATGACACCCTTTAAAATAAAACCTCATGTAATAGAGACCTCCCATAAGGGGACTATGGTCTGTCTCCAAAGCAACATCATGAAAGGAGTTAATTGTCCATTGCCACCTCCTGTATCTCTGTTCCTCAACCTTCCCCACCTCCAGGACCCTGGGGCTCCAGTCCAGGCAGGGCTTCAGGAGCACTACAATGGGCTAGGTGGCTGGGGGGACTGGGGAGTCCCAGGAGCTCAAGGAGCTGCTACTTCTGCCACAGGCCACCTTGGAAGGCCTCCGAGTGCAAGCCGCTGCCTACTTCTGGAGAGGCCCGCCCACCCCTACCAGGTAAACTCGGGAGACGGCAGGATCTGGCTCCACAGCCCTGCACAGGATGCAATTTTGGATTCACGTCCTCATCCGCACACCTGCAAAATGAAGGCTAAGGCAGGCCGTCCTCTGGAAGAAGCATTCTAAGCAGTGAATGCCGCAGGGTGTCCTAGGTCAGAATCCAGGGTTGACCTTGCCTCGTGTGCCCAGGGGTTCTCAGACAAACTGAAAGCTTGCGGACTTCTGCAAGCGCCTGAACTGTGCTTATTTGTACTTGAGTTCTGATACGTAAACGCTGTGTGTCGAGTGTGTTTAATATTTATCCATTATATATACAGAAACAGCATTAACATAACACAGCTAGCCTGTAAGTCGCACCTACATCTCGAAAATGTGCAGGGAAGCTGGGGGGAATATATTATTACATTAAATATTAAATATTGTATGATGTATTATATACCCTGAGTGTACCCCACGAAGACCAGTTTGGGGGAGGGGGTTCTATGGCTACTCTTTTTAGCCGATGTTCTTTGATGGCAGTAGGGAGACAGTATTTTTAGAAAACCTAAGTGCTCTCATGAAACTGTTTTGTAAGATGTGACTAATGTTATCTAGTTTTAACTGCCAAATCCAGGGTCACTGGATTGATTTCAATTCCTGACTTTTCCATTGACTCCAGAGTGAGTCATTCCTTGCCTTGGTATCTTTAATTTTTTATCCACAAGCACAGCATGAAAATACTTATCCTTTCTGAGCAGTATTTCAGACATTACTGAGTTAATACTTGGCGTTGTCACTCACATAAAAAGAAAGTGGTACTGAATCACGCACCCACTCTCTGAATGGACTCCCTTGTGCCTGCATTTTTAATGTCGTTTTTGAGTGGGTTTTAAACATTTGCATACATAATTAAGCATAAACGTGAGTGCAGGTAAACTATTCACATTCCAGGATTAGTTTATGTAACTGTATTACTTTCACTTACAATGTTCTAAGGATCTCCCTCGCATCCCTATGCACCTGCCCAGTGCCCAGCACAGACAGCACTGGCTACATGTGGCTAAATTATTTAAAATTAGATAGAATTTAAAATTCAATTCCTCGGCAGCGCTAGCCACATTGCAAGTGCTCAGTGGCCTCAGTGGCTAACGGCACTGAGTTGGACAGCGTGACCAGAGGGCATCTCCATCCTCTACCCAAGTCCTGTCCCACAGAGCCGCTCGCTCGGGTCTTAATTCTACGGTGTAACCAGCAGTGCCTACACGGCAGTAAATGCTGAGTGACTGTTGAATGAATAATAAAATGATTAGTTCTAATTTTGTCTTAGTAATCTCAGTGACAATCGAAACGGAAAACAGAATCTGCTCTAGCCCCAACCCGTGCTTTGACACGATTGGATTAGCTGGGGTTGTTCCTTGCTGCTGCCAAGTCCCAGCTTTGTTTTTAAGGAACACGTCACAAATTTTGGATCATACCCTCGCCATATGTATCTCTCGATTTCATTCTAGTCAAATCTGTCATATTTGTGTCTCCAAATGAATTATCTAAATATTATTTTAACCAAACTGGGTGTTTGCACTTGGATGGATGATGTATTGTGTTAAATTTTCTAGGAAATTGATTTTTTTCCCATGTGTGAGTATCAAATTCCAGACAAATTTACTTCTTAAAAAAGAAATAATTCTCTTTTTTTAAGCTTTCTTTTCTTAAAAAAGAAAAGAAATTAAGCAAGCATCCCAGGATACCACGCGTCAACTCGGAAACCGGAAACTTGCAGGGCAAAATCTTAGACCCAAGATGAATCCTGCAAGGAAACGTGAGTGGAAACTGATCCAGCTATTTGTAGGATTACAATAAATACACCTTTGCCCTCGGCTCCACAATTGACTGCCACACTGCACAAGACAGGGAAACGGGAAGCAGTGGTGGCCACATTCTGCACAGCTCTCTTCCCTCCAGAAGCCAGTTTTATCTGCAAACAGGGTGCTTTGCCACCGCCCCTCCTAAGTGGCAGTCACCTTCCCCTCAGCAAATTTTCCTTGCTCCTGCCTTCTTTGCAAACAGCATCTGAGTCTGCAAGTTCTCTCCAGGATAGCAAATGAATTTACCCTATTTACCCGAATAAATTGAAGGACCTGCCATAAATTGAAACATGAGTTCCTGTAGTTGGGCATTTTCTACAGTAGGCCATTCTGTTTTTTAAAAACACACACACACATTTCTCCTGCAGAATCCTTTATAAATGTGGTTTTAATGATCCCAATTACATTGAGACAGTCTCCTGCAACCAGAAACGACTTTTTGATTTGCTCAACAGAAAGAGTACTTTGCAGCTCTGTTCAAGGGAGAAACAAAACCAGAAAATGAATTTTCACTGACGTAGATTGCGTTGATTCGAATAAAGTTAAGGCTAATGTATATCTCCTTCATTAGATATTTGAGTTGCTCTGATTCAAAATGTAAATAACTTAAAGGGTGAATTGCTCAGTGGAATTCCAATCTTAGCGGAAAATAAAAGGTAGCCTGTCGGCGCGGACCCCAGAGAGGACTCGGGCCACCCCCACCTCCATAACGCGGTCTGGTCTCTTTTCCGAACGGACAACTTAACCAGAGGACACTGGTTGCCGAACCCTGGTGGCATTAATGTCCTAGTCTTAAGTTAGAAACAGCTCTTCAAACTGCCCCCGGCCCCTATTTATTTCCTCAAAATCGTGAGACAAATTCAGAAAAGGTGTAGCTGGTTTTCTCCCTACGTGTGTCCTAAAACTTGGGCACCGGGTCCACTTTTCTCAGCTACTTAAGAAGCACTCTGAGCAGTTTGTATTGTTCCCTTCTCAGGGTGGTTGGCGTTCTCAGTTCGTGCGTTTTCCTCTCTCGCCTTTGGGGAGAAAAGCCCGGGCTGCTCCGCTTTTGTTACCCGCCCCCCGTCCTTTACCTCCCGTTCCTCCCCCAACGTGTAAGGCAGGGCGACTGTCCCAGACTCAGGGCGCCCCAGTTCAGAGCGCCGGAGCTCCTGGGCCCCGCGCACCCCGAGCAGCGCCCCTGCCCGGCGGGGGCAGGAAGCGGCCGCCGCGCCCCGTCCCGCTTCCCTCCCTTCCCTCCCCAGAACAATGGCTTTTCGCCCAGAAAACGACGCTGGGAGGGAGGCCGGGCGCGCCCCAGGAGCCGAGGGGGGCTCGGTGGGCGCCCCCGAGTCAGCAGCCGCTCGGCACCCCCTCCTCCCGCGCCCGCCCCCGTCCCGGCCCCAGCGCGCGGGACCTCCGCCCGCGCGACGCCCAGCCCGCCGCGGACAATGCGCGCCCCGCCCCGCGCCCGCCCCCGCGCACTGATTGGGCAGCGCCGGGTTTGGGCCGCGCGCGGGGGCGGGCGGCGGGCCGGGGCCGGGGCGCGGGGCGGCGGTGCGCGTGCGCGGGGCGTGCCGGCCGGGCGGGGGCGGTGCTTTGTGTGCTGCCGCGGGGCGCGCGGTGGGGCGCGCGGCGGTGCGGGCTGGCGGGCGGGCGGACGTCGGGCAGCATGGAGGAGCTGAGCAGCGTGGGCGAGCAGGTCTTCGCCGCCGAGTGCATCCTGAGCAAGCGGCTGCGCAAGGTGCGTGCGCCCGGCCCGCCCCCGCCCCGCCGCCGCCGCTGCCGGCCTCGGCTCACGCGCCCCTTCTCTCCGCAGGGCAAGCTGGAGTACCTGGTCAAATGGCGCGGCTGGTCCTCTAAGTGAGTCCCCCGGTCGGCGCTCGCCTTCCCGCCCGCGCCACCTAGCCCAGGGGGTAGGGGAGGGACCCTGGGCCGCGCCGTGGAGGGGCCGGGGGGGTCCGCGGGCAGGGCGCGAAGTTCGCGGGGTCCCCGTGGGCCCCTCCGGCTCGGCGGGGGCGCCCAGCCCGGGACTGCCCTTTGTTTACAAGCCCGCGGGGTGCGGGGCTGGGTGGCCTCCCGCGCGGGAACCCCCTCCGGCCGCGCGCCCCGCCCGCGCCCATTTGTTGCATGCGCTCCCCGACCCGCTCCCCCTTCCCCGGCCCGGCTGGGTGGGAGGGGCGGGATGCGAGCCCCCCCTTGTCCATATTTTCCCCGCTGTAACCTGAGCTTCCTATCGGTGGATGTAGGGTTTCCTTTTTCTTCTTTTTCTGTTTTTTTTTTTATGGGGGGAGAGGATTTGGCATCCCCGGGAGGGGCTCTCTTCACAGCTGCTCCCGCAGCCCGGTTCCCCTTCTTCCTGGACCCCACTCTCCTTTCTTTGCGCCCCCCTCCCGTGCCGGCCCGCGCCTGCCTGGGCGCCAGCCACATTGTTCTGAGTCCGGGCTGTGTGCCTGTGCCCCTCCCTGCAGGCATCCTGGACCTGCCTTCCCTTCCCTCCCTGGCTCCGGGCCAGTGTTTGGGGGATTCCCTCTCTGCAACTTTGCGTTTTATTGGGATTGGTTTTTCTCCCTGGCGGAGACAGTGGGAGTCCTCTTGTGGCCATGTTTTAATTGGGGGGTTGAAGTGGCAGTTTCTCTTTGGGTTTGAGGTGAGGGTGCTGGCTTCACAGGCCCCAGCCTCCAGGACCTGCAGGGGTTTGGACTCTGAGGACTGCGGGCACCCCAGGGCCCTTGCCATCTGCGGAGCTCGGGCAGCAGTTGGGGTGGCCCCATCTGGGCACTTTCTGAAGTGGCCTGGTCACTGCCTGGTGTTTGATGCCGCCCCCCTCTTTGCTTTTCCAGACACAACAGCTGGGAGCCAGAGGAGAACATCCTGGACCCAAGGCTGCTACTGGCCTTCCAGAAGAAGTGAGAAAGTTAACAGCGCACATGGGGAGGGCGGGGGGAGGGTGGCAGCCGGTTGTACCTGAGCTGGGCTCTCCAGGGGACTGGGCCTGGGGCTGGGGCTTGGGCTCTGGTCTGAGGTCTGTAGCAAGCCTGGCCCCAGGGCCTCCAGTGCCATGTCCACGGCTGTCTGAAAGGTGGATCACCTTGAGGGCCCCAGTTGTTTCCTCGCAGCCAGCACACAGCCCATCCCCCCGCCATACCTGTTTCTGAAGAATCCAAGTGAGTGCTGCTTGGGCTTTCTGACAGCCAGACTTGCAAAACTGAACCTTCTCGGTTCCTTCCTGTAAGGATTTTGGCTTCTTTTGCCCTTATCTGTTGAGTAGTTTGCAGACGGCACTAATAAGTACGATAGCAGGTTTGCCATAACAGCGCAGACCTGTCCTTCTGGCCCTGCACGAGTGCGTCATTGGGCCAGAGAAGGCTCAGAGAGGGGGCTGGAACACACAGCACCAGGTTACGCCTGCTGTAGTGTCTCTCTGTGGAAAACAACACATTTATTTTGCTCTGGGCTGTAAAACATAGTGCCGAGTGAGCACCATGGGGGCCTCATTGTCAGTGTTGGGCCAGTTGCTTCTGTAATTCTAGATGTCGTTTCTATTTTTAGGTAGGAGACTCGACTTAAGAGATAGGTCTCCTTGAGATGTTTAAGGGAAAGGAGTGATGAGGAGGGGCGGTGGGGGCGCCCCTCCAGTCCCAGCAGGGTGGTCGGGGCAGTGCTGTTTGTGAACATAGCAGGATGGGGGTAGTAGCCCTGTACCTGCCTGCCTGCCACAGCTTGCCCTGTTGATGGACACAGATGACTCTGTTGCTCCAATGTTTCCCAACTGGGGACAGCGCGGCAGGCTCGTTCTCTGGAAGCTGAAGCTGCGTTCATTTTGTTCCACTGTAGCAGGACATTTTGGGTCTCCCAGAGGGGCGGTGACAGTGAGGGAAATAAAGATGGGCTTTGGGTGGCGGGTGTGAGAAATGAGGTGCGCTTATCCCAGCTTAAGTACCTTTGGGAAACTTTATCAGCAATCCGTCTTCTGTTTGATTCATATCTGGGGCCTGTGAGCCTCAGAGTGGGGGCGACGGCTTGACCCATTCCCAGAGCTGGCACGTTCCTCTGCATCTGAGATAGCGTCCCAGCTGTTGAGAGAGGGCATGTCCTTACCTGGCTTTTGGTTACAACAGCAAAGAGCATAAATATCCGAGAGATACAAGAGTTTAAAAACTACGGATGGTCTAGATTGCATCATGGAAGAGCGAAAACCAGGAAGGTGGATGTTCCGCTTTCTCCCGCCCACCGAAAAGAGAGCTCACTCCGGACACCGGGGGCTGGCACGCACTTGCCTGGTATCGGGCAGGGCAGGGCCTTTGCGTGGAAGGGAAAGTCCCAGGCTCGCTGCCTGCAGCTCGCGGGTTAATGTGTCAGCAGAGGAGACCCAGGGGATGCCCCATCGTCCTGTTAGGAGATTGTGAGTTGAAGGCCCATGCTTTGAAGTGTGAGCTCTGCCTGGTGGTACTAATCACATTTGTCTTTAAGAAATCACCTTCCAGACCCCAGTGAGATGATGTTTTTTGCCCATTTTAATTACCAGGGCCCCTTCCCATGGGGGAAGCCTGAAATACAAGCCTTCTCTGAGGGCTGAGGCTCTCGCTAGGGCTTCCTCACCCCCGGGCGCTGGGGCCGCTTTAGGGGGTACTGCAGGTGGTGCGGGCTTTGAGCCTGGCCGCTGCAGAGTGGGGCACTCCGTCAAGGAAAGTTCAGGAGCAGCAAGGTACCAAAAAAAGGAAATGGGAGAGCCGCGCGCCAGCGGCCGGGCTCTGGGAAGCTGTGGTGCGGAGGTGGCCCCGGGGCTCTTGGTGCTCTGAACACAGGTGAGGGGTGAGGGTTTCTGCACGAGGGCAGATGCCCAGGGTTGTGGGCGGCTCCTACTCTTTTAGGTGCGGGGGTTGGGCCATACGACCACAAAGGCTGCTTCTAGTTGTGATGTGCTAGAATATTCCTGAAACAGCCTCCCTGCAGAAGAAAGCTGTCCCAAGAGGGGTCAGAGAAAACTGGGGAACTGGTCATTGCCCGCTTTTCTTTTACGTCTTCGGCTTGTCGTTACCTAAACACAGGTGCAGTGGGGTGGTTGTAAAAATAATGCTGACCTGTTGCAAAAAACAGGGTCCAGCTCCGCAGGGCATGCTGCCGCAGATGGGGTGGGGGCACCTGGTTCCGAGCGGCACAGGGGGTGTGTGCAGGGCTGTTCCCTCCCTGACTGGGATGTGCCCTCAGGGAACACGAGAAGGAGGTGCAGAACCGGAAGAGGGGCAAGAGGCCGAGAGGCCGGCCACGGAAGCTCACCGCGATGTCCTCCTGTGGCCGGAGCTCCAAGCTCAAGGTGGGTGGCTGTGCCTTCCTCGCTGACCCTGCTGGGCTGGGCAGGGGGAGGGGAGGGAAGGCGTGAGGGCCCTTGAGAAGGGGGTGGCACTGCTGCAGAAGGAGACAGGACCCCCCTTTCTTGCAGCCTCTCACCCTCTGCGGGGCACCAGCCAGCTGCACAGCTGCTCCCGCCCCCGGCCCTGGGCCCCTGAGAGGTGGCTTCCTGCTTCAGTTGGCTCCGTTCTGCACTCCTTCCTACTGGGTGGCAGGGTCAGACTGGGCTGCTGGCTGCCCCCGCCCTTTGTTACTGGGGACAGAGAACAGGACGCATGCATACAATAGGTGCTCGTAGGTTGTAGATGGGAGCCATCAATCAAGCCCAGGATATTGGGCCTTCCTCTGAGTGCACCTTAGCTGGGGAACACCTGCAGGTGCCTTGTCAGGGGTATCCTGTCACCCCTCCCTGCTGCAGTGGTGGGCAGTGGTGTAAGCATCCCCATAAACCCCGGGATCCTTGGCACCACCCTTCCGTCCCCCAGGTCTGGTCAGGCAGGGAGATGGAGGACCTCCCAAAGTGCTGGGGTTACAGGCGTGAGCCACCATGCCTGGCATGCCTTTGAAAATTCTGACCCTGCAGGCAGTGTGGGGGCCCAAGAACCAGGAGGACCTGCTTAGTTACCATTCAGCTGACACCCAGAAGGCCAGGAGGGTGGTGGTTTATTTACCTGTGTCCTGGAAGGCTCAGGTTTGGAAATGGGGAGACTGATGCAGATGCCCATTTGGTTTAGATCGCAAAGCGCTCGTGCTCCTTCCGTTGACTTAATCTTGTGAGATGTGTGGACCGTGCTGCCCTGAACACGGCCCCTTTTGAATTGTCTGCTGGGCGTCCTAGAGTTGAATTTTCTTTTCTTTTCTTTTTTAATTTTCTTTTATTTATTTTTGAGACAGGGTCTCTGTCGCCCAGGCTAGAGTGCTGTGCCATCATCACAGCTCAGAGCAACCTCAAACTCCTGGGCTCAAGTGATCCTCCTGCCTCAGCCTCCCAAGTAGCTGGGACTACAGGCATGCACCACCCCGCCTGGCTAATTTTTCTATTTTTAATGGAGACAGGGTCTCCCTCTTGCTCAGGCTGGTCTTGAACTCCTGAGCTCAAGCAATCCTCCCGCCTCGGCCTCCCAGAGTGCTGGGATGACAGGCGTGAGCCACCTTTTCTTTCTAGTCTACCTTTAACCTTGCATTTTATGGAACCTCATAAGGACCTTTTATTTTATTTTTTAAAATCTCACTGAGTAGAGGCTCGTTCTTCCTGTGGAGGAGAACAGCCTTAAGGACCTTGGAAATCTATTCTGCAACAATGTGGTGGGAAACTGCCCCTCCCTGGCTGTCTCGCTAGTCTGGAAAGGAGGTGCTGGCTGCAAGGTGCCTGGTGCCTCTCGGGGACAGCGTGGTACTCGGAACCCTGGGCCAGGCGGTGCAGGTGTGATGCCACCTCCTGTATCTTTCCAGGAACCCGACGCTCCCTCCAAATCCAAGTCCAGCAGTTCCTCCTCTTCCTCCACATCTTCCTCCTCTTCCTCAGAGGAAGAGGATGACAGCGACTTGGACACCAAGAGGGGCTCTCGAGGCCGTGAGACCCACCCAGTGCCTCAGAAGAAGGCCCAGATCCTAGTGGCCAAGCCCGAGCTGAAGGATCCCATCCGGAAGAAGCGGGGACGCAAGCCTCTTCCCCCGGAGCAGAAGGCGGCCCGGAGACCTGTCAGCCTGGCCAAGGTGCTGAAAACCGCCCGGAAGGATCTGGGGGCCCCGGCCAGCAAGCTGCCCTCCCCACTCAGCGCCCCAGTGGCAGGCCTGGCAGCCCTGAAGGCCCACGCCAAAGAGGCCTGTGGTGGCCCCAGCGCTGTGGCCACCCCGGAGAACCTGGCCAGCCTGATGAAGGGCGTGGCCAGCAGCCCCAGCCGGGGTGGCATCAGCTGGCAGAGCTCCATCGTGCACTACATGAACAGGATGAGCCAGGGCCAGGCCCAGGCCGCCAGCAGGTTGGCGCTCAAGGCCCAGGCCACCACCAAGTGTGGCCTCGGGCTGGACCTGAAGGTGAGGACGCAGAAAGGGGACCTGGGGATGAGTCCCCCAGGAGGCAAAGTCTCAAAGTCCCCCAGCGTCGGGGCTGCAGAGCAGAAAGGGGGGAGCGCAGGGGGGCCCCCGCACGCCCACGGCGGCAGCAAGGTCCCTGCCGGGTGCCCAGGCCCCCAGCTGGCACCCACCCAGGAGCTGAGCCTCCAGGTCTTGGACTTACAGAGCGTCAAGAACAGCATGCCTGGGGTGGGCCTGCTCGCCCGCCATGCCTCGGCCACCAAAGGTGTCCCAGCCACCAACTCAGCCTCTGGGAAGGGCACCGGGGGTGGCCCCACTGTGGGCAACGGGGCCAGCATGCCCACTGACACCAGCAAAAGTGAGAAGCTGGCTTCCAGGGCTGCAGCTCTGCCTACCCCTGTGGGCAAGAGGGACTGTGTCAAGGGCAGTGCTGCTCCCCGAGGGCAGGAGGGCCGCATGGCCCCAGGGGATGGGCGCAAGGCGGCCACACTGCCAGAGATGAGCGCCGGCGAAGAGAGCAGTAGCTCCGACTCAGACCCCGACTCGGCCTCACCACCCAGCGCCGGACAGAACCCATCAGTGTCCGTCCAGACCAGCCAGGACTGGAAGCCCACCCGCAGCCTCATCGAGCACGTCTTTGTCACTGATGTCACTGCCAACCTCATCACCGTCACGGTGAAGGAGTCCCCCACCAGCGTGGGCTTCTTCAACCTGAGACATTACTGAAGCCCCTACGGCCGCCAGCTGCCCCAGTCTTTCCAGCCCTCCCATCTCTGAAGTGACCCGCAGCCCAAATCCTCCCGGAGGGGCTGGGTCCGGGCTTGGGGGCGGCTGGGCTCCTCTCTGGGCAGGCTTGGAAGGGACTTCTCCCCAGCCCCTGCCCTGTTCTGGGGCTCGGGCAGGGAGCCGCATCTTTGCCTTGCTGGGGCCAGGCTGCACCCATGTTCCTACCTCTGGCCACCTCCTCGCTCTGCCATTTCACCTCAGGAACTCGGTGGCACCTGTGGCTCAAGCCGGCTTGAGAAGAGCAGTGTCCTGTTCGGCTCGAGCCGCCCTCCGCGGCCTGCGTGCCTGACGGCAGCTTTGCCCGGTCTCCCAGGGCAGAGGTGTCGGTTGGATCCTTCTCCCGGTCCAGCCTGACTTCTCCCCTGGGGTAGGGAGAGAAAGTGCATGGGGGGGAGGCAAAGCCCCCTGGGACTGCTCCAGGGAGGGCCCACTAGCGTCCCCGCCGCCTAGAGCAGTTTTAGAAGACAGGGTGGGGTGGCGCCTACCTTTGCCAGCGGTGCCCGCGCCGGCAAGGGTGAGGGGTCCTGCCCCACGGCTGGGGGCCTGCTGGGGCCTTCGTGTAAAAGGTGTTGCTGGTAGCTGTAGTGGGGCGGGGTGAGGTCAGCAACACTGAAAAGGTTGGTGTCCCGCCATCTCATCCCAGTTCAGAACAGCCTCTACAGTCCCTAAAGTTGCCCTGAGAGCCCAGCGTGGTAGGGAGAGGGGTGGTCCCACATGAAGAGCATAGTCTGTGTTTGGGTCTGGTAGCAGGATGCTGTCACTGCTCTCCTTCCTGCTGGCCTGTGACCTTGGTCCCTTTCCATACCCACCCCCACACCCCTAGCCAGGGCCCACTGGATTATGTCCCAGTTCTAGGGTTAAAGGTGCTGGGACTCAGGGTGGGGACACTGCAGGCCCAGAGCTGAGTCTGGAGAGCAGCTGAAAGACATGATCAGACCAGTGGAGGTGTCTGAGCGGAGCCCTTGGTGGGAGAGCCCCTTTCTCCGCTCTGTGGGATTTATCTTTTGGTCATAAAAGACCAGCTTAGCCCTAATCATGGCCGCAGACGGCTCGGGGAGCCACTGAGGATGGAAGTGCGGGCACTTGCTGACTTCCGGCTGTTGGCAGGTGTTGCCGTAGTTGCTGTCCACAACTACCTCCCCTCGCTGGGCCCACGCTGGGCCCTGCCCAGATGGACTGGCCACTTTCCCTGACAATCCCCCCACCCCCATCTTCTGCAGTGCTGTACTCTACTCCCTCCCAGCTGAGAAGCAATATCTCTGTCATTTGGGAAGCAGGACCAAGGCAGCAGCCTGCCTGGCAGAGGGCACCAAAAGACCAACCCTGCCAGCCTGCACCTTGAGGCCCTGTGCACTCCGCCCCGCCCTAGATGGCTAAGCCTTGGAGCTACCTTGTATGATTTCTGACATTGGGACTTCTGTTCCAAGATACCAGCGTGGGGCAGGGGACAGGTCAACAGTGCTTTGGGGGTGGCAATGGCAGGCAGTATGGTCACTGGGTCTCTGATGCCAAAAAGAAGTCAAGGAAGGTGGGCCTGTTTCTGTTCCCATCCTTGGTTGAGGTCAGCCTGCAAGTGTGGGACCTCGCTCCAGACGCCCTGATCACAGGGAAGAGCTGCCCTTGCACAGGCCAGCCGGGGTTGGAGTGGGCTCTGGCTTCCAAGGGGAAGGCCTGCCAGGCTGCAAGCCCCCCACGCCTCACTCCATGCCAAATAGGAAGAGGTGGCCTTTGTGTAGCCAAATTGATCACAACAGTGTGCCTTTGGGGAGGGACCTGTGTCCTTAACTGTATTGGGGGCTGTCCAGATGCAGCCTCAGGGCTAGCATGTGGTGGCCACACTGGCTACAGCGGAGGTGGCACCCACTTCTGCAGACTGGAGGGCTGGGGGTCCCAGGCAACAAGGCTGGAACTGGAAGTGGGCAGTAGGGGAAGAACTGACCCCTGTACCGCCTGGGAGGAGAAGTGGATCCCAGCACAGCAGGGCACTATCCAGCTCCCAGATCCCCGGATGGCCAGGCCTCCTCGCTGACTGCCCTGCAGAAAAGCTGACAGCCTCCCCAGTTTTGCAGCTCCTAAGGCACTATGTTGCCTTAGAGGCTCCAAAGCCAGGCTAACAGCTCTCTCCCAGCAAGTCCTTGGAGGTGACCCTGTGGTCCCAAGAGCTGTTGAAGGAATGAAGGTGCCTGTCCCTGGGTGCCTGGGCCAACTGCACTGGGCCCCAGCAGCCAGGTCTCTCCAAACCCTGATTTGGTGCCTTTCTGTTTACCAGCTACTTCAATCCCAAAGTTCGAATCTGCAAACACCTTACTCCCAGCCACTTTGCCTTCTTGCTATGTTGTATGTTTTTTTCCTGGTGCTTGGGAGCCCTGGTGGTTCATGTTACAGAGTGTGTGTACAGGCACGAGCGCCACCGCTGCAGTTGCACCGGATGCTCTCAGTCGGTCGTCGTATGTTTACCAATAAATAAAAGTAGTACTTTGTATATTTTATTTGCTGCTATATGTGTGTGGGTAGCTTGGCATCTGTACCACATCTGGCTTAAGACTCGTCTATCGGGAAGGGTCCCACATGAACTGTCACAGTTTGTGTATATTGCATGGGTGTGTGAACCCGTCTTTTTGTCTGCTTCTGTGTTGTATAGGAAGAAGTGGCCGGTTTGTTCTCTTCCTTAGAGGGTTTGGTGTATTTTTATATATATTTTCATACCAAAAAGAGTGTTCCTTGTTTTGGTTACACTCAAAATTTGGCTAGAGAGGGCTCTAGGCCGAGAAGTTTCACTAGGGGAAGAGTTGGGGGATGGGAGAAGGAACAGAGCTTGAACCCATGCCAATCACTGGCTTGATTTGTTTTTTTAATTAAAAAAACATTCATGTATGCCACTTCTAATTGCTTTAAACCATGGTTGTTTGTTTGCTTTCTTAAAAGAGAGAGAACAAAAGTGGATATGTTATTCCCCTGGGTAAAAAAGATCTTTGTAGAAACGGGACAGCAGCCCAGCCCCATGTTTAATTGGGACCAACCCGGTCAAGGAAACTTCTCCCGGGAAGCCCAGGATGCTTTGGGGGAAGGGGCTGGAGTCAAAGTTGTGCCTAGATAACCAGATTTTAACTCAAGTGCATTTCAAGGTTCTGTGGGTTTTCTAGCATTTTTTGAAAACTAACACTAGCATAGGTTGCAGATTTTTTCTAGACTGGTGTTAATTTATTTTGTAGGGAAAAGACATTAACAAATGGTGTCAGAAGATTTTTGTCTTTTTGTTAATTCTTAGTATATCAATAAATTTTTCAAAAAACTTTTTGGCCTGGTGTACATGGTGAGTGATGTCTGGAGACACAACAGACTACTTTCCCTTGAGGCAAAATATTTCCCTGGGCGTGGGTTGGGTCATTGTGGCATGGAAAAGTCACAGACTTTGGGAAAGGCTTGGCCACTTTGATAGGATGCAGAAAAAGATGGTTTTCTAAGCAGGGGGTGGGGTTTTATTTTACTAGGGAGTCCCTTCACCAATGGTTCACAGCTGAGGACAGTTAGGCATAACGGGGGGGGGGGGGAACACTTGGCAGTGTCTGGAGACAACTTTGGTTGTCACCAGGGGGTGGCTGACATTGGCATCTAGTGGGCAGAAACCAGGGGTGCTGCTAAACTTCCCGCAGTGCACAGGACAGTCCCCCACAACAGGAAAGGCTGTCAGTAGAGCTAAGTCAGAAACCCTGGTTTAGTGGGGAGGGTGAGGAGGGCTGTGACTGGCATTTGTGGGTAGAGACCAGGGGTGCTGCAGTACATACGCACTCACTGTGAGACACCTCACTTCCAGAAGCCTAAAGTAAAGGGAAACCAAAATTCCACCCTCCACCCCTGCACCTCCCAGCCCCGTGGTCCTCCCTCTTCCCCACCCCCTCCACCCTAGCCACCCCACACCCACCGTACCCAAAGATACTGTGTTGGAAAGCTACTCTACTCCTTGACTCTACTACATGTGGTAGCACTTTAACAGGACACAGCTATAAAATTCCTGGGGAGTTGCTATGAAGTGCAAGCAGCTTTGAGTCAACCACTCTGCTGCTCCTAACCCATGGCTCCTAATAAAGAGATGATTTGTTTATTATATAACCTTCCCTGGTCCTCTAAGGTTTGCACTACCCTTGGCATGAATTTATTCATAAATTTCAGCCTCCAGGGAGAATGGAGCTTCCTTTGAAGTGAAGAGAGAAGTTGGGCCTAGATGTTGGGGCACCACTGGTCGTAGGCTAGTTGGGGCAAAGGCCTAAATGCTTTAGTTGAGGAGCAAGTTCCCACTACAAATAGAAATGTACCCCCAGCTTTACCCGGCTCCAGAAAGGCCTGCGAATTAGATCCTTGCAAGGGAGGCTGCTGGTGGAGTTTCTGTGCTTGTTGCTTCCTGGAGGCTCTGGGTGTTTTGTTTTGGAGAAGATGGGCAGAGGCGACTCCAGCGGTCCTGTTCTCTGGCCTTTGGGAGCTGCGGATGGGGGCTGGGGACCGCCGGGAAGGAGCGCTGCCCCGATGGAGAGCCAGGCTTTCACGAGACCCCATTTTCTACAGGGACTCGCCAAACGGGTGCTGGGCCCTGGCCCACGCCGGGCCTTTGTTAGTTTCTGCGCTGCTGATCTGATCGCCTAATCCAGCGCCTTCCCAGAAGAATGGGCCAGGCTGCAAGGGGCAGACCCGGCCCAAGGGCCCGCCCCGCGCTGCCTCGAGCAGCCCGAGGGCGCCTGGCGCGGTCGGTGCAACGCGGCTCAGAACACTGGGATCTGGGCGGCTGGACACCTCCATCCTCCCCTCCGCCCTCGTGGCTCCAGGACCGGTTGCAGCGAGGACGCAGAGGGGGCGCCCATTGACGGGGGCTCCCAGCGGAGCCTTTCGGCGGGGGCATATGGGGCTTTCTCGGCTCGGGTGCGGGACCGAGAGGCACCCGCCTCCGCGGTGGGCGGGGTGGGCACGGGGACAGGGGCCGTGGCCGCCGCCTGCAGAGGGCGCGCGCGCCCCGCAAAGCCCGGGCCGCCGGCGCTTTGGACGTGCGGTGGAAACTCGCCACCCGCGCCTGCGGGCTGCTCCGGAACGCAGTCGCGCGACCCACACCCGCGCCGCTGCGGCCTCCCGCGGCCTCGGTCTCCGCGGTCTCAGGGGGAAAGCCCAGCCCAGGCGCAGCCTCTCCGACGGCGTTCGCCTCCGGAGGCTGCGGGGCGGCTGCATGCCACCAAGGACGGCGGAGCCCTGCAGGGCCCCAGGCCGCCCGATCTCTGACTCCCACCAGGCTCGAAGCACCTCTGAGCCTGGAGGATTTTTGGGTGAGAAGAGGAAACCAGAGCATGAGCCCCAAAGGGACAGAAAATGGTTGCGATCCAACACTGTAAAAAAGCATAAATATTCCAGTTGACCAACGTTGTTGGGCCACGCTCCGCGCTGGCGACTGCCACAAGAGACTGCCCTGTCCTCAGGACGCAGGGGAACCCGCCCGGGCCCGAGGTGGCGCCGCGGGCGGGCTGGGGCCTCTACACCTGGTCTCTGCAGGTGTGGCGGATTCCCGGAGAATCTGCCCGGAGAACGGAAACCCGCTGAAGAAGCTCAAAGCCCAGGTTGGCGGCTGCCAGCAAACCGGGAAAAGGGACAGGCTCGGCGCCCTCCCACCTCCCTAAGCATGAGCCTATTCCGCTGCCCCAAACACCCAGGAGTGGACGGGGGACGGAGCTCCATCCGGGCGGCAGGGCCGCGCCTGTCGCTGAGCCACCCTTCCCATCTTCGACCCCTGACGTCCTGCGCCCGCCGGCCCAGCACACAGCCAGCCCAGCCCAGCTTAGGGCACGGCTTAGGGCGGCTTCAGAAGCAGACTTTGGATCCCTGGAGTCTAGCGACCCTACTCAGCACGAGGCGCAGGTCACTCACGTCGGAAGGGCACTCAGTTTTCTGTGACTGGCTGCCCTGAGCCCGGGCGCTCCCACACAGAGCACAGAGCTGGGGAAGAAGCTGGGGAGAGCTCCGCCAAAGGCCTCGCCACCGACCCTTCGGCCAGATTGGGCTCTGCGGGAGCGCCTGGATCGCCACTTGTGGGCAGGGCGACGTCCGCGGGTGGCTAGGAAGTAGAATTGGGTTCAATGCGATGGACTCTTCGGGGATCCAGAGGGCGGCTTTCTTGTACCGGCTTCATGACCACGCCCCCACTGCTGCGAAGTCTGTGGTCAGGAAGCGCCGAGAACGCCCCCCATCCTCTCCCACCCCCACCTTCACCTTGCCCGGCTCTCCCCTCGACTGTCCGTTGCCCAGCTTGGGGCTTAGGCCCACCAGGGGCGAGAGTCGGGGGGGGGGGGACTGGGGGGCGGGGATGCGCCGGGCTGCGGAGCGGCGGCTCCAGGTTCACTAATCACATCAGCGCGCTCTGCGCCGGCTCTGAGCAGGCAGTTGCCTAGCAATATCCGCGAATCCAATTCCTCAATCAATAGGCGCGAGGCTGTGCATTTCGGGGAGCGCTGGCGAGCTTGGGTGGGTCTGGGGGGCGGGTCCCTCGACAGCACGGGGGAGCAGGCCGGGGAGCGAGGCTAAGAGGCACCCGAGCCTCGGAGACCGGTGACATCCGGCCTAAGGGTTGGGTGCGTGGGGGAAATCCCGCCAGAGGAAAGGGGAACCCCGATGTCACCCGCATCCTCCGGGGATCCAAGAATTCTGCCCAAGTCCTGGAAAAGTGCAGTCTGTAAGTGAGGAAAGCCACGGCCACGCCCGAGGAGAGTCACACCCTGCTCGCTCCCAAGGCCAGCTCTCTCCCAGCTAGGCGGGTACCCCCCCAGTTGGGGACTGGCCTTCGGCCTTCGCCAGAATTGTCCTGCGGAGGGAGCAAGGGCGCGGGCATGGGCGGGTAATGAGAGGAAGGATCGGTCCTGTCCTCCTGCGGCACCTCACCTCTTCCCTCAGCTCAGGGAACAAACCAAAAATGAGTAAAACCGAGACATGTCTCTATTTACAAAGTATATATTTAAACACGTAAAAAGCGGTATTGGATACAGACATTCACGACCGAAGAGGATAGTATCGAAGCTTCACTCTTGAGCAGAGGCTGAGATCGATTCGAGATTTGTACAAATCTTAGACTTAAATGAATCCAACAGGCGCGCACACCACGCGGTTGCAGACTCCCAGCACATGACCCCCGGCCCCTGCCCACCCACCCCAGGTCAGCGTCGCAAGAGCTTGCGAGGGAGACACACACGCATGGCCACGGACAAATGGCAAGATGGAGGGGCGCTGGGGACAGAACCAGGCTGACTGGAGGAAGGTCAGAGGGAAGGGGCAAAGGCGGCCCCAGGAAGGGAGCGGGGATGGGAGCGAAGGCAGGAGCAGAGGGGAAGGCGGCAGCCAGGTGAAGACTTGTGTCCCTGAGTCACCGTCCACTCGGCAACTGACGCGTCCCTTCAATGAAGTTTCATCTGAAAATAGCGTCAACATTTAAATAGATACACTCGGTCAACGGCGCTTCTTTATACAAAGTCTAAAATACCAGTTTTACAAATTTGAGCGGATAAAAATCCCCATTCCAGGGGCTTCTCTTTATAGGCGCAATTTGATATTCAAAACCAAACAAAATCACGTAGTACACCGATTTCCTCCTTTTCCCTCTCTTTAAAGGCAAGAAAGTCTGGAAGAGAGGTTGAGAGGCTGGCGGTGGGAAGTCGGGAGTGCGAGGACGAGGCTGGGGCTCCCTCCCGTCCCTCTCCGCGGCGAAGCTCCCCCGCCCGCCCCCAGCCTCGCTCGCCCGAGTCCGGCGTCTGTGCTTGCTTCGGCGCGCAGGGCCCCAGCGGCCCTCCCTGAACCAGCAGTGGGAAGTTAGGTCTTCGCTGGCCCTTTAAGGGCGGGGAGGGCCAGAAGGCTGCTGGAGCAGAGCGCGAAGGGACGGGAGTGGGGTGGAGGGGACCGATTTGTGCTTTTGAGTCAAAAGAGGGGCCCACGTTCTGCGCCCTCGGAGCGCAGAGTGGCCCAGAGTCTGCCGGGGCGGGGGCGTCCCGGCCCCACGCCGCGCTCGGCCTCCCCCGCCGCGGCCGTCTCCACTCCCAACTCCCGCTCCTCCCTCCCCCTTTGGCGGAGCTTGTCGAGTTCAAATAGAGAACACTGCGAATCGAAAAGGCCTATAAATTATAGTTTTTGCTTTTAAGAAGGGGGGGGAGGAAAAAGCAAAAGTTCTTATGAGCATTCTTGGATGAAAACCCTGCCTCGCCCTCCTTCCCCTCGCCCCGCCGAGCGCTGGGGATGCGAGTCCTGCCGCGGCCCCGAGCGCCAGCCGGGTCCTCCACCGCGCTCCAGCCCGGCCGGGAGAGGGCCTGGGTGCGAGGCCGCCGCTGCCAGCCGCGCCCGCCGCCCGCCGCGCCTCCCTCCGCGGTCCCGCAGGGTGGCCCGTCCAGCCTTGTCCGTCGGAGCGCCAGCGGCCCGCCCTCCCGGGGGCAGGCTTGTCCAACTCTTCCTGGGAGGTGGGGGCCGCCGTCTCTTCTCCTGGCGAAGCTAGAGGACGCGAAAGGGAAAAGTCCACCCCAACACTTTTCTCGTACAACTGTCTCGCACTCTGGGCACTGACACGCAATCCTCCCAATTTATCCTGGCATTTCGGGAATGTAAACAGATTCGCTGGCTTTTTCTTTCTGCGGAGTAAGGAAAGGAATTGAGGGAATGGGGAGATTTTATCCACATGACACACACACACACGAGCTGCGTGCAGAACACGCACACCCCTCCCTAAAGTGCATTTCCTGGTGTCGTCCTGGGGGGACCTGTTCCCACCCTCCCGCGCGCCAGCCAGCCAGCCGCTTTGTACCTTCAACATCACACACGAAAAGGTTATCCAAGTCAATACTTTTTCCCCCTAATAGACTTCTTAATCTTAAAAAAAAAAATAGAAAAAAGAAAAACAGACTGACTCCACCCCCTTATTTCTGATTGGGGAGCCAACCTTTTGTTGGCCTGGCTGGCCAATGGGAAGAGAGAAAAAATCTGGGCCCTGACTTGGTGCCAGGAATCTGGCACTGGGCTGCGGAGAAGGGAGGAGGGGCGAGGTGGGCAGGCTGCATCCCTCCAGACACCATCAGAAACCCAGGGCCCAGGCCCCCAACTTTCCTAGTGCCCTGGGGGGATGGGGGCCCTCCTGCCCCAGCTCAGCCGGCCTGCCCCAACTAAAACACACTGTCTCTCTCCTCGTGTAAATAAAACAACTTCAAGAGTTGAAATATATATATTTAGATATTTTTCTTAAATAACATATTTACATCTAATAGAAAATATAACTCTAGAGATAATCTTTCCAACCAAAACTGAGGGGAAGGAGGAATGAAAGGGGCTGAGGGGGTATGAAGTTAGGGACAGGACCAGCCAGGCGGCCATATCCCACCAGAAATAAAAAGCATTTGCCAAGCTTGCGCTCACTCTCTCCCCTGCTCTCTTGTCCTGGGCTCACCCACTCAGCAACTCATCTTTTCTCTTTAAAAAAGCCTTGGTCCGTGTTACTTTCCTTAATGGTGACGGTCAAAAAGTTTGAGGTCACGTCTGTGACCACCACCTTCTCCAAGTTAGACAGGGAGGGGCTCCAGGACTCTTCCTCAGGGTCCCCCAGGATTCTGGCCACTGGGATCCTGGCGATGAGGGAGGGCCTTCCCCCCTGGGCCCCCATGTCCCGGTACAGGCCTCCCACAGAGCCGGGGGTGCCTGAGCCATGCCGGACCCGTGGGCCTCCAGGGTCTAGTGCACCCTGGCCTTTGGCCTCCAGGAAGGCAGGCCTGTGCTTTATGACCCTGGCTGGGAAGGTGTCCACAGCCAGCTTGCCCGTGGTCTCCGCTGAACTAGGGCTGGTCACACCACACTGCACCAGGTCCGAGTCCTGCCTTCGGGCCAGCTGGATCACACTGTGGCCTGCTGGGAACTTTCCTGCCCCTGAAGGGGTGTCGTCCAGCTTCCTGCCCTTGAGGTAATCTCCGAGGCCATCGCTGGATTCTCCTAAGGGCCTCTGCGAGGGGTCCAGGAGCTCCTTCCGGGGCTTGGGGCCTCGCTTCTTCGAGCTGTCCCCTGGTGAGCTGGGCTTGTCATCCACACGGCTGGCTGCCCGATCTCGCTCCCTCTCACGATCCCTCTCTCGTTCCCGCTCCCTCTCCCGCTCCCGGTCCCGAGGGAGCTCTGCTCGGCAGGTGCTGCTGGTGCTGCTGCTACTCCCTGGTGGGGACAGACCCATGTTCCGAAGGCCTTCTCGGGCCCGGGAAGTAGAGGCCAGGTCCTGGGGTGAGCGGCCGGGGTAGGGGATCCGAATGCCCCGGGCTGAGTCACTTCGGAACTCATAAGTCTTGGCCTTGGCCTTGGCCTGGGCCTGCAGGAGAGAAGGTGGTGTCAAGAGCAGAGCAGGCCCTGCCCCGCCCCCAGGACCCCTTCTCTAACCTCAAACTTCCAGCTTCACTCTCTGAGGCCTGGGAATTTCTGAGTGAATGGGGAGGGGGTGGAGCTGAGAGGTGGCAGCATGGGGGAAGGAATAGAGGTCTGCCTGGAGGCAGCTGCCTGCAGAAAGCACACGTCTTGTATTCATTCACATGTCCATTTGGAAAGGCTGGGCAGGAGGTTAAAGGAAATCTAGTGTGGCTAAGCCCCTCCTCCCAGACACCCCTTGGTGCTGCCACTAACTTGGTGACATCCTGTTAGGAGACTCTCTCCTAGATTTACAAAGAGGCAACATGTGTGGACACCACATTGGCTCATAGCCCTCAGGGCCCCCTTCCCAGAAAGTAACCCAAAAATATCACTGTCCACCATTGGACATTGCCATCCTACCTTGAGGAGGAACGTTTTGGGTTTGGGTCCTCGCTTTTTGGGGCCATAGAGCTCCATCTCTCGTTCCCTGGAGACAGGAGGGAGGGAGAAAGGGTGAATGAATTAAAAAAAAAAAAAAAAACCAAGTGGGACTCCAGTCCAGGCTGGACAGAAGCCACCCTGCATGTTTCTAGGTGAGGGGCTGGGGCTTGGAAGGGTCTGTACCTTTCCTCAAAGGCTGCCAGCAAGCGAGCATCCAGGATGTTCTCTTCCGGCTCCCAGGTGCTGTACCTGAAGGAACCAGGAAGAAGCGGGCATCAGTCCCAGGAGCAGGGGGGGAAGCGGAGGAGGTGTGTGTAACTTTTCCCGTTGCATTGTATTGTATTTCAATATAAAGGGAAAAAGAGGAAGAAAGAAACCTCCCGAATAACAGTCTGGGCTTGAGAATTGCATATAACAGACTTACTTCTGCGACCAGCCCTTCCATTTCACGAGGTATTCCATGCGTCCCTGCGGATGCAAAGGGGAAAATGTGTGTGTGTGTGTGTGTGTGTGTGCATGGGGAGAAATGCATGACGAGGACACAAGAAATACATGCGAAAATGCATGCACCAAATGAATGCTCAAAACCCCACCGCCAAACGCAGGCGCTCGCTGCACCACCCCTGCACCTAGGACTGCACAAAGTGCATGCACCGGCATCCATCCCCCACCCCGCCCCCCACTCGTGCAATCTGTGCATCGCTGCAAGTCTAAGGGAAGCGCTGGGGCTCAGAGCCGCCGCAGCCGCCGCCACGGCCGCGGCCGCTGCTGGGACCTGGGGGAAGGGAAGCTGGGCTGCAGCAGGGGAGGGAACCGGCGGAGGGGAGGGCCCACCGTGCTGAGCCCGAGGCCCGGGGCACCTACTTTCCGTATGCGCCGCTTCAGGAGGGCTTCGGCCGCGAACACCCGCTCCCCCACCGCCGAGAGCTCCATGTTGACTCGCCTCTTCCCCCCTCGGCCGCTTCCAGGAGCAGAAAAGCAGCAGCCAGCGCACGACAGACCATAATACTCTCCCGCTGACGTCAGTTCTCCTCCCCTCCCCGCGCGCCCGCGCCCTCCCGCGGCCCCCCCGCGCTGCTCCGCGCGCCCCCCCGCCCGCGCTTCCTCCCGCCCCACGTGTTGCTAACGACGTTGCTAGAGTCGAGCGGCCGAAGGCCTGCGCCCCCACACGCTGATTGGCCGAGCTCCGGGCCACGCCCCTCTCCCTGTCTCCCCCGCGTTGCTACGTGACCCGCGTTCCAATCGCCAGGGGGCGGAGTCCGAGGCAACTCAAGAGACAGAGCGGGCGGGGGTGGTGGCCGCCGCCGGAAGTGACGCCACAGGGAGGGCGGACCCGGCCTCTGTCAGTCTCCGGGGCTGGCCAGGGGGGCCGGCTGCCCTCTGTCCTCGCCTGGGCCCCCTCCCCCGCCGCCAAGTTGTCCCTCCGGTGTTCGGCGTCCCCCACAGCTCTCGCTGGGACCCCCGCGGCGGTGTCAGCCAGGTTCCGCCCCCTCGGCAGACCCCGGCCCGCCCCACCCCCACCGCCGGGACTCGCGTCCTCCCCTCCTCCCGCCGCCGCCCGCACCGCACAATGCACAATGCACAGGTGCCGGGCCACCGCGAGCCGCGCCCGAACCCCGAGGCCAGGCGACGCGCCCACGGCCGCTCCTGCGCCCGGCCCCCAGCCCCCGGAGCCGCACACCGACCCCCGGTCTCCATGGCAACGGCCTCCCCTACTGTAGCCAGCCGGGTCCCGCTAACAAATCAATGTGCCTGTGTCTCGGTCTCCTGTCGCGCAGCCCTGCCCTCGGCCACCCTCCGGGCCCCGCGAGCTGGGCTGGCTGGACCGCTCGCCCGGCGCTAGCTGCGTGCGGACCTGATGTAGGCCTGGCATTTCCCACCCGAGGCCTCCCGTGGCCTGGGACCCCGCGGTGCCGTCGCGCGCCTCCGCCCTGATCCCTACAGTCCCTGACGCCTGCGGCCACCTACCCCCGCCCCCCAGCCCGCGCTGCCTCCCAGCCAGCCCATGCCCGAGAGCGTCCCCAGCCGCGGCCCTCGCTGCCCTGGGCCAGGGCGTGTCAAGGGCGCGGACGGCCGTCCTGGCAGAGCCGGGGCTTGGCTGGAGTTGGGGCGCTCGGCTGGGCACGCGTCCGGCTGCCCCGGACCCAGGCACCCGACCCGCGCTCTTCCTGTCCACGGCTCTTCCAGCGTGCGCGGCGGACACCCCAGAAGAAACGGCGGCGCGGGAAGCTAGGGGTCGTCGCGGGGTCCACTAGCGGGCTTAGCGAGAGGGTCTCACGCCCGGAGATAGCGGGCTCCTGGAAGGGGAAAAGGGCGGGCCGCGGTGCCTTGGCGCGCGCTCACGGACAGGTACACGCCGACCCCTCCGCTTGCTCAGCTCGCGGTGACCCGTAGCCGGCGGCAGCCTCAGTCCGGGCCCAGCTCCCTCCCACCCTTTTCTCCTGTCGCTCAAGCTCCAAATCTCAACTCCCACTCGTTGGAACCCAGGATTTAGTTAAAACATCATGATCAACTTGACTGGAAGCGCTTTCTCTTGGGCAGGGACGGGGTGGAAGGAAGGGAGGGGGAAAGAGGAGAGAGAACGATAGACGGAGAGCGAGAGAAGCGGCCAGCCAAGGAGTCTGCCTTGAAGGGGCAGGAAGCCCAGAGCAGAAAACTGGCCTCCTGTCCAAAGCGAGATGCGCGCGGGCGGTGGGCGCGGCGAAGCCTTCGACCTATGGGCCAGACGTGGCGCGGGGCCCACCTTCCCTCTGGGTCCTCCCCTCGCCCCGGGAAACACCGGTTCCAGTTTTTGGCTTTGGTCCCAAACTTTACACGGTGGGCGCTTGGTGAACAGTCTCATGTCTCTGGCCGTTCTGTCTTAACGAACAGCCCCTCGACGACGTTCACATTGCCCTGCGACCCGCGCAGGCCGCCCGCGAGAGGCCGCCGATGGCCGCGTCCTTAATCATAAAAAGTCATTCCCGGTAACAAATAGTTTCGTCTGCCGGTGCCAGCGATACAGCTGTTTCTGTTTAAGCTTAAATACTTTCCAACAGTTTGGGCAGTAAAAATAAAGTCGGCCTCAGCCGCCTATAAGTGTCTGGTTTCCCCGCCCAGAGAAAGCCCACCCTCCGCCCTGGGCCCGGGTCGCTCTGTACGTCCCGCCCCGCCCCCTCCTGAAAGCCGCTGCTCGCCGGGCGGTGGCTGCGGGGCTACCCCAAACCCCGCGCCGGCCGCCTGCGCTCTACGGCCGCTCCAGGGCCACTCCGGAGGCTGGAGGGAGGGAGCCTACCCGGGGTGGGCCGGGGACCGACCCACCTCGCCTGCTGCCCTCCCCTCACCCCTGCAAAGTCGCTTGCACCCGCGAAGAGTGGTGGTTTTCCTTCAGATAGGGTTTCCGGAGCCCTATCCCCGGCTGGGCTTGGGCTGGTGCCTTCGCAGACCCTGGGGTTTGCACCAGGCGTGCAGAAGTCGAGGGTTTTAGTTTCACGCTGAAAAATCTCGCTCTGGTTCTCCCTCCCTGTGTTTCTTCCCTTTTCTTCTCTCTCCTTTCCTTCCTTCCTTCCTTCGTTCCTTCCTTCTTGTTTCCCTCTCTCAGCCTCATTTTTACTTCTTTCTCTAAATACCTCTTAAGCTTGAAGTGAAGAAACGAAACCCCAGTCCCTCCTCTAGGGGGTCTTTGGTAATTATTTTCGCTTCTCCAACCCATTTTCCCCCACCCATCTTTGTTTCTGACGACGATTCTTTTGGAAACGCTCTCTCGGAACAAAATTCAGGCTCTCCAGGTGTGTGAGTTTGCAAACGTCGGGGCTCCTGCAGATCCCGAGGCAAAGGTGGAACACGATTCAGAAGTAGACGAGAGGGGAACAGAATAAGCTGGAGTTAGACCTAAGCCAGCGCTAGGTCGCAGCAGACGGCTCTGTCCCTCTGTCCCGCAGAGGATGAGGAAGGTCCTCTCGCCCTGGCCCGCACCCTGGTGCCAGCTGCCCGGCAGAGAGCAGGGTTCAGCCGGTGTGAAAACAGGTCACTGGGCGGCCTCAGTCCTCCACAGTTTGGAGACACGCAAGAGGCGGTGGTCTGGGCAAAGGGACTGGACCGGAGCTCGGCTCTGCGTTGGTGGGCATGGGAGATGCCTGTGTACCCAGATAGGGCACTAGCATTGGGGTCATTCCGCCGAGTGTGGACCAGTCCTTTCGGACCCGCAGCTGGTGGCACTTTCTTAGGAACCAAGGGAAGGAGGATCCTCACTCCCGAATTTCTTATGAAACCCCCCATCCCCTAGGACTCAATTCTCAACACTTCTTTTCTTCTTTCTTCCATACAGCCGCTGTCCCCGTTGAAAGTTAGGTAATGGCTTTTCCCACGTGAACCTCCCAGGAGTAAACAAAGTTTCAAAGAGCGAGAACACACTGCTCTTAGTCCCGTCGCCGGCGGTCCGCGGCCGCCAGGTTTGTGTGCGCCGCCTCTGCAGTAAATAAGGTAACTGCTTCCTATTACTTTAGCCCCATATGGCTGCAATTTGAGTGTCTTTGGAGACTGTGCGTGTGTTGGGGGGGAGTGAAAGTGGAAATCAAATGCTCTCAGATCGCATTTTTATGAAGGAAATTGTTTGCGATTCTCTTAACGGCCGACCCCCACCTCAAGAGCTGCACTGTTTCTTTGTTTACGGAAATGCGGGCGCCCGTGCGCCTGGGGACACCTGCTTACCTTCAACCCTGGTTCTTCCTCCCTGTTCCGCGCTCCTCCTTGTGACCCAGGCGCGCGGCCTGCGACTGCCCTTCGCGACCTCCAACCTGCTCCTGGGAACCCGCCCAGCCCTTGGCCCCAGCCTCTAGACGGTGCGGGACCCTGCACTTCACGCCCCCGCCTTCCGAAAGCACGGAGGCTGCCCCTGGTCTGGGGCCCTCTTAGGCCTCCCTGGGCCCGCCGCCCACGGACGCGTCCTCCCCGGGGGGAGGCCCGAGGCTGGCGCGGTCGGGGGAGAGGAGCAGACCCCGGCGGCCCGGCGGGCGCTGGGCTCGGGGTGGCCGGCCAGACCAGCAAGCCTGAGCGCGTGCTCTAGCTCGAGGTTGCGGCCAGGCCTCGGCTCGTCCTTGGGGAGCGTTTCAACTCCGCGGCTTGGCGGGTGTCGGACCTGCCCGATCGGTCTTGGCCGCGCACGCGGGCGGGTTTGGAGTCAACCGCTGGACTTCGGCGGGCCGGCAGCGGGGCTGTGAAGTGAGCGGGGCGGCTCCGGGGCGTGGCGGTGCGGGTGGTGGCCAGCAGCGTGTACAGCGGCTGTGGCCCGTGGCTTACCTCCCGCAGCCCGGAGCCGGTCGGGCGCCCCCCTGCTCTGCTCCCCGACGCCGAGCCAGGGCTGGGCGCCGTCTGCTGCGGGAACGCCGCATAGGTGACCGACACTGTGGAGAAAGGTCCGAAGGCCTGGCCTGGTCTGGCTGGCGAGAAACTGGAGGTGAGGCTGCCCAGGTTTCTGGCCTTGGTTCCCACCTTTCCTGTCCTCTCCTCCTCCCTGGTAGACATTCAGATCCTCCTAGTTAGAGAAGCAGTAGAACCTGCTGCACAGTTTAAGAAGGGGCTGACCACTTTACAATCGAATCCCACAAGGCGCACACACTCTGGATAGAGGCCACGTAACCTTTGACTTCTGCCTTAAACTACAGGAACTGAAATCAAACCTCCTCCCCTCCCCTCCACTCCATGGGAGGAAAATCTCTCCTTGAAGTTAAGCATCATCTACTGAGCAGTTGCATCACCCAGCACCTGCATCATCCCAGGTAAGAAGTCGTACTACCCCCACTTTAGATACGAGAAACTGAGGGACCGTAAGGCCAAGTAACTTGTCCAGAGGCACACCGTAGGGATTCAGCCTCAGCTCAAGTCTCTAATACCCCACAGCAGGGACTTTTGGACGCTCCCAACATTTCACTTCCTCCGGGGCTCCAGGAAAGAGTTTGAGGTAAGAAAAGGCTGGTGGAATCTCTTGGAACCAGCCACAACAATGCCCCTAGCAGGGAGACTTCTCAGAGGCCTCAGCACAAAAGATGAGGCTGGAAGAACAGAGACAGGAAGGGCTTCCAGGAGCACATTCAATCCCGCTGAAGACTGATGTTGGTGGGAGTCTTTGCTTTTCCTTTACTGAAAGAGCATAGTGACTAGAAATGTGAGCTCTGGGGCCAGCCTGCCTGGGTTCAAATCCACTTGCTAGCTGTGTGCCCTTCTGCAAGAGACCTAACCTCTCTGTGCTTCAACTTCAGTAACTATCAAAAAGGACTATTAGCATGCTTTCCCAACAGAGTCCATGGGAGGGTTAAATGAGATACCATGTCAGCACTAGCACACTGTCAGGCACAGGCAAACGCTCGATAAATATGATTATTACTGTTACTATTTTGCTGTTATTGGTGTCCTGGGACAAGGACAGGATAACGGGATCCAGCGGTTCTGCTTTGGGTGACTTTCCCCGGGGAACCCAGTGTGTCAGCTCAAGCTGTCACTGCTTCCCACGGAGGGGCACCCACGAGAGGGGCCGCGGCACACACCTATCCTCCCTGGGAAATCAACTGTGTACCGCTTAGACGCAGTTTAGATTCGCCCCTTGCGGCGTCTGCCCCCGGACGGCTTGGGCCCAGTGGGCTAGCGGGGAAAGCGCTCGGGCGGCCCCTCCGAGAGCGTAGGGCAGGCGCGCTGCGGGTGCGGTGCTGGCAGGAGCACGCGCACAGCGCTCGAGCCAGCACGCATGCGCGCCGCGGGGCGGATTTCCAGTCCCAACACACGGACTCTCTCTCTCCCCCTCCCTCCCTCTCTCTCCCTCTCCACGCGCGCGGGCACACACCCCTTCCCGGGAATGCCGCCTGGTGTTGCTTGCGGAAAGCCGGCTCCGGGAGCCCCAGGGGGCCCTTGGGGAGCAGGGTGGGCTGGAGAGCTGCGGCCTGTAAGGAGTCCGGGAGTCGCTGGGTCTGGGCGCTCCGGTCTCGCCGTCCAGGGACAAGGGCCTCAGAGCCGACAGACACTAAGCACAGCCAGGGGCGCGACTGCGAGAGGCGAGGAGAGGGGGATGGGCGGCGGGGTGTGGCGGCAGAGCAGCCTGGGACAAGTGGGTGTCCCAGCTGTCGAGGTCTTGGAGCCCCACCCGAGATGAGGGTGTTAACAGAAGCCCCTCACGCCCAGGGCGCGCGGACTCTGCTGCATCGTTGCTGTCCCCGACGGCTCAACCCCTTGGCGGCAGCCTGTGGCTCAGCATGCCCCAGGTGGAGAGTTTGACCCCCCCATTCTGTCTGCACTGAGAGAGGCTTGGCCTACCAGTTACTGGACCCGGCCCGTGCGCACCCCTCCTCCCGAGACCCAGCGCCATCGGGAAGGAAGGGAGCACCCACCCTCCCACGGGAAAACTCGAGGTGAGGCTGGGTGAGGCTGGCCTAGGCGAGGAATGGTGGCACCAGAGCCTGCGGGCAGCGAGGTCGCCCGAGTCCCTTGGCTGCCTTGAACCCGAGCTCCGCCAGGGCTGGCGCTTCAGCCGCCAGCTGTGCGGGATGCCACAGTCCTCCTCCTCCTTCTGGACCCCACGCAGGCTCTCCCCCATCCCAGGGAAGCTCCAGGAACGCCTCGGACTCTGGCTCTTCGCGTTCTTTCTCATTTCCTACCCCGCCCCCAAGCGGAAGGAATTGAAGTGACTTTTCGCTAGGATGCTAGGGACCTCGAGTTAGTTCCAAACTGGAAGTCCCTAAGCTAGTGCCATTCCCTTGCGAGTCGTTCACACTAAGCGCCGAAGTCCAGTCTCCCCTTTTAGAGGTCAGAAAAACCTAGGTGCAGGAGCCTGCCGGGTCATTGGAGGAGGCGAGGCTGCGGAGAGCAGAGCCTCGGGGAGCAGAGGCGTCTGCCGGCCCGCCAGCACTAGCCGGGAGCGGCCAACCGGGGGCCGCAGCGGGCGGACTGCAAACCCTAGGGCCGACGTTTGGGAGCAGACCGAGAAAATGCGACGGTGCCCGCGAGGGTCTGGGCTTTTTCCTCTGATGGGCCTTGGCGAAACCTCGACGTCCTCCTCCCTGGTCGGCTTCTTGCCTTGCACCCCAGGGATGGGGTTTCGTCGGTGCGCCCCCAGACGTTGCCCCCGGAGGTGGAGCTGTCGGGGGCCCGGCTAGGTACGGCTGGCGTCGAGGCTGCACAACCAGCGCGCCGCAGCTCCGCGCACGCCCAGAAGCCGTGTTGCCGGTTCCGGGGCTGCCGGAAAGCGCGGGGCCAGAGGCGGCCCTGTGCCCGCGCAAGCGCCTCACTGCCCGAGAAGACCCTGTTCTCTCCCGTCGCCCTCGGCCGCGGGGTGCCTCAGCCCCGCCAGGGGTGCGCAGACAGCCACTCGGCCCGGACGCCCGCGCCGGGAGCGGGGACGCCTTTTCTCTCTGCATCCGAAACTTGCCATCGGCTTCCCCGCCCTGCTCTAGGAAATCAAATTCAGGGAACGCGGTACCGTATTTACCCGCACAACTTCCTCCCTTGACATTTTGCACTCCCGAAGTTGGGGCAGAAGTAATTATGCAAACATCTGGGGCTGTCCTGCGCTGCTACCGGCACGGTTCGTATTCATCCTGAGAAATGCACTCCCTCATTTGCATAATAATGGCTTATCTAGAATAACAGCAATCAGAGGCGAAATTAATTTTCCTTTCTTCGGCTAGTCCTTGAGATCCTGAAACAGAGGCTCACGGGCAAGAAAAGCGGGTTTTGCTTAGGGCGTGGGGTTCTGGACAAGGAGCAGGGAGAGACGATGTTTAAAGCACGGGAAATGCCACGTTCACGGTGAGTTTCTGTATCCCTCCAGTTTCAGTCCTAGAGCTGAGCTCCTTTTTGCCAAACGGATGAAGAGCTGAGCTGCCGTAGGAGTCCTCCCAGACATCCCGGCCCTCACCCCATCCATTATGGGAGGTTCGGTGGCCCCTGAGACATGGACAGCATGGACTGGGGCTGGGGAATTGGGGGAAGACGTAGACGGCAGTCAGATGAGGATTACGGTGTCCAGCAAATCTGTGCCCGGGGCCTGGGTCTGGACCCTCCAGGGACTCAGGTCCCCACCCTTAGACAGATCAAGACGGAGCACTTCCTTTCTCTGGGATGGTCACCTTGGCCACCAGGGCAGCAGAAGTCGTTGGATTCAAAATAGAATAAAAGGGTGTGTGGGTGGTGGTGGGAGCATTAAGTGGAGGAAACATCTTTTATACATTAAAAAACTTCTTGATCTTTTTTAATATGAAGAGGAGTGGGAGGGAAAATCCACAAATAAATATGGTAAATGAATTTACACCAGAATTGTAACGCAGGGGTACTTTGATGGCCATTCTGTGTTCCTGAGGATTTTCGCAGCAGAACTTGTACCCTCCTGAGGGCACCATCACCCCTCCTTCAGTAAAGATTGCAGAGTGTGTGAGGGGCACAAAAGGGCTGAAGGTCTGCTGCTGCTCCTCCCGGCTTCGCTCTGTGGACAAGAACTCCCTGTCTCTCCCCAAAAGATGCAAGTTTCAAGTTTAGTGAAGGAGCAGCTTGGCTCAGGCTTGCAACCAAGAAGGCTAATGTAATTCCTAAGTTCCTTTTAAAATCAAAGTTGCAGGAGGAAGCTGAGGAAGGAATTGCTGCGGAGTGCAGTGACCCGCAGGGTGAGATGGACAGGGGGGAGGGACTTGGGGAGAGGATCTCAGTCCTGCCACGGAAGGACTGCCTGGCTGTTTTGGTGGGAAGGGAGGAGGGTGCCAAGGGACTGTAGGGCCTGGAGAGGGAGTGTCTCTGGAAAACCTGGGCTGCCAGGTTGAGACAGGGAGGCCTCATTCCATCTCCCTCCTCTTTCCTCCGAGTTCATTCCTGCTGCCTTTGGAGGCAGTGAGGCAGTCTCTAAGCTGACTTCTTTGCAATTCTCCGCTGGTGCACAGAGAGAGAGATCACAGCTTCCCTGGGAGGAGGGGGCAGTCCTGGGGAAGAGCCCCCCCCCACCCCCCGTATACCGAAGCAAAGACTCCAGCCACCCCCAAGATTTTTCCCAGACAGAAAACTCAGCCTCCCAATTGGTCCCAGGCTGCTGCCTCTGTTTCTCCTTTTTGGAGGGCAGGGAGAGGAAGTGGCCAGCAGGGAGGCCTGCAGGGTGCTTCCAAAAACTCTTCTTAGGTCTGCAGGAGATGATCTCCAGAGGACCTGGTTCTCAGTCCACTCCAGATGTTCTAGGAGCTCCCGGGATCAATCAGAAAACTGTCCCCCCCACACACACAACCCCCACCCCCTCCCAAGCTGTGGAGACCCACAGTACTTCTCCTGAGCATGGTATCACCCAGCTTCACTTGTCCCAGAGCCAACTGGGACCACAAAGAGCAGCCCACCCGCTGTTGGCCCTCAGGAATGGTGACTGAGAGCTGAGGGCATGGAGCACCTGGCTTGGACTTCTTGAGTGACCACTGCAGTTCCCCAGAAAGGGGCGGCAGGGTGGGCGTGCCTCCCACTCAAGAGTTGGGAATTCTAAGAGCAAATTCTCAAGTCTGGTCAGCCAAAAAGTTTATGCCCAGTTGAAATGGAGAAGAGTGAGTGCAGGTGGCCCAGAGAGGTAGTCCCACCAGCTGTAACAGTGCCTGCTCCAGGGAAGGAAGACCACTCAGAAGCAGGTGGGGACATTGCCTTACACAGCCAAGGGGCGGGCTGGTGGAGAGCCCAGGGATTAGAGTCCCAGGGTGAGGGGCATCAGGTGTAGGTGAGAGAAGGGGAGAGGGACACAGAGGTGGATTTGGGGGAGATGACTTGGAGCGGCAAGACAGAGCCACTTTTTCCCATGGCTCACAGTTGGGTCCCTCAGAGCCTGTAGGCTCACCAGGGTGCCTTTCTAGCTGCCACTCTTGAAGCTGCCAACTCGTGGGATTGGGGGCTCAGCAGACTCCAGAGAAGTGCCCCAGGTGCTTGCACTGCAAAACCCTCTCCAGGAAATCAGTGCTCCCTCCTGCAGAACGAGCAGGTTCTTTCCCAATTTGTTGCTGTGACAGCCGTCTGTAATGGACCCACACTGAGCTCTTTGGATCCCAGGACACTACACACACACACACACACACACACACACACTTGTTTTTCCAAGATAAGGAAAAGGGTCCCAGGCTCAGCGTCCTAGAGCAAGGCAGCACTTCTTCCCAGCCCCAGCTCCTGGGACTGTCTCCACTGCAGCTCAGAGGGGACTCTGGGAAGCCGGTGTGCAAAGGGCTGCAGGGCCCTGGACTGTCACAGTGGGTAGGGCAGGGCAGAGGGTGGAGCCAGGCAGGGCTGGAGGAAACTAGGCAAGGGCAGGAAGGGGGCTGGAGCTGACACCCACAGACAGTTGCCCAGGGGAGCCCGCTGGGGAGTGCTGGGAGCGCCTGTTTCTACAGCGGCTCAAATGGACCAATGATGTCTGATGGGTGTATCCCCAGCACCTGGCATGCAGCCTGGCACAGGGGATATGCCAGTGAGGTGGGAGTGCATGGATGTAGGAGCATCACCAGGGACGGCTGCTCTGCGTCAAGCTCTGTCCTTCCTGACTCTGTTTTTGTTCTTCATCGCAGCCCAAGAGGGGGGCTTATTGACCACATTTAAAGGTGAAGGAACAGGCTCAGGGGGCTGAGCAATGTACGGATAACCCAGGTAACCTGCAGGACAAGCTCTACCTACATCTGTCACCCAGGAGCTGAGGATCCTAAGGGGAGCTTTGGGGGTAGCTTTTGCTGGTGTGGAACCAGGCGCCTAGGGGAGCCAGGCATGGCTGCACACCCCAGGTCTTGGGGTTTGGCATGAGAGAGCAACTGGGGACAGGGCACTGGCTCTTGGCAATCCCAGTCTCTGGCAGGAACAGCTCAGCAGCCTGGGGCCAGAGCCCAACTGGGTTTTCCTGCCTGTGCCCTGTGCCGGCCCCCCCCCCTCCCCGTCACCAGCTGCTCAGGGAGAATGACTGGCTGAGATCAATGGTGGGTGGTTTCAAGCACTGGAACAGCCACTACAAGTCCCCATGCTCGTGCTCGTGCGGCAGGGTTCCTGGACTGGCAGGCCACACTGGCACAAAAACCCATGCCTGGGCTGCTGCTGAGACGCACCTGCAGGCTGCAAAGAGCAGTGGGTTGGGATGAAAAGACAACTCCAGACCCGGGCTTGCTCCACCCCGGGCAGCTGAGTTACCTTGGACAAGTGAGTCTTTCTCTTGATTACAGTTTCTCCTTGTAAAATGAGTGTTTGGAGCAGGTACCTTGGAGCAGCCTCTGGTCTCCATGTTCAATACATCAGGAGATCATTTGAGCAGGTTTATTGGGACTCCAGAACCTTTAGAAAATACTTGTTGACTGCTGGCTGCTGACCATTGGTGCACCCGCCTAGGACAGCATACAGAACTCCAGAGTTTGTGCCTGCCTGTGAGACACGGGGACACCTGGTGGGAGTGATAGACTCCCGTCCCAGGTCCCAGCTACACCAGGTACTGGCTACATTTTCCCCAGTGCTGCCAGGCGCAGAGCTACCAAACATCTACCTAGGGGAACCCAGGATGGCAGTAAAAGGGTCTAAGAGGAAGCCCAGGTGACCAGACTTCTTCTCTGGGTCCAACCCCAGCAAGGAAGAATCCAAGGGGTGACACTCCCTGCAGTTCACACTGCTGGCAGCAGAGCTGCGGCTCGGACTAATTCCAGGTACGTTCTATAGGTGGCATCATGCTACTGGAAATGGCCTCCTTGGAGGGGAGACGCTTTCTTGGCAGCATCTCCAGGCACTTCCCCAGCCGAGGTGAGGTCCACACAGCCACAGTCCAAACTGCACAGAGAGGGACACCTGAGGGGCTGATGGGCTGTGTCCTGGGGGACAGTCCTTTGCATCTTGGGGGCCACTGGGCTAAGTGCATAAGCTTCTCCTGTGTCACCCGTCAGCAGGGTCTGGGGAGCTGGAGTGTTGGGAGTCTTTCCTGCCCACTGCCAGTGGTGGGAGGGAAAGGCCTTGGTCTGCACTTGGCGGGGCCACTGGGTGGGCTACCTGAGGGTCTACGAAAGCACACGCTCACACCATATTGCTGTGCCGCCAGGCTGCTTGGGAGAACTGAGTCGGCACATCCTGAGTCCCAGCCAGAGGCTCCTCTGCCCAAACACGGTTCCTGGACATCCTGGCCAGGGACCACTCTCACCATCCAGACCCCTGTGAGCGGGGAGCCCAAACTCCTCTTCTATTGGGCAAGGGGACCAGCCAGGAGTGGAGAGGAAGAAAGCAAGGGGACCACCCCGTTGGAGACCCGGGCATTGAAATCACTGACTAGGTTCTCAGGAGGCTCTACTCTAAACCAACTTCCCTCTGGCAAAGCTCTCCTGCCACTCTTCCTCCCCTCAGGTCCCAATCCCACCCAGGTGGATCCAATTTCTGAGCTGGGCTGCCGCCTGGTGGGGCCGGTCACGGAGGACAGCGTATAGCCTAACATCAGGAAGCAAGGCTGGCACAGAGGTGGGGAAGAGAGGTGTGACAATGACAACTCTCACCTCTCCCTCCTGCCACCTGGCTGGCTCTGGGCCTCCCAGGCACCGAGCCCGTAAGTCCCCGCGGCCACCGGCCCTGGTCTCCTCACCCTGTGGCTACACACAACTCCCGAGCCCCACCCCCCGCCCCCTGCGCCCTGCCTAGGGTTCTCAGCCAGGCCTGGCGACAAGGGCTGGCGGAATGGGGCACCCATTCTCAGATGACGGCCGATGGGCCAGGCCTTGGAAGACAGCTGGAGAGACCCCGAACAGAACCCCCAAATCGGAGTCCAGGACTCTTCCCCCTCTCTCCCTCAGGTTCAGCTCGGTTTCCCGGGATCCTTGGCCTTTGCTCAAACTCAACACAGACTCGCTCACATTATTTTTTTTTTTAAACAAAAGCAATTAGATTTCAATCCCGGTTCATTTGCATTTGCACCTCGGAAACGGGGGGAGATGGAGAGGGAAAGCCGGAGGAAAGAGGGAAGCGCTGCGGCGGCGGCTGCGGGTGGCACCTTAGGCGCCACAGCTGGCCGGGCTGCCATCGAGTCGGCCACCTCTGGCCAGGGCCGTGCGGCTGCCGCGGCCCCCTCCCCGCCGGCTCCAGGGCCCGCGCGCAGCAGCCCGCTCGGCGGCGCGCTCATCGATCGCCGGGGCCGAGGCTGGGAGCGGAGAACAAGGTATAGCCTGTATTTAGGTTCCTGCCCTTATATGGCGATGTGCGCGAGCGCCCGCCGAGCGGCCGCACCATATAAGGGCACGCGGCGGGCGCCGGGCTGAGCTGGTGCGCGCTCATTGGCCCGCGCGTCTCTCGGCAACCGGCTCTCACGAGTGGAAAGCAGCCAGCCGCCCCCGCCCGCTGCCTTTCTTTCTCCCCCGGTGTCTCCGCCTCTCGCAGCGGCACCCCCTTCTGCTAACCCCCCGCTTTTTGCCTGCACCCTCTTCCCAATTTTCCTTCCCGCGGTCGCCCTCCTCCCCCTCTGCCTCGTTGTCATTCTCCTCCCGCGGCCGCTCGGCCCTTCCTCGCCCCCTCCACGCTCGCTCCCACTCCCACCCCACGCACCCCCTCCCCAAACCCGGCGAGCAACGGCGGAGGAGCGGGAAGGCCCGGATGAGAGAGGGAGCTGGTGTGTGTGTGTGTGAGTGTGTGTGTGTGTGTGGGTGTGTGTGTCGCTGCCGCAGTGGCCGCTGCAGCATCAGGTTCACTGCGCGCACGCACGGGGCTCTGGGAACAGTCCGAGTCTCTCCCTCTGCCCCCCGCACTCACCCCGCCGCCCCAAGATAATCAGAGCAATTAGCTGCAGAAGAAACGTGCTTTGGGGGCTAGGGGAAAGCTAAACCGCAAACAGCCCTAGGTACCACCACATTAGCATCTCCCAGGGTGTCCTTTCGGGCTGGACTTCTGAATGCAATCATAATAATGGTAAATCGATGCCTCATTTAAAGGTTACTTAAAAAACCTGCCAATTGTTGAGGAGGGGGAAAAAACGCAATCCTGCATGCAGGGAGAAAAATGCACTGGAAGAGCCACGCGGGTTTCCCGCAGAATGCAGTGGAGCGATGGTGGCGGGTGGTGGGTCAGGTGCCCAGCGCTGGGCCGACCCGCGAGCTGGGAGCGGCCCGAGGGAGAAAGCGCCGCCGTTCCTCTGGGGAATAGGGCTCGAGATCATCTTCAACTCGGGCAGAAAAGGCGCTGCGGATCCAGGGCGCCCTCGCCTCTCCCCAGCGCGCAGAGGCGCGCAGGCGCACGCCTGCACAGGTGTCCAGCCGACCCTCCCGGCGCTCAGTCCCGACGTGCGCGTTCCTCTAGCTATGCCGCGCGGCCACAGCCACTCCCTCAGGGACCCGCTCCTGTTCTGAGGGCACCCCAAGGGGACAATGGGCACCCTGCAGCCCTGGGGACTTTGCCTGTGACCGAGCTCGCCTCCAGGGCCGCCGCCTCCCGCAGGCGCCCAGCGATGCCCCCTACTGGGCAGCCTGTGCCTAGAGCTCGGCGCAGGTGGGGGTCGCCTGGGAGCGCCGGCTAGGGTGGGGGATGGGGACCAGGGCGTGATGACCCAAGTGACCTTCGCTCGGTCTCGGGCATCCTTCGCTGCCCTCGCCCTCCTTCCCTTCAAAATCTCAAATTCCCCAACCTGGACCCTCCGGGGGAAGGTGACGGAAGCGGGCACTGCCAGAGCCCCGGGTGCGAGATCGGGGAGGGCGCTGCCTGCTGGATCGAGTTAGCTTGGGGCGCCTCCTCCTCTTCCTCGCTGTTTCCGCGGAAGGAAGCGCTGCGGCCGCAGCAGCCCTTGGTGCCAGCACGTATCCCTCCTTGACCTCGGCTGATATTTGCTGCCTCGATGTTTTGTCTAGGAGAACGCAGTTTCCCTCCAGAGCAGGGGCTGGGGGTGCTCTAGGGGCAGAGGGTACGCCAAGGTCTGCGCCCAGCGCCGGACCTCTGCCATGGAGACCTCTCCGAGCCCTGGAAAACCCATGGTTGCCCAGGTGCTGCCTCTCATGCCCCATTCTGCCCCGCGTCTCCCCACGCCCATTTAGTGAAGTCGTTTATAATGAATCCCCACGCTCAAGTTTCTGTGCGCCTAGGTACATGTATTCCGTCACCCAGGTAGCGGAGGGGGAAGCGGATCCCCAGATGTCCTCTGACTTCTCCCCAAACAGGGACGTGTTCCCTTAAGTGCTCCTCTTTTCTGCTCTTAAACCCCAGAACAGAAGCCGCTCCCGAATCTGGAAGCCTCTTCTCCTGACCTGTTGGCTCGTGGTCCCGGGCCCCTGCACTCTTTTATATTGAATTTGGATTTTCCAGCCAGTGGTGGTGAAATCACCCCCGGAGAGTCAAGATCGCGGTGGGCGGGAGGGGTGAAAGAGAAACTTGCAGATGGGGAAAAATTAAGCACCAAATCTTCAGAAACACCTCTCCCTGGCCGGCCTGGCCCGCTCAGAGCCTGAGTTCCTTCGAGCTGGGGGAAGAGGGGACTACGGACCCGTGCGGCTATGCCAGGTGGTTCCAACTCCGGAGCCCGTCCCCACCCACGGGTCCTCTGTTCGTACTTTTCGTTTATGCACAGCAACCCAGCCCCGAGCTCCAGGGGCAATTTCACTCCCCTGCCCCGAGCCCGCGCCCTGGGCCGGGTGTCCAGCTTGCCCGAGCGCCCCTCTCCCAGCCCTGGGCTCCCTTTGGCGCCTGAGAAGGTGCCTGGGCCGGTTGCGGGAGAGCGGCGCGGGCGGCCCGGCGGGGCCGAGGCGGGGGTCGGGAAGTGGCTCCCGCCGGGGGGAGGTGGGCGCTCGGCACCTGCTGAGCTGCCGAGCAGGCTGCGGTTCATGGCGCCCAAGGATCCACCCGGATCTTCTCGGCGGAGTTCCGGGCTTGGGTCGTTCTGTGGTCGGCACGCACACAGCTTTTTTATTTGTTATTTGTTATTTTTCTGCGGGGAGCTTCAGGGCTGGCCAGCCCAGCTCCAACGCCAAAGGAGGGTACTGGTATCTACATGGGTGGGGGCGGCACGCGGTCGTCGGGGTCAACCCCCCATTAGCATCTCCCCACGGGGCGCCGCGACCTGGCTAGGGCGCCGGGCTGCGGGTGGGGGACACACTGCGAGCGCCCCTCCCGCATCGCCCCCGCCGCCCCCGCCCTGCCCCCTCCGCGGCAGGTAACCGCCCCTCCCCCCTCGGCCCGCGGCGGCCCGGCTCCCTGGTGCCGGGAGGGTCGGGGCGCGCAGGCGGGGGTCCCGCGCGGGAGGCGGCGGCCGCGGGGCGCAGGCGGGTCCCGCCATGGCAGCGCTCGTTGGCAGCCATTTTCTGCAGCTGCCGCGGCCCGGCCCCGTGAGCCCGGCGGGGGCTACAGCGCCAGACACAGGCGACGCGGGCGACGGGCGCGGGGCAACGACGGGGGACCGGGCCGCGGGGCACGCGGGGGCAGTGTCGCCGGCCCCCGCCCTCCCCGCTGCAGCGCGTGGCGGCGCCTGAGATCCCACCCTTCCCCGCCATCTTGTACCCGGCTGGCGCCTTCCCAAAGCGGAGCCGCCGCAGACAAAGCCAGCCCAGCCGGCGGGGCCCCGCAGCCCACCCGCGCGGGCGGCCTGGGCGCCCCGGGGCCCGCACCCGGTCCTGCCCTTCCCGGGGGACTGCGTACCCCCCGCCCCAAGGGGGCTCCGCGAGCGACGACCACTCGCCAGCCCCGGAGGCCGGGGGGACCCCCTTCTGCACCGGCTCGCTGGTTGGACCCGCTCCCTGGCCGCAGCCCACAGTGGTCGCGCAAGGGCGGGGGTCCCCACTGGCGCGGCGGAGACCAGGGTGGGCACTTTTCTAGCTCCGTTCCTTCTCTCTTCTGATAGGGTTGGAGGGTCACTTGCCCCGGGACCCATCTCGCCCCCGTTTTCCCACCGAGGAACTGCAAGGAAGACCTCACGGAGCGGGGGCTCTGGAGACCCCCGTCCCTGCCCAGCCGCAGAAATTCGGAGCTCCAGTCTCCGGGATGGCAGTGCTGTGGCCTCCACGCCCCAGCCTGCTCAGCCCGTTGACGCGACATCCCGCACTGGGCTCCACGCCTGGGCTCCCTGTGCGTGTGGGGGAGTGTGAGGCACCCCTTCCTCAGCCCCAAACACCCCAGAACCTCGAGCTTGGCAGCCTTCACTGGTGTCATGCCACTACTTGGTAGAGAGTTTGCTCCCCAAGACTCCATTTTCTTGTTTCCCAGTTCCCAGGCCTGGCAGTGGGGAGGGAGAGCCCACCGTCCCCAACAGGATTTCTCGGGACTGTTCACTCCCCGGGGAGTACATGGCCACCTCCCTCCACCGATCCCCGATCCCCAGAGTCCCCATCCTTGTCCACCAAGACTCCACGGAGGGTCCGACTGGAAGGGACAGTGGTCGATGAGGAACAGGCTGGGAGAGGGGCATGACTGGTGTAAGGTCATTCAGCAGGTTAGTCGCAGAGCTGGCTCTTCCCTACCCCACCCCCATTTCTTTCAAACACCAAGATCAAAGCCCAGGCTGGCTGGTGCACCGGGAGCTCCCTCCTCCAAGGACTCTCAGTACTCTTGGCCGACGTCGGGAGCGGTGGGGCGGGGGCTGGGCACAAGAAGTGCGGGTGGGGAGCGGCGGGTCTGCTGGTCCACACCTGAAAACTGGGTTTCCCCAACCCGACTCCTGCCGACACCGCACTCCCCACCCGACCCCTCCCGCATCTCTTGCGGGGTCGCCTGTTAGGGTAGGGAAAACAAAGCATCCCGGGGTGGCCTCTCGGCTGCCGCCGCCCTCGGGGTTCGGTCCTCCCCCACCAAGCCCTGCCAGCCCGCGTGGATTCCGAGCCCGGCTCCGGAAACCAGTCTGACCACTTCGCCCATTTCCCAAGCCTCCCCGGGCGGCGGGCGGCCGGCTTCCAGGGTGGGGTGAGCCAGGCTCCGCTGCCCTGCGATGAATGGATTTGCCCAGGAGGCCGGCGTCAAAGCAACGCTCCAGCCCGCAGGCGCGGGGCTTCCGGGCCGCTCCCCGCCCCGGCTCACCCCATCGCGAAAGCCGACGGTGGAAGTTCCACTCCGGGCCGGTCACCTCTCACCCGTCGACTCTGCCCAGAGCCGCCGCCCACGCTGGGCCCGGCGCGCGTGGGCAGGGACGGCTGCCCTGGGGGCGCTTATGGTCGGGTTGGGACATGGAGCCGAACCCCGGGTCGGAGTTGAATGGCGGGCCATTGGAAGCCGGCAAGGCCCTCCAGGGCCGCTGCGTGGGGTCACAGAATGTTGAGGGATGAGACCGAGGCCAGCCTCGAGGGTACCGTGGGCCGGACAGGCGGGAAATAGCCCCGGGGTTGGCGGGCGGTGGGAGGGTGGGCATGTGGCCCCACAGCCACCTCCCAGGTGTTTCAAAGGTTACAGGAGCAATTCACCAGGTCGTTGCAAGAAGGCTACTGCGCCAAGTCCAGCCCTGTCCATGGGGACCCCATAGAGAGCAGGGCCGACCTGCTCCAGTCCCACCCACTATGTGGTGACTGCGTGTGGTGTGCCAGCTGCTCCCAGGGTGGGACTGGATGGTGCAGTGGCCCTGACTTCCGTCTTGGCCAAGTGGGGCGCTGGCTGCTGTTGTGTGGGTCTCCACTGCGGCACCGCCCTGGAGAAGAGAGAAAATTGCCGGCTGCCAGCGTTGCCAGGCCAGGAGCCTGATGGGTCCAGCAGGGTAGGTGGGGGTGTCAGGTGGAGGGGTGCCTCTCTGCAGGGCTAGGGTTGGTGGCCTGGGCAACTCTGGGTGCCTGGCTGGGACCCCGGGGTCAGCTTTGCAGAATCAGTAGGGCCAAGGTGCAGTGTCGCTGGCGAGCTCCTTCCCCTCATCTCACTTTTTTGGGGGAAGAGGAAAGCAATCAGTACCCACAGGCGGTATTGGTGTTGTGCTGGGGGTCCTGGGGCCAGCCCACTGCTCCCTGTCCTGGGCTTCTGATCCATCTCTGCTCCCGTAGGGTTCCCCTCCAGCCTTAACCTGAGGAGGGGAGCAGAGCTGTCTGCAGTGGCAGGCATCCCTCCCCTCCCCCCCCACCCCCAATAGCTTACTCCTTCTAGGCCAGGTTGAAAGTTTTTACAAAGCAGGTGGGGCTGTGGTGGGGTAGTGGGAAAAACAAGGAAAAGGCGCTGCTCTCTCACCCTTGCTAGGTGGATGCTGATCTCCCTTCTGCAAGCACAGGGGGAGTAGAGTGGGAGCCCCGAGTGAGATGACAGGCCCTGTTGAATAGGCCATGGCAGAGTGAGGGCTGGGGGTCACGCCATGGCTGGGGAGCCCTTCTGTCAAGGCTGATCCCCCCACAGCCACCCAGCACCTGGAGCCCTGCCCTGCTGGGCAGTGCCTAGATGTGGAGGAAGGAGGTGGCAGGGAAGTTGGATTCAAAGGTGGTTACAGAGGAGCAGTCAACAATTAGGGCGTCCTGGGCTGGTCGGGGCTGGACACCAGGACTCCTAGTCCCACTAGTTCTTGGGAAATCCAGGAGGGATCTGCTTAGGTCAGAGGTTGCCCTTATGACATCTGGAGCCCTCACCTCCAAGATTCCAAATTTCCAGGGAACAAACCAAATAGAACCGTAGCCCACACCTGGATTTGAACCCCAGTTCTGCAGTGGCTTCATTTCTCCAGGCCTCACTTTCTTTGTCTGTACATTGGGGCCATGGTGAGGACTCAATGAAATACCACCAAACTCTTGGCACTTGGTGGGTGCCATGTTAGAAAAGTGGTGGGAAGGAGAGACTTTCATTTCCATGTTAGTGTCCATGTCCTCCCAGTCCTTGTTGCCACCGTGATCATGGAAAAGCAGCATTCCATGCTCTAAATGCTCCTCTTCCCAGCACTGTTCCAGTCCCTTGCACACAGGATTTGACAAAGGTGCTTTTGAGGTTCCACCAGTGTGGAGCAGCAGCAGTAGGGAAACCAGTGCCTCCAGGAATGCACCACTGTCCCCCGCTCACCGCTTTCCTCCTTCCTGGGGATGGAAGAATAACACAAGAGACATGGCCCCTGGATTCACCTGCTTCCATCTCCACCCTGCTCATGCCTGTCCCCACTGTCACCAAGATACTCCACACACCTTCCTAGGAGCAGTGGCCAAAGAAAGAAGGAGCAGAATTCCAGTGACCAGAAAAAAGAGAGAACTTAGTCACCAAGCACTTGCAGTTGATATTAAGCCAAGGGGTGGACAGCCTCCTGGGGGCAGTTTTAGCAGGAGCCCTCCGGGGTGGTGGCCTGGAGAGACTGCAGGTACGGCAGGAAGGTGGGGAAGGAAGAGGGCATCTCCTCAGCCCCTCTTCCTCACTCTTCTGCTCAATGGGACATTCTCATCTTTGGAGACAGTTCCATTCTGGCCATCTGGCATCCCAGAAAATTTTCCACTCACTCCCTCAATACCCATCAGTCCATCCACCCACGCCCCTGCCTACTTCTCTGTGCTGGTCATGCCCAGTGCTCAGGATTAGGGGTGTTTTCATGAGTAAAACAAACCTGAACTCTGCCCTCGTGGAGCTTACAGCTTGGGTGCCAAGAGAGGAATCCAAAAACCACACATTATGTAATTTACAGTTGGTAAGCTCCAGGAGGGGAAGCCCTGGCTCCGGCTGGGAGCACTAACAGAGGCTACCTGGGGTGAGGGTGGAGCGAGGTCAGATGGAAGTTTTCTGACTAACCTGGGCTTCTGGCTCAGGACTTGTAGGGCTGGTAGCTCAGCCCTTGAGAATGGGGCCTGAACTTGAGCATGAATGGAGTAGCCATGGAAATAGTGAAGGTGGCCAATGAAGACTGTCTTTTCAGCTCTCAATTTTGGGAGAGGAATGACTGCAAAGAAACTCAGGTGTGAGGACACAGGAATGAGTTGCCACCTCTGCAGAGCAGGTGGGGTGACCAGGAGCCACTCAGTCTTAGAGGCTGCTCTGAAGCCATGCTCATCTTGGGAGGCCTCCAAGGGGCTGAGCCAGCTCTGGGCAAGCCAAGGTGTTTGGGTCTGAACCAGGACTTGAGCAGATCCCGCCCAAGGGCTCTCAGCTGGGCGGCAGGAGACCAGAGCCCCAGGTGGAGGCCAGGGAGGAAGCACTGTTGCCTGGTGGTCTGAAACACTTTGTTAGCTGAAGAGTGGGGCTCAGTCTCGCACACCTGCAAGAGAAAGGGTGGTGTCCCTGCACCCCTCCAAGGCTCCATCCAGCTCCATTCTTGGGGTGACTCTCTGGTCCTAGGAAGCCATTCACTTTTTTAGAGTTCGTTTCAGTCCACAGCTGGTGCGTGAGTGGCTGTGGCTCTGCTGCCACTTCTGCAGGGGAAGCATCCGGCCAGCAGGCTGCTCGCGTGGAAGACTCCCCATGGCAGCGGCACAGCGCCATGGTCAGGGGCCCAGGCGACCTGGATCTAAGCCCGGCTCTGCCACTCACGAGCTATGTGACCCCAGGCCAGGTACCTGGCCTTTAAGGGCTTCCATTTCCTCAAGGGGGTAATAATAGTACATGTATTTCAGGTCATGGCAAGGATTAGAAGACAGAAAGCGGGTAAGGGCTCTTCCGTCATGCCTGGCTCGGTGAGCAGTCTCTAATTGTGAGTTATTACTGTTAAGAGATCATGGGAACACCAGGCAGCGGTGTGTGTCCAGGGGCTGGTGTCACCTGGCATCTCTCTTAAATTCGAGCTGATGATGAAAATCATCAGAGAGAGAAAGAGAGGGAGGGAGAGAGAGGGAGAGAGGGAGAGAGAGAAAACAAAACACCCACAAGCTCTGCAAAAGGAATCTCTATTTCATAAATCGAAGAGTAAAGGACAAAGACCAAATCCAGTAACTATTGTTAGACATGGAGAGAGAGAGAGACCTCCCCCACCCCCACTGCCATGAGCAGCTGGGAAGTAACACTGACCCCAGGACCCTGGGACAGTCCCCAAGGAGGCCATGTGGCCAGAGAACGAAGGGTGGTCACGATCCCCTGGGATTTCTACTCTTTGCTGAGGTAGCAGCAGTGGCCGAGACCTTATAAACAGAACTCACCCATTCAGTCCTCATTTAGTCAGGCTTTCCAGACACCGTGCTAGGCTGTGCTGGGGAATGATGGGGACACTGTCCCCACCAGCGAGAGACACTGGGTCCAGCAGATGAGGGAGACAGGAGCGGGATCCCTGCAGGGTGCTGTCCGGCATGCAGCCTCCGTCTGGAGTGCTGGCCACATTCCCGGCCGGCCTGGCGGACGCTCCTCATGCTAACTGGGGAGTTCAAAGCCCCAGGAGTGGGGGCTCTTTCCTAGGCCAGTTAATTTCTGGGCCGCTGTGTGGCTGCAGGGCACGCTGAGGGGTGAGGACTGTCCTGTGGCTGGGGACAGGCTCCACGTTCCTCACTCGGTGCGGGGCAGGGAGGGCCAGGAGGGCTGTTCCGTCGGGGACTTCCACAGGCCCAGAGCAGAGCCAGCGAGCCCTGTGTTTGGAGCCCGCGAGGCGCTTCGGGAAGGACCACTCTGGAAGGCATTATTTATAGATCTGACTGCCCACTCTTATCTTGAGGACAGGAATTTGGGACACCAGGTCACAAGTTGGTCTCTTCCTTCGTCAGCAATCCGTTCAACACGGCAGTTCCCACACCCGCCACCCAAAGCCCGGGTGACACACAGAGGGCTTGCCTGCAGGAGGCCCCGCTGGTCCAGAGTCAGAGGCATGTTTCATTTGCCTGGCCGGCTGGGCAGGCGGCTGGAGCAGACCAGGAGGCCGCTTCTAATGTTTTCAGCATCAATATGGTCCCTCCCTGCTGGCTTGCCAAGATTTGACCAGCTACATTGGCCTGTGCGGTGTGTCCCCTGCAATGAGTGGTATGAATTCAGACCTTTCAACAACGCCACAGGGAAGCTAGACCGCTGTCGACAGCAATGTGCAGACGGCGGTGGACGTGGTTCTGAGGACCTCCTCCTCCGTCTTCTGCTACTTCCTGTCTCTTCAGGGCTTGCGTTTCCATAAGGTTCCTCTCTTGGCCCTAATTGGGATGGGGAAGGGGCCAGTTCCATTTGGCCAGGTTCCTCTAGCGAGCATATTGGCATGCGTCGGTTCTGCGTGAGCCAGCTTTCCTGGGAGACAAAGGTCAGGCCTAGTTGTGGTCTGTCATTCCCAGAGTGTCATATGTGCCAGGGGACAAACCGAATTGGGAGCTACATCGAGCTAAACTATCAGAGGGTTTCGTTCCTTCCTTCACTCGCTCTCTCAGTCATAACTCGAGAATGGATGGAAGGCATAGCTCTTCTCTGGCGTGGCCCATGGTCGGAGCAGTAGCGCCCAGATCAGCAGGAGGAGGGCAGCCTGGGGGCCCGAGGGTGCCTTAGTCTTACAGTCTTCTCACTAGAGTTGTGACAAACATCCCTGGGGCCCATGCCGTCTCCCAGGGGCTGGCCTTGCACCTGGCCTCATCATGACCAAATAATTCACCTCTTCCAATCTATCCTTCCCCAGACGAAGTAAACTGACCAGGTGGCCAAATTAACAACAGCAGCAGGCAGGAACGTGCTGGCTGTGACCAGCCCTGGACAGGGCAGAGGCGGGCTCAATGGTCATAGTAACATTCTCAGCTCCTTACCGCCTCTGCTGAGTTGCACCACCCGGGGGCTTCTCTAGCCCATACCCAAGCATATCGACAGAGATTGTCACCTGCACTTTACTGGTGAGAGGTTCAGGACTCCCTGTCCTCCACTCTCCTCCCTATTTCCTTCCCTCTTTTCCTGTCCCTTCCCTCAGCAGGTAGCCCTGGAGCACCTGCCAAGCTCTAAGCGCCAAGAACAGCAATGAGCAAGACCATGTTCTACCAGGGGAGGGAGACGGGAAAACAAATCAATGATTCAGGCAAGGACACCTGCTCTAAAGAAGAAAGACTACATCATACGATGGAGTCTGCTTTGCGCCAGTGGTCAAGGATGGCTTATCCCAAGAGGTGGCATTTAGGAGATGACCTTGTAAGCCACCTTTGGAACTGCTCTGGGGGCAGAGCCACTGGCCCCAGGTGTAGAGCTCGTAAGTGCAGGCAGCCAGGTCTGCCTGACTCCCCAGTCCTCACCCTTTCTGCCACATCCTGCTTCCTCACTGGCCAAAGAGCAAGGCTGGGCTCAGCAGTGCAGCTCAAGGGGCCAGACTGAGCTGCTGGTGGCTGGGAGCGCCCTGGTGCAGGGCCCAGACAGTGGTGGCTTCTCCCTGCAGAGCCCCATTCATGTTTGTTGAGGATGTGGGGTGAGGTGGGAACACCTGCACACAGACCTTCAGGTAGGTGGTGAGGAACAACTAGCCTGGACTGTTCACAGCTGTTCCCTGCTCCCAGCTTTGTGGTCCTTCCCAGACCGTCCCTAGGCTCCAGGGCCTGCACCTGCCTCTCACGCCAGGGGGGCAGCTCCAGGGACCTCTTTTTAAATCTCAACTCAGCATTTTTTGCCAGTTTACAAAAAAGTTGCAAGATTAGTAAAGAGACTTCCATATAGTCTTCACCTGCATTCAGCAGCTGTTGACGTCTGCCCTGTCCACCTTCTCATCCCTCCCCCACCCCAGGAGATGCATGTGTGGGTAGATATTTTTCCTGAACCATTTGAGGGTTTGAGAATGAATTGGAGACCTTGTGCTCCTTTACAGCCAAACAGGGCAGTGTGTTTTCCCCAAGAACAAGGACTTCATCTGACACAAGCACAGTGCGGTGGTCAGAATCAGGATATTTAACATTGACCCGATACTATTGTCTAACCCACGGTCCATATTCAGTTTTGTTGATTTCCTCAATAATGCTCTTTATAACTAGTTTTTTTTTTCCTATTCCAAGGGCCAAACCAGGACTGTGAACTACATTCATTGTCCTTTCTCTCTTGTCTCCTGTGCACTGGGGCCAAGCTCCAGCCCCTCTCTGTGTTCCTTAACTTTGGCTTTTGGACGAATACACGTCTGACCTTTCCCCTCCCCTGGTGAGACTCAGGCTCTGCATCTCTGGCAGCTCAGTGCAGGAGGCACACGGCGTGAGTCTGGCCCGACACTGGCAACGCTGGCTTCCATCCCTTCCAACTTGGTGTTTTTGAACCACTTGGTTTTTCCCAGCCTCACTTCGGCCTTTGTGTCTTCCTTCCTCCTCTTCTGCCCTGGTCGCCTTCTTCATCCATTTCTGTCTCTGTTTCTGTTATGATCCTTCTCCATTTTTTGGTCCCTGCCATTTGGTCTCCTTGCCTTTGGTCCTGTCTGTCTCTCTGGTCTTCTCTTGGTTTCCTTTCTCCTGCTGCTGCTTCCTCCCTTGATTTTGGTCCCGTTGCACTCCATCCCCTTTCTCCCTCCAAAATGCTGAGATGCCCATTTTTTTGCAAGTGCCACATAGACCACCCGCCAGGTTAGCCTCAGCTGAGGACCCCATTAGGCACACCCTCTGGTTAGTGCTGCTTTCCTAAGAGGAATCAGGTGGAAATAAGGAGCGTTTGCTCCTACGAGCTAGACCTGGGAGGCAACATAGTCTCCCCGAGGTGAGACCTCCTGCTCCAGAGCTCCTCCCAGGCCCAGGGGAAAGGCATTCCGAGGGAAAGTCCTCTCCCTGCCCTCCGACTGCCTTGGGCCTGCCCACAGGTCCTTTCGCACGGGACAGTGCACAGACCCCAAACTCCCCTCCAGACCCAGGGCTGAGCAAACAGTCTTTCTGCAAAGGCAGAGCCAACTTGAAGCTCTGAGGTTAGCAGGTTTCTCAACTCCTTGAACAGCTGGGCCCACAGCAGGCTTCGTCCCACCTGGTGGCCACTGGATTGGAGGACGACCAGACCCTCACATCTTTCTGGGTTAGGCCCAAACCACAATCTGGAGAATAGAAGCCAGACCATGGTACTCTGACAGCCACACTTGGCCACTCACTCACTGCTTTGGCATTGAACCTTGAATTCTGTTATCATCATTCCTATTAACATATCCAATTTTATGGTAGACAACTTGATGATCACTGCTCCTCATTGGAACTCAGCTCTCCACTTGTGGGCAGAGAACGATCTCTCTTGGATGAAACTGACGATTCACCATGATGTTGGCTTTAGTCTTCTAGGGGCTCAATTTCCCCATCTGTAGAACAGGGGCTTGGAATAGAAACTCCACGGCCCCCTCTGCACCGAGCTTCCAGGAGCCCATGACCCCACTGTCAGTGGGCCAACCTTTTCCTCTTGGAAGGGCAGGTGATGCCATTCCCTGCCCACCACCCCATGGAGCTGGTCCTGCTCTGGCCTTGGTGGTGACTGTGATGGTTATTTGGTGCATTTGTGTGTTTCTGTCCCGGACCAGCCGCAGGAACTTTTTAGGCTTCTGGTTCCTCTGCAGACATTTGTTTTCATCCTAGTTTGTAGAAGGAGACATCACTAAGGACCACAATGAAGCAAAAGACAAAGGGAAGAAACGTTCCTGGCCACCCCGTCTGGTTCTTCCCGCTGGGCCAGGGCTGAGTGGTGCCACGTCCAGCCCCTGGCGCTCATCAATGTGGGGTTGGCCAGGCACAGGTTCAGGAGCGAGCAGCTGAGAGGCTGGCACCAACCTCTTCTGTGCCTCCTTAGGTGACACAGGGCCTAGGGGACTCCAGAGCCACAGAGGGCTGGAGAGCTCACACACCACGCAACCCTCTCCTCTGGCACACGAGGCACCCAAGGCCCAGGAAGGGGAAGCAATGTGCACAGCAGTGGCAGAGTGGGACCAAACCCTGAGGCTCACGGCGCTCCCTCATTCATCTCCTGCGTTTCCCAGCTCGCAGGCTCAATAACTCTCTCCCATCCCCAGACTTGTTGGCAGGCAGGAGGAATAGCTCATGTGAGTCAAAAGCAATTTGCAAACATAAATAATTTTCAGTGCCAGGAGAGGAGCGGTGGGAATGCATGGAAGGCTGGGAGGAGCACAGCCCCCTGGGCATCGGCTCTCCCCTCAGCACTGGTGGCGCAGTCCGAGAGCCCTGTCCACGGAGCAGGAAATGGCTGGTGCGATGCTGTCTCCACTGTTCATAGGAGGGACTCTGCTTGCTGGTCTCTTCTCTCCCCACTCCCCAACATCCACAGGATTTTGGGATCCCAGCTTCTCTAGAGGGGCAGAGGAAAATAGATGGTCCCTGCTTGGGTTTGGAAGAGCCTGGCCTTCTTCCACCCGGCCTGTATTTTTCCTTGTCTTCAACCCCACACAGCAAGTGTCCTAAGAAAGAGCGGATGGCAGACTATTATTTTGTTACATTAATATCATCTCAGTGTCATATTCCAAAGGAGCTTAACATAATTGTGCTGTTCTTCTCAATTTGGACGCAGCTTTACGGAAGCGAGGTGGCCACCCAAGACCACTCTCTGACAGGTATTTGCCATCTCCCCAGCACACCTGGGCTCACACTGCCCGGCAGCCGGCACTGCCTCTTGGGAGATTTTAGAGGATGGTGGTGGGTGACTGGAGAGCTGGTGTCACTTTGGAGGGCTGAGAGCGCTCCACACACCTTTTCCAAAGCCCACCCCAAGAGGCTGTCTAAAGCAGAGAAAAACAATGAGAAACCAGATACCATGGAATTAGTGAAGAATTTCCCAGATGAAACAGGAAAGGGAGGAAATCCAGGGGGTTACATTACACCTGGCGCAGGTTGAAAGGATCCTGGGCGGCTGTTGGCAATATTAAACTCCGGGGTGCGTTTGAAAGGGTCTTTCACTCGGGCAGCAAATGAGAGGCGTTCCTGCCAGGACAGGCTGTGTCCCTGCAACCCTCCAGCCCCCTCCCACACACATGCACATGCACATACAGACATGCACATGCATCCAGGATGCCCTTTGTGAATGCCAGCCCTCTGCCCCAAACTAGACTTGAGAACTTGCAGAAACTGGTTAAGAGAAATAATTATCACCACCAACATCTATTTACTTATGTATTTAATATGAGTAGAGTTCATTTGGGCCAAGCTTGAGGACTGCAACCTGGGAGCAGGGATTCAAGTTGCCCTGAATATGTGGTCCCCACAGCCAGCATTTAGTGAGCCCTGTGTGTCAGGCCTTCTCCATACAACGCACGTGAAGACCAAATCCACAAATAAAGGAGTGTGTGCTTTGCCCTCTGTGTGTTGCTCACAGTGTGTGTGTGTGTGCGTGTGTGCACTGTGGGTCACATGCGTGCCCACATTTCTACCATCCTGAGCTGCACATTAAAACTGCATACATGAGGATGAGGTGGTTGCCGTGCTGTCAGGAAGAGTGTGACATGTACCGCCAGGCTAAATACAAAAATTAAACCATGAGTCTTCTGGAACTGACTCCAGGATTATCCTCAGGGTCTGTTTCCCAAAATTCAATTACTACATAATTACCTGGAGTCTCCTGAAATGCTCACAAATGCATCAGGTGAGGAGCGAGGGGGCGGCAGGGCCCCAGAGCAGCTGAGCGCGTGCCTGTCCGCTCTCTGTTCTTGGTGGGGGGAAAGGGAACAGTCTCTTGCTTTGGGGAGCTGAGGCTGCTGAATGCTGGGGCTCCTGGGGACAGTGCTGGGCCCTGGGTTTGTGGAAGATGTTAACAGCTTGCAGAGCAGGAACCGGCTTCCCTGCCTGAAAGCTGCAGTCTCTTTCCCACACGCATGCACAGAGGACTCCGTACAGACACAGGCGCGACACATGCGATTCCAAGGTGTCTCAGAACGGTGCACCCGCTGAGGGAGAGCAGGAGATACCCAAGGCACGCCCTGAGCCTCTCAGGAGCTCCAGGCTCTGTCTGGGTGGAGGAGGGAGGCCCATGCTTGCATGTATATTGCAGTGTGCAATTGATTGACAATGAGTGGTGGGCAGGGGTGGGGAGGGCAGTGAACAGTGAATACCATAGTAGTTGTACAGTGCAGGCCCTGGTAAAGGCTGGAATAATCTAGAGTAACCTCATGGAGAGGATGGGGCCTGAGCTGCTCCTGAAGGACTCACAGAACCCCAGAAACTGGGGGCAGGGCCCCAGGAGACAGACAATGCTAGCTCGGAATCCCTGTCTCTCCACGGACAGGCTGTTTCACCCTGGGCAGGTTACTCAAGCCCAAGCCTTCCTATTGCCACCTTCAAGACAGGGACAGTGACAGGACCTACCTCACGGAGGTGCTGTGGGAATGAAATGAGATAATCCCCCTGAAGTATCTAGCCTGTAATAAGCACTCAATCAACGTTAACTGTTGTCACCAATTGCCAAGGGAAGAGGCCAGGAGGAGGGGAGAGTTGGGGCTGGCTTCCGAACTAGTGGCCGCAGGAAGTAGACACTTGTATCCAAGAATAACAGCTTCGGTGGTGTTTCCTGCTCAGAGCCCTCACCTCGGAGGAGCAGCAATCTAAATAGAAAGCCATAGGATACGCCTGTTTGGAAAAGCATAAAGATTTGGTTTTGTCCAAGTGCAGGCTTGCTAATCTGTGGCTTGTCCCAACTCTCTCCTGTCCCCATGTCATTGTCCGCAATCCGGCATAAAGCTGGGAGGCTGACGCTGAGGTCCCAGGTCAAGAAATAATCCACCCAGCAGGACCCCAGGGCAGAACGCAGTTCTGGAGAGTGGAAGGGGCTGGACGGTCTTTCAGACGTAGCTGTAGCTGTCACTGCAGACTGTCCCTTGGTCAAGCTGAAGGCTCCAGGCCAGAAGTCACTCAAAGACATTTGGATCTGACGCGTGATGTCTAATGTTCCCTGGTGAAAAGATAACCTGTGTGTACACTCGGGAGGTTTCTGGCCACGCTCAAGGCTTTCTCTTGTCCCACTTCATCTTCACCACCATGGCTCTTGCTTTAAGGTGACGAGGAAACTGAGGTACAGGAAGGCAACGGCTCTTTGGAAGGGGCATGGGTACACCACACAGACCCATTCAGTCCTCCTCGTATGTTCTAGAAGCTTCCTGTTCGGTGTTGGGGGGAGTGGGGCAGAGCCTCAATTCAGGAGCCCAGAGTGGGCCAAATGACAGAGGGGCCAATCCGGTCTCCCCCACTTCTTTGTCTTGGTTGGATCATGTGCACAGAGAACTCCCACCCCACCCCCACCTTAAATCACAGGTGAGGGCCCATGGCATCCAGTCACCCAGCAGCCACTCCATGCCATGCCAACCTGCCCAATGTCATTATCATAACCACACTTACAGGATGGGTGGCTTTCAGCTTTCTGTGCCTTCTCTCTCCTGTGGACTAAAACGTCCCCATGGGTAGAGACGCACCATGTTGAGTATTCAGGACCGAAATAGAGCTTCCAGGCAAAATCCAGGATGCCCAGCCAAATTTCAATTCTTACATAAACAATGCTTCCTTTTTTTAAAAAAAAAAAGTAGAAATTATCACAAATATTTCATGGGGCATACTTCTAAAAAATCATGCCTCGTGCATCTGAAAGTCAAATGGAACTGAGTGCCCTAGAGTTTTATTTACTCAATCTGGTAACCCTGGACCTCAGGCACCCCAACTCTGGGGCTCTCCTCTCCCCAGCCCCAGTGGGATCCAAGGAGGGAGCAAACATTGCGGGGCTGACCTTGGCTCTTCCAAAAATGAGTTGGGGAGGGGTGAGCTCTGGGGAGACAGAGCCAAGGACTGGATGGGGCTGGTGCAGCAAGGGCCTCCTCTGCGCTGGGTTAGCTCGGGTGAGGGCCCCATGGCATCCGTCACCCAGCGACCACGCTATGCCATACTGACGTCAGTGATGCCAACATCACTATCATAACCACACTTACAGGACGGTGGCTTTCAACTTTCTGTGCCTTTCCTCTCCTGTGGATTAAAACGTCCCTATGGGCAGAGACTGACCATGTGGGCTCAGCACCATTAGAAAGGTTCATCTTGAGAAAAATGAAGATGTTTGGGCTTCCCAGTGTGCAGGGTAAGACCCCAGCTTCCTGCTCTGCTCCTCTTCCTGGGCTTGGGCTCTGAGGGGGGTTACGGATAGTCCTTTGCTTGTGAAGTGCTGGGCACAGACACATATCCAGACCCCGCTGGGAAGAAGCTGTCTGCACCCAGGAGAACTGAGGCTACTGGACTCTGCCCACCCTGAAAAGCTCTTTGAGGAGAAACTCTCCAATGCCAGGGCCCCGACCCCCCTCAGAGCATTTCAGAAACTTGGATGTCTTCGAAGGTCTGTGGTCAAAAGGCCCTGGAGGCGGGTCACCCTGAGGTGTCTCCTAACAGCCAGCTTGGTTCTAGAATCAGCACAGAACTTGGACAAGCTGTCTGCCTGTCAGGACTTCAGACTCTCATCCCACGGAGAGGCTCAATCTGTCTGGGGACTGAGTAGGACAAGATGCTCAAGTGGCACCTGGCATATCTGAGAAGTTCAGCAGACGACAGGGCTCTGCCTTCTAGGGACAGAGGGGGTCTTGGGCACTCTGTTGGGTCTGATAACAGGCTGGATATCCCAGGAGCTCCTCCAGACCTACCCACGGCCCCTGCCCCAGTGTCTGCCTTCCGACCTCAGGCTCCAGGCTCTTCCCAGGCCCACCCTCCTCCAAGCCACACCCCAAAGGGCCCTGCTACTTGGCTTGGTTTCCAAGGCCTCAGGCCACCTGCAGGCCACATCTTTCCAGGAATGGTACTGGAACATCTTCCTTCCCTGCCCGTCTGGAGTGCCACCCCTACCTCCCCTCCCCCACCCCTAGGCCCAGCCCCACCCACTGGAAGGCCCCCCCAGGGGCTAAGGCTCACTCCCCAGTCACCAGCTGTGCCAGTGTGCAGACCTGAGCAAGGGCTCCCCTTCCCACTCCTGAGTTCTCAGTTCTCCTCAACTAGAGAAACAGGGAGACTCGGCCCATGTCTGGCACGGGCCTTTGTGCACCGGCAGTGAAGGACCAGCCAATTCCAGCGCTGAGCAGGCCATTTGCCAGAAGCAAGATTACCCGCCCTCCGCTCCCAGGGTGGCAAAGGGCGTTCATTACATGGGGGTGGAGGGGGTAACTCACTCTAAAGGGGGTTTGGGGTGATGGGGGTGGTGGGAGGGACAATTCACAAAGGCCAGGGCTAGAAACTCCCAAGGGCTTTTTTTTTTTAAAGAACTTCCCTTCCCTCCTCCCCTCCCCCGCTGGGCTCCCCTCCCCCACCTCTAGCCGCTGGTGGCCTGCAGCCAACACTGGCCACACTGTCCGCATTCAGGCCTCCCCGCCCTCCTGGCCCTCTATCTCTTCCCTGGCCTGCCCACTGCCGCGCTCCCTCCCCACCCCCATTCTGTACCGCGTGGACCTCTTCTGCCCCGGTGCCCCGCACAGGCTCGGCCCTCGGGCCAGGCCGGCAGGCCAAGGGCTTTGGAGGACCAGCCCCTGGCCCTGCTCAGCCACCTCAGCCAGGAGGAAGATCGCTGCGTCTGCAGAAAGCTGGCCACGGCCGCCACATTCTCGGGTCACAGCTTCCCGGCTGCCCGAGCCGCACCCAGGAATACAGCCCACTCCCCTCACCCTCTCGGGCCCTTAACCCCTTCCTCCCCAGCGACACCAGGGCCTCGGCCTCGCCACCCCAAGGGACGTGGATAAGGAGTCCCCGCTCTCCTGGCTCACTAAGGAAGTAGGGGTGGCAGGTCGTGCTCGCCCGGCCGCCTCCTCCTCCCCATCCACCTCGCAGGAAGCCCCCCGCCCCCCACCCCAGCCGCTCGCTGCGCCTCCACTCCCGGCCTCGGCCTGGTGGTTTCCGGGGAGAGCGCCTGACAGAGCCTCAGCGGCTTCCTCGGTGGGGCGGGGCCGGCCAGGCAAGCAGGAGAGGCTGGGGGGTCCCGCCCCGCGGAACCTGCCCTACCGGGCGCGGATTATTAGGAAGGAACACCCCTGTCCCGCCAGGGCCCGGGCGTGCTGTGCCCCGGAGGGGTGAGGAGGGACAAAGGTCAGCCACTGGCGTGCGGGGACCGCGGGGGGCTAGCCCCACCCGCGTGTCCGCGCCGCTCGCCGCTGCACTCGCTCCTCCACTACCCAGATCCCGGGGCTCGCCAGCGCCGTGGGCAGCGCCAGCCCAAAGGCCCTGGGGGCGGGGATGGCTCTACCCCCCCCCCCGCAGGAATTCCCCTTTCCGGCCCAGTGCCTCCCGACTTCCCGGGGAGCCGGGTCACCCTCCTGCGCCGGCGCCGGGCCCGAGAAACCAGTCCACTCTGCTTGTGCGAAGGGTGAGCGCAGGACGCGAAGCTTTGCTCCCGACCGAAGGCGGAAGAGGGTGGGGAGAGGGGAGAACCACCTATCCGGACCTCCGACATTCCCTCCGCGCTTATCTCAAACAACAAAAATGCACCTTCAACATCTCCATTTAATATTTACATTCAAGCAGGTAATAATTGGAAGCTTATAGTTTAGACATTTCTAGTAGCAGCAGTTTCTAGAGAGCTCCTTTAGCCTTTTAACAAACTTTTTTTTTTTGCACATAGAAACAACACATCCATGTGTACAGTATCAAAAAATATATACCAAGGTTACTGGTATTGCAGTTCCTGGAAGGGGAGGAAATGAAATCAACCAAAACACTGTAGGGGGGCGTCAACAGAAAATAGTTTGTCTGATATAGAATATAACATGATCTAGAGGAAACTCCATAAATCTAGGTTTTTATATTTCAATATATAAATACCTACAAATAAATATATATATAGCAGCCCGAAGTGGGGTGTTCGGGCCTTTTGAGCTCAAACAATACATTTCAATAATAACACCACGTACAAAGGGGGTAGAGTCAGCACTTGACAAGTTAGCACGGTTAAAATATAACACTATAGAACTCTGAGGCCGCCGCGCGTGGCTGCCTTGTCAGTCCGGGAGGTCCACAGGGGAGGAGGGGACGGTGAGCGCGACACCCGCAGGCACCAAGTGGAAGGAGCCTCCGCCGGGATCCGACAGCCAGCCAGCCGCCCTCCGAGGGACGTGGTTACCGCGGTCCGGCGTCCTCACCCCGGGGCCAGCCCAGATCTCCCGGGGTTGGCACGAGGAAAGCCGGCCCGAGGCCCCAGGTGCTAAGCGCCCCCGCGGAAGTGGGGCTCCCCCTTCCGACGCCCTCCGGCTACACTGTCACGTACTCCTTGAATGTAACGGTGAGGCAGTTCGCGGTAACGTCGGTGATAATTATATTCCCAAAGAAGGGCTTGAACTCGCTCAGCGGCTCCCCGGGCTCGTCCTGGGCCTCGGCTGGAGGCTTCGCTGCCGTAGCGGTGGCCGCTGCCACCGCCACCGCCGCCGGCGCCGGCGCCTCAGGCTTCACGTGGAGGGAGCTGGGCGGCTCCCCGGCCTCACTGCGCGTCTTGACGCAGCGCAAGTCTATGGGCTCGTCCAGGTCCGAGTCCAGCAGGATGACCTCGGGCTGCGGGAGGGCGGCGGCGGGAGCGGGTGGCACGTCGGCGGGGTGCTCGGCTGTGGGGCTGCCCCCCAGGCAGGTCGGGGTGCTGATGCTGCGCGCGGTCAGGCGCTTCTTGCAGGGCTCGCGCTCGCCGTGGGTCTCGGACAGGCAGCGCTTGCGCGCATGGGAGAGATTCAGGCCCACGGCGTGGTGGTGGTGGTGGTGGTGATGGTGGTGGTGGTGGTGGTGGGAAGGGGGGTGTGTGCCCCGGGCCGGGTCCCAGGCCAGCAGGTCGGGCTTGGTGGTGAGCTGCAGGGGCTGCTCACCAAAGGCCTCCTTGGTTGGGGAGAGCTTGCGGGAGCTGGCGTCCTGCGGCTGCGGGTCGCCGGCCCCTGGAGCCTCTTCCTCCCTCCTCTTGGAGGGCACTTCCGCCTTCTTCTCCTCCGTGCCCGCTGCCTTTTTAAAAGTCCTGTCCCCAGGGGGGTGGCGTTCCTCCGCAGCGCGCTTCTTGTGGCTGGGGGAGCGGGCCTCGCCCTCGGCCGCCTCGCCAGACTTGATCTTCACGGCCTGCATGCCGTTCTCCATGTACTTGCTCATCACGATCACGATGCGCCCGTTCTTGTTCTTGTTCTTGACGATCTTCATCTTTCCCCCAATCCCGTTGCCCGTCACAGCCTCCTTGGGGGCCGGCGTCATTCCGTTGGGGGGGCCCTTCTCGGGGCCTTTGCCTGGAGTGCCAGCTGCACTGGCCAGGGGCTTCACGGCTCCCAGGTAGCCCTTGGCCCCGGTGCCGTGCGCCCACTTGTCGGGCGGATGGCTCTTGGCCCCCAGGTCTGGGCAGGTGGGGCTGGGTGCCTCCTTGTGGCCACCCTGGTACTGCAGGTCGTACATTTTGGGGTCCGGCTGGTAGGGGTGGTGCTTCTTGCTGTTGAGCTGGTAGTAGTACTTGCCGCCCTTCCCAGGCGGCGGGGGCTTGCCCGCCCGCTCCTTGCTGTGCGGCTGGTACTGGTGGTGCTTCTTGCTGTTGAGCTCGTACTGATGGCCCTGGCCCTTGCCCTGCGTGCCCAGCTCCAGCTTGGCACGGTTGTCGGTGGAGGAGTCCTGGAGTCCGGTCAGTACATTGGAGCGACGGGCAAAGGTGGGTACCTGAGGGAACGGGGTAGGGGAGGTGAGTGGAGGGAGAAGGCCAGCCCCACAGGATGCTGGGAGCATCGGAGGGTCCCAGCCCCCACCGGTTTGCAGCTGTGTCATGGGGGGCGGGGTAGGGGAGGCCTAGTAGAAAGGAAGCAGAATTGGGGCATTTGGGAGGAATTGCCCCGGCCCTCAGGCCCTGGGGGCAGCTATGGTGGCAAAGTCAAGGGAGGGGGGCTCGAGTGCCGCCCTGGGTCCCGCTGCATGTATTCACCTGCACAACCAGCGGTTTGGGCTTTGGCCCTCTCTTCCGATATCCCATCAGCTGCTCCTGCCGTTCCCTGGGGGGAGGGAACAGAGGGCAGTGCTGTTAGCCTCCATGTCGCTTCCCCTTCTCTTTACTCCCCAAACCTTCGATGACAGCTCCCTCCCTTCAGAGAGCATCAGGTAGGCTGCCAACAGGACAGGAAGGGATAAAGAGCTCCAGGCAGAAGGTTGCCTCTGTCACCAGCTGGGTGCCTCATCCAGGTCCCAGAGCCCACTTATGCTGGCACTAACCCTTATCTGCCCAAGAGGTCCTTGACAAAGGACTCTCTCACTTCTGATGCCCGCACCTGAGCTGGCACCCAAAGCCTTGGCTACGTGCTCAGGAGACAGCAGCTCAGAGCTGGACCTCAGGCACTGGCGCCCACAACCTCGGGCCTGTGGCTCTGCGCAAAGTGGAGTGGATGGGGGTCCAGGGAATACAACCAAGTCCAAATGAGGTGTGCACGGACCTCGTCCCTCCAGTCAGAAGCACGGGATGCTAATGACCTCATTAAGATTCAGATAACGAGTGCCGCCGGCAGAAGGGAGGACTCATTTTCTTAAAGGCCAGCACTAAACAGGGGGAGGGGCTGCGTCCTTGTTTACACAGCGGCAAATGAGCCAATTAGGGGCTTGGGGTGGGGGCAGGCCACCGAGGCCCGGGTCTGGCCAGGTTTGCAGCCACCTGGTGAACTGTCTCTGCTCCGCTGGCTGAGCAGGTGGGCGGGGCGGGGACGCGCGGAGAGGCCCCTCCTCCTTGTTGCAGCCCGGCTCCCAGCCGCCTCAATTTCCAAATTATTAATAAAGCCTACCGGCGGAGGCTCTGGTCATTATAGCCACCAGGCTTCAGTCTGCCAGGCCAGCTTAACGGTGACCTGCGGCTGGGGGATGGAGGCTGGGGGATGGACCGTCCCAGGCACAGCCCAGCCCTTCATGGGAGAAGGAGGTGCATCTTTAGCGTTTGCCAGTTTTAGCCCACACCCGGGCCAGAAACCGGCTCTCCAGCGACCCTAGTCACCACCCCATACCCTCCAACTGCTCGTGGGCTAACCCACAGGAGTTCCGCCACTGCCCTGGGGCGGGGCCGGCCTGACTCCAAAGTTGCGTGGCATTGCAACAGCCTGCGCTTTAATTCTTCGGGGACCCATTATGCAACATGGCATCAGCCGCTGACATGGTTACAGGGCGGTGAACTCCCAGGTGGAGTCGGGCAGGATCCCCGTTCGGCGCCACCCCGCGTTGCGGGAGAGCAACTTCCCCGCCAGCGGCTTGCTCAGAGGGTCTACAGTTTAGAGTTTTAGCGCCAAAGGAGCCACAGGAAATAATGCAAAATAAAAGGGGGAGGAGGGATGGAAGGCAGCGGGTGGCCGAGCTCCGAGGGCTCCTGCTGCTGCTCCTCCTCCTCGCCCTTCCCCCTTCTATCCTCCCCGAAACAGAGAACCGCAGCCACCACGGCGGCGAATCCAGCTGCAGCAGCTGCAGCGTGACAAGCATCTGCGCGCAGAAGGATGAGCCCCTCGGAAAAAGCCACCCCTTCACCATCAGGCAGCACCCACCCCAGCCCCTGGGCCAAACTCCCCCTGTCCTGAGGATGGGCACCCGTGCCCCACCAAAAAGCCCAGTCGGGGGTATGTGAAGGGCAGCCGGAGCCAGACAGAATCTACTCCCAGCCTAGCCCCAGCTCCCTGGGGGGTGAGGGTGTGGGCGTAAGGCCTTGTCAACTTTTCTCCAGCCGCCAACAGGTTAAGTTCAGTTCCGTGACGTCCGGGCAGTTTCACAATGCCAGCTCCTCGGAGCTGCACCGCAAGGTGCCAGTGCCAAGCGGCCAGTGGCTGCAGGAAAGCAACACCTAGGCTCCGGGGGTGGGGCTCCAAGGTTGCAACAGGAGGGGGCTGCGGGAGAACCCCGAGCAGCCCGGAGTTCTCCCGGTGGCTGCAGGGCCACCGCATACACCCTTCCCAAAGTTTCCCCAAAACACAAGCCTCATCTTCGCTACCCCTGCCCCGCCCCCACCCTCAAGCTGCAGCAACCGCCAAGGACATTGGTTAGAGGAGCTGAGGCCACAGCCGTTGCCCGTTCAGGCCAGTTGGGGGGCGCTCACCTGTTCTGGAAGGCGATCAGCAGCCTGGGATCCAGGATGTTCTCCTCGGGTTCCCACGTGTTATATCTTGCAAGGGAAAAGGGAGGGGGACACCGTGTAAAAAAAAGAAAAAAGAACCAGCTTTGCGGCCTCCAGGTGGGGAGTGACATAAGGCCCTACTCTGTCTTCATGAACCGAAAGCTATTTAGCTGTGTATGTGGAGGGTGGAGGGTAGATTTCTGCAGGCCTGACACGGTCCCTACAACCTCGTCCCCACTCCACCCCAATCAAAATAAACACACAAGGGCAGGAAGAAAGGGGAAAGGGAAGGAAAATGGAACCAGCAGTTTATTTTGCAGTTGTCAAGAATTTTAAGCATGTTACTGCGACATGTTCCAAAGCCACTTTGCTCACCAGGAACCCTGCGTGCAAAGCAGCCCAAATGCAAAGTCGCAGTCTCCTCCTCCTCCTCTCCCCAGCCCCGAGTCTCCGAGAGGGCTTCAGCCTTTCTCCATCTGACCCCTAATCGGATAACCAACAGCCGAGAGGCCCCCCCCACACACCCTCGAGGCTCTGGAGCCCGCTGTCACGGGCAAGCAAACCCCAAATACTCAGCAACACAAAAATATGCTTCAGCGTGTGTGTGTGAGTGTGTGTGTGTGCGTGCCTGCGCGTCTCTCTCCATCCGGTGCCTTCGCATTTCAAATTAAAGAAAAAAATTCCCCACCAAAAGCGCTGCAGTGACAGTTCCCAACATTTTCTGCCTTTTTTCTTCCCCTCCCTCCCTGCACCACTAGGAGGGAGGAGGCACACAATTGCAATTTCGTCGCTTTTTAATTTTTTTTTTTTTTTGGTTTTGCAATATGGAGCCGTTCGGTGGAGGGAAAGGGGAAAGGAGCCATTTTCTGCTGCACATCAGTCAGTGCCTGCGCCCTCCCTCCCTCCGCCGGCCTCCCCGGCTCGGCCCCGCGTCTCTCCAGCTCCTCCGGCTCCTTTTAGTGCATAAATTAGTGATGGCATTTCCCGGAGAGCGGAGCACAACACAGGGCGCCGGGCTCGGGCTCGGCGGCTCGGCTTCCCCAGTGCCTGCCACCGACTTCCCCACCCCCTCCTCCCTCCACCCCACCTCCACCCCGCCTCCCGTCCGCTCCCCCCACCACCCCACCAGCTCGGCGGGTCCGGCAGCCCCGCGCCCCGCGCCCCGGCCCCCGCCCGTCCTCCGCCCTCCGCCGCTACTTACTTGGGGGACCAGCCTCTCCATTTCACCAGATACTCCACTCTGCCCTGAGGGGAAGAGACAGCACTCCATCAGCTTCCGCGGGATCCCCGGCTCCGGCCCGCAGCCTCCCCACCCCCTCCCCGCCTCCTCGCGGGCTGCTCCGGCCGCTGCTCGCTCGCCGCCGCGCCGCCGCCCCCGCGCCGCCCTACCTTGCGGATCCGCTTCTTCTCGATGCTCTCCACCGCGAAGACGTGCTCGCCAACAGCTGGCAGCTCCATGGCCGAGCCGGAGCGCGCCGGGGCGCGGGCGGCTGGCGCGGCTGCAGACGCTGCTGGCTCCCGCCGGCGCCCCGCTGCGGCCCCGGCCGAGGTGCCCCCGCTGCCCGCGCCGCCCGCCTCGCCGCCGCCGCCGCTCACCCCGCACAGCCCGGCCGGCCCGTCTCCGCCCGCACCCGCCCCGGCTCCCGGCTCGCGCTCGCTCAGACAACTGAGCCCGGGCCGCGGCTGCACAAGAACTCATGCAAATCCCGGACGTCAGCGGGCGGGGCCTCGCAGGGCCAGCTCGGCGTCAGGGGGCGGGCCGCGCCTCGGATTGGCGCAGCCGGGCCTACCGGAGGCCCGGGGCCCAGGCTGCGGGGGGAGGAGGAAGGACGCGGGAGGGGGCCGCCGAGGAGGTGCAGGGGGAGGGATCTGCGAGCCTGGGAGAGGGAGGCTGGAGGGAGGGAGCGGGACCGGGGAGAAGAGGTGTGTCGGCCCGGGGCGGAGATCTTGACAGGGCCGGGAGAGTCTCGGCAGAGACTCCGCGCCCGCGGCCCGGCGCCTGGGGCTCCCCGCCTCGCCGCTCGCCCTCAGTGTGCACGGGCCCCGGGACCCCTTCTGGGGCCACGGAAGCCTCCACTGCAGTCCCGCAGTTCCAGTTGCACCGAACTGCGTCACGTGCGGCTCGGGAGACTGGGGACCCGCCGGCAGGCGGCGGAGTTGGGGCAGGGGCAGCTCGTGCCCCACTCCGCGCGCCCCACCCCAAGGCTTCGGGCATTTAGGAAGGCGAGGACGGGAAGAGAAAGGGCGGGAGAGGACACAGGACTGGGTGCAAGGAGAGCGCGAAGACGAGGAAGGGGACAGAGCAGCAGCCAGCCCGGGGGCCCTGGCGCTCAAAGCCTCGACAGGAAGGGTCTCCGAATCTGATCGCACCCAGATACTCCACGGCTCCGAGTTTACGCTTGGCCCTCTCACCGGCGGGGCGAGATGTCCACATTCTAGGAGCCCCCAGAGCCAAGCCCGCGAGAGGCGCGGAAGACAGGGGGGCGGGGATGCCCGGGTCTGGTTGGGGACCGGAGGGACTTCGTGGGATCCCAGGAAGGGCCGAGAAGTTGAGGCTGAGCCGGGGAAGAGCCAGGCGGTGCGAAGGCGAAGGGGAGGCGAGTGGAGTGGCCGAGGAGCCACGTATTCGTCAGGAGCTCCCGGACCCTAGTTCCCGGCAGGCAGCGGAGCCCAGGCCCTCGCTGCGGGAGGAGCTGCAAGTGTGAAGTTTAGCACCTCCGGCGGCGAGACGGCGCGTTCCAGCGCGCAGCTCCTGCGTCCGGCTGGGGGAGCTGCTGCGCCCCGTGCGGCCTCCCGAGGGCGCCCCTCGCGGCCCACGCGCTTCGTGGGGTCGAGGTGGCGGGCCTGGGAGGGGGCGCCTGGCCTGGGGTGTGCCCGGGCCCCCATCCCAGCTTATTAAGGACCGCGAGCAGGAAGCTTGTGCAATCTCTTGGCTGAGTGTCCACGGAGAAAGCAAAAGAGCAAAAGCCCAGGAGAGTGGAGCGAGCGAGGGGGGCGGGCAAAGAGCCATCCGGGTCTCCGCAGAATGCCGGAGGGGACAGCACGGGAGCTCGGGCGAGCAGGGGAGGGACGAGGTGCGGCAGCGAGCTCCAAAGCCCGCGCGGGGCTCGTGTTCTCCCAGGAGAAACCCGAAGGCTGCCTGGTGTTGAATGCACACGTTGACGCCACCATTTCATCAGCACCTCGCAGCTCCCGCGGCCGCGGAGGCTCCTGCTGTCCAGCGGCCGCTGCTGACCGAAGCCCACGTGGCTCCTCCCCGCAGGGGTGCTAGGGGTGAGGGTTGGCTTCTGGCTACAGCAAAGGGGCTCGGTATGCGGTATGCGACGGAGCTCAAAGGAGCATGAGCACAAACCTGGGATTCTCCCGGTGTTGGCGGGGTGGGGACAAGCAAAGTGTGACGATGCGTGCCTGCATTTCTCCCCCTCCACCGGGGGCTCTCAGGGATTATAGAAACTAGGGGGCTGGGGGTGCACAGAAAAAGATTTTTCTGCTCCTGCTGTTTGGCTTCTTCCTGGCATTCTTGCCCATGGCGAGGAACTGTCCTGTGGGACAGCTCTGTAGCCAAAGCAGAGAGGTCCTCAAGGCCGGCGGGGGAAGCTCTTGTCTGCGCGACAGTCACCCGTCCACGCTGAGCCAGCCGCCCAGGCCGTCTGTGCTGTCAGTCGATCGGGAGGTCTGCAGCGACCTTGTCCCGGCTAGTCCCCTCGTCCGGGAAGGGGCTGAGCTTCCCGACACTCTGCCCGCCCCCTTACTTGAAAATCCCCTGGAAAATCTGTTTGCAATGGGTGTTTCCGCAGCATCCAGGTCGGGGGCGCCGGGGAGGGCGAGCAGCCGCTGCAGCCTCCCTGCCGCCAGGGGCGTCGGACTCCGCTCTGTTCGCTCAGCCCAGGCCCCGGGGAGGAGGGGGGGCGGCCCACGCGGGACCTCGGGGCCACACGGCGGGACCCAGTGCCCCGACGGCGAGTTTGCGCAGGAACCGGGCTGAGCCCGCCGCTGAGCTGGGGAGGAAAGGGGGGCTCCCGCTGGTCCCTACGGCGGATCTTTTCTGGAGCTGCCTGTGCGGCGGCGCAAGGAGACTTCAGTCTTCCCAAGACTGTGGGAGGGGCTGCCCCAAGCACTTCAGAAACCCGAGGAGACCCCGGCCACCCCCTCTCCTGGCCTTTTTGCTGACGACTCGGAAAGTGACCACAATACTCGAGCACCAGCCGAAAGCAACAACTAGCTTCCCTCGCGCAGTTATTTTGTCCTCGTGGAGGGTGGGCAGATAGGTAGAGGGGCCGACTCCCAGTCCCCTATTCTAACCTCGGTGGCCTGGCCCTAGAGCACCCGTCAACTATTAGCGTCCCTGGGTAGGAGTTCAGGTCCGCAGGAGAGCGAGTGGGCGGCAGGGAGCAGGCGGGGACAGAATCCTGGAGCGGACGGTGGAGCCCCTGGAAGCTTCCCTGACGTGCCCCGAAAGCCCTTCCTGGGAAACCTCCCATGGGGCTGCCCTCATCATTCCACCCCGTCTTGGTCCCTCAGAGCGAGCCGCAGGCGAGATCAACCCTAAACCTGGGATTCCCAGAGCCTTCGTTAGGCTGGGGCCCCTGTCCCCGACTCAGGACACCCAGAGCCCTACAGGGAACCCCAAGAAGGGTCGCTGACCCATGCATTTGACGCCGCTCCCTCCCAGACAGGGTCAGGTCGCGCCCCTCGGCTCCACTGACAGGCAGAAGCCCACCAGATGCCACCTGGATCGCGGCCCCCAGGGCCCCTCAGGGGCCCCTGAAGAGGAGCCACCTTACCTGGTCCAGCCGTGGGCCGTGCCTGGATGGGAAGGGGCTGAAGAGTGGGCCCTGGACAAGTCGGGGACCTTTAAAGGCTGTGGACTGGAGGAAAGAGGCACCAACCCCAGAAAATAAACGGCTTTTTAAAGGAGCCCTCTCCCTGAATGAGTGCTCTGGACATGGAGATTGCCGCCCTCCGCCCACGGAGCCTAGGTCTGGGCTCTGCCGGGAAGGGGCCGCTTGTGGCTTCCCGGGCCAGTCCCCTGACTCGGAAAGCTCTCGACTTGGTGTGGTTTTCCAGGTCCCCGGACGTAGATTTCAGATAGCCGAGGGGGATTTACTAGTAACCGATACAAAATCTGCCTGAGCTTTGACAAAGAACTCACTTCTCCCCCTCGTCCGCGGTAGGGAAATTTGCCTTTGACTTTAGCGCTGGTGTCTGCAATATCGTGTTGGTGGCGGCGGCTTAAGGGGAGCTGAGCTGGAGGGGCCGTGATCAGAGGGAGAGGCTGTGCGGGAGCCCTGTACTCCACCCCCACCCTCCCAGAGGGTGGCTTTGTTTCTACGGGTGCCCCTCCAGCCCCTTTGTCCCCATTACCAGGTTTCTGCTCTTTGTCACAAGACCCGCGAAGGGTCACTTTTCATTTGGGCGGCGAAACCCCCGACGCCCCTGGGTCCCCCCTACCCCCAGCGGGCCGGACCGCGTGGGGGCTGTAGCCCGGTTTCCGGGCGAGCTGGCCCGGCAGGGAGCGCGGGCCGGGCGGGGACATGGGCCCGGAGCACCTCTTGGCCACGGCCCTTAGGCAGGGCCCGGGTCCTCCTGGGGGCCACACCGGAGCCCGCAGGGCCGCGCCTCCGCATTGCGGCACGCTGAGGTAGCAGGCGCCGCGGAAGCAAGACGTGCGTTTTCTACGACGTCGGCCGATCCACTCCCTCCCAACGCCAGGGCAGCCTCCCAGGCCCGCCCGCAGAAGCCCACCCGGCCTGGCCCGCGCTCAGTCGCCAGGCTCCGCCGGCCTGGAGATCCGCGCCCCCGGGATCCATATTTCAAATATGATCTTTGGAACCGCTTCCACCGCCGCCGCCGCCGCGCCGCGCGCTCACAACGGCCTCGGCGTACCGTGTGTTTTATTCTGGTTTCGTTTGTGCAAGGTCTTCCCGCGGCTCTCCTGTGTCCCGGAGGTGCGCCCCTCCACGCCCGCCCCTGCGTTTTGCTCTGGGGTGCCCCCGCCGCGCCCCCAAACCCAGCGGGGCCCACACACAGGGCAGATTTCTTTATTCCTTTTTCCAACCAAGAGCTGCTGCAGCAAAACCCGGGAATGAAATAAAAATCTCTAGGCGGACCCCGAAGTGGTCGTCAGCCGAAGCGTAACCGCCATCCCCGCTCCCCTCCCCCCTCAACCACCCTCCGGACTCCCGGGCTCGTGGCGCGCCGAGGGTTAAGCGCGCGCCCGCGAGGGGTATTTGGCGTGGGGGGGCGGGAAGAGGGGGCGCGGAACGCCCGCGGGCGGGGAGGCTGGGCTCGCGCTCCTTCTCCTTTCCCCGACCGGGGAGCGGGAGGCGGCCGATCGGAAGGGCCCAGAGCGTCTCGCCTTCCCGGCTGGCCTGGAGCCGGGTCTGGCCGCGGCCCGGAACCGCGAGGACGCTGCTTGGAGGCCGCGTCCTGCGTAGCCCGAGCGGGGGAGGGGGCGGAGGCTCGGGAGCCGCTGCCGCGCGTCGCTGGCCAGCTATCGATCCCCCCGGGGCGGGAGAGCGGGGAACCCCGCTGGACACCTGGGGGGATGTCTCCGCAGGACCGAGGGGCGAACGGAGGGGGTGTTCAGGAACCCTGTGGCCGTGGGATGGCGGCCGAGAGGGCCCAGCCAGACCGCAGCTTGGCCTGCACTGCAGGGGGCGGGGGGGACGGGGGGTAACACCTCGGGCACCCCCAAAATTCCATATTGTCTGCCTGGGGCCGGGGCTTTGCACACTTCCGAAGCTGAGTCTGGCCGCAGTGGAACTTCATCGCTCCCTTTCCAGGTCCCTACCCCCACCCTCTTCCCTCCCCTCCCCCACCCACCCCCTCCTCCCCTGTCCCCACTCCATCCCCTCCCCTGTGCTCCCCATCCCTTGGGTACCCCGTCCATCTCCTCGCCCCTCGCTCCTGAATCTAATAGAAATGTGTGGGTGTCCCCCCAACCCCACCTCCAGAAAGATACCCCAGGCTCGCCCAGGAAGCCCACCTCCCCAGTTTCTCCGAGAAGGGAAGGCCATTTCCTGGGAGGGTCTCCGAGGACCGCCTCCGCCCCCCCAAGGATCTTTTTTGGCTCCTCACCTGCCAGCCCCGAGTGCCCAGGCGGGGCCGGGGCGGGGCGCACCGGAGCCTGCACTCGCTGCGCCCTCCCCTAGGGGGCGGGCTCCCCCCGGGCTGGCGGGCGGCTCCAGGCCTGCCCGGGCTGTCCCTGCGCGCCTCTGCTCCCGGGACAGAGTCCGCACGCGGGCAAGGTTGGGGGCTCGCTGCGGTGGGGGCTGGGCGGAGGCGCCCCGAGCACCTCGCCTCTTGCGCACCCTGTCCCCTCCCCCTCGCTCCTGCTGCTGCTGCTGCCTTTCCAGCCAGGAACGACCAGCTCCACGGGGACTTTGAACCTCAGGAGCCCCTGCGCGCCTGGGACTAAACGTATCTCAGTGGGGAGGGCCGTTGTCTCCCCAAACCGGTCTTTGCCCAGCGTCCTTCCACTGCGGGGAGGAAAGTCCACACGAGGAGCATACACGTATCTTTTTATTTGAGGTTCTAAAAGGAAGTCGCAGGTCCAGGGCATCACAGAGCCCCTTGTTCTGCTGTCAAAGGGCCAATAAGAAGCAAACTGCTCTTACAGGGCAAGTTTCCGCAGAAACCCAGCCTGCTCACCATAGGAACCAAGGGGGTGGGGAGCCTAGAACCAAAGCCCCACCAGGATCTGCTGTCTCTAAACCCAGGTTCACTAAAACAATGTTTGCTTGGCTGAGAAATACTGCCTTAGAAGTGCCCAGACCTCTCTGTAAGGCATGTTTCTCCTGGGTTGCTGACTGAGGAAACTCAAGGCCAAGAGGTACTCCAGGTATGGGGAAGGGGCCCCAAGATGTAGACCTCTGGTGGAGACAGTGACCTTGAAAGAGGGCAGGCACTGGGTTGGAACATTCTTGAGATTTTTTAGAACCATTAGATGAAGTTCCAGATAAAATTCAGTATTTTTTTTTTTCTGGGCTCAGACAGACACTGGAAGGAATATTCTGAATGTCGCCGTGTTAGCATTCAGCTGGTGAAGGGCATGAGTGGGCGCACCGCGGGGCCGGCCCTGCGCACTTCTGGGCCGGGCTGCTTCTCCACCAGCCCCAGGGGGCTCAGTGCAGAGCCCACCATACTTTTAAGGGCCCAAGAAAATGTTAATTTTTTTAAAAAAATTGTTTATTTTTAAAATTGTGGTAAAACATACTATACAACAAAATATATCATTTAACAATTTTTAGGTGTACAGTTTGGTGGCATTAAGTGCAGTCACGTTGTTGTATCAGCACCACCGTTTATCTCCAGAACTTTTGCATCTTCCCAGACTGAAAGTCTGTTCCGTTTCACAACTCCCCATGCCCCTCACCCCAGCCCTTGGCAACACCATGCTACCTTCTGTCTCAATGACTTTGACTACTCTAGGGACCCTGTGAATGGAATCACACAATATTTGCTTTTTTGTGACGGGCTTGGTTCACTTAACATAAAGTCCCTAAAGTTCATCCATGTCATAGCATATGTCAGAATTTCTTTCCTTTATAAGACTGAATAACATTCCATTGTATGTATATGTGATTTCTTTTAAAATCGGAAGAAGAAAACCTTTAGGTCAGAAAGAATGTTTTAATATATAATATGAGTGTATTCAATTTTATACCAATGCAGTTGTAAAATGTAATTTTTGATATGTTTTTGTGGAGGAAGAGGCCAAAGTCGGAACGTAGTCCTGTTCTGGGGAAGTTTGGGGAACTCGCCTCTGGGGAGACATGGTGACTGGGCCCACCAGCGTGCCCTGTGGATGGCTTTTGGCAAATCCGCTGTTGGCCCCAGACTGATGGCTCCGGGGGCCCAGAGCCCACCTGAATATGTGCCCTGGTACACGCGGGCATCCTCCGGCCAGCTCTCACTTCAGAACGTTGGCTTCTGTTCGACGCTACTAAAATAAAAAGCACATCAGTGAGACCAGGAAAGGAACACACAAGGCCGGCCTTTCTTCCCTGGTTTTATTTAAAGGGTTCAGTTCCATGGGGCTCTGAACCGGCTCTGGCACTAGGGATTCTCCCGGATGTCCATCTGGCCTGTGTCAGCGAGCTGATTGCCCTGTGATTTGACAGTAATGGTTATAATGGGGTGATTTTGTATTCTTTGACTCATTGGGATCGGAAGGTTCAGAAATGGACCCGTGTTCCCCACCCCCACCCCCTTGCTTGATACTGGTGTTTTCTTTGATTCTAAAGAAATGGCAGAATCTCGTGGAAGAAGAGCTGTATAGAGAAACGGTCCTTTTTGGAGCTATTGGTGATTACTGGGTTTTTATTGTTCAGCCTGGAGACCAAGAACTAGTACCATAGAAGCCAAGAAATGTTGCGCAGAACCAGAGAAATATTGCTGCGGAAGCCTGTGTGGGAGAGACGTCTTTCTCAGAATTCTGAAAAGCAGCTCCAGCTGTATGTGCACGGAGCTGTCTGAGGCCGGCTCCCTCCCACACACGCTGCTGACCTGACTTTTCGTCTCCTTCTTGCTTACCCGGCGGCAAAGGTACCTTCCCGTGTGCTCTAAGCCCGGTTCTGCCTTCTTTCCCCAGATGGGCCCTGACAGCCAGGCAGACGGACAGATGGGCACAGATGCAGCGCTGCAGGTGTCAGGTGATTGAGCCAAGGGGCACTCGGGCCCTGATAATTTCCCACTCGCTTCTCGGCCTGACCCAGGGAGAGCCACGCCCACCTCTGACCTGCGCTTGACAAGAATCATGAAGAAACACTGTGGCACCTGTGTGTGTCTTGGAGAACACGTCCCAGCACTGGGCCAGCTCTGGTATTCTAGAAAGGCAAGGCTGGTGCTGATGGATGCCGCCGGCAAAGCTGTGCACGCCGCCGCTGAGCGGCATTGATTACGCCACTGTCGTTTTTCATGTCGCTCATTAGAAGCCCGATTAGCAGCAGTGCACACCAGCGATTTCCCCCTCAATTCAGACCCGCCAGTCCCACAGAGCCGTCACTGGACCTGCCACCTGGGGGTTTGTGTGTCCTACCCTGGGGCAGGCTAGTGGTTAAAGAAGGGCACCCACCTGGCTACCGCAGCCCCAGGTAAACAAGAGCTTTCTCGTGAGGTTCTGGGACTGGGGCAGCAGGAAGGAGGAGGCTCCTCAGCGCAGAGTGGGTGTGGGGCTGCGCACTGGGCAGGGAGGAGGAGTCCTCCCCCTTCTGCTCCTGCCTGTGTGGCCCTGTCCCCTGCACTGGGGCCTTGCACGGGCTGGGAGACATGGAAATGTGCCTTTAAGACCAACGCCACGCCAGAAGGTAGACACACTCACGCAGGAGCCGGGCTCCAGGTTGCCAAGGTGAACTCGTCAATAGAGTATTGAACAGGCCAGTCCGACTGGCTGTAATTGTCTGTTTCAAAACAGCCGGCCTCTGGTCCCCTCGCGTGGCCGGAGATCCACAGGCAGGAGCCGAGCTGCGCAGGAGTGTCTGGGAAAATGAGCGGCAGCTTTCCGGAACAGAACCCGCCAGAACCCCACTCCTCCCTTCCCAGGACACGTTAGTCTGAAACCTAAGAAACCTAGGAAAGATTTCTTTCCTTCCTCACTCCTACTCGGGCTTGTGACTTGAAGTGACACAAACTGCATCCCAGCTTGCCGGAACCTGTCTGCCCTTTATCCAGAGGACCCTGCTCTCGAGGGACCTCCTCACCAGACTTTCCCGACTCCCTGGCAGACACGTCCAGTGGGCTGTCCGTTAGCTTTGCAGGGCAGAGTGACAACGTGGGGCCCCTTGTTCAATAATTATTCATCGTTTCAAGATGGCGGAGCATTAAACTGGCCTGGGGCCATTCTGATCTCGGCCCGTGGGGCTGCACAGGCGCCACACCCACGAAACCAGCCCTGTCCCCCTCCTGTGGGGCTCACTGCCCCTGCCTCTCTGTGATGTCCTGCTCCTGTCTGGTCTCTGCTTCCCTCTGGGTCTCTTGGCCTCTGGCCTCCCGCCCCCAGCAGACCGGCGCTCTCCAGCAATCAGAGTCCTCAAAAGAGGTGAGCTGTCCCGTTAATCCTTGTCATCCCTGTTGAGGAAAACTCTGGTGGTGGCCCCTGGGGTCAGGGGTCCAGCTCTAGCCCAGATGACCAGGCTGGTGTGGCAGTGGGGAGTGTCAGGACAGGCTAGGGGCAAAGCAGGCAACTCGAGGTGTGGCCTCGTCGGTCCATAAGCCTGCTAGGACCCCCCAGTTGTGGTGTTTACACACTCAGTCACCCCCTCCCAGCTACACCCACCCCTTCCTTCTCCACTCCACCCCATTCTACCTCCCCAGGCCAGCTGCAGCTTAGCAGCTCACTCATGCAGTGGGGACACCACTGCACGTGGAGTGCACCCCAACTCGTCTGCTCCTTCCAGACAGCTTTTGTCTTCAGCTCTGTCGTGGGAGCCTCTTTGGGCGCTGGGTCCTAACACCCGATGTGGTGTCTCCACTCCTCCCAGCTTGCCCCACAAGCTACTGGTCAGAGGTCCAGACTCCAGGGGTTCTGGCTTGACTGGACTCTCAGACACGGCCAGTTGGGGCTGTTGAGATGGGGGAAGCGGGATGTGTTGGACACCTGTCGGCAGTCCCCCTGCCACGTGGAAACAGGAGCACAGAGTGGTTAGAGCCAGACTGGCCCAGGATTCTCCTAGCATTCCCACCTGCTACCTGTGTGACTCCAGGCCTCAGTTTACTCATCTGCAAAAAGCAGATGAGACCTTCTCAGCTCAAACACCCTACAGAGTCCTCCAAGGCCCCACTTCAGGTGTCCCCATTGCCCACTGGCTTCCTTTCCTGCCATTCCCTCCCTTGTACACTCTGCTCCTAGAATAGGGGCTCCTCTGCTGGTCCTCACACATGCCAGGCACGGTGCTACCTCAGGGCCTTTGCACTGGCTGTGGCCACAGCCTGGAGTGTCCTTCCTCAGATATCTGGGTGGCTCTCTCCTTTTCACTGGAGTCTTCACTCGGATGTCATCAATGAGCTGAGCCCAACCACCCTGTCTGTGGTCCCACCCTGCCCCCACTGGCATTGCCAGGCCTTTTCCTGCTCCTGCAGCACCTTCATCCCCCAACAGACAATATCCTCTGTGTGCTGGTGACATTCCCTGTCTGTGTCTCCCGCTGGAACTTGAGAACCTCGAGGGCAGGGGCCTGCTCAACGCCCTTCTCTGATGTGTCCCCAGCATCTTGAACAGTACCTGGCATGTCATAGATGTCCGGAAAACATCTGTCAAACCAATGTTGGATAAATAGGACTTTTGTGAGGACCAAGATGAGTTTACGCAGCCAGCGGTGTGCTAGAGCTAGTGCCTACTGGCTTGCAAGAGCCCTTGGCTACCTTGTCAGAAATTCTGTGACCCGTTATTAAACACAGCCGTTATTAAAAATGAAATGATTTAAACTTGCAGTGAAAGAAATTATGTTAAAAATAAAGGTAATAAATGCTCAAAACTCACTCTTCCCTAGTTATCTTACAACATTTTACTGTTACCATGTTCTTGAGGTTGCACCTGTACATTGGAAACACCACGCGGCACAAGGTACACTACTGTGTGGTGTTCAGTGGGGTCACCGTGGTTGCTTGAGATCAGCCGTAGTGGGAGTGTTTACACCACAGCGATTGGCAGACACTGCAAATCCTGACTCAATTTATAGTTTTGCTGACTGTCTAGATTTTCTAGTGACAGATAAAATGTTAATGATGCAAATTAAACTTCAAAGTGTGTCCTGTCTGTAGCCCTTACATTGTGAATGGCACAAAAAATTGAGGAAATACTTTTCCGATATTGAAAAAGTATTATCTGATTCATCAAAGAAGTCACTGACATTACAAACAAGTGAAGTTTGACCTCTTCCTTCATTGTTTCACTTTCCCTTTCCTGGTTAACTGAAACGAAAATATCAGTGACCATTTGGGTGAGAACTACACTCATTTACCAAGGACAAGCCCAGGCTGGGTGCTGATCCCAGAGTTTGGCAAAAAGCAGTGAAAATGTCCTGTGATTCCATTGGTTATACGGCACTGACAATGAAGAGTGTTGTATGTTTCATTATAATTTGCAAATTGTGTGCTACGTAACCTTTATATCAGTAATATTTATAATAAATAATTAGATATATACATGCATACTTTTTTCCCCCAGAGAACCAGTTGCTAATGCTAAACATTTAGTAGCACCTCAGACAGGGACCAGCCCAGAGAAGGCATTTAGATTATTGTAGATATTGTAATAAATGAAATGAAATGAAAAATACAGTGGGGCTGAGGCTGAGGGGACTAATTCAGCCCCAAAGGCAGCCAGCCCCCCAGACGGCAAGGACACAGGAGAGAGCCCAGATTGAGGGCACAGGGCAGATATCAGTGGGCTGGGACTGCAGGGTGGCAGGAGCCACGGCTTTTTAGGGCCACGGCAACGCCCAACCCAGGCCTGCAGACGGTGCCCTTCAGCTGCTACTCCCAGGACAAGACACTCCTTCATGTAGGGCGCAACTCCCCGGGTGCCCGGCCCCTGGGCACTGTCTTGAAGGCAGAGGGCACCAGGCCCCTGGTTGAATGCCCCACTATTCTTGGGCCAGCCCACTGCTGCTGCTTCCTCTCTGTCCTCCCAGCTGTTAGGGGACCTCGTGTCCTCAGACTGACCGCGTCTACTTTCCCAGCCTCTGTATCTGTTAAACTCAAGGACGGGCTGGTACAACACAAGCCCTGACCCTCCTCTTGCTGTTAGGAAAGAATTATCCTTTTTTCAGTTTGTTTTTAAAATATGTCTGCATGAAGTATGCTTCAGGTTGGGTGGCCAGGGAAGGGCCCCCTGAGGAAGGCACGTGTAAGTGTAGCCTGGATGCTGAGGAGGAGCCAGCCTCATAACCATCCGGGAGGTTGTTCCAGGGAGCTGGGGCAGTGGGTGCAAAGGCCCTGAGGCTGGCACCAGCTGAATGCATTGGAGGACCAGAAGGAAGGCAGGAGGCGGGGCCCAGGCTGGAGCAGGAGGAAGACGTCTACCCGCGTGGCTGTGACTAGGAGTTTGGATTGGATCCCCATTGCTTTGGAAAGCCTCTGGAGGTTTTGAGCAGGGGAGTGGAGGGCCAGGTAACAGGGGCAGCCCCCAGAGCCTGGGGCCACAGTGCAATTCCCAGGACTGGAGGAGGAGCCTGCGGGGTCAGCACACGCTGGGGGGAGAGAGCAGCTGGGCCGGTGCCCCCTCTGATGGGCTTTCTCCACCAAATAGGCGCCTTGTCAGAAGCTTCCCAGAAGGACCACCTCTCCTCTTTAAGGGGTGTTGATGTGAAGACCTGAATGCCAAAGATGGTAAGGTGAGGGCTCAGGACAGACTCTGGCACCCAGGCTGCATAGGTTTGAGTCCCAGCTGGGCCATGTACTCACCGTGAACAACTGATTTCATCTCCCTGTGCCTCAGTTTCCCCTTCTGAAACCAAGGCTAAGGATAACATGGTTGGTAGTCATGGAGGTGAACTGGACTAATTGGCAAAGCGCTCAACACAGCGCATGGCAGGAGTACGTGTGCAACACACGCCAGCCGCTGCTGCTGTTTTGATTGCTTTTATCATCACTATTCAGTACGGGAGCACCCAGGACAGCCAAGCCCGGCCGGAATCCCTGCGCGGGAAGCATGTCGCACCTCCCTGTTGGCTGGAGAGTGGGCTGGGGAGTTTGTGGCCAAGGCCTCACGGGTCGCGCCCACTGGGAGAAACTCTGTCTGGAGACTGGCCCTGCTCCTCCCCAGCCGGCCCCAGCCGCACAGCTCGCGGCATTCCCGGGAAGCAGATGTTACATGTGGTTGGGGGAAGGCTCTGCACGTTGGGGCCTTCGAGCCCCTGGAGGCCCTGGGTCCTTAGGCCTCGATGGTAACCCCTGGCTACAGGTGGAAGGAAGGCTTTTGTCCTCGGCTCACGGTGCACCCTCTCCTGGCTCTGTTTATCCTGGGAGGTTCTCAGTGCGGGGGGAGCAGGGGACAGGCGTCTCGGCTCAGGCAGCCCTGGACAGCGCTGAGCAGGGAGCACGTTGGGCCAGGGCGGTCTCTGAGAGGCGGCACAGGATCAGGCGTCTGCGCCGTGTTTCTGGGCCTTCGGCTCCTGCGTGTGCAGAGGGTATTTTAATGCCCAACTCAGAGCCAGCCACAGACACTCAGGAGACGGCTCGGGGGGCTCTGCCGGGCGGGGCTGGGCCAATGCACAGTCCCAGCCCCAGCAGGAGGAACAAAGTGGGGGAGGGCTGTGGGGCCACGAGAGACAAGCCAGGGTACCGCCCTGCTCCCAGGAACCACCAGCTCGTTGTGGAGGGTGGTGTGCCCGGGGTGGCGGGCGTTGGGTTGTGATCGCAAGCTCGTGCCCCTTTTGAGGGGTGCATCTGATCCCCCCACTTACAGGGGAATCTGAGGTTCTAACTGGTCATGCAAAGTGGCAGCAGAACTGGGCCCCTGACACCTGGAAGCACCCCAGGGCCTTCTCCCTAACCCCTGACCTCGGCCAGGCACAGGGGCTTCACGCCTGGGATCGGCTTTTGGGAGGGCCCGGGCTCGAGGTGCAGCCTGGGGTGAATTACACAGACACAAGTCCCTGTTGTCTCGGAGTTTACGGTTTTAGAAGGTGAAGCTGGGCGGGGTTGAGGGCTGAGGACACCCCAGGCCCACCAAACACTGAGCACCTGGTGACACACTGTTTTATCTACACAACCCCTCATGAGGTTGTTCTCTTTCTCCTCAGCTCTTTGGGGACACTGAGGCTCAGAGAGTTGAACAATACACAACAGGGCATGAGGGGTGTCTATGTTGTGGGTATTGAGACAGATGTGAATTTGGGGGGTGCAAAGTGTGGCCTGTGATGGGTTGAAGGGTGGCCCTGCCAATACTGGCCTTCCTGGAACCTCAGAATGTGACTTGTTTGGAGCAAGGGTCTTTGCGGGTGTAATTAAGGTGGGGCTCCAGCGACGAGAGCACCCCAGGTCAGGGTGGGCCCTAAATCCAGGGGCGAACGAGACTGAGAAGGAGATGCACAGAGACATTCTCCTTCCGTCTGCAGCGGAAGCCACGTGGAGACAGAGGCAGAGGCTGAAGCGATGCAGCCACCAGCCCAGGACGGCCTGGGGCCGCTACAAGCTGGCAGGCAATCAGGAGGGAGGGCGACCTGCTGGCACCTGGGCTTAGGACCTCTGGCCTTCAGAACTGTGAGAGAATCAATGTCTGTTGTTTTTAAGCCCCCGAGTTTGGGGGTGTCTGCCACCAGCCTCACCTCCACACCCCCCTGCGGCTGTGCCGCCTGCCGGGGAGGCTGGTCCTGGCGTGAGTCCCGCGTCCTTTTCCTGCTGGTGGAGAGAGAAGGGCCTCGAGTCTCCGAGTGCCAGCTGCGGGCCAGGTGCTGTGATTTCCACGCCAAACCTGTGAACTCTCCATTGTTATCCACTTGCAGATGAGGGGACACGTGTGACACGGCCCTGACCTGGCCCTGAGAACACGGGAGGACACGCAGAGAGGGGTTACTAACCCCGGAGCTCTTGCTTGCTTCTGCCCTGGATGACTCCAGGAAGCAGAGCCACTCGGGGAGACGCGCTGACACGTCAGAGGGACTTAGCATGGGAACCGGTGCTCAGTTATGCAGGCTGGAGGCCCCATGACCTGCCCGTGCGAGCCGGAGAGCCGGGAAGCCAGCTGTGGAGCTCAGGAGGGGCCTGAAGGCCCGAGAAGCAGGAGCTCCGGTGTCTGAGGGCAGGAGAAGGCGGGTGTCCCGGCTCTGGCAGAACTGCTTTTTCTTCCTTGCTGTTCCGTTAATACCTGGCCTCACGGATTGGTGATGCTGACCCACATTGGTGGGTCTTCCTTCCTCGTCTACCAATCAAAGTGCCAATCTCTTTGGGAAACACCTCAAAGACACACCCAGAAATAATGTTTTACCAGCCACCTGGACCTCCCTTGGCCCCAGCTCCTATATATATATATCTGATTAAATAAAATGAATCATCTCATCACCAAAATCCCTCTGAATGTGCAAGATACAGTGAGTGAAAGAAGCAGTTCGCCAAATGGACAAAGCACGACAATGTTTAAAACCCCATAGTCTGACGGGCGGGGTAGTCCCAGCCACCCAGGAGGCCAAGGCACGAGGATCGCTTGAGCACAGGAGTTCGAGACCAGCCTGGCCAGCATATTGAGACTCCGTCTCTAAAACAAAACAGAACAAACCCATAGTTCTCTCTGAACACACATGACAGGTCTGGAAAGACATTTCCTGGGGCTGTTCTCTGCCCTTCCCCTCCCACGGCTCCTGCCCTGGGTCCAGCCCTCATCACCGAGTGCCTGGATTGAGGCACGTGTGTAGCTCTGGCCTCTCTGCTTCTTCTCCTCCCTCCCCTGATCTGCCTCAAATACCCCTCTCAATACTTCTTCCCTCCCAAGCTGCCCGATTCCCTTGTCTGAGCACCAAAGACCTCCTGGCACCCACCTCCTGCCCGGGACCTCCTCTTAGCCTCATGTCTGCTCCCTGCTCCCCTCAGGGAAGCCCTGTCTCAGCTGGGCAGCCTCCCTGCAGCCCGCCCTTCAGCTTCCGGCCTGCTCAGGGGGTGCCCCTTCTCTTTCAGGGAAGGGGGCTGGGGGACAGTCCCCTCCGGAGCAACCCTGCATCCCACGCATGGCTTTGAGGCCCTTTACTCACATCTTAGTTCCTCCTAAGAGCCCTGACATTTAATTTTATCTCCACTTTACAGATGAGAAAACCGAGGCCCAGGCCCTGACTGAATGGCCTCACTCGGCTGCCGGTGTCGGGGTTGGGTTTGCAGACACGGGGCTCCATGGTCTGCGCCTGCCCAGTCCTCCAGCCCTGCTGTGTGCCCGGTACCCTGTGTCCAGCTGCTGGCCACCCGGTCCCCCTGCCCCGCGAGCTCCCGCTCCACGCCAGCACTCACATCTGCAGCTCTCGTGTTGACACCTCATCACACGGCATGGGCCGGCAACTTAACTGTTTGGTGTCTGTGCCTGCGTGCCTTATCTCCCCCGCCAGACCGTCAATTCTGGGCTGGCGGGACATGCCTGCCATTTCTCCTTTATCTCCTTGCGTCCCCAGCAGGCACTCAGGCACCGTGTGGCAATTCCTTCTGCAGGAATGTATGACACGTGCGGTAAACTGTGCTCTGACCGCAGAGGATGCCTCCGCAGGGCGTCACAGCGTGGCTACTTTCTGACCTTTCCTCTGTGCCCTGAGCACCGCGCCCAGCGCTTTGTGAAAGTCCTTCAACGCTCCCAACAGGCTGAGGCGGACCTGGCGCCACGTTACAGACGAGACTCAGGGAGCCCAGGTGACTTGCCCTGCAGCCCACGGCAGCTGACCCCTCCTGAGCTTGAACAGAGTAGTCGGCTTTTCTATTTTTAGTGACAGTCTAGGGTGGCGCTGACCAATGGAAATATCAAATGAGCCACATGAGGGATTTGCAAATTTCTGGTAGCCACATTAAAAAAGTAAAAGAAAAGGCCAGGCGCGGTGGCTCACACCTGTAATCCTAGCACTCTAGGAGGCCGAGGCGGGTGGATCGCTCGAGGTTAGGAGTTCGAGACCAGCCTGAGCGAGACCCCGTCTTTACTAAAAATAGAAAGAAATTATCTGGCCAACTAAAAGTGTATATATATAAAAAAAAAAACTAGCCGGGCATGGTGGAGCATGCCAGTAGTCCCAGCTACTCGGGAGGCTGAGGCAGTAGGATCGCTTGAGCCCAGGAGTTTGAGGTTGCTGTGAGCTAGGCTGACTCCACGGCACTCACTCTAGCCCGGGCAACAGAGTGAGACTCTGTCTCAAAAAAAAAAAAAATAAGAAAAGTAAAAGAAAAACAGGCATTGTTAATTTTAATAGCATATCTTGTTTAGCCTAGTATATCCAAAATATTTTCATTTCAACATCAGATCAGTATAAAAATTATTAATATTTTACTTTGTTGTTTTTGTTGTGCTAAGTCTTTGAAATCGGTGTGGAATTTACACATAACGGTCTCTCCCCACTGGGACCTCCTGAAACCCAGGCGCTCCGTGGCCACATGTGGCCTGTGGCCTCTGTACTGGACAGTACGGGTCTGGGACGAGATGTGATGACTTCCAAGTCCAGGCTGAGCAAACTCCTCTGGGAGTCAGAGTCTTAGGTTATGTCCCTCGAAGCCCTCGGGGCCCAAGGCAACGCCAGTGGCTAGACCCAGTGTCCGTGGTCATGGGGTCACTTGTGCATCCCTGTGGCCAGCCTGGCATGAGCTTAGTGAGGGGGCTTCCTCTGGGCCCAAACAAGTACAGACAGAGAGTGCAGCCTCCAGCCCACCTCCCCGGGAGGCCCACCCAGGTGGACTTAGAAAATGAGATCAGAGGCAGTACGGGAAGGATGTTGAGCTGGGTCCCCGGATCCAGAAGGTCACATCAATACTGTGTCATCTGCTCACCAGAGCTCACTGCAGAGGCCCCCTCCCTGGGAGGGCCTGTGAGGCTGGCTGGCGGCAGGTGTGGCTGGGCTTGGGTTTCCTCTGGGGGAGGGTTTCCTCCTCCCTGTGCACATCCCAGGCCTGGGCTTCGGTTACAGGCAGCGAAGCCGCTGATGTCAGCGGCCCAGCGCACCTCCAGGTGTCTGTGGCCTGCTGCCGGGGCAGCGCGCGGGCGGCCTCCCCTGGAGGAGTCTGCTGATGGTTTCAGTGGATGCCCTTTGCTGGCAGCTGAGGGTAATTACGGGCTGTGTCCTTGCGGACGGGTCTGCGCATGTGTCTCTCGTAGGGCTCACCAGCCCGGCTGGAGCAGCCTCAGCGCCCGCAGCTGCTCAGTGAGAGGTGACAAGGTGGGACTCCAAGTGGGGCCTTCCATTGGCTACAGCCGCGGCCTGGCCTGAAATGCCAAAGCCCTCTGAGGTAGAGAGGGCCGGGTCAGTGGGCCTCGTGCCATCTGTGGGGCTGTCCTGGGGGTATTGACCTCCCACCCCCAGCCACAGACTCTGCCCTCAGGAGGTCTGCCCGTCCCCGGGGGTCCCTGTTCTTGTCCTCTGTCCCTCCGTGTCTCTCCTCCTATCCTGGTTGAGCAAGTTCCACTCACTAGCCTCGGGGTCTTCCAGCCACGCCACCCCCCTCGCCTCGCTGGGATGTTTTCCGGCTGCTCCTGGGTGCTCGTTGAAGTGTGCCCCACCTGCCCCCAAATTAATGGCCCCAGAATGTGACTTTGTGTGTAATCAAATTTAGATTAGGTCAGAGTGGATTCGGGTGGGCCCTAATCCAATATAACTGGTGTCCTCATAAGAAGACAAAAACCTGGGTGCAGGGACACAGACACGCAGGGAAGGGTGTGTGACGTGGAGGCGGAGGCTGGAGCGATGTGTCTGTGAGCCCAGGAGCACCGAGGGTTGCCGGGAGCCCGGGAAGCTGGAGGAGGGAGGACCTTCCGAGTGAGCGCAGCCCCGCCCGCACCTGGATTTTGGCCTTCGGGCCTCCAGAAGCTTCAGAGAATCAGCTTCCGTTGTTTAGCCACCCAGCTTGTGGTCATTTGTCACGGCAGCCCTACGACACCCACACGGCCCCCTGGCCTGGGCTCGGCCCCAGGAATAGGAGAGTCCCCGCAGCTGCCCCTGCTCTCGGGGTACCTCGAGCCTCCGCAGGCCGCCCCTGAAACCCAGCCCCGTGTGCAGGATCCCCGAGCTCACACATTTTCGGAGATAATGGCCTTCAGGATCCCAGAGGATTTATTTGAGCTCACCAGACGCCGGTCACAGCCAAGCCGTAACCCGCACTTGACAAGTGATGCAATCGAGCCTGACTCTTGAGAGTGTTTTAGGGAGATTAATCCGGCAGCGGAGGGCGGGGTGGACGAGAACAGGCAGAGGAGAGCAGGTTAAGGCGGCAGGACCTGCTGAAGCTGTCAGCACCTGAACCAAGGTGACGGGGTGGTTAGAGGTGACAGACCCTGGGAACCGTACCAAGGGCAGAGTGTGCCCGACAGCGTGGGTACTGCGGCCCGGCAGGCAGGTCAGCAGGTGGAGCTGGAGTGGCCCGGCAGGCAGGGCTGTGTGGCGTGGTGGTCAGGAGCCACCTGTGCTGCAGTCTTGGCTCCGCCCCAAACACAGGCGGGGGCCTGAGCTCAGGCTCCTCATCTGTGAAATGGGCCTCACCTGGCCCACCCAGGCCCCGCAGGGCGAGGCGCAGGAGGACGGCGCGCCCGAGCTTGCTGCGGTGGCTGTGCTGTGGTGAGTGGTCTGGAGCCATGGAGAGGGTCACTCGTCAGGAGGACCCCCCCACAAGGGCCCTGGGGACAGAGCTTGGCAAGAGAACTTCCACTGATGGAGCAGAGCAGACGCGGAGTTCCCAAGGGATGGGGTTAGACTCGAGCACACGGGCACACACGCACAGGGGCACACACGCACATGGGCACACACGCGAGAAGGCAGCAAGACTGCCTACTGCCCGCGTCAGTGCAGACTGTCAGAGAGGAAGCGAGGAAGGGCCGGGCGGAGGGCAGCTGGGGAAGGCGCGCGTGTTCCCCGACGGCAGAGACAGGTGCAGACGAGGAGCTGGAGTGAGAATTGAACATGGGGGAAGGCAGCTTTGGGGAGCTCAGACAAGGTCCACCCCAAAAAGGGGGAGGGCCAGTCCCAAGGCTGGTGGGCAGGACCGAGGCCCAGGCCCCATGTTCTGGAGTGCCGGGGCAGCGAGGAGGAGCTCACCCTGGCCATGGTCTCTCCAGAAAAGCCAGAGACAAGGTCGTCTGTGGCGTGTGGTGGGGAGGCGGGGCGCACTGGGGTCAGCAGGAGATTAGGGCGGAGGGAGCCTGGCGGAACCTGCAGAGGCAGAGGCAGCACAAGCCCACCCTGTCCCTGGTGGGGACCTGCCGCCTGCCACGGGTGGACACAGCAGTGGCTCAGGACAAGGGCTTGGCCTGGCTGGTGTCCAGGGCCTGAAGGCCTGAGTGTTCGTCTGGACGGGCTGGCAGTGGCCCACCTCCTCCTCCCCGCCCCTGTTCGGGGTCCCGGGCCATCAGCAGAGAGGTCTAAGCTGAGCATGCGGGACCGCGGCCCAGCGAGCTCTCCACGGCACACGTCTGCGCAGAGGTGCCCGAGGGACAGTCACTCCGTTGTCATCACCTCGGGGTGGTAGTGTCCTGGTGATTTTTATTTTCCTCCTTTGCTCTTTTGTGTTTTTAAATTTAGTTCACAATCACCACACACTGTGTTCCAAAAACAACGAAGCCACGGAGAGCCTCCTCCCGACAGCCCCTGGTCAGGATGGAGCTGGAAGGTGGGGCTTCTGCCTGCGTGGCGCGTCACAGGTTCTGCGAAGAGCGATGGCTTCTCTGAGCCTGCCAGGTCAGAGGAGGGGCCGTCAGCACCACCCCTGGACGCAACAGCCCCCCAAGCCCTACCCACAGGAAAACGCCCCTACTTAAAAACGTCGGCACCTTCCCTGCTACCTGCCTGGCTCTGCCCTGCGGCCCCTCCCTGGCTTGTGGCTGCGGGACCTCACCCCTGCAGCCCTCCGAGGATGGCACCCTTTGCCCCTTCTCTGTCCGTGTCACCAGCACCTCCTGGCCAGAGGACTTCTGGTCACAAGCAAACGCATTGCAGGTCTCCTGTGACCCCACGACCCTCTCTGGCCACTGCCCTCATTTCTCTGCTTCCTTCACTTTCTCATTCCATCGCCGAAGGCGGGTCTGGGCACCGGATGTGATCAGGTTCCCCAGGCGATCCGAGCGGAGATCCATCCAGCTCACAGCCTTCCAGAAATTTCACCCATCCTCGTTGCTTTAGCCAATGGCATGCTGGTAAATGTTTAATGATCAGCTCTGGAGGATGGGGACAAAAAGCCCACATGTGTACTGCTAGCCAATCCCCCTGGTGTGAATGTCCCCACCATGGCCATTCAAGCTACCAGCATGAAGTGTTCTGGCTGGCTCAGTCCTGGAAAGGTAACAGCCCAGCACAGCTCCACCTGCGGGCGGGGGCGGGGTCTCCCGGGGCCTGGCTCTAGTCCCTGCGCTGGCTCACCTGCCCCTCTGGAACCTGGGTAGGCCGTGGATGAAAATGAGCTTTGACACCTGCAGCAGAGGGAAGGCTGAGGGGCCTGCACTGAGCAGCTGGCAGGGGCAGACACGGGTCCCCCGCTTTACGGTTTTACAAAGCTCTGTAATTATCTACGACTCAAGTCTGAAGTGCTGTGGGCCAGAGCACACGGCTCCAGTCCCCGTGCCCGTGCCTCCCGAAAGACGTGTCCTAGGCCGGGGGTGGTCTGCGGTGGGTAGCTGGCACTCGGCAGCTATTCTGTGCCCCCCGCCCAGGAAGAGAGGGCAGAGAAGGGCATTGCTCAGACTTCCTGGCCTGATCCGGCGCGTTCTTGGGGCTGTGGAAAGTGGTATACAGGTGCCCCCCTTTTCCCCGGCATGGTGGGCGGTGGACACGCTGGGCGGTGGACACGCTGGGCGGTGTGCCGGGGCCAGTCCCTGGTTTCGTGGGTGCTGGGAGGCAGGCGAGGGGTGTCCGTTTTGTGGCCAGCATGGATCTAGCAGGTGTAGCAGGTCACAGCCGCGTGTGGACGGACAGGCTGAGCAGGTGTTCCGGAGCCAGTGCCCCACCGCCCCCCTCTCGCTGTGGCCTCCTGGTGAGTCCACGTGGTGGAGCCCGGGAATCGGTCTGGAGGCCCAGGGTGCAGTCTTCTGCGGCCCTTCCGGTGATTCCTGACCTCCTACTCTTGTGTCCTGCCACGAGTGGCTGGAGTGGCTTCCGTTTTCTGTCCGAACCCTGACCTTGGTCACCTCAAATCCTTAAGACTGTGGCCTTCACCCGAGTCCTGGGGCCTCCCACTCCGCAGGGTAAAGTGTATTCCTTTATCGTATCGGAAGTTGGTTGTATATACTAAGAAATGCAGACTCTGAGCTGGGACTTCGCCATCTTTTCAATAGGTCCACGCACCTGGCGAGCACGCGAGGGGAACCTCGGTAACCGCAGCACAGGAACTCGGGGGGAGCGGGGCGCCCGTGTGCAGAGCCGCCGTGGACCCGGGACGCATGCCGCCAGGTCTGCGCCCCGAGCTCGCCCGGCGGGCTCCTGCCCGGAGCCCACCCCCCGGGGAGGACGGAAGGGAAGACGCAGAAGTGAGACTGGCTGCTGGGGCAGGCGGACAGCGGTGAGTGATGACAGTTGACAGTGAGGAGGAAACCGAAAACTATAAAAACAAAACGAAGTGCGAGAACTCAGAAACCATAACCAGGTTGGGGGGGGAGCTCGGGTCCGGAAGCGCAACGTGGCCTCCACCCCGGGGCCCTGAGGTTGTCACCACCGGGGCTCAGTCCTGACGTGCCGTGAAGGCCACACCTCACACACGTCAGGGAAACGGCTGACTTCACAGGCCCTGCAGTGGGGAAGTGCCACCCCCCACCGTGTACCCCAGGGGATGAGGCGTGGGTTTTTGCCTTTGTTTGAAATTCAGTCCCTGCTTAACAGTGCAACAGCACCTAGAAAGACTCTCCACATAAGTGGCTGTTCTAAAAAATACATATATTTTTTATCATAAAGTAATACATGTTTACTAAAAAATACTGGAAAATTAATACAGAAAGGAAGGAAGGAAGGAAGCCTATAATCTTGTGACCTTTGGGGATCTCCTTCTAGTCTCTCTTCGTGCCTGTCCGTCTCTTCTGTCTCTGTCTCAGGCTTGGTTAGTGTCTATATCTGGGTTGCGCTCTCTCTCTCTGTGAATATATTTTCAATTTTAAAAATAGGCCAGGCTTGGTGGCTCACACCTGTAATCCCAGCACTTTGGGAGGCCAGGGTAGGAGGATCACTTGAGGCCAGGAGTTCAAGACCAGCCTGGGCAACAGACTGTGAGACCTGTGAGACCCTGTCTCTACAAAAAAATAAACAAATTAGTTGGGCATGATGGTGCATGCCTGTAGTCCCAGCTATTCGGGATGCTGAGGCAGGAGGATGGCTTGAGGCCAGGAGTTCAAGGCTGCAGTGAGCTATGATGACTCCACTGTACTCCAGCCTGGGGGACACAGTGAGATCCTGTCTCAAAAAAAAATAAAACAAGAAAAAGAAAAAACAAAAATTTTAAAAACAGATAACGACATCAATGTGTTCATAGATCTGTGTCCAGCTTTTTGCTTTTTTTTTTTTTGCCTCCTCCCATCAGGGGATTTAAAAAACCAAAACCAAAACCAAAACCCCAGTTATTTGACATCTTTCAGTGAAGCTCGCCAGATTTTGCAAATAAAAATATAAAACACCCACTTAAATTTGAATCTCAGATAAACAATGCCCCTCCCATGCTAATTTGGGGCGCGCACATACTACAAGATGATTCATCGTGTACCTGATGTCACTCGTAACCGGGCTGTATTTTGTCTGCGGACCGTCCCTGCCGCGTGCCGAGCGCTCAGACGCTGGGGGCTTTCAGTCTGGGCCCCTGCACACCTCCCTGGGTGGGGCACTGATGCCGGTGACTCTTGGCTTCAGCCCGGTGCCCCCGCGACCTGCCAGGTACCAGGCGGGGGTTTTACAGTCACTGTGTGTTTAACCCTCACAACAGCCATGAAGCCCATTTTTCAGACAAGGAAGCGGAGCCTCGGGCTGGGTAACCGGCCAGGATTTCTCAGCCAGGGCGGGGTTTGGACCTGGGCCTGCCCGACTGAGTTCCTCCTAGCGTGGACAGAGGAGAATTACAGGAAGCCGAGCCAGGTGGCCACGAGTGGGGCCCCGAGAGGAGCAGGCTGACGCCACTCTCCCCAGGTGTCCCCACCCTGGGACACCCCGCTCCCTGGTGCCCTCCCCCGATTGCAGGTCTGGGCAGGGGGCCTCCAGCCACAGCCTGGGACCCACAGCAGCTGGACACAAAGCCAGGGCCTGCCCCTGGGGTTCTGGGCTTTTGAATTGCTGGCGGCAATTTCTCCTAAGCCCTCAGGGCTTATTTAAAAGGAGTTAAAGTGCCGCAGTCCCAGAGGGAGAGGTTAAATGGCAAGGATGGAGGGTTAAGTGCTGGCTTGGGGATGGGCCGGCCTTTGGAAGGCTCTGGAACTGGCAGCTCAGTCTCCCAGCTCTCCCACCTCCTGCAGACCCCCAGGCCTCACCCCTCTCCTGACCAGGGTTCCCAGACGCAGATGTGCCCGTGGATCTCCGGCAGAGAGTTGGCACAGCACGGGCCACAAAGGCCTGGGACTCTGCACTCAAATAAACACAGCACAACTCCAAGGCAGGAAGCCCACTCCTGACATGCCCCCTTAAGCACTGGTCCCCGAGACCCCACCCCAGACCAGCCCTGGGAAAGAAGGAAGGCAGGTGACCTCTATACACCTCCCACCTTTCCACCCCCTCCTCCCTCCCTTTCTCCCTCCTAGGCCCCTCCCATTCCTGGGGTTGGGAGTCTGGGGTGAGGGCTGGCTGGTGGGCACCCCAGGGCACCCTGGAGGGCGGGCCTCCTACTCCTTCCCCAGCGCTGCTCAAGGGGCCCACCGCTAGTACTGCTGCCTCCACTGTTACTACCGGTACTACTGTTGCCACCGGGGGACACACAGAGGGGCCCAAGGGGAGGGAGAAGGGGAGCCCTGCCCTTGTGGCCATGTCGCTGGACAGGGCTGGACAGGCGGGACAGACTGCCTCAGCTCTTGAGAGCTCAGAATGGAGGATGGTACATTCTAGAAGCATTCAGACCGGGAGAGCAAAGGACAGCCTGAGGGTCTCGGCCAAGCCCTTTGGTGCTCCTCGGGGGTCCCGGCCTCGTGGAGGGCGCTACTGGCGCATGAGGGGCTCTGGGAGAGTGGAGTCTCCCGTCACCCCCGCCCCGCCGGCATGACCTTGAGGAATCTCTGACCCTTCCAGATTTCATCTCCTCCGTCTATAAATGCGCAGACTGGACCAGACGACAGAACTCCCGCGGCTCCGGCCTGTGTTCTGTAACTCCGGACAAGCTGGACCGCCCGGCTCTTTTCCCAGGACAGGTGAGAAGCAGAAACAGAGAGGGTGTTTTCTCCAGGCCACACAGCAGAGCAGACCCGGGTGGATGACGGACGGACGGAGGTTTGGGCTCCTGCCCAGCAGTGGACTCGGAGACGTGTGGTGGGTGCAGGGCGGGGGAGTGTGCTCGCGTGTGCACACAGCCATGAGAGGGCGTGTGCACATGTGTGACAGCGTGTTTGGGGAAGTGCCCCGCGCCCACTCAGACCTCCCCCTGCCCCCAGCACTTTCTCCCAGGCAGCCTGGGTGGGCTGGGGCTGAGGTCCCTTTCTCTGGCCTCTGGAAGCCCTCGGCTTCCTCTCACCCCAGTTATTTTTAGGCGTCTCCCTGGGGCCGGCTCCCTGGAGAGCTGGTGCATGGGAGTGTCTGCAGCTGTCGCCTCCAGCTCCTTCCAGGCCCGGGGGCGGGGCGGGGTGCAGGATGAAGCCTGGAAGCCTCTGGACCTGGGTTCCAGCAGCCAAACGGGGAGAACAGACTTGGCGGTTGGTGGGGAGGGTGTGGGGCAGGTGGGGGTGATGCGAGGATGCAGAGTGTTCCGCCCTGATCCTGGCATTCCGCAAGAGCTTGACCAAGTCCGCTGGGCCCAAGGCCTGGGTACATCCCTCCCTGGGCCAGCCACAGGTGCTCCCACGTTCGCAGATGTCATTCTGTCTCCCCCTCACAACGGGGGCAAAGGCAGGCAGTGCTAGTGCATCTCCTTCCTCTTTGCACCCCACGCCCCCAGCCCCTCGTGTGTCAGTCCTGGCAGGGAGGTGGCTGGGTGTGAGGGCGCAGAGGGCCCTCTGCAAGGTGGCCTGTTGGCCTTTGAGGTTGGGTGGAGGGGCTGGACTGAAGCCACGGCGAACAGTGTTGAGCAGGTGCTGGCAGCACACGTGGGCGCTCAGCAAAGGTCAGACAGCTTCCCCTCCCCCTCCTCCCCCTTCTCTTCCTCCTCCTTCTCCTCCACTGTCCTCATGGTCTGGAGGACATCTTACTTGTCACTGTGTTGCCACCATCCTGTCCTCACCACCAGCTCAGCAGCATCATTGTCGGCTCAGCCGAAGTCATCGCGGGATTGGGAAGAGAGAACTGGGGGTGGGACCACCCCATTCCTGACGTCTTGCCTTCCCAGGTGGCCCAGGGCTGTCTGTGGCCGCAGCCCGGCTCCCACGTGTCCATAGGGCCCGAGTCTTCACGGTGCACAGGCTGGGACCGATCTTCCCGAGGGCGGGTCACTGATTCATCTGCTCCTTCCCCAGACGTGGGCGAAAGGCACAGTCCCGGCCCTGACCCGGTGCTCGCGGCTCCTGCAGAGACCCACAGGGGTGGGGTGTGAGTCCAGAGACGGGGCACACGCTTCCGCTTCCGGGTCGTGCCCAACCTGGCCTGGCTGTGTTGTTATAGTTTTTTAAAGACATTCCCTTCCTTCCTCTCTCTTTCTTCCTTCCATTTGAATTGAAATTGTTTTAGAATAGGTCACACCATCACTGGGTACAAAATTCAAAAGATGCTAAGGGTTTGCAATCGCCCACCCTGTCCCAGGGCTGCTAGGGCTCAGTGCAAAATGAAAACGAGGCCCTGTGTTAAAAAATCGTTAAGAATCATTAGGGAAACGCAAATTAAAGCTATTGCAAAAAAAGGCAAACACAAAGCAAAAATAACAAGTGTTGGTTGTCGAGGATGTGGAGACATTGGAAGCCTTGTGCACTGTTGGTAGGAACGTACTAATGGTGCAGCCACTGTGGAAAGGATTATGGCAGTTCCTCAAAAAATTAAAAACAGAATTACCATATGATCCGGCAGTTCCACTTCTGGGTACGTACTTGCTATGGTGTGAGCGACGGTGTCCCCTCCAAATTCATGTTGAAACCTAATCCCCAATGCAACAGGATTAAGAGGTGTGGCCTTTGGAAGGTGATCAGGTCATGACGGCTCTGCCGCCATGGATGAGACTCGCACCCTTACACAAGGTCCTGAGGTTGAAGGGGTCCTCCCGCCCTTCGCCCTTCGCCCTCCGCCCTGAGGACGCAGCAACGAGGCGCCGTCTCGGAGGCGGAGAGCAGCCCCCACCAGACACCAACACCAGCGCCCTGGTCTTGGGCTTTCCAGCCTCCCAGGACTGTCAGAAATCAATTTATGCTCTTTAGAAATGACCCAGTCTAAAGTATTTTGTTATAGCCGCACAGACACAACATTACTCGGAAGACTTGGAAGCAGGGTCCTACAGAGGCATCTGTGCACCCAGGCTCACAGCAGCATCAGTGGCAGTAGCTGCGACACGGGAGCCGCCAGTGGCCACGGACAGAGGAACACGTGAGCAAGGCGTGGTCTATCCACACGGAGGGGTAGCACGCGGCTCTGAAGAAGGACACTCCGACACATGCTCCAACACGGGAACGCTGAGGACGTTCACATGCTAACAAAGTAAGCCAGACGCTGTATCGATCCACTCCTGCGAGGAGTCTGGAGGGGTCAGACTGGCGGAGACAAACGGTAGGAGGTGGCTACCAGGGGCTGTGGGGACGCTGAGGGACGGGGAGTTATGGCTTCATGGGAACAGAGTTTCAGTTCTGGAAGATGAAAGTTCTGGAGGTGGATGGCGGTGACGGTGGCACAGCCGTGTGAGTGTACTGAATGCCACTAGACTGCACACTTTAAACAATGGTCGAGATAGTAAATTTTCTGTCACGCATATTTTATCATACTAAAAAAGGTGGAAAAACATTATTAAGAATTTCAAGATGGTGGCAGGACGGCCCTCGGAGCCAGGCTGTGTCACTGCACCGGTGGCCGGCTCCTGGGGCTAGCCCGGCCTGTTCCTCACCTCCCTGGGGCTTCTCCAGCTGTCGTCTCTTCTGCACCTTCCAGAGATATTCCAGGAACACAGTGACGTGCGGATTTGTGAGCTGCTCCCTTGTTCTGTTTGCACGAGCCGGGGCACGGCCCTCGCCTGTACCTGGCTGTCTTCACCTTGTGTCCGTAAACATTTCTCTGTCTCGGAACAGAGAGGGCTTCCTCATGTCCCTGACAGCTGCCAAGTGGCCCATTGCAGGGACATGTCACAATTTATTTAACTGCACCACCGACAAACATTTAGGTGGTTTCCGCCTTTTGAGAACACAGATGACGCTGCAACGCTGGTGAGCGCGTACTACTCACACACGTGCAATTTCCAACGTGCCGGTGCATCCAGGAAAAATTCCTAGACCTGGGATTTCCGAATCAGAGTCAAACCAAACTTCTATAACTTGGTTAGATACCGAAAAATGCTCTGTAAAGAAGTTGTACTAATTAATACGTATGAGAAATGTGTTTACCCATGAATACAATGTGCAAAGTTTCTCATCCTTGCCAAATACATAAGTGAGAAATTGTATTTCAGAATAGTTTTCATTCGTATTTGTCTCATTAACAGTGGAGCTGATGATACCAGAAGTGTGAGCAACAAAAGGAAAAAATAGATAAATTGGACTTCATCAAAATGAAAACTTATATGCACCAAAGGACATTATCAAGAACTTGAAAAGACCACCAGCAGACTAGGAGAAAATATCAGCAAATCATGTATCTTGTAAAGGCCTAGTAGCCAGAATATATAAGGAGCTCTTACAATTTGACAACAAAAACACAAATAACCCAACTAAAAAATGGGCAAGGGACTCGAATAGACATTTCTCCGCAGAAGACGCACAGGGGCCAACAGACGCGAGACGTTGCTCAACATCACTAATCGTCGGGGGGACGCAAACCAAAGCCGCAGGGGGACCCCACTTCGCCCCCACCGGGATGGTTGTTACGAAAAAGGGAGGGTGGGATGACAGCAGCTGGGACGAGGTGGAGCAACTGGAACCTGTGCGCATCGCTGGTGGGATTGTAAAATGGTACGGCCACTGCAGAAGATAGTTTGGTGTTTTTTCAAGAAGTTAAACACAGAATCACCATCTGAGCCAGCAGTTTCACTCCTAGGCATATTGCCCCGGGCACTGACAACGGGAACCCTGACGGCCGTGTGCACAGACACGTTCGTGGCAGCATTACGGATGATGGCTGGGAGGTGAAGACGACCGATGTCGTCGATGGATCCTGGCTAAACTGTGTCCACCTGCACAGGGGAACGTCACTCGGCCACAAGAAGAGAAGAAATTCTGATATGAGCTATAACGCGGATGGAACACTGAAAACATACTGTGTGAAAGAAACCAGACACAAAGGCCCACATTTTCTGTGATTCCATTTGTGCAAAATGCCCAGAATAAGTAAATGCACAGGGACTTACTGGTGGTCTCCGGCATCTGGGAGGGGCAACTGCCGGTGGGTTTTAGGATGCGGAAAATGATTTGGAACCGGATAGAGGTGGTAGCCTCACACCATGCGGGTACTTACTAAATGCCACTGAACTGTTCACTTTAAAATGATTAATTTTGTGAAGCGAATTTCACTTCAATTAAAAAAAAGTGGAATGGAGCATATTTTAATGTGTTCAAGAGCCACGTGTATTTCCTTGTCTGTGACCCGGTGAGAACGTTTGACCATTTTTCTACTGAGTTATTGATTTTTTTAAAAATTAATGTGTAATTCTGTGCTTTTAAAGAAAATGATCTTTTGTGATGAACTGCAAATCTTTTTCTCCGTTTTAAAATTTTTCTGCATTTAGTTACGGTGGTTTCTATTCTGAAGATCTATAAAAATAATACAATAATTGTAATCAAAGTTAGTATTATTTTTTATGGCACCTGGTTTTGGAGTAAAATTTGGAAAGATCATTTAAAAATTCCTCTATGCTTTCTTCACAGAGCTGTTTAGGTGTTGAAGTCTGAGAGCCGTCTGGAATCTGTTTGGTGCTGGGTGTGACGTTCGGATTCGACTTTGCCGTGGGTCGTGCCGGGGTCGTCCCCACGCTGTTGATGAAGCAGTTGTCCTTGCCCTCTGGGCCGAGGCGCCCCTGCAGGTCGGTCCCCAGGATCGGATGCTGAGACCCTGAGACTGGGTGCTCACTCTCGGGGACACCACCGTGGGGAGGGAAGCGAGATTGGACTGAGGGCAGAGCTGGGCCTCAGCCCACCCACGGAGGGCTCTAGAGCTGGGACGGCCCCACAGAGGGCCCTGAATTGAGGCCTGAGGCCAGAGACCCAGGCCATTGTGCCACCACCTCAGCCAGTCCCTGGGCGTGGCTGCCCCCGGCAGGGAGCAAGGCCTTCCAGATTCTGGTTGGTCCCTTATCAGCTTCCTGGGGCTGCTGCAACAAATGGCCATGAACTTGGTGGCTTAAAACAATAGAAATGTATTCTCCCTCCCCGTTCTGGAGGCCAGGTCTGATCCAGGTGTGGGCAGTGCTGGGCTCCCTCCAAGGCTCGGGGGAGGGTCCTGCCCGGCCTCTTCCAGCTCCTGGTGGCTCCTGGCAGTCCTTGCCTGTGGCTGCCTCTGACACTTGTCATTGGATTCAGGACCCCCTTGGGTAATCCAGTGTAGTCTCGTCTGCAGATCCTTCATTTAATTTCATCTGCAAAAGCCCTTTCTCCAGACAAGGTCACATTCGCAGGTTCTCTGGGTCAGGACTTAGACGTACCTTTCTGGGGGCCACTATTCAACCCACTAGAGTCTATGCCGGGGGAAACTTACGGAGGGAAGGCTCTTTGTTCAAACTCTAGCTCCCACCCTGCAGCTGGTCTCAAGGCTAGAGGTGACATCATCTAGATGCCCTGACCTTCAGCCGGCACCTCTGTTGGCCGAGGTGGCTTACCTGGTGAGGGACCAAGACCCTGATCCCTGAGAGCTCTGAGTCCCTGGTCACTGTGTCCTTCTCAGGCTGAGGCCACTGCACTTGTGCATTTGCCATGAAACTGGGCACAGGAGAGGAAGATGCCTCACTGAACTCACCTGGGTGCTGCTCACGTTCTTGCCCTGCATGTAACCACGTCCCGCTTGCCCCCCGATGCCAGGACGGTGGCTCCTCTCTTGCTTGCTGGGTTCTTGGCACAAGGAGCCCGAAGTGCCCAGCTAGCAGCCGTAGCTTCGTTTAATGGCACCCTTGATGTGAGTCCTGGTGGAAAGGTGCCTCTCTGGGAATCTGGCCTTGCAGACTAGCGTGGTGAAGTCAGAGAGCAAACCCTCCCCCAAGTGAGCGTTGGGGTGGCAGTAAGTGGGGACACTCCTCCCTCCACTGCCTTCCACACTCCGCCTGGGGCACAGCCCCTGTCGTGGTGGCTGACTGCAGGTGTGTTCTGCACCCGGAGGATGACTCATGTCCTTGCATCATCTCAGCCACACCTTCAAAACGCCACTGCATCACGCTGTGAGGCTGGTGGCTTCTGGGTGGTGCAGGGTGTGCCAGAGCCAGTGGGTCCCCTGGCCACAGCACATTCCCACACCCGCTTGGCCACACATGGGTCCCTTGGGCCAATGTGGCATTTCCACTTTCCATCCGCCCAAATCTGGGCTCTGAGGGGAGCCTGGTCTGGATGGACAATTCCCATCCCGAGATGGACCCTGCAGGGCCGACCTGACCTTCTGGCTTGGCGGCTCTGACACGCCCCAGCTCGCGACAGGCAGTGGGAGTTGCCCGCCTGTTGATGCTGACGGCCGGGCAGGCCACCTCTGGTCGGGCCCAAGAGCATATGCAGAGCTGTTTTCAACCGAGGCATAGTTCTCTGCTGCAAACGGTGCGGCTTTGCTCCAGCCCCTAGCTGGCGCTGGCCATCGGCGACCTGCAGCATCTGTTTTCCTGCACAACACCTCGAAAGCCGTCGGGTCTGCAGGGTCCTGTGGTCAGGGTGGCAGAGCTGTCTGCTCCAGATCCCCTCAAACCCGGCAGCCTTTCCTAGATTTCCAAGTGCGGAACATGCTGCCTCCAGAACCGCAGTGGTCTACCAGACGTCCCGGCACAGTGGGAGCAGGTATGAGACACAGTCGTTTGTCTACTTTTAGCGTCTCAGCAGGCCTCAGACATCCAGCGCCACGCAGACCCTGCAGGGTGTATCTTCCACCCCCTGGGGTGTGCGTGTCTCATCCAGGTTTCCAAAGCACTGGCCGCTGCTTGCCCATCTGGTCTGATTAACATGCTGACATCCACCCGGTGGACTTGCGTGGTGTTCTCAGGGAAGTCCAGGTCCCGCAGGGCCGTGGTGTGACAGATGGAAGGGGAGTCAACACAGCCTCGGGGCGAGACAATAATTGTGCGCCGTTGTCATCCCACGTGAGTACCGGCTCCCGGCTTCCTCTGTGACGGGGGGAGAAGATACATTTGCCGGATCAATGGCCACATATCACGGACCCGAGGCCATGTCACTCTGCGTTAGTGGAGACAGCACATCTGGAAGAACAGCTGCAGTTGGGGCACCACTTAGCTGAGTTTGCCGTAGCCCTCTGTCACGTTCCAGGATTTATCTGCGCTTTTAAGAGTGAGACCAGACGATCGAATGGGCATGCGAGAGGTGACCACCAGCCCTGCAGCCATTAGGTCTTTGAGGGCAGTGCTGACCTGCCACCCCCCAGGGGGAAACGCCTGCTGTGTGCACCGCCTGAGCTGGGGGTGGAGTGTTAGATTCCGATTGCTGCGGTAACAACGCACCATCGACGCAGCGGCTCAAAGCAACACTAATTCAAGGTCTTACAGTTCTGGAGGTCAGGAGTCCACAGTGAGCGTCACTGGGCTGAATTCCAGGTGTCTATCCTACCCCCCTGCTTGTTAACCGTCGTCACAGCCGTCCCAGGGGTCAGCACCCGCTGCACCGCCAGTCTGCCCTCGCGGCTTATGTGAGAACGGCGTCCACTCTGCCCGCCAGTGAAGCCAGGTTGTCCCTCGGGTTCCACCGTCCCCATCGCCGTCGGGCAGCCAGTGTGGGACTGGCATCCCCTACCGACATCCCTGTCCACAGAAGAGCTTTCCGCGTCCCTTACTGCACAGGCAAGTGGGTAAGTCCTGGGGGGTCTCCTGGAACATGGGCGGGTGGCTTATCAGCCTTGCGTGGATGCCACCATGGCAGGGCCACGTCACCCGGCCTGTGGCCCCTTCCTGCCATCTGCCATACTTGGCCTGGCATTTTGACTTTACTTAAACATAAAGCTTTCTCCTTTCTCCGTTCTGCAGATTCTCTCTCTACTCACAGTGTTTTGTTTGCTATTTAAGACCATTCTAAGTAAAGAAAAATTAAAACTTTAAATTATTAGCATCCATTTGACCATTCATCTTCATAGCGTTCAATGACAGTTTTAATTGCAAATATAAGAGCATTTAAGTCATATGCAGAATCACTGAAATAGCACAGTTCCCGTTTTGTAGCCTGTTCATGGGCATGTACCTCGCTGTCAGCAGCAGAGTGGAGATGCGCAGAACTAACTCAGCCATCTTATTTCCTTCCCCATGGGCATAGTTCCCGCCAGCACCCCCAGCTCCAGCTTTCTGTGAGCAGGAAGGACTGAGAGGAAAAGGCGCCACAGCCAGCCCACCGTCCCTTGCGTCCTGCCGTCACGTGGCGTGAGTGATTGGCTAACACGAGTCAGAAAGGATGCAGCGTTGTGCCTCGGTCCTTCCTACTTCTTAGAATTCCATTGCATGCTTCTTCCCACGTGTGCAGCAAGCTCTGGCTGGAACAGAAAGCGTGGGCTCTGAGCCGTCAGCGTCCCTTCGCCCTGAGCACGGACGTCACCTGCTTCCTCGTACCCACTTGGAGTCTCACGGAACGCCACGGGGCGAGCTCTGGGCTCGGGGGTACTGCCAATACTGCCTGCCAACAGACGTGTGTCGCATCTGCCCGTGCACACGCTTCATGGTCCCCCGGGCTTCAGTTACAAAACACAGTTCAAAGATGAAATTATCACGAATTTCGAGTCGGCAACGGCAGGGTCCTTCTAGGCACCGGGCCCTGTGTGACCTCGGAAGCTGTATTCCTGCTGAACCCGCCCGTCTGTGCGCACATACGCCTGTACATGTGTACACATCACTTAAACATTTTACAACTTCCTTTTCTTTTTACCTAATAATAATACATCTTAGAAAACTTTCTATACAGGAATATACTTTACATATTCTGTGAAAATATACTTAATTCTTTTAAGTGGATCCATACAATTCTATTAATGTATCAAAATAATTTACAGACTCTTTCTTCCTCAATATTTCACTCTTACAAACAATTCTAGTTCAAACATCTCCGTGCACGTGCACAAATGTTCCTGTCCCATTGCTCCCACAGGCTGGCTCAGCTCCTAGAGGCGGAACGTATGGCCCACGGTGTGCGAGGATTGGATGTTATGAGAGAGGCCAACACGTTTCCATTTACCCCTCCCCCACGACGCATGCCTGTCCCGGCACAACTCCACCTCCATCGGCACTGTCAGAGTTTTATGTCGTTGCCAATGGGACAGGCAAAAAATCTCATCGCTGTCTTTACTTTGATTTAATTAACACTATGCTTGAGGATTTTGTCTTATGTGTTTTGTCCCATTTGTATTCCTGGGTGGTTTGAAACAACGGGAATCTATAGTCTTGCAGTTCTGGATGCCGGAAGTCCGACAGCTGGTGTCAGCAGGGCTGGTTCCTTCCGGGGCTCCGAGGAGAGTCTGTTCTGTGCCTCTCCCGGCTCCTGGGCTGCGGGCAGTCCTTGGCCTTGACTCGCGGACACGTCACTGTGGCCCCTGCCTCCACCTCCGCACGGCCTTCTCCTTGTGTGCGTGTCTCTCTGTCCTCTGCCTCTTACAAGGTCACCGTGATTAGATTTAGGGTCTACCCTAAATCCAAGAGGACCTCATCTCAGAATGCTAAACTGATTACACCTGCAAATACCGTATTTCCTCCTTTGCTAAGGTTCCGGGTGGACGTGAATTTTTGGAGGAGACTGTGAAACCCGGCACAGATATTCTGGAGGCTGATGGTGTTGCTAGGGAAACTGAGGCAGGTGCCTGCATCAGTTCTCAGGATTGGGGGTGCGATGAACGGCTTTGCCGGCCAGCGGCTCGTTGGCAGCGTGCCTGCCCCCCGCAGCAGACGCAGGGGCTCCCGGTCAGGACCCACGGCTCTTGGATCACACCTGAGGAAGAACCAAGAGGCAGGGCAGGCAGGGCGGGAAGCCAGGGAAGCTCTGCAGACCCTGGGGCACTCTGCAGATGGGGCAACCCCTCGGCGCTGGCCCGGGTTGGGGAGGAGGGCTGCAGCCTCAGCGGTCACTGTCTCGGGAGGGCTGTGCCTCTCTTCGCTGGCAGTAACCCTCCCACAGGTGACAGCCGAGGGCCGCCTGGTTTGGGAAGTCAGCCCTTTATCCCAGAGGGGGATCTGGGCGTCCACCACCATGGGTCCTTAGGTGGACCTTTCCGTCCCTCAAACTCCCTGACTGCACAGGACGGCCACCATGACCAGTGGCCACATTCACCCCGACTCAGCCACACCCACCAGACCCACACCACGCCCACTGACCCACAACCACGCCCACTCCCGCCTCACAGCCCCGCCCACCAGGAAGGGCAGCCACAGCCACCTGACCTATGCCCACGCCCACTAAGGTGAACAGCCCCACCCACTGACCTGTACCCATGCCCACCAGGAAGGGCAGCCCCGCCCACTGACCTGTGCCCATGCCCACCAGGAAGGGCAGCCCCGCCCACTGACCTGTACCCATGCCCACCAGGAAGGGCAGCCCCGCCCACTGACCTGCTCCCTCACCTCTGGGCAGGCCCTAACCCCAGACCCAGCAGGAGGCCCTGGGGTCCCAGTGGGCCTCACCATGCGTTTTCACAGGTGGGGTCAGACTCCCCCTGGGATTCTGCAGAGCGCCCGTGGCAGGAGAGAAGCAGCCGCACGCTGCGCTTTGGGAGCTCCCAGAGGGCACCCCGCCACCTCCCGAGTGTGTCTCCCAGGCTCAGGGTGTCCCCTGGACCCCTGGCAGCCCGTCTTCCGGGGCCGGGGCCAAGGGCGACCGTGCTCAGTGGTCCCGTCCCCGGCTGTGCTGGAGCAGGCCCTGAGGGTGGGGGTGCTAGTGGGGCACCCCAGCCCAGCCCGGGTGTCAGAGCAGCCCTCCCTCGGAAGGGCAGGGGCCGGGCCTCGGTTCCTCAAGGCGCCCTCCCTTCCCGAGAGCAAGTCTGTTCCAGGGATCACTGTGTAGACTGGGGCGGAGGCTAAGCCACTGAGGGCTGGGGCAGATCTTGCCTCAGGATCAGAGATGCTAAGACTGGACAGTAATAATGACAATGATATTAATATTAATCCTACCCGCATAGTAATGCCCGGAGGGTGGTAACCGCCATCTCGTGCTAACCCAGCTCCATGCCCCGGGCTCTGCGGCTGGTCTTTATTATGCTCAGCCCTGCACCGACCTATCTTTAACCTCATCTTGCAGTGGAGGTGAGGCTCAGAGAGGTGAGGTGACTTGCCTGAGGTCACACAGCTAGAAAGAGGCAGAGCTGGGATTTAAACCTGTTTCTGGAGTCGGTCACAACCTCCAGTGGCCTCTGTGCCAAGGTGACCCTCTTGGCCAGTCCCAGCTGTGAGCTTTCTGTTGGCCTGAACTTCCCAGGCCAGTGCCTGCTGGTGGCTGCACCTGTGGTCCCCTGGGTTCTGCAGGCAGCAGGGGCAGCCGGCTGCCCTTCCTCCCCTCCCAGCAGCCCGGCCAGCAGCGGGGTGGTGGAAGGAGAGGGCTAATTGTGGCTCCTTATTCATGGTCACATCCCTGTTGCCTGTGTGACAGGCCTGACCCTGCTGTCCCCAGCAGTGGGACTCAGCTCCCAATCTGCAGACTGACCCCCTTGATTAAGGGCCAGGGAGCCCCCAAGGCAGCCAGACTGACCTTGGCCTCCTGGTCCCCAAGCACTGTGTCCAGGACACCTGTCCCCCCCAACCCCTGGTCCACCCCACCTGCCTTCTGGAAGACCTCCCACCCGGGCCCCAGACACCCATTTTCTGTTCCCTCCAGGGCTGGACTCCCCCAGGCTGGCCAGGCGGCTGCTCTGAGGCCCCCCTCGCTCAGCCCTACTCCTGCCTCAGATGTCCTTTGTGGCTGGGAACCACCAAGTGACTCAGATGGTGCCCGCAGCAATGACCCCACTCCCTTACAAGGCTGCATGTGCGTCCCCCCAGCCCGGGTGACATGCAGGACCACCGTCCACTTCATCCACTCATTCATTCCTTCCCTCGTCCCCCATGCACTGCAGAGCCAGCGCCTGTGCACCGCTGTGGGGTGTGACTGGGAACGGGGTTCCCTGCTCCTCGCCGCTGCGATCCCACAGTGGAGGGCAGCAACCGGCAGACGACCACGCGGCCAAGAACAGTGGCCGCCGCCGCCGAGTGCCGGGGAGAGGGCAGCGCAGTGAAGGGGCTGGGGCCCCCGCGTGTGCATGTGCGTGTGTATGTGTGCACAGGCGTGTGTGCCGGCCTGCTGAGTGGGCGGGCACTGCAAGTGCAAGTGACCTTGGAGGAGAGCTGGGGGCGTGGAGGGGCCAGGCACGAGCATGTCTGGAGGAACTGGTTGCAGGGGGAGGGAGGCGGCAGGCAGCCGAAGGTGGAAGCTGGGCGGGTGGGCGTGCAGGGCAGCTGGCAGGAAAGCCTGCGGTGGGAGCAGAGGAGGTGAGGCCAGGAGCCTGGGGCGAGGGGCAGATGGAGGAGGGGCTGGAATCCTTGGAGGACTCTGGGTGCAGTTGGGGATGTGGGGTTGCGGGCAAGCGGGATCAGGACAGACGGGAGGGCACGGTGGGGGGTGACACCTTGACTGGGGGTGCTGAGGGTTTACCAGGGGCCCAGAGCGAGAGGCCCTGCCAGCCGTCCATTGCCGACCCCCCCCACTTCCGGCCAGCCCCACCCACTGGAGGGTCGTGTGCAACTCCTCCAACTCTGCTGCTGGGCGATGCCGCCAGGCAGGCCAGGGCACAGGGGTGACCTCTCTCCTTGGGAATGAAGGAGGGTGCCAAGCCGCCCGCCCGTGGGGTAATTACCACTTGGTCTCCTGCCCATTCGGCTTGAGTGGAACCAGCCAGTGCTCAGCCGGGGCCCAGGGGCCGGCCTGCCCCCCACGCCCGCCAAGCCACGGCAGCCCCGCAGCATTCCCCCCCGGGGAGGAGCTGACCTCGGGCCACCTGATGCCTCCGCCGGTGAGTCACAGGGCCTCCGGCAGGGAGGGCTGGTCCAGGGGCTCGCCCGGAAGTCAGCGACACCCCAACTTTAGCCGATCCTGCCCCTGGCTGTTTGCACATGAAGAATCAGACATTTTCTTGGATCCTTTACCCAGACAAATCCACTGTGAATGTTTGGGTATTTCCTCCTGGTCTCTTCACTGTGTACACCTGCGCACGCACTTCCTTTACCGGTGACATCAGAATGTACATACCGATTCACAACTTCAGGAACATTTATTTCCCCATGAGTTTCAAAATATTTAAAATGAGATACAATTAACATACCATAAATTCTCCCATTGAAAGTATAAAATTCAATGGTTTTCAGTAAATTTCCCGTTGTCAACCGTCACCATAATCTAATTCCAGAACATTGTCATCGCCCCTAAAGAACCCTGTCCCCATTAGCAGTCACGGCCCACCCTCCCCCGCCCCAGGCAAACCACTACTCCGCTTTCTCCCCTCGGATTTGCCTGTTCTGGACGATTCACGTCAATGGAATCACACAAAAGTCTTCTGCCACCTTAATATTTTTGAACCCCCATATTAAACGGGTGTCTGTGCTCTGTCGGGTGTTTCAGTTGTTTGGGGCGTGCTCTGCTCTGGCCGGGTCCCCAAGTGGGGTCTGAGGGGACTGTGAAGGGTGAGCTGAACCCTGGTGCCCTCCCGGCCTCCGCAGCAGCACCGTGCCGCCAGAGGGGCCCACGGGCACTGGGGCTTCACCCAGAACATGCCCCCCTTTGCTCTCGAGGGCATCCCCAGCGCTGTCAGCATTGGCCAGAGGGGATCAACAAATGTCAGGGGGTGACACACAGATGGGGACCATTGCCTCCCACAGTTTTGGCTGTCCTGCCAGTGCCATGGCCCTGCTGAAGCTGGGGGACATGTCTGGAACTCCTCTTCCAGGACCCAACAGATACTCCTGGGACGTCCTTTCCTGCGGGAAACCATCATTCCCCAACAATGCAGATGATTATTAAAAACAGCCACCCAGGCATGCTCAAAAAAGTGAGCAGTCCTGCTTGGAAGAACTTACTGTCTAGCTGAAAGCAGAACCAGTACTGCGGGCGGTGGCTCCTGCCTATAGTCCCAGCGCTCTGGGAGGCCAAGGCAGGAGGATCATCTGGGGCCAGGAGTTCAAGACCAGCTTGAGCAACATAATGAGACTCCTCTACAAAAAATAGAAAAATTAGCCGGGCATGGTGGCACACACCTGTAGTCCCAGCTACTCGGGAGGCTGAGGCAGGAGGATCGCTGGAGCCCAGGAGTTTGAGGCTGCAGTGAGCTATGATAATGCCACTGCACTCTAGCTCAGGCAACAGAGTTAGACCCTGGCTTAAAATTAAAGAAAAGGAAAACAAAGCAAAACCAAGGCAAAACCTGAATCAGGTTGCAAAGTAACAGGTACAAAGTTTTCATGTGTCTTGTCAACTGATTCTAAAAGGCAGAGCCCAGAATATTCTCAGCCACAGTCAAGCACTAAAGCTACGTGCAGATTGTCCCAAAATGCTGTCTCCCCGGGGACGCTGTGCTGGAAGAGGGTGTGTCTGTGGAAAGTGAAACTGGGGCCTGGGGGCTGTGTCCATTTCCCTCCCGTGTGCCAGGGCAGGGATGATAGCCTCTCCGGCAGGACACTGCTCAGGGTCCCTGGAAAGTCCCTTCCCTTGCAGAGTGCTCAGTGTGTCACCAACAGTCCCTGGAAAGGCATTGACCCAGACGCTGTGCTGTGTGTGTCTGTGTGAGCACGTGTGTATGACCGCACACCGAACATCTCCCTGTGGACGGTGCACACGTGAACACCCACCCCGCGCAGACACACAGGCAAATCCTCACCACGGACGCGTCGTGTCCCCTGCGGAAGGCAGGGTCCCATCACCCCGGCATTTCGTGATTCCCTCCGAGTTGCCCAGGCTGGTGTGAAGTGCACGTGCCTCCCGTCCCGTCCCTCTGGGCAGTGGCCCTGCAGTCATGGGTCCCGACGAGCCCTGCCCCTCCCATGCCACGTGCCCAGGGCCAGCCCAGTCACGACATGTGAGGAGTGGATGACACACGGGCCACCACGGGGACAAGTGGGGCTGTCCCCACAGAGGGCTCTCCTTTTCCACCAGCCGCAGGTGCTGGGGAGAGAGGCAGACGTAGGTGGTGGCAGGTGCGTCAGCTAGATCAGAGGGGGCCGACTTTCCCGGGGGGTAGGGGGGGTCCTTGTAAAGCCGTAGAAAGTCACAGGCCTGCGTGAGTAGGATTTTGGGTGTCTGATAAGGACAAGACTTACTCTAAATCCCGTAGTATTTTCAGAGGAACTTGCATTTTGTCACAACAGGACTGGGATGACTGGAAATTGCTGAACGACTCTGACGGATGAGCAATCACAGATGAGTTCCTTGGTGACCTTCACCCAACATTGGTGGGCACAGGATTCCTGGAGCCCTGTGGAACACCAAAGAAAGGATCTTGTGGCCCCCAGGAGTGGAGGCCACCTGCTGGGACCACATGTCAAGACCTGGGGAGGACACCTCCCCTGGCAGCCTCCACCAGCCCCCAGGCCAGGCCTGCAGGGGAAGGGGCCCTGGGGTTCAAACCCAGTCTGGTGGCATCCCCTGTCGTCACTCCCCTGGCCACTGCTGGCTGGGTCCCTGTTGCAGGAACTGGCCATCCTGGAGTCCAGGGTCCCCGCACCCCTGGCCCCACCTCGCCTTCCTCCCCAGGTGCCTCTGCTCTGGGGAAGTGAGACAGCCCAGCTGGGGCGGAACAAGTCCGGCTGCACCTGGCAGCCAGTCCCAAGAATGCGGCCACACGGCCCTCCCCGCTGAACTCTGCACACCCTCCGCCTGCGCCCTGCCAGCCCTTCTTCATGCCCTGCCAGTGCCAGTACTCTCCCGGCGGCCGGGGCAGCAGCTCCTGGGCCCTGCGCCCAGCCTAGGCCTGCACCTGGCAGGCGCCGCTCCCTGACCCGGACGCACCTCTTCTCCCGGCCGGGAGTGTGCAGCCAGGGAGGGAGGGGCCCTGCCTGGTGTCACCCCCAGGCGGGTTACCGTGGGCAGTGGGAAGAGCAGCGGAGACTGGGGTGACCAGCCTGGGTTCCAGCCCCAGCTCTGCCTGTCCCCCGCAGTAAAACCTCAGGTAAGTTACGGACCTGCTCTGGGCCTCGGTCTCCCTTGAAAGATGCCCCCTTCCATCTTCCTGGGGTCGTCACAGGCAAACAGCTAGGAAGGCGGGAGCTGGGCTGCGGACTCAGGGTCCTCATTGCCTGCACTCCTGCTGGCCCCGACGCTCTTGCTCAAATGTCAGTGGCCGTGGGGAGGGGCCTGCGGGGGTGGGCGTCCTGCCGCCCTCTGGCACCGCCCACCCCCACTCCCGCCGTGCAGTGGGCACGTGTGGGCCCTTGAGGGCTGGAGGGCGCAGGCGGGTTTGCGGGCTGTGGGGTGGGGGAGGGTCCCAGCGCAGTGCCCGCGGGCCGCCCCGGGGGGCGTGTGCCTGAACATCTCCACTGGCAACCAGCGGTCGCCCGGCAACCTGAGCGCCCCAGGCCCCCGCGCCCCGTGGAACCCCGAGGGGGGCGGGGGCGCCTGCGGCTCCTCAGCCCTTGCTGCCGCGGGCGGGGGCTGGGTGCAGTTGGCAAAGGGAAAGGCAGCGCCTGCTCCAGGGCCAGTGCCCGGTCCCCTCGCTGGAAGAGCTGGCGGGCAGGGGGGCAGCTGGGCGGCCACATGCTGCCGCCGAAGCAGGCGGAAACCCAGGCTGCTCGCTGGGGCCTTAGCAAGCCCCTTCCGGTCTCCGAAGATAGAGCAGGAGGCCAGGCCAGAGGCTGCCAGCTGAGCGGAGCAGAGCCAATGCCCGTGGGCCCGGGTTGTGCTGTGGCGTGGGACCCTGGCTGTCTAAAGTGACGTTCAACTCTGGGCTGGTCCTCTGGGGTCTGCTGGGGGCTGAGGGCCTACCTTGCCTCCTCCTGGGCCTTGGGGGCTGGTCCCCCACCGCGCCTGGCTGGTTAGGGGTTTTCCCTGTGAGGTGCCTGCATTTCTAGGGGGACATCAGCCACTTCCCGCACCAGCCTGATCTGGTGTTTCATCCCTGCTTGAGGCCACGTGTGGAAACCAACCCAAGTACCGATGCTGGAGTGTGGCCATGAACTTGGAGAAACTCTGGTAGAAGGGGGTTTGGCCGCTGCAGTGGTGACATTGGGCCTCACCCCTCTCCCGGGCAGTTCACCTGGCACCTTAGGCCCCTGCGAACCATGGGAGCATTTACAGACGTGGACTTCCGTGATTTCTCACCAAGGACCGTGGTGAGGAGTGCGAGGTGCTGGGAGGGTGGGCACACAGGCTTAGACACAGCCAGGACAGCTGCCACCCAGCGCCACTGCTCTGTCCCGGGCAACCTTGGCTGTGATGCTAATCTTCTCTGCACCTTACTAGCTGGAAACTGGGGGACGCCCCCCCGCCGTGGCTTCTTCTCAATGTCCATGGTGACCCAGTACAGCTTCAGGGCGCTATGGGGCTCCGCCACTTCCCAGTGGGTGACCTTCAGCAGGCTTCTGGGCCTTGGTTTCCTATAAAATGGGGACAAACACGGGCTTTGTGGGGCCAAGTGTGGTTGTCCTGCCGTGAGCACGCGTGTGGTCCTCTCCCTTCTGGGTCCCCTTTCGGTCCTCATTGCTTCCAGGTCTGGCTAAAATCTTCCTTGCGTCTCCCCCGCACCCCTCCCCCCCCACCCCACCCCCCCCCCCGGT
>CM052441.1:145429974-145445590 GCA_028533085.1 Varecia variegata | reverse complement strand
ATATAAAGGCAACATATGCTTGTGGCAAAAATAGTTTGCAAAATTCAGATGTATCTTACATATTGTAAAGAGCACAGATCTCAAGGAAACAGCTCCATATACTGTCACATAAGTGTATTTCTGTGTAACTGCCACTCAGATGGAGACAAAGGATATTGCAGACAGGCTCCGGGGGCCCCCAAGGGGTCACCCCTATTCTGGCTGCTAGCACCGTGGGTCGGTTTGCGAGTTTTGGAACTTCACGTGAACAGAATCGTGCCGCGTCTTGCTTCTGTGTGGCTCATGTCACTCAGGACCAGACTGTGAGAGCAGGTACCTGGGTTTTTATTGCTGAGTAGTATTCCATTGAACGTCTGTCCCACCGATGTCCTCTCTGTGCTGCTGGTGACAGCTGGGTGGTTCTCAAGCTTCGGGCACTATAGTTAACGCAGCTGGGAGCACCACCGTGTACAGTATCTTTGCAAACTCACGGAGAACAGCAGTAGAACAATGTACTAGGTGTGAGATTTGTGGGTCAGAGGATATGTAAAATCTAAACTCTTGACAGACAAAGACAATTGCCCTTCTGGAAGCTTTTGCCAGTGCCCACGTCCACCAGCGTTAGGTGGGAATGCCTGCTTTTCCGCTTTGTTATCAGTAGTTGCTTTTATTCAACTTTACAACTGATGCCGTAAAGTAAAATGGCATCCCAGTTTGATTTGTCTTGCGTTAGTTATGGGTGGGGCTTCTCTCAGACCCATTGGCCATTTGTGTACTTCTTTTGAGAATTGCCTGAATATTTTATCAAAATCCTTTACCTATTTTTTAAAATTAGATATTTTTCTTTTATATTTGTAGGTATTCTCTGTGTATTGAGACACTGGGACCATGTATTTGGAAGGCAAGGAAGGAGATAATTTTATACCTACAGCAAGATATTAGTGATTCGACTGATGTCTGTTTCAAAACTCAACTATCTAACCACTTTATTCTTTTACTCCATACCTCAGTCATGCAATAACCGAAATAAGAAGTTTAAATTTAATTTCAGTAAATGCTTTAGAAGAAAATATGAGGGGTCTTACAAAGTTCATGGAAAATGCATATTGTGAAAAAACTATGCATGGATTTCAACTTTTTTTGCACCAAAATAAATCTGTACTAACTTGTTATAACCTGTCTGAGCAGGATCTAGTGTGAGGCGCTAAAAGGGGCATGACATTCGTTTGAACAGAGCGTTGAACAGAGCGTTTGAACAGAGCGTTTGAACAGAGCGCCTCGTAGAGCAACGTGAATTCTGCTAACATTGAAGCAAGAACAAACATCGAATTTATGGTGAAATCATTGGTGCTTTGTGCAAAGTTTGTGGAGACAATGCCCCAAAGAAAGCAGCAGTTTAGAAATGAATAACTTGTTTTAAGAAGGGACGAGACGACGTTGAAGATGAAGCCCACAGCGGCAGACCATCACCATCAATTTCTGAAGAAAAAACTTAGTCCTGTCCATGCGCTAACTGAAGAAGGCTGACAATTACCAGCACGAACAGCAGCCAACACCAAAGGCACCTCAGCCAGTTCAGTCTACACAGTTCTGACTCAAAAATTGCAGTTGAGCAAACTTTCCACTCCATGGGTCCAAAACCGTGGCACCGGAGTCAGCTGCAGACACGAGCAGAGCTGTCAATGGAAATTTTAAACAAGTGGGACCAAGACCGGAGGCTTTCTTCGAAGGACTGTAGCAGGAGATGCAGCATGGCTTCCCCAGTACCACCCCGAAGACACAGCGCAAAGCAGGGGCCACCAAGAGGTGGCTGTGTCCAGTCAGGGCAAAAGTGGACGGGTCGACAGCCAAGGTCACGGCAACGGTTTTGGGGTATGCTTGAGGCATTTTGCTTGTTGACTTTCTGGAGGGCCAAAGAAGGGCAGCATCTGCTTGTTTGGGGAGGGTTTTGGGAAATTCAGCCAACGCTTTAGCAGGAAAACGCCCAGGAGAGCTTCACCGGAGTCCTCCTCCACCACGACCCTCCTGCTCACTCCTCTCTGCAAAGGGGTGACGCTGAGAGAGCGTCAACGGGAAATCATTAGGTGTCCTCCTTGCAGTCTGATTTGGCTCCTTCGGAATTCTTGTGTTTCCTGATCTCAAAACAATCTGTGAAGTTAATAGCGTAGAAAAAAGACTGTCTCGGCGTGGCTCAGTCCCGGGACTCTCAGTTCTTCGGGGATGGACCAAATGGCTGGTGTCTTGAACTTGATGAAGCTTATGTTGAGAAATAAAGTGTATATTTTCTATTTTTATCTTTTAATTCCATTTTTCCATGAATGTTTGGAAGTCCCCTCCTGAACCCGGAACAGGAAGGAGTCGTCCCTTCTCCACTGTGTTCCCACGACTGACTTCACTAATTTAACACCGAGTGCTTTCCCTCCCAGCCGAGATCGGGCCTCAGAATCCTTCCTAACTAAGAACTCCGTGACATCTGTAGTGACGTGAGCTGGCATGAGTGGAAAGCTCCGTGCCTCCACGAGGAAATGTCACCTACTCCCAGAAGCTCTTCGGGCGCAGTAATGCACAGCAGAGGTGGCACGGTGGTGCAGTCACGTTTGTCAGGGTCTCAGCAGGCTGAGGGCAGGAGAAGGGACCTCAGTGCTGGCCACGTTAAAGGTGAGGCTATGTCTGGATGTGGGGGGCGTCTTGGTTGAGGAGGACCGGGGAGGGCAGTGGGCCAGGAGCCTTCACGACAGATACGAAGGTCCGGTTACTGGGGTGAGACGCATCTGCTGCCCGCGTGTCTTGGTTCTTCTCTGTGCTCGTTGGCTCCGGAGGTTATTTGATGAGATGTTGGGGCCTTCTGAGGGCGACAGGGAGGGCGGTTGGTGATGGGGCTCCCAGGGCAGGACGGGGAGCACCTCTTATTACCATTCGGCCTTTCTCCGGAGTGTCTGACGTCTGTGTTCCAGGCCAGGCTGACCAGGTCTCTCGTACATTCAGGCTTTGTTTTTAGGCTGACGATCTTTGAAACATCTTATCTGGGCGTCTTGCCTGTTCTTTTTCCGTGACGAGGCCTCGCCCTCTGCTTCCAGGTGGCTGTGCAATTGAGACTCGAGACCGTGGAAGCCTTTCCCCGCGGCCACTTTGGGGTGACCTGGTTGTTTCTCCTCGTCCCTCTGTAATTCCCTCGACATCCTCTTTCTCATTCCACTGTGACATGTTATGACACAACCCCACGGAAGTATTTGGACTCTGAGATCCCTGCAGGTTGCAACCTGAACGTCTGGGCTCCGTGGTGTGGCCAAGCAGATGGTGTTAAGCGCCCCGGGCACAGCCACCCGCCTACCATTCACCTCCTCTGTGCCCGCAGACTCACACAGCGGTCTGGGTACACCCACCCGCCTACCAATCACCTCCTCTGTGTGCACAGACTCACACAGCGGTCTGGGCACACCCACCCGCCTACCAATCACCTCCTCTGTGCGCACCGGCTCACACAGCGGTCCGGGTACACCCACCCGCCTACCAATCACCTCCTCCGTGCGCGCAGACTCACACAGCGGTCCGGGTACACCCACCCGCCTACCAATCACCTCCTCTGTGCACGCGGGCTCACACAGCGGTCTGGGCACACCCACCCGCCTACCAATCACCTCCTCTGTGCGAGCCGGCTCACACAGCGGTCTGGGCACAGCCACCCGCCTACCAATCACCTCCTCTGTGCGCGCCGGCTCACACAGCGGTCTGGGTACACGATTCTTCTGTGATGTGTGTATATTATGTACACTGCACTGGAAAACCGAAACATCAAGTGACATTTGTCCTGCCCTGGGTGCTGGGGTAACAATGGGCAGTGAGACAAGTCGCTACCCTCAGAGGACTGTGCCAACCCCCAAACTGGCAGCCGGTGGGCTTGGTTTGGCTCCCGGGGGTAACGTGTGGCCCACGCAGTACAGAGGTCAAGCAGGGTTTTGGTTTTTTTTTTAATTGTGGTAAAATACACATAACATAAAATTTACCATCTCAATTTTTTTTGTTTTGATAGTGTCTTGCTCTGTCTCCTGGGCTAGAGCGCAGTGGCGTCATCATAGCTCACTGCAACCTCAAACTCCTGGGCTCAAGCGATCCTTCTGCTTCAGCCTCCCAGGTTGCTGGGACTACAGGTGTGTACTGCCACGCCCGGCTGATTTTTTTATTTTTTGGTAGAGACGGGGTCTTGCTATGTGTTCAGGCTGGTCTCAAACTCCTGGCCTCAAGGAACCCTCCTGCCATGGCCTCCCAAAGTGCTAGGATTACAGGCGTGAGCCACTGCACCCGGCCTAAAACACTAATTCTTTCATAAAGCCAGTTAGGAACTGGATGACCGCATGTCAGCTGCAGCCTGTTGGGGTGGGTTCCCTGCAGGGGTGCAGCTTCACAGGACTGGCCGGTCCTGCACAGACACACGGTCCTCCCATCACAGGGCTGCACGGCTACAAATTACGTGCAGCTGCCCCTAGGCTGTTGGCTTGGCTGTTGCCAAGTTTTCATCTTTGGCACTGGACTTGCAGATGGGTTTCTCTGCAGGTTTTTGTTAGAAAGGTTGGTTCTTACTGTTTGGTTCTCCCAGGAAGCTGGTGGTTAAAAGAACCACTTCCCTAATTAATCCCAGACACTGGATTCGACCTGCATGTTTTATAAAAAGGGAAAGGGTGGGAGGTATTCGTTAAGGTGTGCTCTGCTTAAAAAGAAACAAAAGCAATCGCTAACTGCTGGAAGCTGATGACTGAGAAGTGTCATCTTCCATGTTGAGCCACCAGGATTCACCAAAGTGTGGCCGAGGCCCCACAGCCGGCTCGGAGAAGCCTGAGGGAGGAGTTTGCTGGGGCTCCATGGGGTGTCCCTGTCCACCTTCCCTGCACTTCTGTGGGAGAAATCAGGGTTCTGCAGGTTCTGGTGGGAGGTGGTGGACCCCTCCCAGTGGGGACAGACACAGGCTGCTCCTGCTCCCCTTACCCAGCCCCTCCTTCCACCTATCTGGTCAACCAGAGGACAGGGACCGCTCTGTGGGAAGCCGCTGAGCAAACCCTGCCTGAGGTTGTGACCTGACACATGGCCACCATCCGGCTTCCCCTCTTTTTGTTTTGGTGGTCCCCGGAATCTGTTTTTTTTTCTTTTAGCTATGGTAAAATACACATAAAATTTACCATTTTAGAGTATACAGTTCAGTGGCACTTAGTACATGCACAATGTTGTGCAACCAGCACTACCGTCTAGCTCCCAAACATCTTTCTTATGCGAAAAAGAAACCCCACATCCATTAGGCAGTCACTTCCCATCCCCCTCCCCCAGCCCTGGCAACCACGAACCGCCCTCTGTCTTTCTGGATTTATTTATTCTGGACATTTCACAGAAATAGAATTATACATTCTGTGGCCTTTCGTGTCTGGATTCTTTCACTTAGCAGGATGCTTTTCAAGGTTTCTCCCAGTTGTAGCAGGTGCCAGAACTGCAGTCCTTGTCATGGCCCAATAACATTCCATTGCATGGATCTGCCATGTTGTATTCATCCATGCGTCTGTCGGTGGACATGTGAGTTGTTTCCGCCTTTTGGCGACTGTGAGTGGTGCTGTTGTTGTCATTTGTGTACAGGTGTTTGCTTGAGCAGCTGCTTTGCATTCGGCTGGGCATGTGCCCTGCAGAGGAGCTGGCGGCCTGGGTGACCCACTGAGGAACCGCCAAACTGTCTTCCCAGCCCCTGCTCCATTCTCCACGCCCACCAGCAATCTGAGGGTTCCAACTTCTCCACCTCTTTCCCAACACTTGTTTGCCTTTGTTTTTTTAAATTAAATGATAGCAGGCATGAAGTGGCATCTCAGGGTGGCATTGATTTGCATTTCCCTAATGACTGACTCCGGGAGCATCTTCTCCCCGCTGGCTGGCCCTTCGCAGAGCTGCCCTTACTTACTTCTCACCAACTCGTGCAGCAGCGGACCAGCCGCTCTCCTCTTCTAAGCCTCAGTTTCCTCATCTGTCCCACAGGGAGCTGGCCCCTGTCCGTGGCCTCCAAGCTTCTTTGCCCACAGAGCCCTTAAAAAGAATTTTGAAAAATTAGATCTAATTTGGCACCGTTTAAGGTTAACGGCTACAGTTTTTTTCACCAATAAGTCTACAGCATTGCAAAGTATGTGATTTTGATTTCCATTGTATTGTAAGTTTTGACATTTAAAAAATGAAACCGCTCCTCACTCTATAGAAGCGAAACCTGACATTTTATCCCACTTCCAATGTCATCGAGCAAGTCACAATTCCCTAGTCAAAACCAAACCGAACCAGCAAACCACTTTGCACCCTGACATAAACCAAAGACCAAAGTCCACAATAATAAACCTCAACAACTTCCTGTGGACCTGGAGTCTGTACCATAAGAAGAATTTTAGCTGTGACCTTTGCTCTTTTCATCCTGTGCCCTGGCCTCTAGGATTAGCATAATCAGCATAGAAAGTCGATGCTGCCCACCAGGGACAGATGAATGTGAATTTGGTAACCTTATTTCTTTTGTGATTTTTCCCCTTTTCCATACTTGTTGGATTTTGTACTTGGTGAGCCAGTCCTTCTGAAGTCTGACTCCTTTGCACACTTTGCAATCAAACTTTGTTTTTCTAAATGCATCTGACTCCAGTTTTCCCTGGGCAATTCTTTTAAACGTATCAAATAAAATGTAAATAATGTAGCAATGTGACCTCCACTAGCACCCAATGCAAGGACAAGTTCTTATTGATTCTTTTCTCCTCCACCTCTGGGTTCTATTTCATTTCTTCCCCAGAACTTTATTTTAATAAAAATATTTTTACGTTTGAAAGTAATTCACTGATCACCCAAGCGTACATCTCTGCAAGAAGAATAGGCACATAATTTATTCAAACTTTTAAAAAATATTAACCCATATCTTTAAAAATGCACACCAAGTAAATTCTTTTAGAATTAGACCATGTCTAGAAATATTGATATATGAACCACAATTTAAATTTAAAATGCTTTATCTCTCATGATCCTAAGGCTCTCAGTGTTAAAAAAATTTATTCTGGATGGAGTGATTAATGCAATTAATCAGTTGATCAAACCAGCACAAATATATTAAAACTCTGACATATGTTTATTATATATATATATGAGAGTTAAATCTTTGTCAGACTCCATCTCTTAGTAAGTGGGACTGTATTTGTTCAGATGGTTCATGTGCCACCGGACGGATGTTACCTGTTATTTGAGACAGAGTCAGGCCCAGTCCATCCTGGTTTTCATTTTTATTGGTGCAGATTATGAGACAACTTGCTCATATAAATTGCTACATGGTAATGGGCCAGTTTTCTTAGGACTGTGTCGGTCCGCTTTTAGAACTTCAGAGATAGAAGGCAAAAGCCACACAGTGATCTATCGGCAAAAACAAAACCAAAAAATGGACCGATTAGGTTCTCCAGGCGATGGAAGATACTTTGGGCCTTCAGGGTCGCTCTCTGGGCACCCGCAGTTGCCAAAGGGGCCGGGGTCCCTCCCCACCCCGCGGTTCCCCACCTCTCCCCTCCTCCAGCACGTGGGGGAGGGGGGTAAAGGGGCGACCTCCAAGAGCCACACGGGTTGCGGTGGAGGCGTCTCCAAGGTCAGGGGTGGGGTGTGGTCCCGAGGCCCAGCCTCTCACGGGCCCTTCCAGGAACGCCCCCCAGAGCGTGAACCTAGACGCGAGCACCCTCCGACCCCGGCCGGTGGCGCCAGGCCCTGCGGGGCCGGGTGTTGGGTGCTTCCGGCAGCCGCGAGGCTCCAGGCTGGATGCGGGAAGGAGGGCCCGGGGCGACTGCGCTGGACTCCACGTCGCGGGGTTCGGGCCAGAGCCCACTGCGCCCGCAGAGGTGACCGCGCAGGGCCCGGCCCAGAGAGGGCAAGGAACCTGCGGGCAGGGCGGTCACCGAGGGGAGGGGCGGCACTAGCCTGCTGCGCGTGCGCCCACCCGCGTGCGCCCCGGCTGCGGCCTCTGCCAGGGAAAGCAGCCCCCAGGGCCTGTTCCGGCTGTCATCTTCCCGCGTCGGGGTCCCGAGTGGGTGTGCATGGGGGTTGTGGTGTGGCGTGTGCGGTACCGCGGCGTGTGCGGTGTGTGTGATGTGTGTGCTGTACGTGCACGTGTGGCGTGTGCGGCTGGGATGCGGTGTGCCGTGTACAGTGGCGGGTGCATGCGGTGTGTGCAGCACGCATGGAGTGTGCGTAAATGTGCCAGGTGCGCGCGCGTGTGGTGTGGTGTGGGGGATGGGAGTGCGGCGTGCACGAGCGTGCATGGAGTGTGACAGTGTGCTGCGCGCTCGCCCCGGTCCCACTGCGTCCGACTCTCTGGGCTTAGCGGGCTGTGGTGGTGGCGCTGGCCGCCGGCGGCGCCGGAACCTGGCGCTGCTAGCAGAGTGGAGCAGCGGGTAACTATGGCAACAGATGCTCCTGCCACCGCGGTGTTGGGGTGGGGGGGCGCCGCGCACCTGAGACGGCGGGCGTGGGGGAGGGGAGGCCCCTCAACCCTAAGAAACCTGCGGAAGACTTGGGCTGCCCCGGGACACACCGCTATGTGTCATCCCTCCCGATGACACCCCTCCTGGTGCGGCGCCAGGGAGGGTCCCTGTTGCTTGCCTGGGGGGCCGGACACCACTCAGGTCCTCCGGAGGCCTGGGGCTGGGGGCAGAGTGATTCCTGCTGTTTCTTTCCCAGTGTGTCCCCGTGCAAAGCACTTACTGTGAGGTGGCATCAGCAGGACGGCGGCAGCTCTTAGGACCCCACTCATGGCACGTGAACCCGCCCATTCTAAAGATGGGGAAACCAGGCCCTAAGGGACCCCGGGCGGCACTGCAAACAGAGTTGTCTGGTCACACGCACCTGCAGGTTCTCCTGTTGGTGTTGGGTCGGGACACGAGAAAAGAATGACAGTGAATTGGAGGGAGCTCCGCGTTTGACACAGGCTGGTCCCCGGGGGTGTTTGAAAGAACCGACTGATTTGCGTAAGGAGGTAGCACCTCTTCGGAAAGGGCAGCCAGGCACACTGAGACTGAACTTGGACATGCCTGTGCTCCACTCCCACCTGCGCCCAGGGCAGCCCTGTGTAACATGAGGAGGCGGGGCTAGCTAGCTTTCATTCACTCATGCACTCGTTTATTTATAACCTTCATCAAGTTCGAGGATTCCAGAGTGTGGTACCCAGTCCAGAGCATCAGAGGCACTAGTCAGAAATGCAGGTTCTCAGGCTGGCCCCAGCCCCACCAGTTCAGAGCGTGTGTGTGCCTGTGTGATCTAGCAAGGTGATTCTGAGGCAGCTCACACTTGGGAACCACTGGTCCAGGGCGGTCCCTGTGCTAAGCACCGGGCTACGTGATCCCTCCCCTCAGGGATACCCAAAAAACTTGGTCCTGAAAGTTCTAGTTCCCTTCTGTGAACTGCCAGTTCTCATTTGGGGCTCCATCTAAGATTTTTTTTGTTGTTGTTGTTGGCCAGATAATTTCTTTCTATATATAGTAGAGACGGGGGTCTCGCTCTTGCTCAGGCTGGTCCCGAACTCCTGACCTTGAGCGATCCACCCGCCTTGGCCTCCCAGAGTGCTAGGATTTACAGGCGTGAGCCACCTCGCCCGGCCTCCATCTAAGATTTGAGCAAACTCTTAAATAGTACTTGACCACTACCCCAGGCTGGATCTGAGCAGGGCTGAAGCTATTTCAGAGGAGGAGGAGGAGAAGCTGGAGGAACAGGAGTTTCTGAATTCCTCTCACTGCTTGGGAAGCTGTTTGAGAAAGGCTTCAAGGGATATTGAGGAGCCCACGAGCGCCGCCTCCTGGTGACAGCATGCAGAGTCAACTCTGAAGGGGCGGGGCCATCCGACAAAAGAGGCTTTCTGCGTCCCAGCGGTGTACACCCTGCCATGCAAGGACCACCCCAGTCAATACCCGGATGTTTTATGCATTACTGCCAGCACCTGCACTGGCTAACTTCAGAGAAGGCTTTGGGCTGACGGAGATTTGTGTGTGGACGATGTATAAATGTGACTTGTTCCCGGTCATTTTCAAGTTGCTCCAGAATGCAATGTGTAGCTCTATTTCAGCTGTGTCTTTATCCAGAATCTGTTTCAGTTGGGCTGGTAGTAAAATGAGCATTGTTCAGCAAATTGCAATGTCAGTGTTTAGTAGTGTCCTGAACTCAGCCAACTGGTAGCCAGGAGGGGCACAGCACACCTGGGAAATGGCACATTTCTGCAGAGAAGCCTGGGGGCAATGTTTGGATACTGGCCACGAGGAAGCCAAATGCTGCCTTCTAGAAGCTTCCAGGGCTGACACCATGGTTGGTAGGAAGTGGAGGCAGGCAGGAGCCCCAGCAACCTCCAGCAGATTTGCTATTGGCCAACCTCCTTCACGTATTTTGTCATGCCCACCAGCCACCTGCACTATTATTTAGTCAACACTTTTCTTGAAATCAACTCATGCTTTGATATTTAATTTAATTAAAAAAGACTTTGTTTAGGACCATTGCTATAGGCGTAGGGACCACTGCAACAGGGTCCTGCAGTTGGGGAGAGAGACTGGGCTCAACTTCCTTAAGTTAATTTTAAAAGGCAAAAAATCCCTAGGTAACAGATGTAAATGAAAATCAGTAGCACTAACCCCAATTGAAGATGATCAAAAAACAAATACTGTGCAAATAAAACTGCAGTAACGGGCCATCCTGATACTGTTGTTCACCAGAGCTCTGAGCCTGGTGTCTCTCTCCCCGCTGAAAAGAGAAGAGTCTGAGACTTAGATTCATCAGCCAGAAAACTCTGCTAGACAAACAAGGCGGTTTAAAAGGGGTATGTTTGTGACTTTCTGGCTATTTAATACAAAGTAATCACCACCCCATCTCTTTATAACACGGAGGCCTCCCGTGGACCAGGCATTGTTCTGGACAGTTTGCAAATATTAATATTAACTCATATAAACACTGAGCCCACCCCATGCGACAGGTCCTGCTACCCTTCCTGATCTTACAGAGGAGGAAACTGGCCCGGAGAGGTAGCAGCTTGCCCAGGGCCACAGAGCTGCAGAGCTGGTGAGCGTCACATGGGTTTGAACCAGGGACGTGCTGCTCAGGGTGACGCTCCCTCCCCTCCCCCCGATGCACTGGTAGGACAATTGGCCTGTGTTCCTGACACAGGCAGCTCATCCGCCAGCCACGGGGACTCTTGTGGTGGTGCCCTTATGACACCAGACGTCTGGATTAAGGCATGTTTAATGTGAGACAGAACAGATTATTTTCCTCTCTCTTCTTCTCTCTCTTTCTTTCTCTGTCTTTTCTTTTCCAGTTTGATGGAGCTGGTCAAGAGCAGTGACCACCGTGTCTGCTGGCCCAGTTCCCAGAAGGTAGACTACAGGGGCTGAGCGCACAGACGTGGTGATCGTGGGTCTCAGGGTAAGGCTGCTTTCTTTGGGGGACTGGGCTTGTGGTGGTTACGCTGGCACCTGTGAGTGCTCCCTGCTCTGAGTGTGTCAACGTGGATGCTACCTGGTCTCCAGCCAGGTGGGACACGACAGGAATTGGGCCTGTCCTGGGAGGGCGGGGCCCAGCCACAGAGTCAGAACAGGTTCAGTGGCAGGCTGGTGGGGCCCCGGGGTGTGGCTGCAGGCAGTGGGTGAGGGTGTCCTTCCATGAGAACTACTGGCCAGCGGGGGCCCATGACCCAAAGACCTGGCCTTTCAGGTGCAGGCAGGACTGCAGCCCTGGGCAGGGTGTCAGGCAGCTGCGGGCAGGTGGGGATGGATCCTGCAGGCTGGGTGAGCCCAGGCCCAGGCAGAAGCAAAAGACCCAGGAAGGGGAGAGGGGGCTTCCTGGGGGGGGGTTGGGGGGCCAGGCGGAGATCCTGACAAACGCATGCTTCAGAGGACGTGTCTTGCTACAGCGGGGTTGGTTCTCAAGAGCTCACTTGGCAGACCCAGCACCTCCCCAAGCAGGACATCAGTCCTCCAGGTTCAGGGAGCACGTGCCTGGGGCAGCCTCAGCCTCTAATCCAGGGCAGCCGCCCTCTCCTTCTTGCTTATCCACTTTTTCAGATGAGGAAACTGAGGCTGGGGGAGGTTAACCCCTTCCACCCAACGCCACGGTCTCTGGGTGGGGGAGGGGGCTGGAACGTGAGTGTGTCTGGCTCCAAAGCCCACGCTCTCAAAAACGGTTTGGATGCACAGTCCTTGCAGTGGGTCGGTACTCAAAGCGTCCTGGAGAATAGGTGGGAAAGCGTCGCTTTTGCTGCTGGCGGGGGCCGCGCCGGGTCGATGGGGCAGCGTTCGCAGTTTCCACTGTCTGATTCTCGGCATTTCCTGCAGAGCACGGTGCTCGGAGACGCTGCTTCCCGGTCGGTCGCAGAGCCCCCGCATTCCTTCCACCGTTTGCTGGCGTGAAGCCCGCCCTCTCCCCGGGACTGGCTGCCCTCCCAGGGACCCCCAGCAGTGAGTGATGGTCCTCACGTTTTTGGCCGTCTAGGGGAGCACCCTCAGGAAACCACAGGCTTTGGGAAAAGCATCGCCCTATGGTGGCTGTCGCGACCTGGCCGCCGTGCGTTGGGCAGTGACGGACTCGTCCTGCATTTCCGCGGGTGCTCTGTGCCTGGCCGGGCTGGGCCGGGACCAGGGTCCAGGGCGGCCACCGCCGCGTCCCTCCCGAGGCCCGACCCGCGTCCTTGGAGCTCGCGCGCGTCCCCGCGTGGCCGCCGACGGCAGCGCCACTAGGGCGGGTGTGCGGGCGGGAGGGGGAGGGGCGGGGAGGAGAAGCGGGCGGGGTCTGCGTGCCGAGCCCTAATCCCGTACGCCCCGGCTTGTTCTCAGCGCCACTGCTGCCTAGCAGGGGCTGGCGCTGCGGGGACAGTGGCTCAGGGCGGCGTGTGGCCTGGGAAAAGCGGGAGAGGCAGGTCAGTCCGTGTCCGGGGAGCGTCACGGCAAGAGTGGGCGCGAGGCCTCTGGGCAGGGCTGGAGCCTTCCTGGGAGAACAAGCCCAGTGTAGGCGGGAGGAGAGGAGGGGTCGTGGAAACAGGGGGTGCGGTGGAGGGGGGCGGTCCCTTGGGCGGCTGGACAGGGTCCCTGTGGGAGTTCCCGACCCTCAGCTGGTCGTGGGGGGCACAGGTGGGTGCAGGGGTGGCATGGGGTGGGGCACGGTGTTGGAGGCTCTAGACCTTTCTGCCAGGGCCGGGAGGGGCGTGGCAGCACCGTGCAGACCCCAGGAGAGGGGGACCCTCCCTGGTCTGCCTGCTCTTCTGGTGGGGTGGGAGGGCTTTGTTGAGCCACAGCAAAGGCCTGCGTTTATCCCTGGTGCACCTGGTGACTCGGGGCAGGTACTGAAGTTTCCAATCTGAGCTGTGGGGCCCTATGCACAGCCCTTGGCCATGCGCCCAGGCCGCAGATGCTGCTGGTGGAAGCCACTTCTGCCAGTTTCTTTCCAGCTTTGTGTTTGGTGACCTCATGGAGAGTTGCGTGTCTTCCCTGTTCAATGCTTCAATTTCCTTTGCGTGTGAAGTCTGAACAGTGACATTTTCTGAGTCCACCCGGCGGTTATGTGGAGAGCGGTGGTCGTGGACTCCAGCGCCATGGAAATCTCACTGTGTTTCCGCCGTGTGCCGGAACACTTGCTTCAAGTGCCGAGAGGTTAGCGTTGTAGGCAGGAGTACTCAGCACCCGGGGGTTAAGGTCAGCATTTGGCTACAGCTCTGTCACCTTTGGTACCCTGGGACTAGTCGCAAACGTCTCTGGGATCCAGTTTCCTCGTCTGCATGGGGGGGGGGGCAACAGCATCTTTTGGGTCCTTTCTAGCGCTGACATTTGGCCGTGAATGCCCCTCCCTGCCACACAGATCTCTGCGTTTCTCCTTGAAGCACGCTCTTCTCTCGACTCTGTGACAAGACAAGCTCCGGCTTCTGCCATCGAGCCAGCCTCACCTCTCAGTGACCAGGATGGTCACCCACCTCTTCTCAACCCACACCCTCTGACCAGGGGCTCTCTCTGGTACCACAGCTTGAAACGCCATCATATGTCAACAGGGCTCAAGTTTAAATTGCCAGCCCGACCTGCACCCCTGGGCGCCGACTCACCTGCACCACCTGTTGCCCAGCAACTGCCCCATGGGATGACTGGTGGGCGTCAGAGACTCATCGAGGCCCAAACAGAACTCCCGTCCCCAACATTGTCACATCTTAGTAAGTGGCTCTGCTCGTCACCAAATTTCCCAGGACCCAAGCCTCAGACCCATCCTTAGTTTCTGTTTTCTTCACCCTTCACCCGAACTCTATCCCCAAACCTTGGGCGTTGTGCCGCTTAGAGGTATCCCAAATCTGTCCTCTTTCCACCACCCCCGCCTCTGCCACTGGAGTGTCCCGCCTGGGCCTCTGCAGCCACCTCCTAACTGGCCCCAAACTGCTCCCATTTCTGTGCCCTGCCGGTGGTCAGATCACTTGTTTAATCATCGACGTCAGACCCTGAGTCACCTCATCTGGGGGCTCCCGCTGCACGGAAAACAACCTCCCGCCCCTGCACCGTGGGAGCACATGCTCTACCCGCCCTCCCTTGCCCTCCACACACGCTGGCCTTCTGTCCCCTCGGGAAGCACGGCTGAACCAGCCCCACTGTGGGGCCTTTCACTGCCTCTTCCTTGGCCTGGAACCTCGTGCTCCTGAGCCTGACTGTGGCGTGTCACTTCTGGCCACTCAGCCCCCACCCCACATCGCCTGCTCAGAGAGGCCGCTCCAGCCCTGGCCCCGTCTCTGTCCGTGGTCTCATCTTTTCCCTGCCATCGTCACCGTCTGAGCTATCTTGTGTATTCATCCGGTCACTTTGTATTTCCTGCCTGCTCCAGCCCCTCAGTGACCAACTTCAGAGTGCAGGGCCAGGACCGTCTTGTGCTCTGTGTATCCCCGAGCCCAGACCAGAGCCTGACACCGAGTTGGCTCATTATGTATTTTCAGAATGAATGAGTGACTTTCTTCTGCTTTGGCCAGAGGCTGTGACTGCACAGACCGGAAAACAAGGCTGGACTGTCCGTGGGCAAGCGGAAGAGCCCTCCAGGAACACAGCCCTGGCTGCTGTCCCCCCCCCCACCCCACGCGATGGCTTCAGAGTTGTCCCCGGTGGAGCACAGAGACCGTGGCAGGGAGCGGGGGAGGCCACGGGTCCAGCAAGAGGCTGAGGAGGGTTCTGACTTCAGGGTAGAGGGTGAGATTGCTCTCCGCTGTCTGCTTTGGAAAGATGCCTCCAAGACTAAAGCAGAGAGGCTGGAAGGGGTCTGCTTGGAGGTCCCAGTCTCTCGCTGGCAGCCAGTCCAGTTGGAGCCGCTGGCCGGGTGGGGGCTGGCAGCCATGTTTTGGCTGCCTAGGTCGGTAATGGGGGCGTCAGTGTAGAGGAACAGGGAGCATGGTGCCACCCAACCCAGAGCCTTCCGGGGCTCTGACCTTGAGCAGTGAGGCATTATGTGACCTTGGCCAGAAGAATCACAGCCCCCAGCAGTCCCATCACCAAGAGGGGCTGGCCGCTGGGCAGGAGAGCGGATCCTCCAGTGGGCAGGGGGGTGGATCCTCCAGTGGGCAGGGGGGTGGATCCTCCAGTGGACTGGGAGGTGGATCCTTTGCTGGGCAGAGGGGTGGATC
>CM052441.1:145395326-145429474 GCA_028533085.1 Varecia variegata | reverse complement strand
GGTGGATCCTCCAGTGGGCTGGGGGGTGGATCCTTTACCGGGCAGGGGGGTGGATCCTCCAGTGGGCAGGGGGGTGGATCCTCCAGTGGGCTGGGGGGTGGATCCTTTGCCGGGCAGGGGGGTGGATGCTCCACTGTGAGGTGGGGTCGGTGCTCCGCTGGGCGGAGGAGCAGGCTCTAAGGAAAGCCAGAAAACCCATGAGGCAGGGAAGGGCAGCATGTCACCCAGTGCTTCCATGGCAGACCAGGTAATCCCTGACTGTTCCCATGAGATCCTGACTTCTTCTCTCACCACACCTTCGTCCTACTGTCCTTGTCCGCCATGACCCCTCACAGCCCTGCTCAGTAGGTCTACCCCTCTCCAGCCAGGCCCCAGGTGACCTTTGCCCCCTAGATGGGTCAGGGCATCGGTGGGTTGTGTGTGGGAGGCTGAAAGAGGAAGACTCCAGGAAGGAGACCCCTGGGCGGCCATGGTGGACAGCAGAGTATGTCCATCCAGGAGCCAGGAGGTAGCTTTGCAGGGCAGCCTGCCCAGGACAGACCCCCACTTCCGTGCACCTGCATGTCAAGCAGGTGCTTGGCCTACCTGCCCTGGCAGGTGCTCGTGGGGGTCAGGGAGGGGTTCATTTGTTCCCAGAAGCTAGGGAGAGGGGCAGGGGAGGCCGGTCACAGGAGTGCCGGTGCACACACGTGCACACAGGGACAGCCCTCACCTGAGCGCAGCATGGGCAGCAGGGTGCTGAGGTGTCCGTCGTTGGGCTCGGGCACGATGCCCAGCAGGTGGCACATGAGCTCGTACACGTGGACGCTCTCAAAGGGCTCCACCTCCAGGCCTGTCTTGAAGCTGGGGCCCACGGCCCGGAAGATGGTCTTCATGTCCATGTGTCTGTTGTCGAAGCCGTGCTCCCCATTGTTGAACTGGACGTTAATTCTCTGCCGGGGAGGGGCAGGGTCCAGGGTCCTTGCTGGGAGCAACCAGCCCTCCCCACTACCCTGCTCTCTCCGCAGCACCCCTGCGGGGCGGTGCCCGCCCAGGAAGAGACCTTGTGGAGGATCCCAGCGTGGGACGGGAGGGTTCTGAGACTCAGTTTCTCTGAATTCTGAGCCCCCAAAGATCAGTCACCCCAAAGAGGGATCTTCGGAAATAAATGGAGACCCCAAGCAAGTGGGGACTCAGCAGACAGCCGGAGGATGCGCCTGCCTTCATCCTGTGTGGGACGCGGCTCAGAGGTCACACTTGGTCTCCCTCCCCAGTCTGGACTTTGCTTCCTGCCCAGCACCCTTGGTTCTCGCCGAGGGGCTAGCAGGCTCCCCACGCTGGCCCGCCTCTGCCCTGTCACCCGCCTGGCTGGGCGTCCCACACCTAGCCCTAAGTGCACACTCCTGTCACGTGGTGACAGCTGTGTCCCTTCAAATTGGGGCCTAGCTAGGAATAGGGATGTCTTTTACAGAAGTGGCAGGAGCCCCCCGTAAGCTGTGCGCCCGGCAGGCGACTCACCCCGTGGATGACGTAGCCGGGGTCGCTGTACATCAGCAGGGGCGTGACCCTGGGGTTGTTGGCGTAGTGGAAGGACGTGGGAAACGACTCCTTCTTGTAGACATGGAGTCTGGGGTGGGCATCCTTGAGGGCGCTGTACACCTTGTCCAGCATCCCTGCTTTGGGGACCAGCATCCCATTTGGCCCGTAGTCTAGGAGCTCAAACTCGATGTCCCGAAAGGTGAATTTGGGAAACTTGCGGAACTCGATCAGGTCACTGGCTTTCTTGTTGACAGTCGTCATGCCGTGGTCGGACGTGACTATCAGGTTGAGGACACTCAAGAGGTGGTTGCGCCTGATGCTCTCTCGGAGGTAGCCCACGGTCCTGTCCACCTGCTCCACCATCTGCTTCCTCTGCTGGGACTCGGGGCCGTACTTGTGGCCCGTGGAGTCTGGCTCCCCAAAGTAGAGTGTGACCAGGTCGAGGTCCTCCTTGGTGAGCCACTGCATCACCGTGTCAATGTTCGCCCTCCACTCCGTCTCGTTTTTGTAGTTGTGCAGGATGCCTTCCTTCCGGCTCAGTGTCACGGCCGCCCCCTGGTAGGTGACGTTCCCCCCGGGGTAGAAGAAGGAGCCGGTCTTTAGGCCCTGTCAGGACGAGACAGCGTTAGGGCCACGGCCTCCCCGGCTGGCGCCCCCAGCCCACGCCTGTGAGCATGTGGTCTCCCCGCCCCTCCTTTTCTCCCCCTTCCAGCTGCGGCCATGTGACTTTTATCTTCTGCACCATCACGTTATCCGGGGCAAAACTGATTCTATGGAGGGGACAACAGGTGTCCAGGGGACTCAAGCACTAAACAAGGCAACAGATGTAAACACAGCCCCAGACGTGCCGTGTCTCCTCACCACTGTGGCTCTGGGCTCCTGCCTGGGGGGCCACGCTACCCAGCATGTCCCCTTCTGTCCTGCAGCCCCACCTGCCCACTGGCCTCTGGTCCGGGTGTGAGTCTGTCTGTCCGTCCTTCCACCTGCCCCTCCACCCTTTCACCTGGTCATCCGTCCATAAATCGATTGGTGCTTGTTTAGAATCCATCTGTCCTTCCAGCCCTCTGTCCACACGTGTCCCCTGGCCCACCCACGCCCCCAGGCCATTCTTTCACTGGGTCGAGCACCATGAGGCAACAGATTCTCTGAGCTGGCTGTCTGCTGTGCAGCGTGGCAGATGGAGCCCTGAGCGTGTGTGTAGATGCTTCTGGAGCGAAGGGACTCCTATGTGGGTGGATACGTTGGCTGTAAGGTGGGCATAGGTTCCCATGTTTATTTGGGGTTCCCCTCAGAAGCCTCCACTGGACTATGTTGATTAGAAGCCTCACCTCCAGGCCAGGACGCCCCCAGGGCATGGCAAATTGGTGGGTTCCTGGGCTCAACACTACAAGCCACCTCTTATGTTATCTTTGGCCCTTTAAAATTTAGCCGTCCAGCCCTGGGAGCGCCGTTTTATTGTTAAATACTTGCTTGTTGAGTCACAGTGGTCTTCCCTGTGCTGAAGGGTCCAAGGGTTCAGTTCCCGCTCCGTTTGGGAGGACATAGCAATCCCTCTTGGTCCCAGCGCTCCAAGGAGGACCGGCCAGGGCTGAGTCCCCATCGGCCCCACACCCGCCTCCCCCAGCCTGCTGTGATCTCACGTGGGCACGGCCTGGCCTGGGCCCGGGTCCCCGTCCTCCCACCCTCGTGGTGCCACATGGCCAGGGCAGCATTACCTGCCTCTGGGCCGTGATCCAGATGGGCACGCTGCCGTTGTCCCACCATTCCGTGATGCCCAGCGTGGCGTGGTAGGGCAGCTTCACCCTGCTGGTTGTGTTGTAGTACATGTTGTGGACCACCCCGTGGTTCTCGATGTATTTGCCTGTGTGGGGGAGAGGCGCAGGGCTGGGGCGGCAGCTGTGGGCGGTTGTGGGGACGGAGGGGCACAGCTGCACGAGGCCAGACCCCCGTGTTCTGGGTGGGGAAGCTGGCAGGGGCGGCGGGGGTGGGGTCGGGGGGATATTCTCATACACCGCCCAGCGGCAGCCAAGGTCTGCGGTCAAGTTTGCAACAAGCAGGCACGTGTGCTTTGACCTGGCAACGACACTTCCACCTTCTGGAGCTTTTCCTGCGGCAAAACGTGCACGTGGGCACAGAGACTCGTGCGTGGGTCTGGGCCGCAGCTTGGTTTACTTTAGCAAAGGATTAGGGGTGACCTGTGTGGCCACTGGGAGGAAAGTAATTAAGTAAATCATGGCCTGGACACGAAGTGAAACCCTAGGCGGGGATTTACATGCACCAAGTGGAGCCCCGTGAGCTATTTTTGAAAATTTATTTTTGCGTAGGAAACCCACGCACTTGGTACTAAGTTCGAAAGGTGTAAAAGAAGGAGCAGGACGTGCCCCACCCTGCCACCCTCGCCGGTGACATGGGAAGCACAGCAGTCCGGCGTGGCACGGAGAGCTGCGCCCTGTTTGCTGGGGTGGGGGGGTCGTGGCTGCAGAAATGCTGATGTGAGCGTGAGCTGCTTGTGCTGGGGTGAACAGTGTCCCCCAAATTCACGCCCATTTGGAACCTCAGAATGCGGCCTTATTGGAAACAGGGGCTTTGCAGATGTGATCAGTCAGGGTGAGGTGAGTCCACGCTGGAGCCGGGTGGCCCTGCATCCGACGCCTGTGTCTTTGAGAGAAGAGAAAACGTGGACACAGAGACACACACAGGGGAGAAGCGGCCGAGTGAAGACAGTGGCAGAGGTCCCAGCGATGCTGCCACAAGCCAAGGAACATGCCAGAAGCCGGACGAGGCAGGAAGGATCCTCCCCTGGAGCCTCCTCTGTTCAGGCTTCTGGCTCCCAGAGCACGGCGTGGAGTTCTGGTTCCACTGCCCAGTTGGGAGCCTTTGTCGCGCAGCCCCAGGCCCCTGACCCAGTGTATTCCCAGGGTGCACAGAAACTGGGCGCCCCTGGGGAGGGTGGGGGTTGCTTCTGGCTCCCCAACCCTTTTGTGCTATTTGGCCTTTCAAAACCTGTGTCTGTACTGCCTACGGCGGGCAGCTGCGGTGGGGGCGGGGGGATGGGAAGGGCTGAGGGAGCTGCTGCCGTCACCACCTGGAACCAGAGGGCCTGCCCGCCACCCCCGTGGGCGTTGTCACTTGCCCTCCATCCGTTGTCACCAGCGGTGGGGCTGAGCCCTGCCTCCCAGTCAGGGGCCCCTCCTTGGATCAAGGCCCCCCCCCCCCCACCATCCCACCGGGCGATGGGCAGGCCCTGGGCCTCACCGGTGACCAGGGTGAAGTGGCAGGGGCTGGTCATGGTGACGAAGGCAGGCGTCATGTAGCGAGCTTTCACCCCTTCTCGAGCCATGGCGTCCAGGTGGGGGGTGTTCACGTCCTGGTCGTAGTTCCAGCGGAAGCCATCGAAGGACACGAGGAGCAGCTTGCGCCGGGAGCCCTGTCTGTGCAAGGGCGCCGCGGCCCCGGCAGCCAGGAGGGTGGCCAGAGCCACCGAGAGCAGGACAGCTGAGCGCCCCATGACAGGCTCTGTGGACGAGCAGGTGCACGGGGCCGGCTCATGCCGGGGGAGAGCAAAGTCCCAGGGTCACCTGGGCTGACCTTATCTGTGCATCTTTGGAGACGTCATGCTGGGGAGGAGGGATCCCGCCGTGGTGTGGGTGCCACCCTCGGGTCCCGGCCTGCACGTGCGGGGATTGGTATGGACTCGTGCATCCGCCTTCACTGCCAGCCTGGGCCTGGAGGCTCCATGCCCCTGCCCTCCCTCTAGCCTCTGGCATCCTCCCAGAAGGAGGGTGGTGACCAGGGCTCCGAGCACAGAAGGGAGCCCCTTCCACCTGCCCCAGCTCACTCTGACCCCAGAGTACTCGGGTGGGGGTGAGCTGGGTGATCCCCCCACGGGCCTTTGTGGGGGGCCCTTTGCCTGGTCCAGGGCAGGTGGGGTGGGCGTCCCAGAGCCAGGACCCAGCCTGGGCAACAGCAGCTCGGCCCAAGAATGGCCTTGTCTGTGGGGAAGCCCAGGCTGGGTGCCTCTTCCCTGTTCTGCCTGTGTTAAGGGGCCCCTGGGATGGGGTGAGCAGAGCGGGACCCCGACAGCCCCAGAGCAGCGCCCTGTGGCGCCTTCCTTCTCAGGGTGCGTGGCACTCAGAGAGAGCGCGGGGTCTTGGTGTCCTTGCCTTGTGCACCTCCAACAAAGTGGTTGGAAGAGGGACATTCTCTTGTTGCCTGGGCACGTGGCAGGGTGGTGGGGGGCCCTGATTCAGTGCACAGTTCTCCCTCCGTCCCTCCCTCCCCCCCCCACTCTCAGTGTCTCTGGCTCTGTCTTTCTCTCCCACTCGGTACCTAGTAAGCACATTCTATGTACCAGGCTCAGTTCTAGGCTCTGGGACACAGACGACAATGAGACGATGTTCCTGACGTCCTTCATTTTGGCTGGCCACGTGACAGGCCCTGGCCAGTGGGGCGGAGCAGCAGTCACGGGACAGCTCCCAGCCCCTCACTGCGGCTGGTTTGCTCGGCGTCCTTTAGGTCTTCCCCCATCTGACGTCCCCAGCGCGGAGGCTGCCCTGAGCTGTGACGAGGAGCTCCCGGGTGGCCTCGCTGGCAGGAGCCTGGCCTCAGGGCCTCAGGGCAGCGTGGCCTGGCCAGCCCTGCCGCTCAGCCGCAGGCTGCGTCCTCCCGGGGACACTTAAACACACTTCTGTCTCGTTTTGGTTTCCATTGTTTGGGCCCCTCTCCGTGGGACCTAACAGAATTCCAGGCCCCGGAGGCGTTGTGGGGTTTAAACGGGGCAGTGCCTCCACGCGCTGGGAATTCCGGGTCCTGCGCATCGTGTCCTGCCTGCAGGTGGCACGGACGGCCGCTTCCTGCTCTTCTCAGGATGTCCAGGCTTGGGGGCTCTGCCCCTGCTTCTGGCTCCATATCAATCACGTTTGGTCTCGGGGGGCCCCATCGGTCCCCATTTCCTTCCCTGGCCTCATGAACATGTGGACGAGAAGAGTTTGTGGTGAGGATTGGCGCTAACAGTGGCATTTCCTGTGGCCCAGGCGCTGGGCTACCGCCAAGATCTCATCCGTCCTGAGTCCTCACTGTACGAGCGGGAAACCGAGGCGGAGAGAGGCTGAGGCCCCTCAGCGAGTGAAGGAGCTGAGCTCCGCTCCAGCCAGGCCTGGTGCCTCCGGTTTACCAGCCTTTGTCCTTTTAGGGTCCTACTGTCAGAATCTGGGGCTATCGACAACCTTTCTTTAAAAATAGCACGGCTGTGAATATGTTGGCATCACTGACTTGTCCCTCTTCTTTCTTCCTTGTTTACATTCCATGATTTCCTTGGGGTAAGAACCTGGAGGGGATATCGGACAAGGGGTGCAAGGGCCACTCGGCGCTGGCAGTTGGATTGCTGTCAGGTGACTCCGCTCCTCTGAGACTTCAGGGTCACCTGACTTCAGGGTCACCCGACAACTGACCTTGGGCTCTGTCCTTGGCCTGTTTAGTCCAGTTTTAGCAAGAATTGTGCTGGGTCAGGGCAGCGAGAATCCTATCTGATCACCCCTCACTCTCAATATCTCGTTACCCAGGGCTGCTCTCAGCGACAGTCCTGTTGAGTTGGTCCAGCAAGAATCCCCTGCCCTCGAGGTCTCCTCTTAGTGATTTTCCACCCACGCTGCTCTGCTCCGCGGCTACAAATGCCCCCTTGTCCTTGCTGGAGGAGAACGAAGCTGAGCCTTCTCCCCTCCTACAGAACCCATTGTAGGAGCCCCTTCGAATGAAGTCTGCCTTACGTCGTGAATAATTTTTTCTCTGACACAGAGAGGCACTTGGTAGTTCACCCAGCACGAGTGGATGTAAATATCCATTCTGCCCCGCCCGACACTAGCTTTGTGGGGTTTTATTTTTTTATTTTTTTTTTGAGACAGAGTCTCGCTCTGTTGCCCTGGCTAGAGTGAGTGCCGTGGCGTCAGCCTAGCTCACAGCAACCTCAAACTCCTGGGCTTAAGTGATCCTCCTGCCTCAGCCTCCCGAGTAGCTGGGACTACAGGCATGCGCCACCATGCCCGGCTAATTTTTTCTATATATATTTTTAGTTGGCCAGATAATTTCTTTCTATTTTTAGTAGAGACAGGGTCTCGCTCTTGCTCAGGCTGGTCTCGAACTCCTGACCTCGAGCGATCCACCTGCCTCGGCCTCCCAGAGTGCTAGGATTACAGGCGTGAGCCACCGCGCCCGGCCTGGGGTTTTATTTTTTTATTCCTTTTTGGTAGCTAATAGGTGTGTAATGATATCTTAAAATATTAAGTCAGAAAAGCTGGGAGATTTTCCACGTCACTATTTCTATGTCTAACTCCCACATGCAGGTGTGAGTGTTAGATACCACTTTTGACTGTTGATGAAGGGGGGGGGGTCTTCAGCATTGAATCCTATGGTTTTATTGGTTATGTATTTCACAATGTATATATTTTTGAATATTTATGTGTGGCATATATTTGCTTGATAAACATTTGTCATTTATATTTGTCACCTGTGATTTCCCCATTCTCCCGGGTGATGAATGTTCTCTAGGCAGACGCTGGGGTCTCGGCTCCCCAAATGCAGGGACCTGCCCCACTGGCAGGACCAGAGTGGACCCCAGAGTCTGGTACAATGGCACAGAGTAGGTGCTCAGCACATTTTTGTTGAATGAATAAATTTAGAGGGGAAATTTATGGAAATATCTATCATACTTTCTGGTTAGGCAAAACCTTTTAAAAATAAACTCTTAATTTTACAACAGTTTTAGCTTTATGGAAAAATTACAAAGACAGTGCAGAGAGTTCCTCGTTCTTGACACCTTGCGTTAGCGCGAGACTTCGCACAGCTACGGAGCGGGAGCCGGTGTTGTGAGTCGTTATTAATCTGGGTCCACGCGTCATTCAAATTTCCGTAGTTTTTACTTAAGGTAGTGTCCTTTTTCTGTCCCAGGCTCTGATTCAGGACGACACGTGACGTTTCACTGTCTCAGGCTCTCTGGGCGGTGACAGTTCTCAGACTCGCCTTGTTTTGATGTCACTGACAGTTTTGAGTAACGCTGGTCAGGTGTTTCATAGAATGTCCCTCACCTGGGGTTTGTCTGATGTTTTTCTCGTGATTAGACTGGGGGGACGGGGTCTGGGGGGAGGTTCGCAGAGATACAGGGCCCTTCCCAGGAATCGCGTCAGGGAACGCTCTGTCCACAGGACTCATTGGGACGGGGCTGACCGGGTGGCTCGGGTGAGGCCGCTCTCTTTCCGGAAGGAAGGTCACCCTGTGCTGCCCACATTTAAGGAGCAGGGTCACTGTCTACCTCCTTCAGGGTGGAGCATCTATATAAATCTGCAGGGGAGATTTCCCTCCCACCCCATTTATTAATTTATTCAATCTTTTCTTTATATCCATGTGGGCTCATGACTATCTATTTTGTACTTTGAGTTGGAATTCTATATTACCTTGGTTACTTTGCTGCTGCAAATGTCCCAGCTCTGGCCACTGGAGGCTGGGTCACTTGGCTCTGGTGCGTTTCACGCCCCGGTTGTGCGTTCAGCGTTTTGGGCTCTGCAGGCTGCTCCGGGCTCGTCTCGTATGTTCCCTTCCTGTCCTGGAATCTGGCGTTTCCCAGCCGCAGGCTCCTCTGTCGAAAGACGACCCGAGACCAGGGCTGGGTTAGCAATGACTTGTTACCAGGGCGGAGGCAAAACACTCTTCAAGTCGTTGTCCCGGCTGTTCTTGAAGCCGAGGGCCCTCAGCCAAGGCAGATGGACGTGAGCTAAGGGAGACAGGCAAGGTGCAAACCCGTGTCCCTGGGGGAGAGGCTCCTCCGTGAGGACGTACGGGAAAGGTGTTTAGTCACTGCTTTTCTTGCTTAGGGGGTCCTTGACGCCCTGTAGGACTTGACCCCAGAGGCCTCCTTGGCCGAGGGGACCAGGTAGATTCGACACTTGCACAGGCAGAGCCTGTCCCGTGCAGTGGGGCCACGCACGGGGCTCAGGCCCAGGGGACCGGCCTGCCAGGCCTGTGCGTGGTCTCTGCTGGTGGCTGGGGGACATACTGGGCATTGTCCTCCACAAGGTCAGCTTTGCAGGTAACGCCCAGTTCTTGTTAATAGCCTGATGTGAATGAGTTCTATTGCAATGGTTTGCCTGTCCCCCCCACTCTGCTGTGGGTGACACTATCCCCAGGTCCTGGCCCAATGCCTGGCACACAGCAGGCATTTAATAGATGATTTTGAGAGCGTGAGTGAAAGAACACGGGGTGAAGTGAGCACGGTCAGGGCCGTTGCAGCTGCCTTCTGACCACCTTGCTTCTCCCTGGACTCCGCGGCTGCTGGTGACACCTAAGTGAGAGTCCCTCCCGCCCCCCGGCCAGCAGCCCCGCTGTGCCTGGTGAGGGGCCCGCACAGCCCCGGGCCGTCCCCTGATTTTCCACGGTGACCAGTGGTGGCAACGCTGGGTCTCGGGGGTCTCTCCGGACTCCCAATCCTGCATCCTCTCAGGGGACGTTGTGGCCAACACAGTTTGCTGCCGGGGACACTGTGGGAGGGACGGCCTGGTTATGTAATTTGGCCAGAAAGTGCCCCCTCAGGAGGGAACTTGACCTGGAGACGGGGCAAGGAGTCGTCCCAAACAGACAGGGTCCTGGACACAGCCGGGGATTCCAGAAGTCCAGGGAGCCCCCCGGCTTGGGGCTGCGGTGGGGGACAGAGCGGCCACCAGGAGCCACAGGAGACAGGCCCAGGCTCTTCGGGTTTGCTCTGGGGACGGCCGTGATGGTTTCTGGCCATGATGTTCGTAGGACAGAGACAGCGGCCTGAGGCTGGGGGTTCCTTCCCACGGGCCACTGCGCCCCATGATGCCGTGGGGAGGGCCGAGGGGGTCGGCCTCCCTCCTGGGGAGATCACAGACTGGCACCCGAGGTGGCCGTCCCCCCGCCAGGGCTCTGGGTCGCTGGGTGGGGGCCACCAACCTTTGCCACGCAGGGTGTTAACGTGGGCTCTCTGCTTATCAGCCCCTTTTATTACTTCTCAGGCGCTTTAGCGCTTTATCTCAGAGGCCGCCCGGCCTCCCAGCTAAATGAGGATTAATTTTTAACAGGATTATGTGCTGGGGTTGGCGGTACCAGCGGTACCAGCGGGGATGCCAGTCTCCCGCCCCCGCAGCCCCCGGGCCTCCCTGGTGGTTTGCCAGATCAGGGCTCGGCGCGGTGCGGGGCTGGGGGCTGGGGGCTGGGCCACGTGGTGCGACTCTGGGCTGGGCCGGGAGGCCGGGACCTGCACTTTGGGGGGCAGGGGGGCGGCTTGTCCTGAAGGGCAGCTCTGTCCGAGGTTGGCACTGCCCTGCGGGGTGAGGCTCCCTTAGAGCCTGCAGCCGTTTCCTGAAGGACACCAGGTGCCACCGTGGAGGGACAGAGATGGAGGGACAGGGAGAGAGGGAGAGAGAGAGGGAGGGGGAGAGAAGAGAAGGGGGGCAGCCTTGCAAAGCCCACCTGCCCCAGTGTCTCAGCCCCCGAGTGACACTCTCTCTAAGATTCCCAGCATCAGACATTCTTGGTCTTTCTTCCAGAAAAAAAATGTCAATTTTCCGCCAGAGTCTGACAAAGGGAGCCCACCCCTGCCTCCTGCCAAGAGACAAACCCAGGCTCCCACGGGGGCTCTTAGGACGATGCGCTCGGTGTCGGGTCCCGGAAGGGGATTGTCCCTCTCTGGGCCTGGCTTTTCCTCCGCGCTCCAGACTCCGCAGGTGCGCCCAGGTGTGAGTACATGCGCGCTCACATGGGTTAACTGCTGTGACGAATGACCATAAACTAGCAGCTTCGGGCAACAGTGACACGTCCTCCCACAGCTCTGGAGGCCAGAAGTCTGGAACCAGGATGTGGCAGAGGCTGGGGGGGGGGGCGCCTTTCTGGATTCTGGTGGCCCCAGGCGTCCTCTGGATGTGGCGGCGTCATTGCTGCTCAACCTCCGCCTTCACAAGGCCTTCATCCCTGTGTCTGTCCTCTAAGTGGCTCTAGGGACACCGGTCATTACGTTTAGCTCCTCTCCCCGAAATAATCCATCTATACATCCTTAACTTAATTACGTCTGCCAAGGCCCTTATTCCAAATAAGGTCAGGTTCTGGGAACGTGGATGGGGACACATCCTTTTGGGGGCCCCCTTCTGCCCATAACATCCCGAGTGCTGGAGGAACAGCCCTCCTTTCCGAAAGTTCGGTGCCCACACCTGGCATTTCCAGGTGAGTCTAGGCCCCTTTGTGACGTCCGGTGTCCTGCGTTTCCATGTTTATAGTCCATCCACAGCTGGGCGGACCCCCGAAAGAATTGAAAGCAGGGTCTCCAAGGGACACTTGCTCACCTGTGTTCACAGAAACATTGTTCGCAACGGCCAAAAGGGGGAGACAACTCAGCGTCCATCGTGGGAACTCGGTGCGCGCTCAACAGGAAGGAAGTCCTGACACGGCGCCACCGACGGGTGTGCACTGCGGGCCTTGTGCTGAGTGACGTGTGCCAGGCTCGCGTGGACGAACGCCAGGGGACAGAAGGTGGATGCAGAGTGTGGGCTGGGCAGGGAGATGGGGAGGGCGTGTTTGGGGACCAGAGCTCCGGTTCTGCAGGATGGGAGCAGGTGTGCAGATGGAAGGGGGAGGTGGCGGAACAAAAACGTGAATGTAGATTTTATGTTATGTGTATTTTACCACAAATAAGAATTAGAAATAAAAAGACCCTAGAGTCCTGGGGCCTTTCAGAGGTGGCAAGGATGCCGGCGCCAGGTTTGGAGAATTCTAGATTCGGACCTGCAGGTGGAAGGACAATTCCCTAACGACGAAGAGAAAGTGCCAGGCTTGTGCTGGGCGCTGAGATCCGGGATGGGAAAGACAGGCCCTGCCTCGGTGGGGGACGGACACCTACACTGAAGTCACGACAGCCAAACCTCTGTCACCTCCTCATTTGAAAAATAATCAAAACAATGGAAAAAGTTAAAAAATAATTTAGAAGATAATATTTGAAAAATAAAACAATGTAAAAAAAATTAAAATATAGAAAATAATTAAAAAATGATTCATACATATTTCAGAAATTTGGAAGTGTGGAAAAGCATAGAGAGGAAACGAGTTAGTTTCAAACCTCACGGCCCAGTTGGGTTTTCTCCAGGGACGTTGCGTACGTCCGTGCGCCCGGGGTCGGACTGGGTCGTGTTCGGGTTTGGGTTCTGTTTCCCCCCCTGTCACGGTGCTGGTGCTCGAGCAAGGGCCGGGCCTGCCGGAGCGAGGGGCGTGGCGGGGATCTCAGCCGCGGGCCAGGCTCCGCTCTGAGGAGTCGGGGACTTTCCCCAGTCCCCCCGAGCCGGGCTGGCCCGGGGTCTTTCCGCAGGACAGTCAACATCCCCAGGGACCCCCAGATGTAAGGCAGGATGGGGGTCGGGGCTGGCCAACTGTCCCCACCCTCCTGCCCAGCCGCGTCGGGACAGGGGCCTCCTGAGGGGCTGAGCGGTGCTCGTGCCGCCCTCTCTGCCCGAGCTCTTCGTCCTCTGGGGGGGCTTCTCACACTCTTCCTCCCTGCCCCCTCCCTCACTTCCCTGCACCTTCCCGCACCTGCTCCCGCCTCCCCCTGCCCCCGTCAGCTATTCCAAACCGCGGTCCTCACCAAGTCCTGTCCCTCCATTGTCTCTCCAGTTACTCCAGCCGCCCATTAAACGAGAATCAGCTCTCGGGTCCTGAGCTGTCCCTGAGGCGCCCAGGACAGGAAGGCCGGGTGGCCGTGGAGAGCTGGCTGTGGCCAGGCTGGACGGAGAGGCACAGACTCAGTGTGGCCCCTGCCTCTGGGACCCTCCATTCAGTGGTCTCAGGGGCTCAGGCACTGGGGCAGCTTGGGGAACTCTGGGTGGCTGTTGGGGGCTGTGGCTCCATCTGTGCCCTCCTGGGATTCTGCGAGATGCCCCACTGTGAGCGTCTCGAGTTTCACAAGCCCCGTGTCCTGCCGGCTCTGGAGGGGCCCACGAGGCGCCTCAACTTCCCATGGTGTGATGTCCTCTGAGCCCATCCTAAGCTGAAAATATCCTGAGTCAAAACGCATTTACTACCCCGGCCTGCCCAGTGGCACCTCCCTCCGGCCCTCCTGGGTGTCAGCCCCAGATGGTCCCAGCCCCACCAGCGCTCAGAGCCACTCGGCCCCAGAAGACGTGGCAGGTGGGGGTGGGGACGCAGTCTGCCGGGGCAGGAATCACGTCCGCTGGGCCTGGCACTGGGGACCGACGGGCGCCTCGGGGCACTCTGCCCCGTCCCCACCTGGACCCCCAGTGGCCTGAGGTCACTTGGTTCCTGCTGATTGGCAGGTGGGCTGGGGGCCCAGGACCCCCCATGGCTTCTGCTGGGCTGTGCCCCAGGGAGGCCCCAGGCCTGGGAGCCGCTCGCAGCCCCTCTGCTCCCACAGAGCGGATCTGCCAGGCTTTCCTTTCTCTTTGGACTTGCAAGAACCTGCTCTGTCATCGTCCCCGAGTTGCTCTGGTGTAAATCCTTTTTGACATTATCTTCTTGGAACTCCAGCTGGTCTGGCCTCTGCCACCAGCTGTGGACTCTGGGGGACTCAGGCCTGGAATTTTCCACCAGGGTTTTCCTGGGTGTGCTGGTGTGAAGGGGTTTCCCCTCATGGGTGGGGTCTCCCTGGGAAACTGGAAACAAGTGTCTGTCCCCGGCCTGGGTGGCTGGGTGTGGGGTGGCTGCGGGAGGTGGGGAGGGAGTGGGCGTGGCTGGCGCTGACTTTGCCCGGAAGCCAGAGGTGCTGTGGGTCCGCGGGGACAGGGTGACAGGTGACAGGGTGCTCAGAAGGACGTCCCTGCCTGTCGGGCTGTTACACAAGATCTCCCCAGAGACTCAGTGGAGGACCTGCCTTCTCCAGAGACGTCCTTGGGTGTCCTGATGATGAAGAGGGAGCATGTTACGACAGACAAAATGACGACCTTTGGCCGCATGTCCCCGCAGGGCCTGCCCCCCCAACTGGCTACCCTGTGTGGGTCTGGATCTCCCGTCCCTGGCGCAGTCCCTGGGTAGGAGACCACCTTGTGTGGGTCCCACGGCCGTGCCCTCAGCCTAAGCCCCGCAGGCGGTGTCTCCACAGCAACCAGCCCCCACCCGGTGACAGTCGAAGTGTTGGGGGTGGGGCTGCGCCAGGGCAGGGCCCCCCGGGGCTGAGGAAGATCAGAGGATGGAGCGCAGGGACCCAGCCACGGCCCCACAGGACTCGCCAGTCACAGGCTGCAGTTGGGTCTCGCAGGTTAACTTGCACACGTCTCAGGTGAACCCCCTCCCTCCCACCTGTCCTCGCTCCAGGCCCCTCTGCTCCCCTGGCAATTATTTGGCTCCTGCTGTGTGAAGGGCAACAGGGAGGCACGTGTTGGGACCCACGGTCTACAGGGTCAGGATGTGGAGGGACCTTGCACCTGCCGTGCTCCAGGCACGTGGCACCGCGCCCAGGAGGAGGGCGGGCAGGGCGGGGACACACCGCAGGGCCTGCCTGTGGCACTCGGAGCCCTGGGGCCAGCCGGAGGCTGAGAGGCGGCAGCATCTCTCTGCTCCGGGCCACTGGGGCTCCTCTGTGGGCTGGAGGGGCTGGGGGGGCTTTCGGGGCAGGTAAAGTGTTTTGTCAACTGAGAATTATTTTTGCCGACCACGTCTAATCTGGTTTCTGTGAAAGATAAGATGTCGCTAAACCATCAAATCCGTATCGCGGAGGGCTAAGAGCTGGCTCAGGTCAGGAATCAAATTCCAGCCGGGACCTGGGACCCAGGGACATGCAAAGGCCGTGGTTCTGTCTCTTTTTGGACTCCAGGGACTATGACCACGGCTGTGGTGCCGCCCCAGGAATGTGCACACACAGCAAGGTGCCGACCAGTCCAGGGGCTCCAGCCGGGGCAGGGAGCAGAGGGCCAAGGGCAGGGCCGAGGACAGGGGAGGGGCACGCAGGGCCCTGTCCCCCCTGAGGCTGCCCAGTGGGTCTCTCGGGGTCCGTGCAGGGCCTGCGTTGCTCCCGAGGGTGGCGGGATGTCGCTGCCGTGCAGGGAATCAGCACAGCTGGCACAGTGGAGGCCCCTTCACCACGGGTTCGCCCCGAGCCCCGTCTAGAATGGGAGTAGAAGGGGGCCCTGAGGTGCCACTTGCCCCCGGTGGCCAGGGTGACCGTCTCCAGTGTCCCAGAGCTGTGCCGGCATTTCAATTAGCCTTGGGGAGTGTATCAGTTTTCTGTTGCTGCTGTGACAAATGACCACAGATTTAGTGGCTTAAAACACTGCAAGTTTATTTATTTATTTTCTCGTTCCCCTCCAGGTCGGATGGGTGACGTGCGATGTTGTCACGAGGTTTGAGGAGGCGCATCTCGCACATGCAGGCGGGAACCCAGTCGCCACCCCACGGACCACAGAGGATCCCAGCAGGGCAGTGTGTGATCTCAGAGTTCCGGGGGTCGCAGGTCTGGCGGGCTCTCACTGGGCTAAAACCGAGTGTCAGCAGCGCTGGTTCCCTCTGGGGAATCCGAAGGGTCTTGAGGGGAGAATCCGTTTCCTTGACTTCTCCAGATTCCAGAGGCTGCTGTCAGCTGCCGAGTTCCTGGGCCAAGGTCCCCAGCTACACGGGGTCACTGCAGCCTCTGCGTTCCTCACCCCGTCTTCTCTGACCTCCCTGCCGACACCGGGCCCACCCGAGTAATCTCCCATGTCAGGATCCCTGATCACACGTGCAATGTCCCTTTTGCTGTGTGAGGTGCCGTGGTCACGGGTTCCGGGTTTTGGTTTGTGGACATCTTGGGGCCACTGTTGGGGGCGTTGAGCTACTGCAGAGGCTCATTCCCCAGCGCGACGTTGAGCTGGGTCTCACAGCCCGAGAGTGGTGGAGAGCTCGGTGCAGACCTTGCAGGGACTCCGCTCGGTGGCCTGGCCCCACTGTGGGAGATGCCCCCCTGGCTCGTGGGCACAGGAGCCGTAAAGGAGCAATGACGACCTATAGACTCTCCCCATCCCCAAACTTTGGTCCCCTGGAAAAGTGAAAGCAGGGTTTGGGGTTCAGGGTTCAGAGTGAGTCAACTTTCCACGATGACCCGGCATGTTTGCAGGAGGCAGGAATGTCTTTCTTTCTTTTGAAATTTTTTAAAATGAACGTTTTCAAAATACTCACATAGAGCAAGTACGACAGTACGCTCACATGTGTGCTCTGCCCAGATCTGACAATTATCAGTACTTGCCACGTTTGCTCCACCTATTGCTGGTTTCTTTCACTTTGCTTTCTCACTTTCATGCCTGTAGCAGACATTCTGCAATTTCGCTCCTGCAAACTTCAGGATGCAACTCAAAGTTGGTGACACAAATACAGCGCTGTTAGCACAAGGTCAAAGTGGACAGTGAGTCCTTGGCATCAGCTCATGCCTCACCCAGAATCACATTTCTCTGATTGTCTCAAAAATACCTTTATGCAGTTGTTTTAAATGAGTTACAAACAAGGTTCACATGTTAAGTGTGGTTGTCGTGTCTCTTACATCTTGGTCTAGGTTCGGCCCCCCGTTTCTGCTCCTGCCACTTGTGACTTGTTGCAGAAACCAGCCCAGCTGTCCTGCAAAAGTCCACCTGTTCTGGACTCGATTGTCTCGTGGTGTCACTTGGAGAGAGTTGGGCTCCGCTTTTCTTTGGCAGAGGCCTCCGTGGGTAGAGCTGTGCGCGTCACATGTGGGCACGCCCGTGACACTTGGCACGCACGGGGCGTCCAGGTGGTCACGCCTGTGCCCACCTCTGCCCCGCCCTGGCCCTTTCATTTGACCCTCTCTTTGACACCCTTTCGGGAAATAATTATGTCATGACAGGTGGCAACATGGTGATTTTTCTAATGTTATTATCCTTTCATAATGAGTAGCTCGAATCCTTCTGTTAAAAACAAAAGCAAAAATTTTTCTATCAACTAGAGTTATTGAGTTACCCTGAGATACAGTTCAAAAAAGGAAACTTAATTCTTTTCTTTTAATCCACAATTTTCAGAGTCGGGGGTTGCGGCCCTGGTTACCTCCAGTGGGTTCCCAGGGGCTTTGGTTTGCTTTGTTTTCCCCTCTTTTTAAATATGTTTGTATTTCTCATGTAGCCAGTGTGTTTCAACCAATTGCATTCACTGTTTTTAGGCTTGATTGTCCCTCTCCGGCCAGGAATTTCTAAGTTTTTGCCCTCAAAAATGGCAGGCCAGGAGTGCCCGTCCCGTCAGTCATGGCAGGGAGGCCTTGTCACCTGGTGACATTGCTGGCCCTGGGAGGGGCTTGCTGGAGAGAGGCACCTTCTTTGGGGGGGTTTGTTTTCCTGCCTTGTTTGAAGTACCTGGATTGGGCTCTCTGAAAACTGGCAACATCTGAGCGGATCTGATTGGAGGGCAGGTGTTCCGGATAGTCACGGGGCCCCTGCTGGGAAGGGGCGAGAAGTCCCACAGCTGAGAAAAATCCCAGAGCCACGAACAAAATGACTGTTTGGCTTTGGTAGTTCTTTGACACGTCCACCAGGTGGTGCTGTCCAGCCACGAATCTACCAGCCTTGGTCTCCGCTTTTGAGAGGGGCTGGGGTCTCCGCCTCTCCGGCCCCGCCTTATCCAGCGCCCACCCCCTCCCACCAGGGAGGAGCCAGGGAGGACGGAGCCTCCTGTGCCCTGCAGGGTTGCGTGGAGGTGAGTCTGGTGGTGCTGCCCCCCCACCCCGAGACACGCGTGTACCCGCCAAGAAGGCTGCGAAGCCTGGCCATCCCCGTCCTGGTCCCTGTCCTCCCGGCCCTTCTCAGCCCTGTGACTTGGGGTGTTTTAATGGAGGAAATGGGAGGTTGGTTTCCTACCTGCCTGTCCTTTAGGGAGAGTGGAAGTTTGCTTGGTGGCCTGTGGCCACCCTGCCAGACCGTCACAGAGTGAGGAACAGACAGGTGGATGGTGGTGCGCCGGGTGCAGGGGGTGGGGCAGGCCCAGGAGGTGAGGAGGGGGCCCGTGGGCTCCAGGACCCATGGTGAGTGGTGTCAGCAGGAAGGCAGCCCCCATGGCACTGCGTCAGTGGGAGCTGGTCTCCCTGGGGTCCACAGGAGGTCGTGATGGGGCAGGGGCGGGCGCCAGGTCCTGTCCCGGGGTCTGGGCTGGTCCTACCAGGGTGGGGAGCGGAGGGCGCAGCTGCAGCTGGGCTCCTGGCCTCCAGCCCTTCCCCATGCTCCCTGTGGGACACCACCCGAGGCTGCTTGAGACAGGTGGGGAGTGGGGGCTGCTGTGCCCAGGGCCTGCCCTCTGCAGCCTGTGCGGGGACCCTCCCAGGCACACCCAGGGGCTGCCCCTGCCCTGACCGCTGGGTTTGTGGGGGTGTATGATGAGCCCCAGGCCTCCCCCTCCCTCCCCTGCAGGGAGGAGCCACGCTCCTGACATTTCACGTCACTAGAGCAGGCAGCAGGGCGGGGGTGTTTCGTGAGCAGGGGAGGACCTGGGGTGTGTGTCCTCACGCGCCGAGGCAGAGGGAGGGGCCGGGGGCCGCCCGCGCCTTCCACGGGGGTCTCACCTCATCTGACCTCTTGGGGCGCATTTGCCAACCTGCCCTCAGCCCAGGGACTCCCAGGCTGAGCTGCTGTCTCCCCAGGGCCCCGGGATTGGCTGTACTGGAGGCGGGGTACTGAGGCAGGCCCTGCCCTCTCACGGCTGGCGTCTGAACCAGTGGCATTCGGGGTACCTGGCCTAGATGTGGCTGCTGGACCTTGGAGGCCGAGCCGGGGCTTCCAGTGTCCCTGCTCCCCGTGTCTCCCAAGGGCCAGCCCCCACCCAGCCCACATGGAGACCCTCGATGGAAGCAGCTCCTCTTTTTTCCCAGGTGTGGGGGCCCAGGAGCGGGGCCCAGGGCCGGGAAGGTGAGGAGCAGCACCCGGGAGCCCAGAAGAGCTGCCGGCCTGGGAGGAGCGAGCAGAGAGGGAGCAGGGCCAGGGCTGGCAGGTGCCCATGGCAGGTGCAGCAGGGACCCCTGCCCTGGCTGGTGCGGGGGTGGGGTGGGGACAGGTGGCCTCATACTAGAGCTTCTCCCCTTCCCCTTCCTCTTCCTCCTCTCTCTGGCCCCATCAGGAGACAGCTGGGGAGGGCCTTCAGCTGCCCGCGGCCGCCCTGCCCTGGCCTAGCTCCTGCCGTCCCCTTCCGCAGGCGCCAGCTGGGGCCGGGCCAAGGCACCGGGGCGGCTCTGGCTCCCGCTCCTTCCCCTCCTGAGGCCCTGGTGGAGCCAGGAGGAGGGCCCCGCAGGCCAGGCAGATGGTGGGCCCGGAGGAGGGGCTGCCCGGGCAGACGAACCGACTGTCAGGACAGATGGTGGGCCGGGCAGGGGTCCGGAGCCCACCCCATCTGCTCCAGCCTCGGTGGGGCTTTTCTCATGCACCTCGGGTGGAATTGGGGAGGCTGAGGGTGGCAGCGGCCCAGGCTGGCTCGTGGTCTGGGGCTCAGGCTGGGGGTGCCCGCCCGGGGCTCAGCTGGCGCCCACAGCCCCTCCTGGAGCTGGAACACGGCCCACAGCCACCCTGCTCGAGGGGTTCCTGAGGGTCTCGGGGTCGTGCCCGGGCAGAGCCACCAGACCCAGCTGCGGGGCTTTGAAGGTGGGTGGGGCTTGGCTCGACACAGAGGCCTTGGACAGGAAGTGGTGAGTTGTGCGTTGCCCCCAGTCCGGTTGTCACAGCCAGCCAGCCCGACGCAGCGTGGGGGGCACTGAGGACAGGCCGGGCTGCTGCTCAGAGGTGAGCAGGCTGCGGCAGAGGAAGAGCTGAGCCCGAAGGCTGGGCCGTGGCAGGCTTGGAAGGAAGGGGCGGGGGTCCCCCCTTCTCTGCACCCCCGCGGTGGGTGCCGCAGTATCCTGAGTTCTGAGAGTGCCAGGAGAATTTCTGATTTTGAGTCCTAATGTTGATAAGGATAATCCAAAAAACCCATCTTTAAAGAAACCCCAATTTCAAAGAAAAACCTTTACAGCCACCGTTGGCGATCACAGCCATTTCCGTAGCGCACGACAGGTTTCTTCAAGTTGGTATTTTTAGACGGGCTCAGAGGTCACGTTCCCTGGGCGCAGGAGGTCAGTCCGGGTGCTCAGGTGGGGCACAGGGGCGTCCGGGGGTGCAGGGCGGGCTGCCAGGGTCAGGGCTGCATTCCGGACGGCCGCTCTGGACGCCGGACAGAGTGTGGTTTTGGCGTTTGCTTCAGGGGCCTCTCCCAGGAGCCCTCTCCCCCTCCTCCTGCCCACCCTGCCTCTAGCCACCTCCAGCAATGTCCTTCAAGGCTGGGACAGAGGCCGGGGCAGCTGCTGGCTGTCCCCTGCCTGCTTCCTGTCATCCTCTGCTGAGTTCTTCCTCCAACTCCATTATCTGGGCTTGGGACTGTGAGACTGGAACCCCACTCTGATCATCCTTGGCCCCTTAGGGGCTGGGTGACCTTGGATAAGTCACTCACCCTCTCTGGGCTTTGATTCCTTCTGCTGTGAGAGGGCTGAAGCCCTCAAGGGCTGTTCCGTGCAGGGCAGGCCTCCTGGGCGCTGGTCGTCGACATTGTTGTTGTTGCTTTAACTTTGTCTTTTACATTTTGTTTGATCGAGGTGAAAGTCACATAAGATTAACCATTGTAAAGTGAACAACCCAGTGTTCTTGGTACACTCACAACGTCGCACGACCATCACTGCTGTCTGGTTCCAGAACATTTTTGTGACCCTGAAAGGAGACCCCATATCCCGTCAGCATCACCTCCTCCCCTCCCCCAGCCCCACAGCCACTGACTGCGTCCTGGCTCACGAGGGGACAAAAATGAAACCTCACGTTTGGGAGCAAAGTGGGCACTTAGCTCCTGTGGGTTGCTTTTCCCCGTGACCAACGACTCCCAATGTTGAAAATGTGTGTGCACACACATACTAACACACACACTAACACACGCACACACTAACACATGCATGCATGCACACTAACACACACTAACACACACTAACACATGTATACACACTAACACAGACACTAACACATGCACACACACACTAACACTAACATACTAACACACATACTAACACATGCACACACACTAACACACACACTAACACTAACAGATGCACACATGCACACACTAACATACACACTAACACATAGCAACACATGTACACACACACTAACACACACACTAACACACGTGCACTAACACACTAACACACGCACACACTAACACATATTAACACACACATACACTAACACATGCACACAAGCACACACAAGCACACCCCAGGATGCACATGCACACGTGCCAACATACATGCACACACATCAACATACCTGACACATGCATGCACACACATCGACCCACACCTGGAAACACATGTATACACACAGCAACACACATGCACACATGTGCACACATTCACACTGGGTTGCAATACATACATACACACATGCATACATATGTGCATCTACAGGCACATACATGCTCACTCAGGCACACCAAGTGATAGAATGTGTGCTGTTTGTGTGTCAGGCTACATCTGTCACCTCACTAACTCTCATGGGAGCCTCTGGGGCGGGCTCAGAGAGGTTGAACAGGCTGCCTGCAGTCACACAGCAGCTGTACCTGTCCGGGAACCTGCGGGAGTGGAGGTGGGGCTTCCATTCCTTCTCTCGCGGAAACAGCCCCTGACTCTGGCTGGCGGGGTGGGAAGAGAGGGGTGCTTCTCCCGCTGTTGGGGAGCTGCCCCCTCCAGCAAGGGCGGGGTTGCCGGGAACCCCGAACGCGTCTCTGGGGGCCTGGACTTTAGGTGGAGAGGAGTTGGCTGGGAAGCAGGGCCGGGCTGACAGGTCCTGGTGGTGACTGTCATGCACCTGGCCCTCTGAAGCGACCTGCGTGTGGATTCTGCAGCTCCTCCTGTGCCCCTCGGGCACTGCCTCCTTCCTAGACTGGCCTCCGACTGGTGCCAGCCAGCGTGGCGCAGAGCGAGGGTGTGGCCCGGTGCCTCGTCTCCCTGGGGAAGGCCTCCTGGCCGCTGTCCCGGAAATCTGCCTCCAGGAGACCCCAGAGTACCTGGTGGTCCCTGTAGTTCTCTTGGGCCACGCAGGTCTGGGGAGGGGGTCTGGGCCGGGGGTGGGTTGACAGCCTCGGCTGCCTCTCCGGTGGAGATGTCAACTGCTGGCCCTGGTGTCCCCGCCAGGCCCTGTCCTGTCTGCCCTGGTTAACCCATCAGCCCTTTGTGTCTGCCTTGTCCTCGTGGCTAATGGCTCTGCGGCCACCAACTTCGGCAAGGTGCATCTGGACCCAGCACCTCCTCAGTGTCCCTGGTGGTGGCCGACACCTTACGGCAGCAGTCCCCGGGGCACAGGCTGCCCTGCCCCTCCCCACTCCCCGTGTATCCCCGCCCATGCCTGCCCCCCGCCCCACGTCTTAGTCCCTTTGTGCTGCTGTAAGAAATGCCTGAGGCCGGATCATTTATGAGAACAGAAATTCATTTCTCGCAGCTCTGGAGGCTGGGAAGTCCGAGATCCGGGTGCCGGCAGGTTCGGTGTCTGGTGCGGGCTGCTCCGTGTCGCGCCTGGCTGCAGGTGGAAGGGCGACGGTGCCCAGGGAGGGTGAAGCCTCTTTCCCAGGGGGGTGCCCTCCTGGCCGCACCCCCACTGCAGGCCCCTTAGTGCTTGGCACCGAGGGTTCGGTTTCGACGTGAATTTGGAGACACAGATGTTCAGATCATAGCAGCCCCCTGACCATGCTCTGCCCTCCCCATCCCTGCTCCCCCCCGCCGCCCTTCCCAGCACCCCCTCTTCCGCTCACACCAGACCTGCTCCAGCCGGGAGGAGGGATTTCCAGGCCCCGTCACCCTTGGCCTCAGACTCCCACAGACGGACTTTCCACCGGAGCCTGGCGGAGAGGGGTTGCTGCCTTGTTTTAAGGAATGTTCTGACTCCACGGAAAGACCCTCTCTCGGATGCCCCCAGCACAGAGCCCTGGGAGGGAGGGGAGGAGAGCCCTGGGCGGGCCAGGGCCCCTTGTTGGGCCACAGTCCCCAGACTGTGGGTGTGAGGAGCTCCCGCCCCTCCTCTCCCCTCCGGCCTCTTCTCCCCATCCCTGTCCAGGAAAGCTGGGGTCTGTCCCCCTCAAAGGCAAGCCAAGGGGGATGTCATCAAAGGACACAGATAAGTAAAAGCGCCCAGTCCTGCCCATCCAGGCCTCCACTCCCCCCACCTCACCCCTGTCCAGCCCAGCCCAGCCAGGTCTCTGCTCCCCCCACCCCAGCCCTGCCCAGCCCTGGTTCCCCCAGTGCCTTCCCCCAGGCCCTCCCCTGGGTCTGTCCCAGTCCCAGGCCCCGCAGTGGGGAGGGCAGTGGGGCTCCCAGGGGTGCAGCTGCAGCAAGGCCCTGAGCAGCTGCACACCGAGGCTCCTTCCTACAGCCTCTCTGCTTGGGGGTGTGGTTGGGCCCCCAGCCTGTGACTAACAACAATGCTGGGAGGCTATGACAGCTGGCTGCCTCCAGGACCCCCCACCCTGCATCCTGAGAGAGGGCTCAGGGCCCCTCCAGGCAGGCAGGTGCTGTGGGAAATTCATCCAGGGGAAACGGGTCCCAGGTGAAGGCGTGTCCAGGGCTGGAGCTTGGACCCCAGCCCCACCCTCCGGGTGTAGATGCTGCTGTGGGGAACAGCACGTAATGTGTCAAATGCCTGGAACCCAAGGCAAAGAGATGGGCGTGGCCAGTGGCCGTGGGTGTGGCCTGCGGGTGGCTTCATCCGGGAAGGAGGGAGGCTATTGCTAGACACGGACAGGGAGCTGGAACTCGGGTGGCCCAGCACAGCGGGTCTGCACTTGGCCGCACACCAGAGCCCTGCGGGGCCGATTTAAGACGTGTTGCTGCGTCCCAACTCCGGAGCCTCTGATCTCACGGGTCTGGGCGGGGCCTGAGAATTTGCATTTCTAGCTGGCAGGTGTCCCTGGGAACCCCACTCTGAGAACCACAGGAACTGAACCAATGGCGTGTGCTCCTGGAAAGTTTCCCTTTTTACGTGGGGACCCCAGGGCTCCGAGTTCTGCTTATTTCAGCCTCTACTGGAAACCAAACGGGGTCAGGAGGGGATGCAGGGAGTGCGTGGCTCCCTCCGTGGGAGACAGGCCGGGCGTGGGGGAGAGCGCTGCTCCAGGGACCCCTTGTCACCCTCTGCACGCTGCGTGGCACCGGCTCCCCTCCCCCGGCCCCGCACACACCTGAGCCACCACCTCAGTGGCAGGAAATATTCACTTAACCCAGCTTGTTGCGACTGTCCCTGCAGCCACCGTCCCTGTGCTGGGAGCACGGACGGCAGCCGGAACATGCTGGAAGGGCGGGCGCCAAATACTGCAGGGACGTCCCACGGCCACTCCGTGTGGGGGCGTGGGCAGGCCCCGGGCTGGTGTGAACCCGTTAAAATTAAATTTCCAAACTTTCCCGTTTACTCTTCCAGGGGCAAGTTGCAGGGACCGTTGGGAAAACAAATGAGAAATGTTAGACAACGTATCACTGCTTTATAATTAAATCCCTGCTAATGAAATGTTTTCTTTGTAGGATTTTTTCTGACCGGAAATCTCTCCTGGAACTGTGGCTCCGGCCTGTGGCCTTCCTGGGTGACCGAGTAGAAACCGTGTTCCGGTTGGTGCACCCGCTTCTGCCAGGGGTGACGGAATCGCTGCCCCAAGGCCTTGGGCTTCGGGAGCTAAAGGTGCAGCCAAAGCCAAAGGATTTGTGGCCACTGTTGCTTTCTTATCATGCCGGGGGGCTTCTGTCCCTTTGGAACCCTGAATATGGCAGGGAGGGTTGTGGGGAGAGAGGAAGAGAGTGGGGGAGAGAGAGAGAGAGCCACACGTGAGTGCAGGAGGAAAGAGCTCTCGGTGTTCCCGATCAACTCTCATCTACGAATAATTGGAAATATTTTTGACCCTGCTGGCCGGGATGGGAGTCAGCCCCTAGCGCCCGCGCAGGCGGCCGGTCCTGCCATCCTGTTCCCCACCTGCCGTCCGACCCCAGGGCCGGGGACTCCAGAGGGAAGGGCTGGGTCCATCTGCCACGCCTCAGGCTTGGGGTGGCCTCTTGTTTCTCCCGTTCTTCAAGCTTGGGAGTGGGATACCCCAAATGCATCTTCCAAACTCTGAGAAGGCCCTGCTGGGGCAAACACACATTTTTGACCCAGAAGGACAAAGTGGCCCTCCCGGGACAGTGGAGATGCCCCTGACATGTTGACCCTGACATCTCCCCATTTTGGGGCCCACCCCGCATCTGCCTCATCTCCCGAGAGACTGTGAGGTTGGCGAGGCCACACTGTTGTTCCACAGGGCACCGGCCCCACACCCAGGGTCTGAGTGGACCCTCCATAAACACTCCCCCCAGCCCATGACCCCCCGCTCCGTGGGACTTGGTATGGTGTCACCTCCAGGAGGGGGCACATTTCATCTGTGTATTATGTGGCACCTCTATGCTCTTACCAATGCATCTTACAGAATTAATTCATTTAATCTGCTCAGCAGCCCCAGGAGGCAGGTGCTGGCATCACCCCCGACTTGCAGGTGGGGAAACTGAGACACGGAGATGCTCTGGGAGCAGCTGAGGCCACAGGGCTAGGAGCGGTATTGTGGGATTTGAACCCGGCAGGTCTGGGCTGGTGTTTCTCTGTGAACACAGTGCAGCTCCTGGGAGTGGGAATTGAAGAACGTCTTATTTATTTTCTTGGCAGGGCCTCTTTTCGTTGCTGTTGCTTTTAATTTCCTGCTTTCTCTAAGGAAGCTTCAGCCTGACCCAGAACGTCCCCTCAGCCCAGGGACAGCAGCCTTGACTGCCAGGTCCCCCCCCATATGCGAGCTCCCCTAGGTTTGCAGCCAGAACCGGGAGGCTGCGCTCCAGGAGGCCAAGCCAAGGGTGCCGGCTCCGCACAATGGAATGCAGATTTCCCATTAAAAGGCAAATCTTTATTTCAAAAGGTTGAATAGGATGCTGCTTAAAAAAAGATTTCCAGCTGGTTAAATTTAGGGCAAGGGAAGAGGTCCAATCCAAGAATACCCCTGGCCGCGGGCCCGCAGCACAACCTTTTGATGGGGAGTTGGAGACGTTTTCACTTTAAGCGCTCGCAGCTCGCTTGGTATTTCAACCCCTCCGAGTCAGCTGTTAAGTTGGAGCGAGGTGGACAGGGAAGGGGCTCCTGCTGCCAGGGCGGGTGGATGTGTCCCACCCGGGCAGAGGCAGGGCAGGGAGGGGCACCGCCAGGATGGGAGGGCTTGTCCCTCTGAGGGTCTGGGGGCTGCTCCTTCCCCACTGGGTCCAAGCGGAGGGGCTGGGCAGCCAGGAGCCCACCTGGAGCTGTCGGTTAGGTCGGAGCGAGATGGACAGGGAAGGGGCTCCTGCTGCCAGGGCGGGTGGGCGTGTCCCACGTGCAGCTGGATCCAAGGTCAGCCCAGGTCAGCCGGGGGAGCCGCCAGGCGAGGAGGACAGGGGCACTGTGTCCCCTCACAGCCAGGGATGCCAACGTCCCAGGTGTCAGACCAGTCACCTCTGTGGGATGAGGACAGTGTCACACAAGACTGCGGGGGGACACATCTCCCAACAGCTGGCTGGGGCACGGGGGGCAGAACAAGTCTGCGGGAGCCGGTTCTCGCTTGGGCTGTCCCTCCCCAGCCCCGCCTGTCCTGTCGCATCAGCTTCCTGCCTTCACCCCTGTTCTCTCCCCGAGTTATGAAATATGCATATGCATTTAGCTTAAATAATGCACAAGCAAAACGCGCCCTGGCTGCCCACGCCAGCCGAGGCACAGATGGTTCTCGGGGCCTTTGGGTCCCGCTGGGCTCATCCCCTGGCCCGCACCCCCCCAAATGGGTCCTGGGTTTTGAGTTTTCATCCGCCTGCTTGTCTTACAGTTATAACTCACGTCTCTGCCCCTAAAGAGCACGCCGCTTAGTCACATGTCTCCAAACTTCACGTGAGTGGAATCCCGCCGTGGGATTCCTCAGCATCCTGCTTTTTTAAAAACTCCACCTCAGTTCTTAGATTTGTGCGTAAACGTTTCGGCCGTGGCTGCTTGTTCAGTGCTGTGTCGAGTTCCAGTTCTAGATGCGCAGTGACCTTCTGTCCTCCGGCTGGGGCCGTGTTTGTAATTATTTCATGTGACGATGCCGTGAGCACTCAGCTCTCCCGGTGCACAGGAGTCCTGCAGGGGCCTTTGCGAAGAGGAGACGTCGCTGGGTCTGTGGGCGGCACGTTTTCCGCTTCCTGAGATGGAGCCAAACTGCTTCCGAAGCGGCTGTAGCATCTACGGGCCCTCGGGGCACGTTGTCACCGACACTAGACACGGTCCCTGGGACACTTTTCGGGGGCCTGACGCCTGCAAAGGTGCCTTATTGTGGCTTCAGTGAGGTGGAACGCACTCACATTTCCTCTTATGAAATGCTGGTTTTCTGTCTTTTGTTGATTTTTCTATTGTCCTGTTTTTTTTAACATAGATTTTTACAAGTCCTAAATGCATTCTGGATACAAACTGTCAGTTATGCATGTTGCAGACATCTCTGTTTTTGACTTGTTTTTCCACTCTATGAGTTTTTTTTTGAATAAAATTTTAAAATTTTATTATAGCTAAATTTTATTAATTATTTCTTTTATGGTTTGTGTGTTTTTTTTTTTTAAGTAAAGACCTTCTTACTAACCATGAGATCACAGATCTTTTCTTTTGCACTTTCTTTGAAAACGTTCACACTTGCGATGGGTCGGGATTCAGTTTTGTTTTAAAACGTGGGTCACACGAGTCCACACGCCGTGTCCTGCGAGCTCAGCCAGGCGGGTGCAGCAGAGCGACACGCTGGGGCCGAGGGTTTCCTTGCTCACGGGGGCGGCCAACCCGCCCTGCCTGCCCGGGACTCTCCTGGTTTGTGCCCTGAACGTCCTGGGCCAGCCGGGATGGCTGGCAACCCTGGGTGCGCGTCCGCATAGTGCAGTCTAGGGCTTGCCTCATTCATTCATTCATTCATTCACTCATTCAACACATGTTTCTCGGTGCCCACCCTGTGTTGATAGCGCCCTCTGGTATCTCACCTGTTTGTTTTAACACGCACAGACCCACACCCTTCCTGGCGCCCAGCTCCTGGCGCCCCACTGCGTGAGGAGGGGCGTGAGCCTGACACACCCTCCCTGCCTGGTGGTTATGACAGCAGCAGGCCCCTGCCCCATCCCCTTGCAGGGGAGAAGCGAAGCCATCGCCTCACCAGCCCCTGCGGCCCAGCCTGCTCCCGGGTCTTGATCAGGACTGTTAGATTTCCATTGTTTGTCCCTTTTTAGAGAGTGTGGCAGCTGCCAGAGCATACACAGTGGGAATAGCAGCAGGGCAGGAGGCGTCTCTGCAGAGGCCGGGGCAGGGCACAGCCGAGGAAGACGCCGTCCTCTCACCCTGCTCCGGCCCGGTGGGACGGCAGCTCTGAGCCTGCCCCTCGGGAGTGGGGGGCCAATCGGGACCTTCCGACAGAAAGCCGCGCAGGGGGTAGTTTTGCTTGGTTCAGAGGCAAACTGCACTGGTTCACTGTTTATGGCACGCGTGTTGAGCCTCCCTTGCGTGCGGGAGCCAGGCTGGCCAGTGTAGTGCAAGTAGCCGCCAGAGGCCACCAGCTGTAGGAGTTTGCGGCCCAGCGGCGGCCACAGGACAAGCACGTGCAGCACATGAGCCACGTTGCAGGAGCCGTCACGAGGTGCCAGGTTCAGAGGAGGGCTGGCCGCACCACAGGCCGCCAAAGCCTCCTGGGAACTGGGGGAAGCTGGTGTCATTCTCTGGATGGCGCTTAGCAAGTGTCCACAGCCGCGGGCGGAGTGTGCGTCTCCTCCCCACGATGCTCGGCTCGAGCGGGGGCTGCCTGGGCCAGTGGGATGACGGTGGACAAGACACACGTAGAACCCACACGTCTGGGCTCGGCTCCTGAGTTCTGGGGACAGATGTAGCTCAAGAAGAGTGGGACTCGGGCAGCTGTGCCCCGTTAGCCTGGGCTTCAGAACAAACACAACGAGGAACAGGCCTGAGCCCACCCCACAGTCCGGGGTCAAGCTGTCCTGGAGAGCGGCTTGCCGCAGAGCCGCCCTCACCGGGGCAGAGCCGGCACCCACCGCAGACGTGTCAGCGAGGCAGCGAGCACCTCCCTGGGCCCGTGACACGGGGGGTCTCTACGCATCATTAAATCCGCAGCAGCTGACTGATTCGCTGGGCCCGGGGGGGTGTTAGGGAGGTGATGTGGGGGCGAGGGCCCCTCGGGAGGTGGGCAGGGGCAGGGGGTGTGCACAGGGGCGGGAGCGAGAGGATGGGAGCCTGACCGTGGGGGTGCAGGGGGCTCAGAGACTCCTGCATGTGTGGAGGGGCGGAGCCGGGGAGGCCCTTCCGAAGGAGGCGGTAACAACCGGCAGTGGTGTTACCACCTCGGGCGTAGACTTCGTCCTCCCACCACCGACTTCCCGCCTGGGCTCCCGCACGGCCAGGGCACTGGGGAAGGCCCCTCCCTTCAGAGGCGGCTGCAGGCGCCCAGAGCTCCTCACCAGACACCTGGAAGGGTCAGTGCAGTGTCCAGCTGCCCCAGGGATGTTCCGAGCAGTTCCGGGCTCCCAGCTTCACCCGAGCGATCCCGGAGCCCTTCCTCCCAGAGGTGCCAGCCAGGGCCAGAGAGCCGCCTGGAGGACAGCGGGAAGGACTTGGGCTCGGCCAGTGGAGCCCCAGTGGGGAGGAGAGTGACCGGGACGCACTGAATCATGGCCGGGGCAAGTATTTGGGGTCAACAGCTGGCCGAGGGTGGGAGGTGGCGGCCTCCCTCCCCCACCCGGTGCAGGTGACATCGATCCACAAGGCCGGTGGGTAGGAGGGGAAGCAGCTTCTGTTCCGGCAGGTTTCCTGAGACTCACCATCCAACCCCAGCATCCCTCACCCGACAAAAACAACAACCGACACCACAAAAAGCTTCCAAATATACACAGTGCACGTCCCCATCAACAGGCTAATTAGGGCTCGTTAACTGCGAGCAGGCCCTGCGCAGCCGGGAGGACCTCTCCGGAACCTTCTGTCTGCCCCCAGGGCCTGAACAAGCGCCCATCTGCCGGGACTCCCCGGCCGCCCGGCCTTCTGCCGCAGCCTGCGCGGGGCCTGTGGGGACTGCGGGGCCCCTTGTGTCCGGCCTCGGTGGTGGTGGCAGCTTCTGGCGGTGCTGGCTGTGGCATGTGCACGGCTAGCACGCGGGGAGCACCCGCCACCGCGTACAATCCCGATGAACGTTTGCTACCGTGGCAGGAATGATTCAGGGCGTGGAGAGCTGTCATGGCAGCTGTTCCCTGGGCCACCTTGGGGCCTGGGCCAAGCCTCTCGCCACGCTCCTGTCACCAGGTGAGGGCAAAACCTACTCAGAGGGGAAAAAAGATCTCAATGTCCTTCTGCCCTTTCCTTTGAAGCATTGGCTGTGAGATCAACTGCACTTGTAGCAAAACAAGAAACCGGTGCGGCCCAGACTGGCTGCCTTTTAATTGTCACTGTTGTTATTTGCTCTGTGAATCTGTCACAGGTGCATGCCCAGGCTTCGGGGTGCTGGTGGTTGTCATCAGTGTGCAGGCCCCACGGAGGGGCTGCCCAGAAGGGACAAGGCAGAGCTGGGCTGGGTGTTGGCTTCCAGGTGACAGACAGAATTTTGTCAAACTCCCTTGGTCTGTGCTCCGGTTTGCAAGGCTGTTGGGCGAGAGGAGGAGGAGGAGGAGGAGGAGGGAGAGAAGGTCAGAGGTCGCTGCAGAGGCAGCTGTTGATGCCCCTTCCCCTGCTCTGCCCACACCCTGGCTTGGGAACTGCCCACCCGGTGACCAGTGGGTGACCCTGCAAAGGGCTGGCCCCAAGGTGGTAACGTGGCAGGTTCGATTTGTTCCGAGTGTCCTGTGGGACCAGGCTGAGGCCGGGACTTCGTTCAGGCTTCCTCACCCCACACGGTCCCCTCCCTCCCTCCGTTCCCCTGGGGGCCCCGCCCTCAGAGCCACACGGAAGGAAAATCCCCACGGGGGGCTGCGAGGGCGCCCTGCCGCTGAGGACACCTGCGGGTGCCGTTCCAGGCGGTCCTTGCCACCATGTCCGAGCCACGGCTCTCAGTGTCCCCCAGGTACGGGACAGACGCTTTCTCATCCCCATGGGAGCAACGGGGATCACAGGCCGAGAGTCATTCGGGGCTGCTCGGCGGCTGGCCACACGCGTGACCCCTCCCGGCCAGGGATCCAGCCTGGCAGAAGTTTGCTTTATTTTTCCACCCGAGCGCAGTTTATTTTCATAATAATAAAAAGATCGAAGTCAGTATAATTTAATAGGCACTACCAGGGAGATGTATTTAAATTGGAGATACAGATGGATTTTTTTACGAGGTGAGATTCATATAACATAACATTAACCATTTCAAAGTGCACAATTGAGTGGCTTCCAGTCCATCCGCACTGTCGTGCAGCCACCTCCGTCCAGTTCCAGACTGCTTTATCGCCCTGGAAGGAGGCCCCGTACCCAGCAGCCGTCACCCCCGTCCTCCCCAGCCCCCGAGGCCTGCGCCTGTCTCTGCGGGACACCCTGTTTCCCGCACCTCACGGAGCAGGATCGCAGTGGGGCCTTTCCGGCTGTTTCCTCGCGGAGCGCGATGTTGCAAGGTTCACCCGTGTCACCTCCCGGCTACCCGGTGAGCGCCGCCCACCGTGTGGACGGCCGCGCTGTGTCTGTCCGCTCGTCCGCTGGCAGACTGGGCTGTTCCACCCTTCAGCCATCGTGACTACTGCCGGCGCGATCACTGGTGTGCACATTTCTGTTTGGAAACCGGTTCAGTTCTTCCGGGTGTCTCTCTGGGAGCGGAATTGCAGGGTTGGAGGGTGGTTCCGCGTCTCAGTTCCCCGTGGTGGCGGCACCATTTCACGTCCCCCCCGGGGATGCACGAGGCCCGGCTGCTCTCCCTCCTCCCTGCACTTGCCACCTTCTGTTTTCATCTGGCCGTCCCCGTGGTGAGCGCCTCTCGCGTGCTGCTGGGGTCCCTGTGCCCTTCTCGGGGCTGCCTCTTTGCTCTCTGCTCCTGTCTCAGAGTGTCCTGCTCTGAGGACACCCTGAGGCCTGCCCAGGGCCTCCGTGTGACCCACTGGACCCTTAGGCGCCCACCACCGCCTCTCAGCCGCAGCCCCAGGTGCACGGCTTCCGGGGGGCAGAGCCTTGTTGTGCCTCAGGGCCCTGCAGGTGGCTTGGTCAGGGTGAGACGTCCGCCCTGTCCCCAGCTCGTCCCATCCGCGGGGCTGCGGGTGGGTGCTTGGATAGGGACACCCCCAGGAGCAGACCTGGAGGTGAAGATGACAGTGCAAGTAGATTGTTGGGGGCTGCCAAACCCAGGGGGGGAGGGGAGGGCAGTGAGAGTGGGCTGTGCGGGGGCTCGTCCAGCGGCTGCGGGAGCGTGGGGTGGGGCATTCGCACAGCCGCCCTGCTGGTCTTTGAGGGCTGCTTCCTCGGTGTGTTGACGCCCGGGTACTCGCAGCCTGCTGCATGGGGTTAAAGGCGGGAAGGACGGGGACATGTGGGCTCCAAAGTCCGGAGAAAGCACCCAGGTGCTGGCACTGCAGTTGTCAGGGTGGGGGCCGGGCGGAGCCTGCCCAGACCATCTGCCGATCAGGGAAGCGGCTTCCCAAGACGGTGGTGCGGGGGGAGCGCGGCAGAGAATCACTTCGCTCTGCCATGGGCTGCAGAGCTCCAGCTGGTCGCTGCTGTCCCAGCCCTGCCCGCTGGTGTCCAGGTGCCCCGCCCAGACCAGGAGCCAAGGGAGCCAGGTTTGGCTGTACCAGTGGCAGGTGTCGGACTCCTCCTGCGGCCCTAGGCCTCATAGGACAGGGTGTCACGGCCGGGTTGGAGCTGACCCAGGAGGTGCTGGCCACACCTCTCATGACGGAGCTGCCTTATCTGACGTGGACTGCTGGGGACAGGCGGCCAGGCACACCCTTTGGCTTCCGTGCAGCCTGGGGCCTGCAGGGGAAATGATGTCCCCTCAACTGGAGTTCAGACATAGACGTATCGAGGGGCTCGGTGTGGAGGGGATGGAAGGGCAACCAGACCCCTGGAAGAGCATTCTCAGTGGGTGGGGGCATGTGTTTAGAGCCACCGCAGGGCTTCAGCGTGGCTGGACCAGCGCCTCTGGGGACAGCACGAGGCCCCCCAGCGTCCAGGTTCGGCTCTAGTGACACAGTTTCAGGGGCCGAGAATGTGAGAAAGTGCCGCCTCGAGGCATTGGTGGGGCCCAGCAGACCCTCACCAGCCTCCGTATACCCCGACGGTGATGGAGGTGCCCCTGCCCTGCCCGGGGCAAGTCCCGGACCCCAGAGGACCCCTCTTGTGAGCTGAGGCACCAGAGTCGCCTGTCAGACACACTGTTGGCCTCACTGGAACATTCGCCTCTTGGTACAACCCAGGAATGTGCCAGAACTGTGATTTCTCTTCCCCCTGAGCCCCTACCCAGGTCCTTCCTGCCACAAACCTCTCCTCCCAGAGTGTGGGGTGTGTGGCCCCTCCCCAACCCCACTGACACCCCCACATCCCCCACTGACACCCCTCCCCATCCCCCACTGACACCCCCACATCCCCACTGACACCCCTCCCCATCCCCCACTGACACCC